>BSBN01000536.1:1241875-2483750 GCA_027924645.1 Cunninghamia lanceolata
TAAATGAGTAAACCCTTTCTCTAAGGCTAACTGGAGACCCTGAATCAACGTCAAGACCTCCACTACATTATTTGTTCCATCTAGTAGTTTAGCTGTCTTGGATGCTAGGAGCTTGCCTTCCTCGCTCCTTATTATACATCCTAAACCGGATGGTCTTGGATTACCCTTACTGGCGCCATCAAAGTTAAGCTTAACACAGGGGTGATCTGGGGGTTTCCACTTGATATTTGTCCTATCAATATTCTTAGCCCTCACCAGCGAGGCCCTTCCACTCCTCTTCCCATCTAAACAAGTCCAATTCAGGGCCATACGACTATCCCACTTTGTCCACTTAGCATCTCTACCTCAGGACCTTCCCAGCTTGCCATTAACTATCTCAGAAATAGATGCCTCCAAGTCCACACAAAGCTCCTCCGAGGATTTCGCCTTGTTCCTAAAAATCCTATAATTCCTTTCCTTCCAAAGGGACCAAATCAACAAAGGACTAACTAACCAAAGACACTGGAACGTAGCCTCCTAATTCAACCTTGGCCAACCTTTAAGCCACAGAAGCAGAGAATTTGAAATGGGAGAATGCCATTTGAGTTGATACATAAGCTATTTCCATACATCCTGATTGTAGCGACACGTCAGGAGCAAATGATCGGAGGTTTCACTGTGTTGGTGATAGAGCACACAATTAAAAGAGGAGCCCAGAGCTAGCTTTTCAATCCTGTCCCCTATCAAAATCTTTTTCTTTAGAGCTAGCCATGTGAAAACACTGGCCTTTGGTAGGATCAGATCCACCCAACAAATATGCAAGGGCCAATCCACACTGTTTCCTCGTGAGAGAAGTCTGTAACTTTGAGAGGCTTTGTAATTGCCTAAGCCATCCCCTTTCCAAATCAACTTATCATCCTTATGACTGAAGAAAATAAGTCTCCTAGCAAGAATATCTTTTAGTACACTTTTCTGACTGCTAGGAAAGTTACATCTATCAAAAATTTTCCAAACTGCTCTAGAGGGGTAGTTGTTTCTATCAATTTAGAAATAAATTGCCACCTTCTCATCCCAAAAAAGCTTAAGATAGGTCTCAGCCTCCCTCAGACCCTCCATGGAGGCCAACTTAGGTCACCCATTCTAGGAGTCGTCCCAAAAGGAAGCCTTCTTACTGTTGTAAACCTTCCAAGTCAAATTTGGGAGGATAACATCCCTGCACTTGATGATAAAATTCCAGACTGATGACCCCTTCATTGGATTAGCGATTGTGAAAATTCTCACTAGATCTTGGCTGTCCAAATATTTCTTCTACATAAGCTTCACCTATTTATTATTCGAGATCTTGTACATCTTCCATGCCATCTTGGCTCCTAGGGCCAAGTTTTGTAACTCCTAGTCCAGAACTACCACTCCTCCTTGAGGTTTTGGTTTGCACACCTTTTCCCAGGAAATCAAATGAATCTTCTTAGAATCTACAACTCCCTGCCATAGGAATCTCCTGCACAATTTACCCATTTCCTCCAATATGCCTTTGGGGAATAAAAGAGAAGGCATCATATAAATCGAGACCGCTGATAAGATCACCTTCACTAGAGTTAGCCTTCCTACTAGGGATGACCATTTGCCTTTCCAGGAACTCACCTTTTGATTAAGGTTTTCAACGATGCCCTTCCAAAGATCTTTCTTGTGGTGCCCATTAAAAAGTGGGATTCCTAGATACCTCGTTGGAAGAGATTCTACCTTAAAGTTGAAGATATCAGCCAAACTCTTTTGCCTCTCCTTAGAAATAAAGAAAAGAAAAATCTTGGACTTTGCCTCATTCACTTTATAGCCCGACACCTCATAGTATGAAGTCAAGACTTCTTTAACAGCTAATGCTTCCTTTCTACTAGCTCTCCCGAAAAGAATAGTATCATCTACGAATAAAGAATGTGTGAGAGGCTCACTTATAGGCTTCAAATTGATACATCTCCATCTTCTAACTATCCTAGCCTCCTTAATCGACCAAGTGAGGACCTCTGTCATCAGGATGAAAAGGTAAGGGGAAATGGGGTCCCCTTGCCTCTAGCCCCTTGACACCTCAAAATTGGAAGACTCCGAACCATTAATTAGCACCGAGCAACTTGAGTCTGTGATACAGGAGGATATCCACTTTATCCAATGATGTGAGAAGCCTAATTGGCTAACAACAAAAAATAGAAAGCCCCATAAAACTCTGTCGTATGCTTTGGCCATGTATGGTTTCAAAACCATACTCACCTTCTTCTCCTGCTTGATGGAGTGAAGAATTTCATGAGCCAACACTGCACCTTCCACCATCTCCCTGCTAGGGATGAAACCACCTTGTTCCTCAGAGATGATATCAGGTCCATAATTGAGGCTAGTCTCATAGCTACCACCTTGGAAATGACTTTGTAAATGAAATTACATAGGGATATGGGCCTAAAGTCTAATAAAATAGCCAGTGACTTGACTTTAAGAATTAGAACTAAAGACGTCTTCTTAAAAGCCTTCAAGACGTTACCGAATTTCCTTGACTCTTCCACTGCCAATAGAATGTCCCTACCCACAAAGTCCCAACATTTCTGAAAGAAAAGGCCTGTCTAGCCATCCAAACCTAGAGCCTTCTCCCCATCCATTGATTTAACACCACCGCTCCAATCTCATCCAAAGAGAATTATTTAAGAAGCTACGAATTATGCTCAGTAGTAATCCTTTTGTCTAAACTGAAGGTGCTAAAATTATGCGTACCTTGAGATCCATCTTGGGATAGTAGATTTTTAAAATACTCTCTAGCTTCCTCCTTAATAACATTTTGATCACTAATCCATGTACCATCCTCTTTCCTGAAACAATGAATCTTATTGTTTTGTCTTCTAATCTTCGCTAAAAGGTGAAAAAATGATGTATTTTGATCACCTTCCTTCAACCATCTTTCCCTTGACCTTTGTCTCTAGAAGATCTCTTCCCTAAGGAGAATTTTATCAAACTCTGATTTAAGAAACTTCTCCCTCTGAAAACTATCAATGTCCATTCCTCTCTTCATAATGACAAGAATTAGACTTTCCAGCTCACCAATAATCCTTTCCTTTTCAACAAAGATATTTTTAAAGTGTTGTCTGAACTCCAAATCGCAATATGTCTCTTAACAAAATCTAATTTGCTTGCCAGCTGGAACATACGTGACCCCCTTGTAAACGAGGCGGCCTACCACCACTTTTGAAGTAAAGGAAGAAATGTGGGATCTCTCCACCACATCTCTTGAAATTTTAAATGTTGAAAAGCACAATACAACTAAGAGGGGGGTAAATCAGTTGTAACCAATATTTCAAAACAATTAGCACATCAACCAATCAACACTTTGTTTGTATTTTAACCATGAAAGCATGAAACAAAAACTTAAACACATTTACATATTCAACACAAGAGACACCAAATTTTTCCGTGGAAAACACCATAGGGGAAAAACCACAGTGAGTGTTAGCTCATAATATAATATGTTGTAACAATATCAAGAATCAGAGGCTCACTACAAGAAGAGGCTCACTACCAATTGGGAGGCTCATTGCCTATGGGTGGCTCACTGCCAAATTGGTGAACTAAGATAGTAGCATCTATACTATGCCAAGGCATAGTTCCATTGAAGTACAATAAGTATCCTCTACTCTGCTTTGCTTTTACACTTCACAATTATCTTTTCATTTTTTGCATCCTCATACAAATTCACTTCATTTCATATTTTTATACAATTCATCAACCTTGGAATTTACATCAAGGTTGGCATTACAATCATCAACCTTTGGAACAATCTCCAAGGTCGACAAACATACATACATACATTAAAATAGGTCTGGACCTAAATCAATTAGGGGAGAAGAGAAATGAATGTGAATCATGCCAAGCCTTAGTTGGGACTCAAATGCAATCTTCCACCTAACAACATGCTTCCACAATCTTCAAATCATAACTACAAGTAGTGAGAACAACTAGGTCGCCAAGACTGGAGTTAACACTAAGACTTTTAGAAACATGCTTCATGCACAATCCAAATTATACTTTGCGGACCAATCAAAAGGTAGGAACATGATCTAGAGACTCCCACAAGCACGTTACAATCACCAAGAAAATTCGCACAACCTCTAAACTCTTTATTCATAAGATTCTTCAAACCAGAGCACTTGAACATTACTGTTGGCCACTGTCATAAATGAAAGATCACTTGCGGATCACCAAATCATGAAACATTTGAACTGAAAGCACATAACAACATCACAAACTTAATTCCAGAACCATAGACTGTGAAACTTAAATGCGGAGCATAATACCTTCTCCCTGTCACCATTAAATACACACAAAAATAGTTTTTACTCTATGAATAGAACTCACTCAAATCTTCATACCAAAGGCTCAAACTAGAAACATAGCATCTACATACATCCCTTAACATTAATTCCAATCTGCAGACAAAGATATTTAATCTATAGAAAATGCGGAGCAAAACATGATATTGTTCTGGTAGATAGAATTGTTCTGCAATAGTACTTCTCAACCGATTCCTTTGATGCTTACCTTACATCTTGACATCAATGACAACACTTACTGCTCATACTTGCAACAATCTCCCCCTTGTCATTGATGGCAACACATGATGTGAAAAACCATCAAGACATACAATCTTGTTTTGCTTCTTTGCTCCCCCTTACTTGATGCTTTCTCTATCTGCAATTTTCTTCCTAGGTTTTTCACGTGAACTTCTCTCCCCCTTTGACATCAATGGCAAAGGGTGCCAGACCTTTTCTTTCTCTTTACTGCATAACTCCCCCTTTCATAAACACTGCAACATTTACAACTCTTTATCAAGAACTCATATCAGCAACTTCTATCTGCTCCCCCTAAGAGGTAGCCTTCAAAACATCAATTCAGATCAAAAGATGAAACTTTAGTCACCACTAGATTGATGCATTTCTTATGCATCTTAGTTTAGAGTAGGAGGGGTAATAACCCCTAACTTCTCCCTAAGATACTCAAAAGTATCCTTAGGCGGAGGCTTTGTGAAAATGTCTGCAATATGATCCTTTGTAGATACATACTCCATCTTTACTTCATTCTCGATTACCTTTTCCCTCAGAAAGTGATACCTTATTGATATATGCTTTGTCCTTGAGTGCATCATTGGATTCTTTGAAATGTTTATAGCACTTGTATTGTCACAAAAGATTGAAATTAGTTCTTCATACAGAAATCTTATGTCCTTCAATGTTTATTTCATCCAAAGTACTTGAGTGCAACAACATGCTACAACAATATATTCTGCTTCTGCAATAGACAAAGAAACTGATTCTTGCTTCTTGCTCAGCCATGAAACCAATCTATTACCCAAGAGGAAAGCACCTCCATTTGTACTTTTTCTGTCATCAGCATCTCTAGCCCAATTTGCATCTGTATAAGCACTAAGAGTGAAATTAGCATCTTTGGGATACCACAATCCATAGTCTAAAGTGCCTTTTAAATACCTCATGGTCCTCTTGACTGCCATCACATGTGACTCTTTGGGATCTTCTTGAAATCTTGCCACAAGACAAATTGCATGCATTATGTCAGGTCTGATATGAGTTAGATAAAGTAGTCCTCCAATCATAGATCTATACTTTTTTTGATCAGTCTTAGGTGATTCATCATTCTTGCTCATGTTGCAACCAGTTATCATGAGAGTACATACTAGTTTAGAATCCTCCATTCCAATCTTCTTCAACAATTCTTTCACATACTTGGACTGAGAAATGAAAATTCCTTTTTTTAATTGAGTAATTTGCAGTCCTAAAAAGAAATTTATTTCATCAAACATAGACATCTCAAATTCCTTTTGCATTTCCTCTACAAATTTCTTACACATACCTTCATTGCCTCCAAAGATAATATCATCAACAAAGACTACGAAAATTAAAATTTGATCATCATTGATTTTGAAATAAAGATTGTTGTCTGCAGTACCTTTACTAAACCCTAATTACATCAAATACTTGTCCAATCTTGCATACCAGGCTCTAGGAGCTTGCTTGAGTCCATATATGGATTTCTTCAATCTGCACACCATGTCACCTTGGTCTAATAACTGGAATCCTTTCGGTTGTTCAATGTAAACTTCTTCTAACTCTCCATTCAAGAAGGTAGACTTCACATCCATCTGGTACACCTTAAAATCTTTGTGTGCTGCAAATGCCAAAAACATTCTTATTGCTTCAATTCTTGCCACAGGAGCAAAAGTCTCTTCAAAATCTATGCCTTCAACCTAAGAATATCCTTTGCATACCAATCTTAATTTGTTTCTTACCACTTTACCACTTTTATTCATCTTGTTTCTAAAGACCCATTTGGTTCAAATCACATTCTTATCAGCAAGTCTAGGAACTAGTTCCCAAGTTTGATTATTTTTCTATCTGCATCAACTCTTCTTCCATAGCTTTTACCCAGCCTTCATCTTTGCAGTCTTCACTTACAGTTTTAGGTTCAATCTGTGAAAGTAAACAGTAGTTCACCTGATCCTTTGTAGCTCTTTTATTTGTCAGTACCCCTTTGCTTTTTGTCACCAATAATTTGATCTTAAGAATGATTAATTCTTACATACCTGGGAGTCTTAGCAACACTTTCTTGAACCTTTTTTTCTTCACTATTTTCTTCTTCAGCTTGACTACCCTTTTGTTCCTATTCCACCTTTTCTTTAATGACTGTGACAATAGGTTCATCTAATTCATAACCTCTCAAATCTGATGTTATTTCTTTGTCTTCATCAACCTTCACATTAGCACTTTCAATGGCCTTCTTCAATCTCTTATTGTAGCATCGGTAGGCCTTCTCTTATTAGAGTATCCAAGGAAAATACCTTCATCACATCTAGCATCAAACTTGCCTAATTCTTCATCTCTTTTGATATAACATTTGCTTCCAAAAACTTTAAAATATTTCACTGTGGGAATTCTTCCATACCACATATCATAAGGAGTTTTAGTGCCATTACCTTTGACTTGGACTCTATTTTGAATGTAGACATTAGTGTGTATAGCTTCTCTCCAATACACTTCTGGTAGGTTAGCCTCCATCATCATTGACCTAGCAGCCTCTTGAATTGTCCTGTTCTTTCTTTCAACAACTCCATTTTGCTCAAGAGTCCTAGGAGTAGACAACTATCTTTTTATCCCATGCTTTTCATAGAAAATGTTAAATTCATTTGATGTAAACTCACCTCCTCTATCAAACCTTAAGCATTTGATCCTCAATTCTAACTCATTCTCAACCATTGCCTTAAAATCTTTGAACTTGTCTAGTGCTTATGATTTCTCTTTTAGAAAAGTGACCCATGTCATTCTAGAATTATCATCAATAAGCAACATAAAGTATCTATCTCCTTGCAGACTTGTTCTTGTAGGACCACACAGATCTGTATGCACCAGCTCAAGCAATCCAACAGAAAATTATTCTTTGCTCTTGAAACTTATCTTTGTTTGTTTTCCTAGTTGACATTCCTTGCAAATTGTATTGGCAGGTTTCACTAGTTTAGGCAAATCTCTCACAGCTTGAACTGAGCTTATCTTCACCAAGTTATCAAAATTGATATGACACATCCTTCTATGCCATAGCCAACTCTCATATGTCTGTGCCAACAAACAACAATTATCAATTCCCCTTAAGTGATAAACATTACCTTTAGTCTTCTTACTAGTTGCAATCACTGTTTCGGAGCTTTCCATGATCTTGCATGCATGGTCCTTAAATCTCATATCATACCCTTTATCACACATCTAACCAACACTTAAAAGATTATGCTTTAGACCTTTCACATATAGAACATCATCTATATTATGCTTGCCATCAAAAGAAATAGATCCTCTTCCATAGCTCTCACCAATTGCATTATCTCCAAACCTAACCAATCCACCATCATACTTTTCCAAACTTACAAACTTACTTTTGTCACCAGTCACGTGATGTGAACATCCACTGTCAATAATCCATTCATCCTTATCCTTCTCAACTTGGATAGATAGAGCTCTTTCTTCCATTAGTTTTTCTTCCTTCACACAACTAGTAGGATTAGTAGACACAGGTTCTTCCTTAATAGCAATAAATAAGCATTCATTTGCACTAGTACTATTATCATCAAACTCATCATCTGTTACACCATCATCACCAAGATCTCTAACATAATAGCATTTCTTGACAATTTTAGGTCCACTTTCAAATTTCTTCTTACCTCTTTCAATTCTCTCCGGACATCTAGATGCATAGTGACCAATCTTGCCACAAGAAAAGCAAGCATTCATTTGCACTAGTACTATTATCATCAGACTCATCATCTATTACACCATCATCACCAAGATCTCTAACATAATAGCATTTCTTGACAATTCTAGGTTTACTTTTAAATTTCTTCTTACCTCTTTCAATTCTCTCTGGGCATCTGGATGCATAGTGACCAATCTTGCCACAAGAAAAGCATTTGAATGGTAACTTGCCTTTGAACTTATCGGAACCTCTTTGCATTATGTCCACAAAGTTGGCTTCAACCTCATCTAGGTCATCATCAGATTCCACAGCATATTTCTAAGATCTTGAAGTCTTTTTTGAAGTGTTGGCTTTGAAAGCAGTCTCAATCTTTGGCAGAGCATCACCGAATTCTCTCATTTCAAAAGTTGTAAGTTTCCCAAGCAACTGGTCCTTTGTAATCTTTTGCACACTCATGACCTCTTCAATTGCTACCACCTTGTGACTATAGGATTTAGGCAATGACCTAAGAATCTTCATCACAACCTCATCCTCATTAGTAGTACCTCCAAGACCTTTGATTCCATTGACAATTTCATCAACTCTCTACATGTAGATAGTTATGTTTTCATCTTCACTCATCTTCAGGGCTTCATACTTCACCTTCAGGTTTTGTAATTTAGCACTGTTTATAGAATCATCACCTTCATATAAACTTTTCAACTTATCCTAGGTCTCATGAGCAGTCTCCAAATCCATAACTTTCCCCAACTCATTGTTAGATAAGGTAGTTAACAGAGCATCTCTAGCTTTTCCATTAAATTCATACTATTTAATTTCATCTTCATCTGATGGGGCCATTTTGAGGAATAGTATACTTTTTCTCTATTATCTTCCAGACATTATATCCAAGAGAAATAAGATAACTTTTCATTCATACCTTCCAAAGGGCATAATTTGTTCCATCAAATTGTGGTGACTCCCTCCTGTGCGCCATCTCGAATCTACCTCAGGTTGTTAAACTCTTTACCAAGGAACCCTCACTCTTATACCACTTGTTGAAAAGTGCAATACAACTGAGAAGGGTGGGTGAATCAGTTGTAACCAATATTTCAAAACCATTAGCACATCAACCAATCAACACTTTGTATTTTAACCATGAAAGTATGAAACGGAAACTTAAACACATTTACATATTCAACATAGGAGACACCAGATTTTTACGTGGAAAACCCATAGGGGAAAAACCACGGTGAGTGTTAGCTCACAATATAATATGTTATAACAATACTGAAAATCAAAGGCTCACTGCCTTAGGGCTCACTACCAAAAATGCTTACTACAAGAAGAGGCTCATTGCCAATGGGGTGGCTCATTGCCAAAGTTGGTGAAATGAGATAGTAGCATCTATACTATGCCAAGGTTTAGTTCCATTGAAGTACAATAAGTATCCTCTACTCTGCTCTACTTTTACACTTCACAATTATCTTTTCATTTTCCGCATCCTCATACAAATTCATGACTTCATTTCATGTTTTTATACAATTCATCAACCTTGGAATTTACATCAAGGTTGGCATTACAATCATCAACCTTTGGAACAATCTCCAAGGTCGGAAAACATACATACATACATTAAGATAGGTCTGGACCTAAATCAATTAGGGGAGAAGAGAAATGAATGTGAATCATGCCAAGTCTTAGCTGGGACTCAAACGCAATCTTCCATGCAACAACATGCTTCCACAATCTTCAAATCATAACCGCAACTAGTGAGAACAACCAAGTCGGCCAAGACTGGAGTTAACACTAAGACTTTTAGAAACACGCTTCATGCACGATCTAGATTATACTTTGCAGACCAATCAAAAGGTAAGAACATGATTTAGAGACTCACACAAGCACATTACAATCACTAAGAACATCCGTACAACCTCTAAACACTTTATCCATAAGATTCTTCAAACCGGAGCACTTGAACATTATTGTCGGCCACTGTCATAAATGAAAGATTGCTTGCGGAGCACCAAATCATGAACCATTCGAACTAAAGGCACATAACAACATCACAAACTTAATTCTAGAACCGTAAACTATGAAACTTAAATGCGGAGCAGAATACATTCTCCCTGTCACCATTAAATGCATAGAAAATTAGTTTTTACTCTAGTGAACAGAACTCACTCAAATCTTCAAACCGAAGGCTCAAACTAGAAACAGTATCTACAGACATCCCTTAACATTACTTCCAATCCATAGACAAAGATATTCAATCTATAGAAAATGCGGAGCAAAACATGATATTGTTCTGGAAGATAGAACTGTTCTGCAATAGTACTTACTTCTCAACCAATTCCTTTGATGCTTACCTTACGTGTTGACATCGATGACAACACTTACTACTCATACTTGCAACATGAAATACCTTGAGGAAGCTTTGCAGTCTGGCCCCACTATAAGGCTCATAGGAAAGTGATCAAAACTGGGAAGAGGGAGAATAATAGAATTAAAGGATAGCCCTCCTACCAGACACTGGGATGAGATGAGAAACATATCCAATCTCATGGCTATCCTAAGGAAATCCTTGTGTTTGTTATTGCATGTAAACAAACCATTGGCCTGTCTGCAATCTAAGAGATTTTTGATTTCTACAAAATCTTTGAAGTCCTCCTGAACTTGAGAGGGGGCCGAGATACCACCCGTTTTCTCTGACTCATCCAAAGTTGCATTAAAATCACCCGCTACAACCACTAATTCATTCCTTAAAAAATTAAGGAGTCTTGAAAGATGCCGCCATAAAAGAGCTTTATGGACAGTGCCTATTGGACCATAAACATTCAGGACCCAGAGATCCTTACCATCTAAAAGCTTAGAAAATTTCCCCAGTAACCAATGCTCTCTATTACCTACCTCTTCAAATGGTGGGAGATGCCATTTCCACAGAATCCCCAAACCTCCGGAGGCCCCCCGTACTGGATGGATAACAAAATCCCATGACCCCCACTTTCTAAAACAAGCTTCTGCCATATTAAACTCCATTTTGGTCTCTTGGAGCAAAACAATATCCAATCTTGCCTTCTCAAGATGAAACTTGATCAGGTGTCTCTTGTTAGGGGCATTTAAACCCCTAACATTCCATGTTAGGACCTTCATTGCCCTCGAGGGGAGACACACACTCCCCTCTTTTCCACAATTTTACCCTCCAAACTAGCATTTGATTCTGACATACCCAAGCGTGATCTCAATTTCTTCTACCTAGAACTCCTTCGGGCTGGAGACTTCTTGAGCCCTTTTGCATCAAAGGCATCTGCTTAATCCCCAAAACCTGTGAGACTGAGTTATTGCAATCCTCATGAAGGACCTCCTTGGCAATTCATCAAAAAAATTACCTGCCACCTTCTCCAAGGTTTCCTCAAGCAGGTCTTGAAGCCTAACATCTGAGCTGTTAGATCTTAATGGTTCATCTTCTCTATTCCGAGTTGAATCCTCAAGCACAACCCCTTCTAAATGTTCCTCTTCTCCAACCCCTAAATCATCCTCCTCCTCTACCTCTAGATCACCCTTCTCCTGTCCGTCCAACATCTCCCCCTCTAGAAACCCCTCCAAACCTTCCCCCCCCCCCCACCAACGCTTCTAAAAACATCCTCTTTACTTGATAGACCATTAACCTCCTGAGTGTGATCCTTCGTTATGGCCTCCACTAAGATCTCATTTTCCTTTGGGTCTAACTTGTTACCCCCACTCTGCATTACATCTTCATCCCAAAGGTCCTCTTCCTGGGTTTGAGGAAGAAAAGACTCCCTCCCCTTACTGGCCACTTCTTGACCTTGTGGGATAATAGGCTCCAAGTTCTGATCAAGCGGAATCTCTATAAAGATATCTTGTTCCCAAACACCCTCTGCAATTTCTATCCGAATCTTTTTGGGCAGATCCACATCTATCTTCATAACTATCCGTAGTCTTGAAGTCGAACTCCAACCTACTTCACTACTGGTGATAATCTCCAAACATTCCCCAAGTGAGTCACCAATAGCCCACAATACCTCTGGGGACCTATATTCCAACGGTAAATCAGAAACTTGAACCCATAATGGAAGAAAGGGAACCGTTTCCTTGTTACTGGAAAAATTTGCCTTCCAGGGCTGACTGTTCAGGAAGGTTTCCTCAAACTTCCATAAGGAGACACCCAGGATCTTATTTCTCTCTTCCTGGCTGGAACATATGACGGCAAAAAAAACCCATTCCCCAGATATTCTACTTCATCCATATCACCCCAGTTAGCCTTAATCCATTCCCTGACATCAGAGTCAAAACAATGTGGGGATAAAATCTTGCCAATCACGGCTCGTTCCTTCAGAATAACCAACTGTTCAGCCAATGTATCCCTCAAAAGTCAAAACTCTAATGAGAGTCGAAGCCGGCTGTCTTCTAGTGACCTCTGGAATAGATTGTCTGGGCTTGTATTTAGGGCTTTTCCTCCCCCGTCTCAACCCACCTTTAGGATTGGCCGAGCCATTTTGTCTACCAAGTCTGCCATGGTGATAAAGCCTGTTTGAGGTACCCCTACTTATTTTAGCGAAAACCTTATACCACCCCCTATTCCTCTGGAAGTTCCTAAACTCTACGACCCATTGAAACTGTGCTCGCCAATCGGTTCATTTTCAGAAGAGAAAGACAGATATCTTAAATAAAATCGTTACCAGGCTGACAAAACAACCAGCGAAAGTTTGTAATCGCAAAGGATGCTTTACGTATTGATTTTACAATATATTGAGGCATTGATTCAAATTGACAAATGACAAATAGTATACAAAATATTTATTCTAGCACAAACGTTTCAGAAAAACCCTTTCTGCTACAAATCAGATATATAATCAGTAAAAAAGAAGTGTAAGTATTACCTTTCTAGGCTGAAAAATTATTACCTAACCAGTGTGTGAAGAGCTGCCCTGTTTGGTTGCCCTTCAATGAGTACCTGAGCCATGACTGCATTAACCTTTGATTTATTCTATTTTTGTTATATATTGTATTTGTATTACTTCTATTGTATATATTATCTTTATTTCTTTATCAAACTTCTTTTTATCTACAATATGAAAAATCTCCATTAAAAAACATGAACATGTTAGGATGATGCCACGAGTAATGTACAGGCCATAACCAGTGGTGACAGGTTAGTAAAAGGATAGAAAACGATAATGAAATGTCAACGAAAACTTTTAAAATCATTGTATTTCATTTTTTAAATTCAAAAGTACTCGAGCCGTCTGCATTTTCATTTCATAAGCTTCAATGACGTCGTCTAAAAAACCATTAAAATACCCTCCAATTGTAGGGGTCATTGCAAATAGAAGGATAAGGGAAACCATCAATGTTGAAACGGCCATAGCTGCTTTGGCTACAATGAAAAAATGTCCTTGAATTTGCTATGTTTGTACTGTTTTTTACACTGCTTCTCACACAAAATGCCCACTTGCCCTTCACCCGGCAATTCCACTTTGCATGCAAGAGAACAACCTCAAACCTCACATGTGCACTGTAGCCAATTTCATTATATATTTTCTTGATTACAGAGGCGGGTTCTTGAAAGAGCCCAAACTCTTATGCAAAGATTAAATTAAACCCCACAAACCGCCATAAAACAATCTCAAAGACTAGCTCCTCAAGGGCGCAAGAACAAGACAGAACAATTTCATTTGATATATTAATGGTGTTACAGTGAACTGTATTGGAGATATAGGCTTTCAATTTTCTTCCCATGGTGATGTCGATCAGACTAGTTATTTGCCGACTGCCTCCTTCACAAACTTGGTATTCAGTGGGTATTGGGACAGCTGTCAATATTTTGTTTTTATATACCATTTTTCAGTCTCGAAACTGATCCCCTCTCAAAAATCCAAACTTCCTGAATCTTTTTGCTGTTTCGAAACAACCAAAACTTAAAGTTCTATAGATTACAGTTCTTCATATAGGCATAAAAGTAATTGGCTTTATCTTGGAATCACTCCATATGTTTTCTCTCCAATAATTTGCTAAATCTGCAAGTCGTAGGTCATTTAGCTACTGCCTTGCAGAAAATTTTGACCCTCAAGCCTTTTAACTCAAGATTTTGTATAATATAAATTCGAATTCAGTTTTTATTTTTTCAAGATTAAATCTTTTTGAAGTCCACCAATTTAACTGTTTTTTTCAACCCTCAAATGTCACAGAACCATTCATCATTTCATAAGGCAGCGCTACTCCACCATTCTTCAGGTACCTATCTATGGATAAATTTCTCATCTCTAAAACCCTATATTCCTAGTATTTTCTAAAGTAATTTGTTAGTTTTACCTGGTTTTGTATTTATATCCTGTCAATAATAATTTCAAACAAGAGTTTACTATAATATTGAAGTTTACTATAATATTGAGGTTTTATATATAGGGTCTTAACTCAGTAATAATAAGAAGAATAATTATAAAGTCAGCATATACAATAATACCAATTATATATAGATAAAAGATTACAGCATCACCCTATATTATTTATGAGAAGAAATACAAACCATACTAAACCAACATCTACTTAACGTAGATAAAATTATTACCATACACTTCTCCCTGGAGCCCTAGCAAACCAAACAATACCACATCACAGACCAAAATAAAACATCAAAACAAAGTAGAGGAAAAGCTACCACCTATCAACTACACACAACAAGAACCATCGCCATGACCATGTATTGACTACATATGCCCATAAGCACTGCTACTACTAAGAAGTGTTGTTTTCCACCTATTAAACACCTAGTTGTAGACCCCATTTCTTGAGTTTAGGGTTATCTCCATTAATGGCACAAATAAACTAGTCAATGTCATTGCACCATGTATCTTGATCTTCTTTATCACCTATGTCCTCCTCACTACCCTCATCAATAATATATTCTCCAACATTGTGAAACCACTTGAGAGTTCTAGTGTTCTGTTATCAAAGGAGACCACCATATGACACATGTCGTGTAAATCCTCGCAAAGATCTTCTGGTATTTTTTTATCCACCCAAATCTCATGTACCTCCTCTTGTATCTATATAATAGATGCTTCCAAAACTACTCTTGGGCCTTGGTGCCTCCTTTTACTAGACACATATGAAAATTCACCTTTAAGCACTGTTTGTTCCCTCTCCATATCATTCACATCACCTCGAACTAGAGGCATCATAATACTATCCACAATCTCCTCATTCTCAACATTTGGTTTTAGAATATGCTTGAAGTACTCTAAAATCATTGCCCTTGAATGGAAATAAACTTTATTTGCTAAACCTTTTTCTCCCAATATTGTCTTCACTAGCCTTAGATTGACCTTGTGCTTATAACTTCGAAAATCTTCTTTAATCTGTGTTTCGATACAAGGCCTTGACACAAGTCCCTAGATATCATGCACCATGCCATTGAAATAATGAAGCCTGCATCTAGACTAACACCAAAAGCCTACCACCTACCTTGATGTACTCTAAAATCATTGCCCTTGAATGGAAATAACCTTTATTTGCTAAACCTTTTTCTCCCAATATTGTCTTCACTAGCCTTAGATTGACCTTATCCTTATAACTTTGAAAATCTTCTTTAATCTGTGTTTTGATACAAGGCCTTGACACAAGTCCCTAGATATCATGCACCATGCCATTGAAATGATGAAGCCCACATAGACTAACACCAAAAGCCTACCACCTACCTCCTTAACCAACCCAAAATAGTCACCGACTAATGCAGTACCACGTAACAACTCGATTTGTGGTCATATTCATTGCAATTTTTTTAAAATTTTGTTTGGTGCAAATTTTGTTTGTCTTTGTAAAGCCTTGGTTGGTTGTGTAGTTGTTTGTTTACTAGGAAGGGGGTGGTTTGATTAAAGACTACATTCTATACCCTTCCATTTTGGTGCTCAAATGCTCACTTATTGGGTAGGAAAGTTTGAAACCTTGAACCATGTGCCCTGTATAGTTTGGGCATGTGGAAGAAAGGAAGGCATGGTGTTGGAAAAGATAGAATAAAGCAAGAGAAAAGAGAGTAAGGTGTATAGGGAAAAACAAAGGGGGAAGAAAGGAGGTCCTCACCTATAGGAAGAAGAATAGGGGCCACATAAAGGGGGAGAGAGGACACATAAGCAAGAAAAGTCTTAGTTTACCCCTCATGTTGTACATTTGTAGGTACATGTTTGGGAGGACAAAGGAGATCTTGAGTGCATGCACCCAAGAATAAGGGCAAGGAATGTTCTATTAGCTCACAAGTGATAAGATAGAAGAAAGAGGGAGTTAGAAGACTATGATGATAGGGGGTTTGGATGTAGAGACCAAGTTGTCAAAGGCTAGAGAAAATAATAGAATCATGCCCTAAAATGGAGAAGTTTATATTCCTTTTGTACTACTATAATTGAAGGGTATTAAGTACTTTTCTTGTATTTTGATATGATAATGAAATTGCCACTTCCCCCTAATTATTCCAACTGAGTCTTTAGTGTATGCTTGAAATCATGTGCCTTGTGTATGTTTTTCATGTTTCCATGCTTTCTTCAAAGTCAATGTGAAGTGAATGGCTAAAGTAAAAACTAGTTATTTAACTAATAATGAGTATGTGAGGAGCCCCTTTCCATGTCATTGCTTACAACCACTATCATTTCTTGTAACCACTATCATGGATGTGCATGTAGCATTGGGAGTGCTACTACCACTATTGCAATTGTAGCCACTACATTTTGACTTACAACCACTATAGGAGGGTCATGGGAGAATTTATTGGCCCGGTAACCATTGAGATCTCACTTGCACTTGGAGATGGATTGAGCTACATTGCACGTAGCTTAAGGCTTGGTTGTGGGCCTACCTACAACCAAGTGCCTATTACCTTGGCTACAAGTGTGAACTATGGGTCATGAGCTCATTTTGGGGCTGCCACTATTTGGGTGCACCATCAGCTTGGTATCAAAGTGTAGGTTACAAATCTAAGAAAAAGAGCACTAGTTTTACTTGAAGATTTGGTTGGAGTCCCACAAGGTAGAGCATGGGTGTGTATCCTTATGTATGTACAATTGGGAGAGTTCAACTATAAAGGGGAAGGTAAAGTTAGCAATGATGCCTCCAAGGAGAAGGGAGGTAGAGGCCATTTAGTAGATGTTGTAGGAAGGTTATATGTAGTACAAGAAAGAGTGGATGCCCTAGAGGATGATATAGGCAATGGGACAAGAGGATGGAGATGTAGGTGATGAAATGGATGAAGAAGAGAGAAGACTTATCAAGACCATCTCAAAGATTGTAAAAAACAAAGGTTGAGATCTATCATGCTTTAAGGGAACTTGGAACTAGATGAGCTTATTGATTGGTTAAGAGAGATGGAGGAATATTTGAATAAGATGAAGTAGAGGACCCTAGGAGCTCCTAATGAAGGTAGTCTAAACTAAGATAAAAGGGCATACAACACTTTGGTGGAAAGAGGTGTAGTCATAAAGGAGAATAAGTGGAAAGAATAAAAGTACTAGGTGGGATACAATGGTGACCAAATGAAGGCCAAGTTCCTACCAGCTAACTATTAGCTTGAGTTGTTGAAGAAGTTACAGAACTTGTAGCAAAGGGAGCTAAGTGTGAAGGGTTACACTAAAGAGTTTTACAAAATTTCTATTAGGTTAGGTCATAAGGAGTTAGATAATTAAAAGGTAGCTTGATATGTCAATGGGTTAAGGATGAGCATCCATGATGAGCTAAGTATGATGAAGAGAAGTTGCTAAGAAAACAACAGGGATTAGCTACAGGTAGTGGTAGATTTGCTAGGAAGAGGGTAGATTCAAACCACAAAGGGCAAGTATAGCCATGATAAAGAAGCTATCTCTTCACGTATTTAGAGAAACGATCAAGAAATAAGATGAAGGCCTTATCCTCCAAGCGATAGAGGTGGATTGGGAAGTGTGAGTTTGTTTAGAGAGATTGCTTCACATGTGGGTAGCCTGGACATTAGTTTTATCAGTATCCACAGTGCAAGGGAGAAGGAATATAGAGGATAGAAGTTACAAGTGTACATGTATCCAAAAAGGAGGAGGAACTTCCATAGGATCCACTAGTCAACTAGATGAACCTAAGAAAGGGGAAGCCCTTATGATGAAGAGGAATTTGTTGAAGACAACAAAGAAGGAAGACAAACCCATTCAAAGGATAAATCTAATTCGTATTGTATGAAAGGTATGTGGCAAATTTTGTAACTTCATAATTGCTAGGGGGAGGACATATAAATTAATTTCAACTGAAATGGTGGAGAAGTTGGGGCTAAAAAGGGTGTCTCATCTAACTCCTTACAAAGTTTCTTGGCTACAAAAAGGTCATTAGATTTTGGTGGACCAATAATGCCTAGTGAATTTTTCGATAGGCACATATGTAGATGAAGTATGATGTGATGTTATGCATATGGATGCGTGTCATGTGATTTTAGGGAGACTATGGAATTTAATTGGAAGTCTATCCATGATGGAAGGGAAAACACTTATGCCTTGGAGAAGAATGGTTGGAAACATGTTCTCACTCTATTAGCAAATAAGGAAGAAGAGGTAGAGAACACTCCTAGGACATTGCTAGTGTCAAGAAAATAGTTTTTGAAGGAGTTCAAGTGTGAGAAGGTGTGTTTTGTAGTGGTTCTTACTACAAGTAGGAACAACAATGAGTAGTAGTGAAATACCTTAGGAAGTGAAGGAGATATTGGGAGAATTTGATGAAATTATATTTAAGGAGTTTCCAAAAGGATTTCTGCCAATGAGGAGCATAAGTCACCACATAGATTTAATCTTGAGAGCAAGATTACCCAACAAGGCTACTTATAGGTTGACCCTTGTAGAGAATGAAGAAGTGAATAAGCAAGTATTGAGCTATTAGAAAGAGAATTGATTAGGAAAAATCTTAGCCTTTGCATAATGCCAACTGTGTTAGCAACCAAGAAGGATGGTGAATGGAGGATGTGCATGGACTCTCAAGACATAAACAATATAACTATTAGGTATCAACTTTATTTACCTAGAATGGACATGATCTTATGGACTACCCAAGGAAAGCTAAGTATTTTAGCAAAATTAAGTTCTTAAAAATCAAGTATCATCAAATTAGGATAAGAGAGGGGATGAGTTTAAAACAACACATAAGACCAAAGAGGGGTTGTATAAGTGGTTAGTGATGCCCTTTAGATTGATGAATTCTTCTAGAATATTTATGTAGTTGATAAATGAGATGTTGAGACCACTCTTGGGTAGATTTATGATTTTTTACCCTCAATAATAATTTTATTTTAGCAACAACAAGGGGGAACATTTGCCACAAATAAAGCAAGTTGTAAAAAGTCTTAAGGAAGAGAAATTGTTGATTAATATGAGTAAATACAACTTTATGTAGGAGAAATTGGTCTACTTGGGGTTTTGTATTTCCCACAAGGGGTTGGCAATGGATCTAAAAAGGTGAGGGCAATAGTGGAGTGGCCTACACCTAAGAGTGTGTTTGAAGCTAGAAGTTTTAATGGACTAGCAAGATTTTACTTGAGATTTATCCCAAATTTTAGTGGGGTAGGTGCACCTATCACTAAGACCATGAGATGGGATAAAAAGGAGTTGAAATAGATAGTGGTAGAAGACAAGAGCTATGAAATTTTGAAGAAGGTGACTAAAGAGCTAGTATTAGCTTTGCCAATATTTATAAAAGTGTTTCAGGTAGATTGTGATGCAAGTGGTGTTGGACACACCCGGATACTGAGACAGGGTGTGAATTAGTATACAAACAAATCTCAAACTTATCAGAGAAAATAAAAACTTAAACTTTACAACATTAACAAAAACATAAAAGATCAACACACTGCACAATACCACATAACACCAGATGTACATGGAAAACCCCAAAAGGGGAAAAACCATGGTGAGGATTAACTCACAATACATGAAGATCATTGTTATAAAAGATTACGACTTTATTTTAGGGCTACAACCCAAGGAAGCTACTACTCCCTGAAGAAAGGTTTTAGGATCACTCCCAAGGAAGCTACAACTCCATGTAGACTTTGTTTTAGGGCTACAAGCCAATGAAGAAACTAATCCCTAAACTAAGAACAAACTCAGAAAAGATTACAACATAACAATCCTACTGTCTAAAACTGACAATGAAGCTCGCTCCTTTTGATGATTGCACTTCTACTTTTTCACTCTTCTCTTGATGATTGAATTTGTTAGGCACACTCTTCACTTCCCTTCTTGCACAAAAATATCTTCAAGAAGAATCTAGAGAAGATCTATCACCTCTGCTCTTTCTCCTTCAGTCGCACATCATAATGCATTACACATCCACCTTTCACTTCACATACTCATACTCACAATCACACCTCACCTAGATCAACTAGGTTTACAATATATACATAATTTTACATTGATTACATTACATGTTAGCTAGAGATAACAAGAATATTACGATTACAAGTCGACTAGAGATCAAATATCATGAAATGTGTAGAAGGCAAGCCCTGACATGAACTCCACGCAACACGAGGAAGAGGAACGTACACCTTGCAGATCCTTACACATGATTAACCTGGTCCTAAACATCCTTCACAGTATCATCCTTCAAGGAATAACATCTTCACATTATACACATTTGAAATAGGTTGGCCTTAAGCAAGAAAACATGAAGCTTGTAGCACATTGGCCATAACAACTTGGTGGTACACATGAAAGATTAAACATTACTTGATCTTCTCCCAGATGAGTCGACATGACCCATGATACAACATCTCCAAACATTCCTTAAACTCTGTACAACAATAATTTTGTACCACACACCTTCAACATACCTCACTCGTCCAGGAAAAAGCATAACCTAACAACACCAACATTCCATACCACATCTTGTTCTAGAGAATCCAAAATACATCTTGTGGAGCATGAAACATCACACTATCATTATGATCACTCTCCATTAGTCAATTTTTACCATTTCATACAGCAACAAGTTGGCGCAAGCCAACAAACACTGAAACTAGCCACTGGACAATATAGTCCTGCACACTATCACTTGAAAACTAAACTTGCAGACCTCCAAAATACCTTACACTGCAAATTAGCATGCATTGAACATCATTGATCATGTTCACAAAATTGCATGAGCAAATCTTCACATTTGGAGGAATGCAGAGCATTCTAACAGGCCTTCATCATCACTTTACTCTTCCGGAGCACAATCTGAAACACTATCACTTGCAACTTCCACTGCTAAAGGTATAATGACTTGAACTCTTAGATATAACACCTTCACAATATACTAAACTCAACTTTTGAACAACATGACATTATCTTCAAATGCGAAGGAATGCGGAGCACTTTACCAAATAGTCTTCCAAGCAACTTCCTGTAGAAAAAACCTTCACCAACATCCGAAGACCAGATCCTTATTATAACAACACATACTTTCTTAGGAACAACAGGAAAGAGTATACAAAATGCTATAGGCCATTAGCAACATCTTCTCGACATCAGCAACACTTCTGATCCTCATTTTAATGCTTCTAGTTCCCATAGTAATATATCATCATGAAATCATCTCTACTGATAACAAGAATACATAATACAACCTTAATTGACATTTAACAAGGCATGACATCCAACAATGAACATCAACAACCACTACTAGCACACCATTGTAGTAAATTAGTGATAGTCCAATCTAAGTGTCCAAACTAAGTGTTGACATCAATGACAAAAACAACAGTGACAACCATATGTAATATATGTGCAACAATCTCCCCCTTTGGCATTGATGGCAACACACACTAGCTCATTCTCCCCCTTTGACATCAAGGACAAAGGATAACTACTTCTCCTCCTTAGGGCACAAACTTCTCCTTTTCAACCTTCACCCCCAGTTAGCAACAACCACTACCTACTCCCCCTAAGAGGTAGCCACAATTAGTCTAGGTAAAAATATAGTATGAATTACTCCCCCTAGACAAATGCACCAACTATGCATCTAGCAAGAAGGAGGGGCAATTACCCCTAAGTTCTGCCAGAGGTACTCAAAATTATCCTTTGCAAGAGCCTTTGTGAAAATATCTGCAATATGATCCTTTGTTGGAACATATTCCAACTTCACTTCTTTTTCTACAACCTTCTCTCTCAAAAAGTGATACTTGATTGATATATGCTTGGTTCTAGAATGCGTCACTGGGTTCTTAAAAATATTGATAGCACTTGCATCAGCACACAAAATAGAAATAGGCTCATCATACTGTATCTTGATATCCTTCAATGTTTGCGTCATCCACAATACTTGTGTACAGTAAGATGTTGTAGCAATATACTCTACCTCTATAGTTGATAAAGATATTGAATCTTATTTCTTACTATGCCATGAAAACAATCTACCTCCTAAAAGGAAAGCATCACCAATTGTACTTCTATCATCAACACAACTAGCCCAATTAGCATCAGTGTAAGCACTTAGATCAAAATCATTACCTCTTGGGTACCATAAGCCATAATCTAAAGTTCCCTTCAAATACCTGAATATTCTTTTTACTGGCTTCTCATGAATTTGCTTAGGATTAGCTTGAAATTTGGCAACCAAACATACTACATGCATAATATCAGGTCTAGAAGCAGTCAGGTACAATAAACCTCCAATCATAGATCTATAGAGTCTAATCAACCATAGGTGACTCATTTACCTTGCTCAAGTGACAACCAGTAACCATAGGAGTACTCACTGGTTTAGAATCCTCCATACCAAATTTCTTCAACATCTCTCTAACATACTTAGCCTAAGAAATAAAGATACCAACATCTAGTTGAACAATTTGAAGCCCAAGGGAGAAAGATATCTCACCAATCATAGACATCTCAAATTCTTTTTGCATCTCCTTTGCAAACCTCTTACACATATCATCATTTCCACCAAAGATGATGTCATCAACATACACTGCAACTATCAAGATCATGTCTCCCTCTTCCTTAATGTAAAAATTACTATCTTTGGTACCTTTCTTGAACCCTTAATAAAGTAAGTACTTATCCAACCTAGCATACCAAGCTCTAGAGCTTGCTTGAGTCCATACAAATCTTTCTTGAGTCTGCACACCATGTCCAGATCTTCCGATAACTAAAAACCATCAGGTTACTCATTGTAGACCTCTTCCTTCTAGATCACCGTTCAAGAATGTTGATTTGACATCCATCTAATAAACCTTGAAGTTCTTGTGAGAAATAAAGGCAATAAACATCCTAACTGCCTCCGTTCTAGCTACCGAAGCAAAAGTCCCCTCAAAATCAATACCTTCAACTTGTGAATAGCCCTTACACACCAATTATACATTATTCCTCACAATTTCACCATCTTCATTCAGTTTGTTCTGAAACACCCACTTTGTTCCTATAACATTCTTATCAACTGGTCTAGGAACCAATTCCCATGTCTGATTCTTTTCTATTTAATTCAATTCTTCTTCCATTGCCTTCAACCATCCATCATCTTTGCTAGCATCAACAAAGGTTTTGGGCTCTACCTTTGATAGCAAACACAAATTCACTTGCTCACTTTCTTTTGCAAGCCTTCTCCTAGTCTACACACCTTCATTCTTATCCCCAATGATCTAATCTGTTGAATGATTCCTCAAAACATACTTTACTGGAGTCTTAGGGATCTACTCTAATTCTTGTCCCTTCTCTTCTTTCTCCTCCTCCTCCTCTTCTTCAATGCAAGGAAGTATATCAAATCCTTAATCCTCTGGTTCTTGTGATATTTGATACAAGTCTTCATCTACCTTAACATTTGTGCTTTTGATCATCTTTCCCAATCTCTTGTTGTAGCATCTATAGGCCTTGCTTCTAGTAGAGTAACCAAGAAAGATCCCTTCTTCACTCCTTGTATCAAACTTTCCAAGGTTTTCTTTGTCTCTCCTAATGTAGCATTTGCTGCCAAAGATTCTGAAGTATCTGATAGTGGGAGGTCTTCTATAAACACCTGAAAATGGTCACAACCAACTCCATCTACTCACACATTCAACCCTAGTTCACCCACATCACTTCATCCAATCTGATTATTAATTAAATAATTTTTAATTATTTAATTAATTTCTTCTGCACCTTTATCATGTCATAAATATCAAATTCCTCTACTTTAGTTTGAAAATTAAATATTTTGACTATAGTTCATTCTAAAAATTAAATAAATTATCATATTTATTTAATTCCCTATTTTGTGTACTTTTGATTACTTTTTGTAATCATAATTATTTTCTTCTAATCCATGTGTACATGAATTAATTTTAATTAATTCATCATTACAAACCCCCATGTTTCTAGAAGTCCACTCGTCATCTAATGTACACATATGTACATGATAATTGGTACTTTGGAAGCATGGGCAAATCTTCCAAATTGAGTACATTTGTCCTCTTTCTTCCACCCCACTCCATGTGTCACTATTCATCTTAATTTAAAATTCTATGTGGCACTATTTGACCACTATTCTTCTAATTTTAAATTCCACTTGTCCTCTCCATGGAATTTAAAATTCCTTCACAAAATCCAAGCCTTACATTTTCATAAATGAGTCGTTACATGTCATACACCTACTCAATCCTAGCCATCCATCCATTCAAACTTGCATTCTCATCCATTCATCATCCCTTGAATCTTAGGGCAACTTTCTCATCCAATCCAATCATGTCATTTATCTAATTCTCCTTGCTTAAGGATCCTCAAGCAATCTCAACCATTGATCCTTCAAATTGATCCTAGCCCTGTAATCCCATCTCCAAAAATCTATAAATTCAGGCCTCCACCTCCCATTTGGAACAAGTCATTTTATGCAATGTTATGCTGTCAATTTGAGTGCTCAACATATAGAATTAGTTCAATTCTAGCATTTTTTAGTAATATCATTTTATATCTTAGGGCATATCACTACTAATAGGCTTATTTTAGGGTGCAATTAGATAGTTTAGCTTGTTAGTAGTTTAGTCCAATCTTGAGGTCCCTTGGACTTGAGATTGGGTGCATTTTAGGTGTAATTTACATCCATTTTAGGTCTTATTTTCATAAGTAGACATTTTGGCACGCCTGGTGGGACACCCACCACCTTTTAGCTAACAAATTTGCATGTTTTATGTTATTTTTCTTGTGACATGTCAGATCAATGCCTAATTTCTGCAAATTAGTGCCTATCTGGCACATCAACGCCTAACCTGGCAAATCAGCGCCCATCCAGAGATAAGGTAAAATTGCTCATTTCTTATGAATTTCAAGTCAAAGTCAGCATTTTATGTCTCCATGATATTTTAAATGATGTTTTAATGACTTTTTGCCCACCTTAGCTCTTTGTTTTGCAGGAAAAAACAATTTTGCAAGGGGGAGGTACTATCTATTTTGGAACAACGCCTAGTCCTCTGTATCAGTGCCCAGTCCCACAAATTGGCACCTTGTCTTGAATTGAGTTTTTTAACTATCTTTTGGTTGTGCAACATCATTCAACTGTCAAGGATCTCATATCAAACTATTAACACATTTCTTGCAGGGATTTGCTAAGTTAAAACATGTTATTTTGATTCATTTTGTATGAATTTGCTCGCTCAATCTTAGACATAACTCATTTGGTTAAAAGGAACACAACATGCATCATAACTCATTTGCTTAAAAAGAACACAACATGCATCATAACTCATTGGTTTAAAAATAATGAACAACTTGCATCTTCACTCATCTTGGTTAAAACAAACAACAACTTGCATCTTCACTCATCTTGGTTAAAATGAACTTGCATCTTCACTCATCTTGGTTAAAACAAACAACAACTTGCATCTTCACTCATTTAAACAAGAAAATATATAACTTTGTGTGAAGTGTTTTGTGGTTTTATTAGTGTTGTGAAAGTGTATGCTCTTTCCTCCCACCATTTGGTGATCTTGGGAATCAAAAACTTCTCACAACACTTGCATAAATCACCCCCAACATAATCCAAGAGCTAAAAATGAATCTTGTTTAGTGTGACTCAAGCCTAAAAATATGTATGATCTCCCCTCGCATCTTTGTATGAACTTGGGGATCAAAAGTATTTTTGTACTTGTGTTGCTTTTGCTGAACCTTTAGAGGGCCTGCCACCCCGCTTCGAAAGGTGGGAACGACCCAAGCGGCAACAAGATAAAGCCAGGCTCTTTCGAGCCGCTATATAAAATAATGTGTTTGTGACGAAAGTCGCAAACAATAGGTGTTGTTGTGTCATACCGACAAATGTTTCCCCCAAAACCCGGTAGAGCGTAACCTCTATAGGTTGGGAAGCCTCCTTATCAGAGAAAACCACTGCACGTATGGCCACCTGAATGAATGCACTTACTATGAACCATTGTTTTAGTAGTCCAAATCCCTCTATTTGTTGGCTCAGAAGGTGGGACCTTTGAAGCCACCCTAATTCTTGTGGTTCTTAGTAGAGACCGTAGGGACAATCCTAAGGTTTGGTGGGGGGACGAGCCTTGGGAAACCTGAAACTTGGTATGCATGGGAAGTGAGTGTCGTGGAGGGGAGTCAGTGCTACCAAGATCCTGGAGCTATCCACTTTGAATAGGCATGGCTAGGGGATCCAACAAATATTGTCCTGTCCTCGCCTTAGGTTGTGCATGCTTGTTTAATTTCACAACAAAACCTTTAGACATTGTATGCACTTGTTTGAAATGCTTGTATCACTTGCCAAAGAAGACTCTCATTGACATCACCCAAACATCATTTGAGCCATTTCAAAGAGCAAACTATTGAAACATTTGAACCTCCAAACTCTAAAAACATCACATCCCAAGCTTAGAATTTGTCAAAAATCCAACTCATCACCTTAAAAATCACACAAAACCATCATTGTCCCACATCAGCACCTAACCCTCCACATTAGCAGCTAATCCTCTACATCAGTGCCTAGTCCTCTACATCAACGCCTAACCCTCCACATCAGCACCTAATCCTCTGCATCAGTGCCCAATCCACTACATCAGCACCTAGCCCTCTACATCAACGACTGGCCCTCCACATCCGCACCTAGTCCTCTTCACCAACGCCTAAACCTCCACATCAGCACCTAATCCTCTACATCAACACCCAATCCACTACATCAGCACTTAGCCCTCCACATCAGTGCCTAGCCCTCCACATCAGTGCCCAGTACTCTTCATCAGTGCCTAAACTTCCACATTAGTGCCTAATCCTCTGCATCAGCGCCCAATCCACTACATCAATGCCTACTCATCTCAATCAATGCCCAGTCCAAAAATTCATCACAAATCAAACTTTTGTCCTTATAGTTGTCAACAACCCCCATTCCACACCATCCTTTGACATTACATGCCATCTCAATCCATGTTCCTATCTGTTCATTACTCTTAGCTTGTGATTCGTCCTAATCATTGATCATTATCCTCACCATTGGACCTTAGACATCATTAGCTGGAACTTCATTTACATCATTAGACTTATTCAATCCTATCATCCTGAAATAATCTTATCATCCTGAATCAATCCATAATTGATCATTACCCTTGAATCAATCAAGACCAACCATATCATCATCCAAATCCATCATAATTGACTAATAAATCCAAACCACATCTAATCCTAAGGAAAAAACTCTAGATCAATCATCGACTCCCCTTGGATAAGTTGGCTTAGGAATCTTGACAACTCCTAAGTTAGTGGATTCCAACAAATCTCATTTTGCTTGGTGCATCTTGTCTACCCCAAGTAAAATAATCCTATTGTCCTCTTGCTTAGGCTCTTTGTCTACCCTAAGTATATAGGATAAGCATTGGACTTTAATCATTTTGATCTAGATTTTGGACCTATCTCTCATCATCGATACCTCATCATCCAAATCTGACCCAAATTCACCTTTTATGCCTCCCGTCATGCAATCACAAGCTAAGAAAATGGACGCCCATTATCAACCCCTCTCTCCTAGTAGCTCTACCACAAGCAACATGGATGAATATGTCAACCAACCCGAAATGGGTGAAGCATCCACTTATCCTCATCAAACTTATTCCCCCACCTTTGTCGAGTTCCTTAACGAAAAGAGGTTATGTGACAAGTTTGACCAATTCATTGACAACCATAAGGATGAATTTCTTCAACGTCTCATTGAACATGGTGCACACCTTCCATATTTGTATGACCATGACAAGCTCAAGACCATCTTTCATGATAAATCACCAACACGCATCCATGATCGACCATGGGGACATGTCCTTAATCCTAACGAACCCATCTACAATAATCCTTGGGCTAGTTTTGCTTCCAACACTACCTCCATTCACACCTTGGGACAAAACATGAGGGCTAGAAATGTTTCACAACCACAAGCATCCAATCCTCCCGTCGGGTTACCTTATGACATGCTACCTTTCGATGTACCCATTTCTAGGGTACCTTCTAATGTCACCATCACCGCCATACCACCTCCACCAAACAATCAACAAGAAGCCACCACGATTATACCACAACCTCTCCCTCCACTAAACATTCCACCAAGGTCGATCATCACACAAAAGTAGCACCACCCATGACTCAAACACCCATTGCAAATCCACTCAACCAACCAGAAAACCCATTGACAAACTGTGCTAATCCCACACACACATATCAATCTTCCATGCATCAACCCCACAATGAGTCATTAATTCAACCTCCTTATGACATCCAACAACAACCACAACCCCAAACTCAACAAGTCATCTCGCAACAACAAGCATATGGGTCCCATGTTTACACACAAGCCATAGGCCTACCCCCACGTGTTCAACATCAACAATATGTCCAACCTCAAACTCAACAAGTCATCCTAGAACAACAAACACACGGCTCTCACATCTACACACAAACCACAGGTCTTCCACCTCATGCACAACAACAATATGCCCACTCCCAACAACAACAACAATAATATGTCCACCCTCAATACCAACAATTGTCAATGCAACAACCTCCACTCCACCAAGTACCACAACCACCTCTTGCTAACCCTTTCAACCATGAATGGCAAGAGATGAAAACACCCTTATAAACATTCAATTAGGGACCCAAAAGAAACACTATAAGTTTGAAGACTTATGTCCCTACCTGTTCAACAGAAATATTAACATCACACCTTTTCCTCAATACTTTGAAATGCCAAAATTCAATAAATACAAAGGAAAAGAAGACCCTCGTGACCACATCAAGGAGTTCTTCATGGCATGCCAAGAAGTCTCCTATGATGACCAATTCCTCCTTCATCTTTTTCCACAAAGCCTAGGAGGACAATCCCTAGAATGGTTCATGCACTTACCTTATGGCTCCATATCCAATTTTGCTGATCTTTCAAAGAAATTTGTTGCCCACTTCTCTTACAATGTAGAACATGAGATCACTATGCTCAACCTTTGCAACACCAAACAATGAAGTGGTGAGAGTTTCGGTAATTATCTACAAAGATGGAGAGCCCTTGCTAGTAGGCTACCTTGGACAACCCCTGAAAAACAACTCGTCCATACTTTTATCCAAAACCTCAACCAATAAATGGCCTTCCATTTGCAAGTACATTGCACATCGAACTTTGATGAAATTATAGAAAAAAAGGGTCACTATTGAAAAAGCCCTTATTGCGAAGGGTCTAGTCAAAATCTACAACAAGAATGACAATGACAAAACCTTCAACGACAAACCTAAATTTTGGGCTAAAAACAAGAACACCATAGGCGATGGTGCCACCGATTCCAAGTACATCCAAATTGCCTCTCCTAAACCAAAAGAGACAAACATAGTCCAAAATGTTTCTAACAATGTATCGGTCCTGCCTACTCTTCCAAAGAGAAATCCTCCTAACAATCCAAAGCACAAATATACCCCCTTGGGTGAGCCACTCGAGGTTGTATTCCAAAAGCTACTCTATGCCGGCATGGTTGAGTTCCCCATAATAAAACCATTTGACACAAACAAACCTAAGCCCATGTGGTACAAAGAGAATGAATATTGTGACTATCACTGCATCAAGGGCCGCACCACAAGTAAATGCATGAAATTGAAAAACTATGTCCAAGACCTTGTTGAACGTGGCAGAATCCAAATGGAAGACCATGATAATACATCACCCATGATGGCCTAGGTATCTATCAAGACCCTCTTCCCCACCACAACAATAACCAAACCGCATCCAAACCATCTTCCTCCAACACTAATCCTAACAACCAAGCCAACAACATCAACTACAACAATGTTCTGCCTCCATACGATAATATAGTGGGTAGAATTGATTTTGATTCTACTCATGTCGCCACCATCAAAGTCAAAAATACCAACCCCGAATGTGTTGTTACCACCTGCCGTGGGCATATAACTGTGAAGGGACTATCCCCATCCTCCACTACCACCACTTCCCAATATAACTTCCTTGACCATCTTGGAAAGACTCCCGGTCAAATCTCCATCTTGGAACTCCTTAGGACATCCACCATACACTAAGAAATACTTGACAAGGTTCTCCAAGAGTCCCATGTTCCTATCGACATACCTCCCACCCAATTCCAAAACCTTGTCGCTCAATTATCATCATCCTATCATCTCACATTTAGTCATGCCAACGTATCACTCATTGACCCCGCACATAATAAAGCCCTTCATATTGAAGTCCAAATCACCAACCATAGAGTCAAGAGGGTCCTCTTGGATAATGGATCTAGCTTGAACATATGTACATTAAAATTCATAAAACTCCTAGGGTATTCAGCGGCTGACTTGGAATCTTTGGTTATCTCCATCAAGGCATACGAAAACACGGAGAGAGAATCTGAATGCACTATATGCCTCCCTATAAAGGTAGGCCCACTCACCATGCCCACTCTATGTCACGTAATTAATCTTGACCTTCCATATAATCTCCTCCTAGGTCAACCATGGTTGCATGCCATGCAAGCTGTTCCCTCCACCTATCATCAAGGCCTCAAGTTCCCTCATAATGGTGTGGAAGTCACTATCCCCACCGATCAACAACCTTTTGAATACTGTAAGGCCTTAGAGGATGTCTATGATTGATAATTCCATTGTCCGAGTACCTACGGGGATAATGTCAAAGATCCCTCATCCACTCCATCCACATCATCATTCATGCCACAAGTCACCATCGAACAATCACAAGCTTCCACTTCATCTTCCACCCATACACCCCAAAAGGTCAAGATCGTAGACAAAGGGTGTGTCGAGTATGAGCTTTACAATGCCTTCCATGTGGGATAGTTACCATTGTCCTCCTGCTCCTATGGCCGTCATCTTCTGAAGAAGGAAAAAGAACAACAGCACAGGATCAATCATAAAATTCCCTTTGTACCAGCATAGGTCTCTAGAGAAGAAGAAGCGAAGAAAGAGCTCTAAGTGATTGGCTATATCATGATGAAAGTACCCCAACACTTGTCAATCTAGAATACTTCAAAGAAAAATATCCTGTACCATTTCAAATTTGTACCAAAATTCCTTTCCATGGAATAGGACTTGGTGCCAATGAACAAGGTGTTACAGAGCCCATACCAGTTGATCCTATGTCTCCTAAGAAATATGCTCAATACTTCAGTTTAGGATATGCTCCACCGACTATGACAATCTGTTGACCTGCTAAAACCTTGGTACAGGTAATGGAACCCTCTTCTATTGTTGAAAACATCACGCCAAGTGTCATCATAGATTCATGTGAAGATCTGGACCTTTCTTGCATCTTCACCAACAATACCATTGTGGGATCTAGAGGACTAATGAGCAGGCGCCCTAGTCCAGGTCTCTATTTTCTTCTTTGATCTACAATTTTGACAGTCTGAATTACTTTCCTACAACTCCACTTCTTTCATTTTCACAACCTATAACCTGTAATCATAGAAAAGTGGGTTGGGGGTTGTGATGTTTAGAGGCTTGCCTTAGTCAAGCCTCAGAGAGACATTCAAGTCTTTTGAGCATCGTTGTTAGATAAAGAGTGCATATCCCTACAAGATAGAGGCAAAATCTAAATGATAAATGATAGAAAACACAATTTGTATCACCTTGTAGTGAAGATCTCATGGAAGGAAGATGCTCCTCATGCCATGAGAAGATGGATGCCAAAACTACAAATACAAACACAATAACAACATAAACTACTACTCTACAACACAATGAATGCCTTGAATCACTTTCACATAAAGCCACAAGTTCACAATGTCCATCTCTAGTTTACAAATGAATCACTAATCATGCTTATATATGCAACTACAAACATTCCCGCTAAGAATTTTGTAATTCAAACTTAGGATGTCGGCATAGGGCCTAGATAGTAGTCATAAACTGACACCCAAAAATAGGTCCTAACTTAAAATAGGGCAGGACTAATGTGCAAGCACCCAAGTCCTCCCCCCTATTTTAGCAAAGAATCATGTCAAGTACATCCCCTAAGTCCCATTTGCTACGAAACTTCAGGGTTTTCTCATCGAGAGTCATCAAAATCATGCAAGATGCTCTAAATGCATTTTAAAGGACCTGGGAGCTAAACCTTAAGAGGGAAAAGCCCCCAAGGGGACATTTTCTAACATAACATTTAGTCCCCACTTTAATGTATGTATAAACGCAAGGCTAATACATGCATTAAAGTATGGTCAACAAGCACAACAAACACGCCAAGCATAGAGAAGACAAGCTAGCCATAATGAAGGCAGTAACAGGCACATAAAACATAGAGAAGACAGTTACAGTTGTGATTGGTGAATCCAAATCAAGGTAAAACATAAATCAAATGCATTCAAAACAAAGATTTATACCTTAATGTGAAGACCCAATCCAAAAGGGGTGGAGGAGCTTGCACCCAAGAGCTCCTAGCTTTACCCAAGATGCTCAAATGAGATGTGAAATTCTCTCAAACTATGCAACTCACACTTAGACTAGCTCAAGATTTTAGCATAATAACACTACTCAAATTGTGGATGATCATTTATGGCTTGAGAGATGGTGTATTTATAGGATTTTTGGAGGATTTTGATCCAAGGGTTGAGATTGATTTGAGAGATCAATGGTGGAGGATGAAGATGATGTGGAGGGCCTATATTTAATCTTGAAAAATGAAGGGATGAGAATACAGATAAATTTTTAATTCATCTTGGGAAGAGGGGTCCATAAATGAGGTTGGGTGAGATGGATTATTTCTGAATTAAAAATTCACATGGGGAAGAGTAAAATGAATTTAAAATTCATTTGGTGAAGAGTGAATATTAATTAGTTATGACATGTGTAAGGGGTGTAAGACGTATTTAATGGAGATTATGACAAGTGTATTAAAAATTGATTTATTTGGCATGAAAATCAATTTTTATTCATGGGATGTGGGGAGAAGTGTTAATGAGGGTTTGACCAAATTAATAGGGTAATTAGCCTAATTAATATGGCTAGAATAAATTAGCAAATGGATTAATGGGAGGATAAGATTAATTAATTAATGATTTACTTAATTAATCTTAAGGCCAGGATGATGTAGGTTAGGGTAGGTAATTAAATAATGAGTATTTAATCACCTAGGGTAGGGATAGGTTAATTAATAGGCCGAATTAAATAGTTAAACATGATTTAACGAATTAATTAGGTTTAATGAGAAGGGGGAAATTAATCAAATAAATATTGCATATTTATTTAACTAATTGGGTGATGTTGAACTATTGACTTAATTAAATTAATCCAATTGTAGGGGGTAAAATGATGAAAAATTGGGTGATGAAGGGATAATTAATTAAATAAAAATTTAATTAATTAATTAGAAGGGAAATTGGTATGCTTAGGGATGTCGGGAGTCAATTTGATTCTGAAGACATTTTTAGGTGTCTACATTTTCCCTTCTTTGATGTGGCGTCAGGACCTAGCAAGGGAGTGGCATCAGGTCAAAGAAAATTTTGCCCCAGCTGCATCGAGGAATAAAATGGGTGAGGGATGCCCCCTCGAGAGATTAGGCAAAAATTAAAAAAATTTGGGTGAACTCTCGAAAGGGACAAAATAGAGGTGAAAAATGAGAAGAGGACGAAAAAACAAGTCAATAGGAAGAAGAACGGGTGAAAAAGGAGTTAATATGCTCCTTAGGGAAGAAAAGGATGGAAGAGGGGTGACATGGCTAGCTATAAATAGTAAAAAGTGGGCCCAAAGGTGATTCATTTGCACAAAACCAATAGAGAAAGAGAGAGCAAGATAGATGGAAGGAGGCGGTAGCACACCATTCTACCCTCAATACTCTCACCTGGCAGAGTGAGTGTAGACATACATGCGGTCGGAGGAGGTTGGCAAGTGGGTGAGTCATCTATCCTATCTTCGCATTTTTAATTTTTGCACTTTTTTAGGTTGATTTGTGTTAGGAAAAATGGGTAGGTTAGGGCAATTAGTGCCATTTTAGATGCAGCTAGTGTGAATTTTAGGTGGTCTAGTACCATTTTATACAGTGGCGCTATCTGTAAGGGGTCTAGTGCTATTTGTTCAGCTAGCGCCATTTCTTGAAATGGCATTGTTCAGGGAAGTAGCACTATGTTTAGGGTTATTAGTGCTAATTTTTATTTTAGTCCTAGTTTAGGTCATGTTAGTTCCAATTTTAGATTTGGCACAAATTTTGGGTAGGGTTAGCGCTATTTTGAAAAGTAGCGTGAGTTTAGGACAGACAAGCGCCTATTCATGTAGTGGCACTAAATTGGGAAAAGGGTGGCGCTATTTGGAGGAATAGCGCGATTTTGGGGAAATGTGGTGCCAATTTTTCTATTGGCACCATTTGCAGAAGGGTTAGCACTAAATTTGATTTTAGCGCAATATGGAGGTCTGTTAGCACCTTTTTCTGAGATTAAGGCTTAGGTTAATTTTGTGGTGAAATGTAAATTGATGGGGGCATTGTGGCGTCATGGGAGAGGAGAGTTCCTGAGGTTATGGAACTATGGGCAGAGTTTGATTCACCTACAATGGCACAGTTTAGTGCATTAGGGTTATGGACACCTACAGAGATGCCTATGGTGCGGAAGCACTGAGCCTTGATGAGAGCGTTGATTGAGAGGTTTAGACTCGAGACATGCTCATTTTTGCTACCAGCGGGTGAGATTACGATCACCCTAGAGGATGTCTATAGGATACTGAAGGTTTTGATACACGGGAGGTGAGTGATTTATGATGTGAGCAGAGTAGTACCTACATTAGAGAGAGCTTTTGTGCTAGGGGTGATTGTGCTGGTGGATGAGGATTGAGCCATGAGTTATCATCATACTCTTGTAGCTGGGCAGCGTAGTTAGGTTCTCTTTCTTTGTGCCTTGATCGGCGGGGTGGTGATGCTTGATAGGAGAGGGTGGGGATTTTTAGTTGGTTGGGGGGAGGTTATAGAGGAGATGGTGGTGCATAGGACTATATTTGCCTAGGGTCCCTATATACTTGCACAGTTGTATCACGAGATGCACACAATTGTCTATCATTTGGACAGTGCTTTGTCAGCGGGGGTGACACTGCTACACATTTGGGCTTATGAGCATATTCCGGTCACACACCCAGTGGGAGTATTACACCAATAGCCTTTTGAGGCTTATGTGTTTAGATACCGAGGGTAGCTGTAGTACTCATATACAAGTATGCTGAGGTATTGGAGGAGGCTGCTAGATGATATGACATAGGTGGTATGGAGGCCATACATCGAATGTGAGAGGTGGTCGGATGAGGATGATCAGCTAACCTACGCCATTTAGACACTCTACATTAGGGGGCGAGGGGATTAGACTATTGATAGATATATTCCTTTTCATGTGATGAGATAGTTTGGGCTTCAATAGGACATACCACAAGTGATGGCCATATTTTGACGGAGTCATAGAGATAGGAGATGGCCTCCACGGATAGCACCTCAGGTAGCTATCGTAGATTTTGATGCATTGCAGCCACAATAGTGGGACTGGCAGAGTGACATTGTGGATGCAGGGACCACACCTGATTATGATAGATGGTGGGCTATATGGTGGCCTATCTAACTTATAGATCCGGAGGCAGAGTTGGACATGACTTTGGAGGAGGGCAAGGATGATGATGATGACTCTGATGGAGGAGTAGGCAACTTGGTGAGGAGAGCACATGGGAGAGGTAGAGTTGGCAGAGGACAGGGTGGCAGAGATCAGAGGGGGAGGGTTGGATAGGCACCATCGCAGAGAGGGTCACTACAAAGAGGACTTATGCCACTGCCTAGGGAACCACCTAGGGGACTACCACAGCATCACGCTTAGAGGATCAATGCCATCTAGTAGAGTGCCAGTGTAGTTGGGATAGAGAGCAGTAGGACCACCTCCTAGGCCCACAGGTCAGTAGGTGAGGCCTACAGGTCAACAGATTAGACTTATAGGGCAGCAGATTAGGCCGACAAGTCAGCAGCAGGTGGTGACAGCAACAGGGACTGGGGTTAGTGGCTTTGGGACCCAGATATAGGGGGTTCAGGAGGAGGTAAAGATGAGGCTGCTGTAGAGAGACATATATCATAGCAAAGAGGCCAAGAGGAGGATGATGAGACATAGCCAACTACCCTACGTGGACAAATAACTAGCTATGAGGACACTTTACAGAGGTAGGATCAGGAGTTAGCAAAAAGTCTAGCCTTAGATGGAGGTGGTGGGAATGGAGATGGGCAGAGCAGTTCTTTACAAGCACAAATTATAGGTTGACAGCAGAGTGAGATAGAGAGAGAGGGCTCTGTGAGGCAGCAGATGCTCAGGTGGCTGGTTTGACCAGTCAAATTTCAAGGTTGCAAGCTAAGGTGGCTAGATTACAGGGATTAGTGGCAGGAGAGAGTACAACATAGACAATACAGCTGCAAAGCCAGCTGATATAGCTGTAGGAACAATTGATGGAGGAGCAGAGGCAGTCATCCCAGTAGGCCTCACATGCAGATTATTACTATGGAGCTTACTGCATAGCTGTTCCTCAGGAGCAACGGATTCCTAGCTTCAGCCAGGGGAGTTGATCTATGATGTCTGGTTCTCATAGATTGAGGTCGATTCAATCTGTAGCTCAACCACTGCCTCAGCAGGTTGCGATGCATCCAACACAACCACCACAAGCACCACAGCCACCACAGGGTCCAGGGGGTTCTCCTACTTAGTCAGGGAGGGGTTCATCTACCCAGGGTTGACAATGTTATGATGTATTATTTTGGCCCTTAGAGGCATTATATCATGACATATTTCTGATGTATATATGAGCGATGTACATTTTTTTGGGATGATGATATATGAGATGATGATTTTGATGGCCTACATGTGTTTATGATGTGTTTATGTGATTATGATGATGCTTATGTTGATGGATGCAGTATGTTTATGGATTGCGCATATTATGATGATGTGATGATTTTATGAGATGTTATGGATGTGTTGTGGTTATGAGATATATTATGTTGATGTTATGGATGTACTAATGATGTAATATGATAAATGTAATGTTGTAATGGTTTACTTATGTTGTGATTATGGATTATGATGTGGATGTAAAATGCAAAGAAATGCTCAGATTAATAAACATTTATTATGGATGCAAAATGTAATGAAATGGAAATATATGCTTATCTTAATAAACATATATTATGTATGCAAATGGAAATTTGAGAAATGAAATAGACTAAATGATTATGCTGATGCAACTAATTGGTTTGGTGTGATGATTTATGCAGTGATTAACTCATGATACACATTATGTTTTTGTACAACCCTGGACGATGGGGCTTGGTGGTAGGGGGGATAGGTAGGGAGGGGGAATGGTTTATGGACTTGGTAAGAGTAGGATTGGTTATGGTTAGATTAGGAAAAGGAAATGGGGGCAAAAGGGAATTGTTAGGTCATGATACACCATGTCATTCAGGGGGTATTTGTTTTGGTTTAGGATGTGTTAGGTGGGAATAAGCGGGATAGGTGAGGTTAGTGGGAAGATTAGGGGGGAACTAGGTGGTGGGGGATAAAAGATCTAGGTCCATATAGTATGGATGGATGAGTGATAAGAAGATGATTTGAGCTAGTAATAGTGGTTGCATAAAGTTAATTGAGAGCATTTCTAAGTTTATTATAGCAATATAGGATACACTTCACAAAGGTATGAGATGACCTAGGTGATGATGTATATATCCCAAAATTGCATGGACTAGACCCACAAACAATAGGTTGATGTCATGCATGCCCAAGGTAGTATAACCTTGCCTAGCCAAGGAAGGGGACTCATAGTTGTGAGCGCTCATAGTACATATAAGGTATTAATGCCTATATATGCAAATGAGGCACATCTTGCTAGAGCCAACCCAGGCTTCAAGATATGAATACATTTCTTGGAGTAATGAAGCCAACCCTACAAGCACGACATACACAAACAATGACCATGTCTGCTCCATGTGTTGTCTACCACTGACCATGATATGATGAGATCGAGGTAGCTTTGGAATTGACCTAGAGCGAGACAAGAAAATAAAAATCAATAATAAAGAAGACCAACAAAAAGATACAAATAGCCATTGTGTGCTTTTGCCAAGATAAGTGTTGATAGGATGACAGATTCTTGTCCATTGTAGGAATGATATATCCTAGGATACGAATCAGTTGGATTTTGTTAGATAATTTTTGAAAGGAGGGAAAAAGGACAGTCAGGCCATATGTTGGATTATAGTTGGTATGTCGATTGATGGTTTCTTCATGAGGTGTGATGTTTTCATGTGTATGCTTAGCATGTGTATCATCTATTGGGTCTAGCAAGATCAGTAGATAGGGACCATCCAAGCAAGTTGGATGGGTGCATCTTATGTACCTGAGTACTAGATACTTCCCTCGTATTCCAGACTGCCTATATACCCTATGTCCATGGGATCAAGGTACTTTCAAGATGCAAGTGAGATGAATATGTAGTTCTGGCAAGACTTGATGATGTGGGAATGGTTTTAGGGTGGATGTTGAGGATGAGATGATGATTTTGGGTGATTGTGACTATGATATCATGAGAGTGGATTTTTGGAATTTTTTCTAATTTTATAATGTTTTTGGATTTTTTTATTTTCTAATGTTTTGGATTTTTTTATTTTCTAATGTTTTTGGATTTTTTTTATTTTAGTTGTATAGAAGGAAGCTTACAAGAATCTCTGTATCATGAATTATCTTTGGCTATGATGATGTGGGGTGGGTGATTGATTTGTTAGAATTCCAAGCCATGGAAGGTGTTTTTTTTGTATGGAGTGTTGTGATAGAAAGAGGACTTATTAGATGGTAGAACTAGGTGCTACGCATGGTGCCTGAAATAGGTTTTCACCATGGTACCAATCCAAGGCATCACCGAGGTGATTTTCACCATTGGAAGTCTTTATTGCACTTGGTTTTTATTATTATTATTATTATTATTTTGAATTTTTTAATTTGGGATACTCGATGGGTTATGCGTAGAATTTCTTCAAATGCAAAATGTTCATAGGCTCATCCAGAAGCTGCCCCTCAGGTCTTGAATATGCTCCTAATCCATAGCTAGTAGTGATGACATAGGTGACGAGGTGTCGTTGTACCTCATCATTTAATCATATTTCAAATGTCAAAAATCTAGGGGCTATGTCCTCAACTGTCTGCAATTAGGGATTCTACAGTTACCAATTTTCCTAGCTAATCTTAATGAATTCTACTAATTTGAGGAAATTGATCTGCCTACTTACTGAATGAACTTAAGGAATGCTAAAATAGAATTAAACATGAAGTTTACTTAAAGCAATCTTGAAAACAGTAACATGCATTTATCTATCAAAATCAGTAAATACTTTTCACAGCAAAATCTAAAATAACAAAATAGTGGTACTAGCCTTCTACCTTGGTGGTGAGAGTGGGCCCTTGCTCCACACCCTTGGGGCTGAAGGCTACAATAGGGAATCAGCACCAAAGAATAAGATCACAACTATATTTAGTTCAATTCCATTTACTTTGCATTCATGAAAAATATTGAAATCAAGAAACTAAGATTTCTGAGAATCAGAATAATTCAATCATTGTGTATTTGTTTCTTTTGTTTCTATCTATTTATATAAAATGAGTGATGACATATCACTTATTTTATCTACTAGTTCTTCTATGAGATGACATCCATCTCTTTATTACACTAGCTATCTAACTATGGAAAAATAATCATGCAATAAAAGTAGACTGAGTGGAACAGAAGTCCACTCAGAATTCTAAGTTTGAGTCTTAATACATTTGGACAGCAAGGCCTTGAAAATATGGATATTGAATCAGTTCTATCTGTAACTCATGCAAAAACTTTAGAAAGATAAAAACTCCAACAATTGACTTAAAGATGACCCTTCACCACTCAGGTGATGATTTGATTGAAATGAGGGGTATTACGATTACTGTTGAAGTCCCTGATCAATGGCTTATACTGGAAATATGCCCTTCTCTTAGGAGGCGCCAGAGATATTTGTCCCTGTCTGTAAATCTGGAGATATGTCTGTAGCTCCAGAGATGTCTGTAGTTCTGAAGATGTCTGTAGCTCCAGAGATGTCTGTAGTTCCAGAAATGTCTGTAGCTCCGGAGATGTCTGTAGCTCCGGAGATACCATTGTAGCTTTTTTCTTTAGCTTTGGAGATGCTCCAAACTCCTGTCCAACTCTGGAGAGGCTTTTCTCTTTACTTCAAAACTTCTGGTATTTTCTCCGGAGATCATGGAAGACTAACTCCGGAGATGCACAAAATTGTCGTTCCGAGCATCTACACCTATTGATTCAAAAAGAGAGAAGTTTCTACATTTTTTTCATCAATTCCATGCACATTAGTCCCTTAATCAGAAATTATGATCTTAAGTAATCTATCTCAATTAATCATTATCTAGAACAATCTTGCTATCTTATTTGGGTGGAAACATTAAGAAAAATGGGATTAGGAAGGAGAAAAAGAGAGGTAAAAAGATGTATTTCATGGGTGCTACTTGGCACTCATCATCCCCCCATATCTAAGGTTTGGCAGGTCCTCCTGTTCTCACAATCTAGATTTATTCTGGTGAAGCAGCCTGTCATCCAAGCTATAATCTTGTGCATAGGTAGACCAAGTTGTGCGGTTGGTATTACCATTGCCTCTATATTGATCAACCTGTTTCAACCTGTCCTGCAATTTCTCATCTTCCATCTGTTCAACCCAAATAGGGAGTAGTTCAATTATGAGAGGGGGCCTGAACTGCCCACCTATCCATTCCTACTTATACTTATCCATCATTTTGGATATTCACTTTGCTTTTCTCATAAATAATCTTAAGTTTGCAGGTGTGACTACCTCTCTTATTTTCTGCTCCGAGGTCAAAACATTCCATCTTTTCTTTGCTATGGCAAGTACTGGATTTGCTGAACTATTCATGAAAAGACCAAAATCAATGGAGCACTCTTGCAAACTTTTTAGGTATAATGGCAAAATTTTGTTCTTACTCTTAGGGTGATAGACATAGGACCTGAATTGGGTCTTAAAAGCATTTGGATTGGGACATTCCTTCCTGATGAAGAGATGTGCTTCTGTATCTTTCTTGAGATGATCTTCCATTCATTCATTCTAGATCTGATGATTCCTCATTAGGGACATAAATGCTTTAAGCTAGCATTCTCCCACAAAATGATTAAGAATGAAGGTTATATCATTAACAGAAAAACCATGCAAGTATAATTCACATAGGAAATTCTTGTCCTCATCATTACTCCTTGTCTATGATGTCATGAATCCTTCTACTGTCTCTATATCCTCAACCAAGTCAGATAGGACTAAAGAGAATTTCCTCTGCAGGATGCTTTCTTGTAAGAACATAGAATTGCTGGAACTTGGAGGTCTATAGGATAGAATTTCTGAAGAAAGGGAGGTCATTTCAATGATTTTTCCTTCCAGAGTTTCTATTCTTTTTGTTTTGGCAGTGACTGCCCTTTGTAATTGTAGCATAGGCTTGGAAGCCTCATATTCTCTACATTTCTTCTCCCAATGGAACAGGGCCTTAGGAATGTCAATGGGGATTAGGCCCACATATGAATCTGTTTGTATTTCATGCTCATTGGTTGCCCTTGGGCCAGCCAACTCTTGAATATATTCCTCCTGGTCATCTAGTTTGTTGTTGGCCCAAGTTAACTATCTAACCTAACTATGTATTTTCTCAATCAATGCTACCATTATTGTGAGGCTATTGTCTCTAGCCATGGTGAGCTCAGAAACACTCTGTGCTACTTCTTTCTTTTTTTCTTCCAATAGTTTGACTGCCTCAATTTTTTGGGCCTCCAATTCTGCTTCTTTCTCCTAAATGATCTTGTTTTTACTTTGGAGTTATGTTTGTAGATTTTCAATGACTTGCTTTTGCTCCATTTCTACCTCTATTTTGACCTTCTTGAGGTCAGTAATAATCTGATTCTTCCCCTAGAGTAGTCTCTTTAGGTTTTCAATTTCTTCTATCATTTGTTGTTCTTTTGAAATTTCAACATCCTCTTGATCAGAGGGGTGAGGGAAAGTTTATGCTTCTACTTCTGTTGTTGTTTGCTGATCATCAGGGTTTTTGATGGCCATCTACCCTGTACTATCAACTGTACCCATTTTCTCTACTTCATCTTTTTCTCTAGACTGCCTGTCCTGAGGGTCCTCTTGGGGTTCCTCTACTTCTGTCGGTACCAATGAAGGCCCAGCCTTATCCTCATATGTTCTAAAACCCAGGAGTACCTCAACTAGGAGAGCAGTATCTTCCTCAACCTGTGAGAGCTATCTTTTCCTTTTGCTTCTCCATAGCAGAGGTGGGGCAGGTGCCTCCGGAGCAAGTCTCTCATCCTCAGATCTAAAGAAATAGTAAAAGTTTGTCTGTGTTATGTCTCCGGAGCACATGATGGTTCTGAAATTGGGCTTGACCCTAGATGAACAAATGGTGCTGGGGAAACTTCTCTTTGTTTTCTTTTCCTAACTAGAGGGATCTTGTCTGAATCATGAGATGGTTCTTCAGCCCAGGTTCTCTCTACTCTCTGTCCTGACCTCTCCCTTGTTAATTCCTTAGGGGAAGATTCCTCAGTCAGAGTCATCTTTCTCCTAACTGATCGAGTCATATATGGGGTTTGTTCAAGAGCAGACCCTCTAATTTCTTTGCCCTTCTTCCTTTTATCAGGAATAGGGGATGCAGATGAAGTTGCCTCCTGTGAGGACTTCCTTCCTCTTTGAACAGCTATGGAGGAGGTTGAAGGCTCTATTTCCTCTTCTTGGTGAGTAGAGGAACCCTCACCTCCTGGCTATGTCATCTCTAGTTCTCTGTCCTGGGAATTATGTTCAAGAAAGTTTTGCCATAATTCCTCCCTATTGGCCTAAGATAGGAAGTGATGTTTGACTACTAGAAAAATGAGGCCATGATGTTTCATGGGACCCTTATTTTGCTGATATTTTTCTACAGTTGCCCTAATGGCAGAATACAGGAAATTGGGAATATTTATGCTAAACTTTGGGTGTCCATTCCCATGCCTTAGAAAAATTAGTATTTTCAGGATTGGTCCTTAAACTAGAGAGAATTGACCATCACAAGTAAAATATTTCATTAGCCAGGTGGCAATAGATTGCCAAGGGTTTGGAAGTGTGGACCTAAGAATTCCTTTTACTTCATTTTTATTTGAATGCAGTTGTATGGCAGGTTCACCTTGAATACATAAATTCTTAATTAAATCAGTGTATAAGGTTTTCAAGTGATAAAACCTCTCACCTTGTTCAGGCAGCCTGGAAATGTGACTGATAGTGGCTGAGGAGAGATTGATTCAGACTCCTCTGACAACAGCCTGATTATCCCTTAGATTTCTGAGGAATTCATCCATGGTATCTTCTTGAAACCCTTCAAATTTTTCTAGGAAGTCTAGCCATCCTGCAGCTCTTAGAATGTTTTGTTGATAACTGAGAGGGGGGGGTGAATCAGTTATCCTAATTATTTCCCTTATTGAACTTTCTTCTTAATTGATGCAGCATAGAATCAAACACAAAAACATTAATCATGAAATAAGAAACACATGACACAGTATTTTTGACGTGAAAACCCTGTTAAGGGAGAAAACCACGGGGTGATTAACCCAAAATTATTCTCTGTTAGAAGAATAGGAGATTACAAAAAAATGGCACTTGCCAATTAGGGCTCACTGCCCGAGCACACTGCTCACAAGAGGCCCACTACCTACAAGAAGACACACTGTCTACAAAGTGATAAGAATCACAGTCTTGAACTGATTGGAAGCATCTGCATATGCTGGAGTTCAGTTCTGGTTAGGCTCAGTACACTGATCTGCTGCACTTCATCTTTCCTCTGTTCTTTATTTTGCTATCTTTCACATACCGGATCCTTTTTGCTACTTCTGCTCTGTTCTGGACTTCTTCGCATATATCTTCACACCATCACACCCTTCACAACTAAATCCATCCTCTATATATATCCGCACAAGTAATTTCATCACCTTTCTAGTCGGCATCCGGAACAGTCTAGTTTCTTACAAACTCTTGTTCTGTCGGCTGAATCCTTCCTCACCAAGCAATGCGGATCAAGCATATACTTGTAGATATCATTAATCATGTCGGCCAAACATGATTCATGCCTTCACAACCTCTATCATCAATAGTAACACATCCGGAAAGTAGTCTGATACTCTGTCAGTCAGTTCTTCCTCTGTTTTCACTGTCTCTCAGGAATCCGGTACTCAACTATTCATATCTTTTTCCTTGTCCATCACCGGAGGCTAAATCCTTGGAATATACCACTTAAGGTAGTCCTCTTGACTTCCCCAAATCCGCACTGCACCAAGACACTTCCTCTGAGAGATCCGGATCAATCTGTCGGACCTTGCCACATGCTCTGTTCTTGTTCACCGGACCACAACAATCTTTATTCTGACTTCCGGTAGAGACACATTATGACTTGCGGATATGTGGGATGACCTTTGTTGCCATCAATGACAACAACCATGAATCCATATAGTGTCTCTTGCCAACAATCTCCCCCTTTGGCATTGATGGCAACACTTAGTGAAAAATGACTAAGTGTTTTCACTATGCTCCCCCTTTGCTGATGCTCTGTCTTTATATACAATTTCTGGAACTCCCCCTTAATTGGATTCCTCATTTTTCACTGCTCCTCACTCCCCCTTTGACATCAATGGCAAAGGGTAGGGTCCGCACACCAAAATTTTCAAAAATTTTCTATACATAGCCGCATATTTACATACTCACATATACTGAAGAATGTCTGCAAAGGATGTCTGCAATTGGATCATTTCAGTAGCCCAACTTTGCTTCATTCTATCCAAAATTGAAATGTGACCACTCAACAAAAATGCAAAAGCTTCTGCCCGCTTGAGATCTGTTGGATCTTTTGTTTGGGCGGTGGTCTGAGCATCACTGATGGCCTCATGCATAGTTTCCAACTTAGGGATTATAATCCTTCTAAGGTCTCCCATCCGGTTAGTGATATTCTTCCTTTCCTTCTCAAGATTCTTTATTTCATTCAAGACTGCAATAGTCTGACATTCTTGATTTATTATGGAGGAAGAGAGAGGATCAAAACTCTGAGATAAGCTTTGTAGCTTGTCCTGTTCCTCTTTTATTTTCTTATCAATTGCTGCTGTTGCCTTTGGCCAGGATATACAAAATTTGTAGATGTCACCGCCATCCTTAAGAGCATTCTCTAAGCTCTTTATTCCAATGCTCACAATCTTCCTATCTTTAGAGATTAATTCTAATATTTCTGAAAATCTTTTATCCAAAAATTCCTTCCGGACCTTTTCTTCAGCTGATTTTTCTAGAGAATCAAAATGTGTATCAACACTGCTGACTAAGGTTTTTAGATTACCGGAAGAGGAGGCTGTCGGATCTATCTGGATTGATGGCATAATCTTTACAAGTACTCTGGAAGCAGCCTCTATCAACTCACAGTCTTCCATATGAGACTTCAGGAGTTTTTCATTTGCCTTGGCATTTGCAAATGAAGCTATCTTCATTGTTTGTACCAGAGAGAGAGAGTCAAAGTCGAATGGGCCTTTTAGAAGCTCCGGTTCATCAATCTCTAAAGTTTCTTTGCTCAAAAATTGTTGAACAGTTTGTGCAGTGTCTCTTGCCGGAGACAAATGTTTCTTTTCTTCTGCAGTCTTGGAACTATCAACCTCTTTGTCTTTCACCACTGCTTCCTTCTCCTGTAATTGCTCTTCTTCTTTGGATCCGGAGACTGTAGGGGAAACCGGAGGAGAGATGCTTGTATGTTCAGGGCCCACTTCTTCCGGAACAGATGATTCCAAATCCGCAGCTGTTTCTGCACCTAAGTCCTCTACAACAGGAAGATTGAACCATTTGAAGGCCTTCCGGAGGATCTCTTCTGTCTCTTGGGCCACTTTGTCAGTCTCACCAAGCATGAGTTGATTCATCCTGGCTTTACTTCTGAACTCATCTTTGCAGTCCTTGAAGATTATGTTCATTATCTTGGGATCAATTTGAGGATATAGCTGAATAGCTATCTGCTCCCGGATCTCAAGATCTTTGGCATGAGCATTGTTCTTTCTTACTTCTAATTCCTTTTCTAGGCTTTTAGGAATAAGAGATATGATCTCAATGAAAGCCTTATTGTATATGTTCAGATATTTGACTGTGGCTTCCTGAAGAGTCTTTTGGTCAGCCTCACTGAAGTCATCATAAGATTCAGTCATTGGTTGAAGGTTTCCATCCACCGTGACCGACTTGATTACATTCTCTAGAGACAGAGTGGGCTTTTCAACAGATACCTCCGCCATTTCATCCTTGTCTTGGCCTGTGGAGGGTTTACCGGATCCTTTCTTCTTCTGTTTCTTTATTTCTTTTACTCCCTCATCTGACTCTGTTTCCTCTTCATCCTTTTGGCTTCCATAAGCCCTTGTGGCTTTTGTCTTGGATCTCTTACCGGATGCCTGGACTTCCGGTTTTGAACTTTTGGTTGTGGGAGGTGCAGATCTCTTTGATGATCTGGTCCGGGTGGGAGCTTCAACCGGAGCACTTTCTTTACTTTTCTCTTCTTCCTCAGCCTTCCTCCTCTTTTCCCGGCTGGCAGCAAGTGCCTCTTTTGAGATGCCTAGGCCTTGAGCAATGTGCTCTACTTCTTTTCTCACCTTTCTTTTAATCTCAGGTTCCCTGAGTTCTACATGTATTTTTACACTCAGCTCCTCAAAGGTTCCAAACCTTTCTGCCTTAGGATCTTTGGGCTGACTTAGCATGTGTTGAACATGCAGCTCCACTATCTGTTCATCCACTTCATACCCCATGGGCATGATCCAGACAGTCCTTGGCTCCACTGCCTCCATTAGGCACTGATCAGTGTCAACCATAAAGCACACTGAGTCTTTGTATTTTTCAACAAGAGACTGGGGAATTCTCTCTCTTGCTTGCATCATGCTCTGAAAGTTTTTGAAGTATCCCCATAGAGCTGTATTTCTCGCTTTTGCATCCCCAAGTCCATGCAAATAGTCTCTTATCTGGACTGCAACAGGTTTGTCATTCTGCCATACCCATCCACTTGATCCGGGTAGCTCATTCATGAAGTAGAAGAATAGACATACAATAAGAGTACCATACTTAAAGGAATTCTTCTTATCCTTCTTGATTTTCTGTATATTTTCCATTAATTGGCTTAGCAGTAGTTCGCAGAGATCATATTCTGCATTCTTTCTTAGCATTTCATAGGCAGTGTATACTGCAGTTCCGGATACAGAATTCTCCCTGCTGGAGTGATAGATCTTGTATCCTATTATCATGGATGCATATTTGATATCCGGATCTGAAATATCTTCAATGGTCATTGCCCTCTTATCAAATTTTGATCCGGTGGCCTCAGTTACAATGTTGTTCTTGACAGATTTGAGGATAGGTATCCCTCCAGAAGAGTATAGACCAGTTACTGCTCTAATTGCCTCTTTTGTGATCTTGCAGGGTCTATCCAGCCATAGAAAGTTGTCATGCATCCTGCTCAGTACATACCGGACCCATTCATCTTCTTCAAAGCAGGGGAAATGAATAAATTGCTCAAATTGTTTCTTCTGGATATCCTTATACTCTGGTTTAAGCTCAAAAGCATTGTCTATCAGTTGCTTGTGATAGAGGTCTCTTAATTTGAATTCCCCAAATTCCTCAATGCTTGCATGTATGTAAACCCTAATGTCTTCAGTATGTAAAACTCCGTGAGGAACACTAGAGAAGGCTCCTAGTGGATCTACCTCCAATGATTTGTAAGGATGTTTCTTGAATGTGGGGCGAGGTCTATCAGAGATCTTAACTATATTTGGAGTAGCCATTCTTCAAATATTTGTAGTGAGATAATGAATAACGGAGAATACCTTATGCGCCTTCGGTTTGCACGGAGTGGTTGGATTGATTTCTTTATGCAATAACTTCGGCAGGAGATCCTTGGTGTACTTGATGAACCTTGTTGCAGAGCTCCACTTTTCGCTTCTTCTTGAGTGCAGAATGAGCAAATGACTTTTGAGAAATCCCTTAAATTGCTCCGCGAACCCTAATATCTGTCTGCAATAAATGCTTCACCTACATCATTCCGGTTTGCCTTGTCTGGATAGCTTGGAGTATCCCGGATTAGTCCTGATCTGTGGATATCATCCGGATCTTTCAATCATGAATAAATCGAGGTAACATATTACAAGAACATCCCAAACACTCTGTCCAATCCGCAGAACAAGATAGTGCACTTCCGGATCTCTCCAGACCTTTTTGTAATCCTTTATCATACCGGAGCATCTCCCTGAACAGGTCTTATTTGATCGATCACAGCTTCTTCATAACTCCATGCGGACCTCTGAAAACTTGACTGAAGCATCTCAAGACTCATATCTACAAACCCTTTAATCCGCATCTTGTGCCACATCCGGCGCCACTTGTTTGGCTGGGGGAACAGGATTTTCTTTGAGTCTCCCCCTGAGCCTGAGCTCACCTTTTAGTTTTCGGAAGAAATATCAGCACTAGAGTCTGGTGCGGATCCAACCTCTACATTCTCTGAACTTTTCTTCACCCAAATCTTGCTCATCTGATTCCTAACTTCATCCGCATTCATCTTTTGTTTACCCTTGTCTTGATTCTGATTATACACCGGACCTCTTTTGTCCTGATACTTATTTCTGCAGACTTTAGCATTATGACCGGACCTATTGCAGATTTGGCAAATAACATTTCTTTGCATATTTGACTGATATCCTCTTGATCTGCATTGATTAGCCATATGACCTACTCTATTGCATGTAAAGCATCTACCTTTGAATGATTTGTTTACTTGCATAATTCTGCATTCATGGGATTTGTGTCCATACCTTTTGCAGTTGAAGCACTGTCCGGAGAAGGATGAATTAATCTGATTCATTCTCATTCTGCACTGATTAGCTTTGTGACCGAAGTGGTTGCAGCTGTGGCAGTATCCATTGAAGGATGGATATCTTTGAGCATTTGGCTGTCTTACCGGAGGTCTTCTAGGCCTGCTCCCAAGATTCTTCTGACCGGATCCGGAGCTTTCTCCTTTCTCATATCCCAAACCATACTTGTCATCTGTCCTCTTTTGACTTCCAAGAAGAACTTCAAGTTGAGCAGAACTTGTCTTGAATTTCTCTTTATATTCATTTGCTGTTTGAAGGTCTCTTTTGAGAGAGGCAATTTGATCCTCAAGTTTTTCTTCATTATCTTTGGCATCTTCAAGATCAGATTCAAGATGTCTGATAATCCTGTCCATCTGGTGGCATTCTTCTGATTTTTCTTTAAGAGATTGTCTTAGATTGTCTTCAGCCTTTCTTTTTTCTTCAATCTCTTGAGTAAACTTTATAGTTCCTGATTCCATTTCATGTCTTAACATAATGACTTCTTTTGATAACTTTTCACATAACTTGGTTTGCTCAGTCAATTCTTCATTTGTATTGCTTTCTTCACTTTGTCTTGCCAACTGTTGGAGCAGCTCCTTTCTCTTTTTCATAGAGAGACTTAGTTTGTCTTTTAATTCTCTCATGAATTCATCAGCCTGTTTGAGTCTTTCCTTTAATTCACTGACTTCAGAATTTGACTGTTCAAGATCCTCAAGAGCAGTCTTGAGTTGCTCCCTTAAACCATATGCATCCATTTGAAATCCCAGATCTTCCTCAAGCTGTTAGGCTCTATTAGGAGGAACTTAGCTCTGATACCAATTGTTGATAACTGAGAGGGGGGGGTGAATCAGTTATCCTAATTATTTCCCTTATTGAACTTTCTTCTTAATTGATGCAGCATAGAATCAAACACAAAAACATTAATCATGAAATAAGAAACACATGACACAGTATTTTTGACGTGGAAACCCTGTTAAGGGAGAAAACCACGGGGTGATTAACCCAAAATTATTCTCTGTTAGAAGAATAGGAGATTACAAAAAAATGGCACTTGCCAATTAGGGCTCACTGCCTGAGCACACTGATCACAAGAGGCCCACTGCCTACAAGAAGACACACTGTCTACAAAGTGATAAGAATCACAGTCTTGAACTGATTGGAAGCATCTGCATATGCTGGAGTTCAGTTCCGGTTAGGCTCAGTACACTGATCTGCTGCACTTCATCTTTCCTCTATTCTTTATTCTGCTATCTTTCACATACCGGATCCTTTTTGCTACTTCTGCTCTGTTCTGGACTTCTTCGCATATATCTTCACACCATCACACCCTTCACAACTAAATCCATCCTCTATATATATCCGCACAAGTAATTTCATCACCTTTCTAGTCGGCATCTGGAACAGTCTAGTTTCTTACAAACTCTTGTTCTGTCGGCTGAATCCTTCCTCACCAAGCAATGCGGATCAAGCATATACTTGTAGATATCATTAATCATGTCGGCCAAACATGATTCATGCCTTCACAACCTCTATCATCAATAGTAACACATCCGGAAAGTAGTCTGATACTCTGTCAGTCAGTTCTTCCTCTATTTTCACTGTCTCTCAGGAATCCGGTACTCAACTATTCATATCTTTTTCCTTGTCCATCACCGGAGGCTAAATCCTTGGAATATACCACTTAAGGTAGTCCTCTTGACTTCCCCAAATCCGCACTGCACCAAGACACTTCCTCTGAGAGATCCGGATCAATCTGTCGGACCTTCTCACATGCTCTGTTCTTGTTCACCGGACCACAACAATCTTTATTCTGACTTCCGGTAGAGACACATTATGACTTGCGGATATGTGGGATGACCTTTGTTGCCATCAATGACAACAACCATGAATCCATATAGTGTCTCTTGCCAACATGTTTACTGTAGCTTCATCTTATAGAAGACCCGCAACACTTTCTGGCTTAGACTTCTTCTTTACCCCCGTTGCTAAATTGGTTTCACCTTCTGTGCTTAATTCCTCACTCTCCTCTCTGCAATTTGTCCCTTCCTCTTAAATTCGTAGGCTCTGGAGGATTGTTCAATTTGCTCTGTTCTTCAGGGTATTTTGGAGGTTCGAATGAGGATTAGGATGTCTCTCAGCTTAGGCTTATGGAAGATTTTCAGATTAGTTAGATTACCTAGGCGGTCATAAATGCAACAGAGTGATAGGACACTCCGGAGGCTAGGTGGCAGTACAACACAGATGATGGCATGCGTGAATTTGGAAAAGGAAATGATGGCAGGAGTTCATCAGGACGGCACCCAAAAATAGAAAGACAAGAGAGTTGTTATTAATGCTTAATTTAAGATAGAATTACCTGGATCATTTTAATGATGAGGGGCGATGTACTCGGCAAAGATGTTGCGACATTTTATGAGACTGCACAAGTCGCGGCACATGAGCATCTTTTGGTGGCTTGAGATGATGCCCACTACTCCATTGCTATGTGCCCTACAATCATTTCACTGAGTGGTTCAAAAATCCACGTTCCTTGGGTGAGGTCAGCACCATCTTTGGAAATACCCCTGCAAATAAAATACATGTTGATTTTATTTTATTCCTGCCATAAAGCAAAGGATGAGTCGTGATGATGTCATCATTTTGGTGTTTCCACCTATGGCCTAGAGAGGTGGGTCCCTCCCCCATTATTGTAAATGACTCCTTATTGATGGAGCACCAGAGCTGCTCCTAGTTTGGGAAGCACCAGAGGTGCTCTTGGTTTGTGAAGCGCCAGAGGTGCGTTTGACTAACTCCAAGCACCTGATCACCTCTATAGCTCAATTGTTTTCAACTGTCCTGTAGAAGGGAACTACCATTTGCTGGTTTTCAACTCCCTTGGTCGAGAAAGACATTCATTTACTAGTTTTCCACCTTTCTCTCTCTCTCTTTTTTTCCAGAAGGCTACCATTTACTGGTTTTCAACCTCCTTTTTTTCTCTTTTTTTTTCTTGTTTTTTAGAAGGCTGCCATTTGCTGGTTTTCAACCTTCATTTCTTATTTTTATTTATTTATTTTTATTTTCTAAATCAGTTCAACACTGTGACAGAGGAGGTATCCCCTGTATCAAAACACAAATCATTTAGAAACTCTTCTTTGGTAGATAGTCTCTTATAGAGTCTGATTCAGTGACCATTTACCAAGAATGTGTCTGTGCTTCCATCAATAGGTTCCAATAATACTATTCCATTTTTCAAAAACTTCCTTTATTTGATAAGGACACATCCAATGAGTTTGTAATTTCCCTTTGAACTCTTTGAATTTAGAATCATAAAGAAGAACCCAATCACCTTGCTGAAATGTCCTCCTTTTGATGTGTTGGTCATGCCATTACTTCCTTTGATACTGAACCAGTTCTATTTGCTGAATGGCCTCTGTCTGAATTTCATCCAACTCATTGAGCTGAAGAATTATGTTATGTTGAGTTATAGACAATGGTAGACCAATATCCAATATAGTTTTAAGTGTTTGGAGTTCAAATTCTATAGACAAAATAGGCTTTTTTCCCATAAACCAATTCATATGGTGAGAACTTTGTTGTGGACTTCCAAGTTGTATTGTAAGCCCAATCTGCTTCAAGAATCTATTAGCCCAATCTTTTCTGTTCATTGCTACTGTCCTTGTCAAAATATTTTCAAGTTCCTTATTAGTTACTTCTACCTGCCCATTCGCTTGAGGATTGTAAGGTGAAGATTTTTTGTGCTTGACTTGATATAAATCTGTGAATGCTTTGATTACCTATGAAGTAAACTAAGGTCCTCTATCTAAAACTATTGATCTTGGGGCTCTAAACCTTAAGAAAATCTTATTATAAAGGAAATCAGCAACTTTTTCTTCTCATGCAAATTGTAATGTTTGAACCTCAACCCATTTAGTAACATAGTCTATGCATACTAGAATGTACTTCTTTCCTGATGAGGGTGGAGAAATTGGTCCCACAAAGTCTAAACCCCACTGCTCAAATGGTTCCATCATGACTTGAGGATGCAGTAACATCTCTTGAGTAAAGGTTGCCTGTCCCATCCTTTGGCACTGGTCACAGTGCTGCACATACGTCTTTGTATCTTTATGAAAAGAAGGCCAATAGTATCCAGCTCTAAAGATCTTGTGGACTGTCCAGTGGAAGGAGTAATGGCCACCAAATGGTTCATCATGACATGCTCTCAACACATCAAAAATCTCATCAGCTTTTAAACACCTGCATAGAACGAATTCAGGACCACATTTAAATAGTAAACCATTCAACCATTTGTAAGATAAACTTTCTTTAACTAAACATTTTTTTTGTTTTGAGGTAAAATGGGATGGATACAAGCCTGTAGCTAAAAGATTAGCTATGTCAGCAAACCAAGGTGCAGTAGAGGAGATAACAAAAAGATGTTCATCTGGGAACTTGTCCTCCACTAGTTGGTTTTCTCCTCCTATATGTAATCTTGACAAGAAATCAACAACCAAATTAAACTTTCCTAGATTATCAACTATGGTAATATCAAATTCTTGCAATAGCAATAACCACCTGATGATCCTTGCACCCACTACTAGCTTATTCATTAGGTACTTGATGGCTGCATAATCAATGTGTACAAATATTTTATATCCAGTGATGTAATGCCTAAATTGATTTATAGCATAGATGACTACCAAGAATTTTTTTTCAGTTGTGGTGTAATTTCTTTCTGCAGAGGTAAGGTTTTTGCTGATGTAATAAATGGCATGCATACTCTCTCCTTCCTCCTTTTGTCCTAAAACTGCTCCAATAGACTCATTTGAAGCATCAGTCTGTATGTGAAATGGTAAAGTCCAATTAGGTCCTCTTAAAATTGGTGTGATAGTAAGCTTCTCTTTCAAGGTTTCAAATGCTGATTGACAATCTTCTGTCCATAGAAATTATGTGTCTTTGTTAAGCAGGGTAAACAGGGGGGTTGCTATTCTGCTGAAATTTTCTATAAACCTCCTATAGTAGCCTACATGACCCAGAAAACTTCTAACATCTATTTGATTTTTGGGTGAAGGCAACTATGTGATCACTTCTATCTTGTTTTGCTCCACTTTGATCCCCTTTGCTGAAATGTGGTGTCCCAAAACAATTCCTTCCTCCACCATCATAAAGCACTTTTCATGGCTAAGGGATAATTGATTTTTCTCACAGAATTTCAGTACTTTCTCAAGGTTTGTGAGAGCTTCTTCAAAATTATCCCCATACACAGTAAAGTCATCCATATAGATTTCCATGCATTCATTAGCTAGTTCAACGAAAATAGCTAAAACAAGTCTCTGAAATGTAGTTGGGGCATTGCACAATCCAAAGGGAAGAACTTTGTAAGCAAAAGTTCCCCAAGAGCATGTGAAGGTGGTTTTGTCCTGGTCTTTAGGTGCTACTTGAATTTGATTATACCCACTGAATCCATCTAGAAAAGAAAAATACTTTCTCCTAGCAAGGTTGTCCAGCACTTGGTCAATGAATGGTAAGGGAAAGTAGTCCTTTTTTGTAGCTTTGTTGAGCTCCCTATAGTCAATACACACCCTCCATTTCCCATTCATTTTAGGCACTATGACAAGGGGTGAGACCAATTGACTGTCTGAGATTGGATATATAAACGTTGCTTGTAGTAATTTTTCTATTTCAGTTTTGACAATGTCCTTTAAGGTAGGATTCAATTTTCTCTGGGGTTGTCTGGCAAGTTTAATATCCTCAGTGTATATATGATGGGTACATATCTCAGGAGGTATGCCTTTCATATCTTGGTATTCTCAAGTGAAAGCTGTTGAATGGGAAATCAGAAGTTGGGTAAGTTTTTCTTCCTGATTTGATGTTAACTGAGTATTGATATTAAGTGTTTTCCCTGGTAAAATCATGACATGTTTTGTGATTTGATCCATAGATGGAGTTAATCTGTACATTGGAGTCATGGTATTGAGAGGACAAGAATGTGGAAGCAACATGTGGAAAGTGGCTAAGTCTCTATAAAAGGTTTCTCCACAAGGAATGATGTTGGCGAGGGTACAATGAGAAGAAGTAAGAAGTTCTCTCCTAGAATCGTGGGCGAGCTCCATCACATCTTTATTGATTAGGATGTGAGTGATGTCTTATGTTGTATCATAGTAGATTTCTTCTTCTAACTCTCCCAGATGTTCCTTGATGGTTACCATAGCTACTGAGGTATTATTGTCATTGTTCTCTGGTTCATCCACCCATACTCTTCCTGAATATTGCATTGATGGCTTAGTTGGAGGATACAGAGATATTTTCTTCAAATCCATTCCATTAGAAATGACCATATCCCTAGTTCAACAATCAATAGATGTTGTTGCTATAGCCAGCCATGGTCTTCCTAAAATCAATGGGTAAGCATTTATCTGGTTTCTTGGTTCTAATATTAGGAAGTCTACTGGAAATTCCCATGATTCTATTATAACTGGTACATTAGTTATTACTCCTTTTGGGACAGCTATTGACTGGTCAGCAAGTTGAAGGATTGTAGTTGTGGATTGGATACCTGACAGAGCTAATTTGTTCATTGTGTGAATTGTCATCACATTAATTGCTACTCCCAAATCAACCAGAACATTTGAAATTTCTACCCCTAAGATAAAAATAGTTATGATAGGATTTCTAGGGTCTCCGTATTTTGGGAGGAGCATTTCTCCCATCAACAGATCTACTACATTTCCTTCCACCTGTATTGTGGAAGGAAAGTTTTTCCTCCTACCCTATGTTTTGATACAATACTGCTTAATGAACTCGTTTAGTTCTGGTACATCTCTGATTGCTTGGAGAAGAGGAATTTCGATGTTTAGTTGCTTGATTTCTTGTAACAATTCTGATTCCAGGTTGGTTTGGACTTGTTTTTGTAAGATCTTTTTCTAGGGAAAATATTGTTTAAGTCATTCTAGGTATGGTGCTAGTTTTTCCATCTCCAGAGCTCTTGTCAGAATTGTGTTTAGGAATGTTCTCTGGAGTCGGTCTTTTAGGAGCAACTCCGGAGATATCCAAGGATGATTCTTTTAGCACTTTTTTGTTAGTAATCTCCTCTGAACGTTGAGTGGATGAATTTTTCAGGTTCCTCATCATTGGTTACTTCAACTATAGTTGGAGGAGATGGTCTTGGGAATGCTTTCCCAGAACGCAGTTGGAGATTATTTGAATATATAGCATTAATACCAACCATGTTTTCTTGTTCTGTCATGTAAACAGCTGATCCCTATTTATTCTATGGGTTTGGTATAGGTTGAGCTGGTAAAGGTGGTTGTCTAACTGGTTCATTTTGTGATTGACCTTGTGTGTTGGAGGGTCCAGTTAGTAAAGCTTGTTGTTGAGGTTGGAAACGTCTAGGTTGTCCCTGGTATTGTTGATTATATCCCTGTTGAGAACCCCATTGAGGTTGCATGTTTTGTGATCCAAACTGTGGTAGCCACTGTTGATTTCCCCAAGGCTGATTTTTCTAATTTTAGTTTTGCCAATGTTGACTTGGCCAATCCTTTTGTCCCCAAGGAGGATTATTTTGAGGCCCATGCCAAGGTTGATTCCATTGATTATTTCCCCAATTAGAAGGACCCTTGTAAGAAGGCCGGTTTGGATATTGATTAAAAGGGAAATTCCCAACTTGTTTTTGTCCCACATAGTTCAATTCTTCTTCCATTACAACATTCTTCTTACTCAATTTTTTCAAGGCTTGAAGTTGACTACATTGACTGGTAGGATGTTCCCTATCACAGATCTGACAAATCTCTTATTTTTCCAAAGGGCATTCTCTCAACAGATGCTTGTTTCTACACCTAGGACAATAGATGGAGAGTGGTTCAGCAGTTCTATTTTGATCAGCTATTCTAGTTTTTGCTTGAATCCCATCCAATTTGGTATTTAATTGGACCAAAATGTCTATTTTTGGATTTGTAATCGCTTCCATCAACTGTCCTATTTCATTCTTCCCTTTAAAAGTTTTGGATGTCCTCACTCCATCTTGGGTTCTAGAATAGTTCCTATAGAGTTCTTCTATAGCAGGTATATCCATTTTGTTGATATTTCTTTTTCCCATTAGATCCAGTGCATGTTTAGATTCTTTATCCAATCCTTTTACAAATAGGGTTTTGGACAAGGAGTGATCTACTGGGTTGCCATACCTTCTTAAGGCGAAATTAAACCTATCAACATAGTCCTCTAAGTTTTCTTCCTCTCCTTGCCTAATTTTAAACAACTCTTCATTTTTATTACTGGATCTACAGTAATCTTGGTATTTTGCCAAAAAATTTGTTTCCATCTGATCCCAAGAATGGATAGAATCCTGGGATAAACCCATAAACCATCTCATTGCAGAATCTTTCAGAGTTGAAGGGAATAGTTTGAGTTTTTGGTTATCTGATCCATAATCATAAGTTTGGCAGACTACTTTGAATTCAAACAAAACTAATCTAGATCCTAAAAAGAAAGTCCTCTAAAATTTGGCAAGTGTGCTGGTGAGATATTCTTCATAGGAGCATTGTCTCCAGCAGCCAAAACAATAGGATATGAGAAGGTTCTTGGAGCCTGATTTTCCTCTTCTTCATGATTACCATTGTCCATGTTTAGTACTGGTTTTTCTCCCTAAGGTTCTAGGAAATTAGGTTCTATCAAAGGATCTACCTGAAATTTTTGTTGTAATTCTTGGATATAATCGACAAGTGGAAGATTTGGAGGATCTAAGGGATTATTGATTTAAGGTGCAATTTCCAAAGTAGGTTCTAGGTTTCTCTCTTCAACAAGATCTTGTGCCACCCCACTGCTTTGCCCTATGGTTTGTTGTTGGGGTGTCTGTTTTATATATCTTCCTTTTGGATCTCTAGCTCTAACCATACAGATCTATCCTAAAAACTATTTTAGCTAAGTTTCCCTAATTAACACAAGATATCCCTGGCAACAATGCCAAAAATGATGAGGTGTCATTGTACCTCATCACTTAATCATATTTTAGATGTCAAAAATCCAGGGGCTATGTCCTCGGCTGTCTACAATTAGGGATTCTACAGTTACCAGTTTTCCTAGCTAATCTTAATGACTTCTACTAATTTGAGGAAATTGATATGCCTACTTACTGAATGAACTTAAGGAATGTTGAAAATAGAATAAAACTTGAAGTTTACTTAAAGTAATCTTGAAAACAATAACATGCATTTATCTATCAAAATCAGTAAATACTTTTCACAGCAAAATCTAAAATAACAGAATAGTGGTACTAGCCTTCTGCCTTGGTGGTGAGAGTGGGCCCTTGCTCCACACCCTTGGGGCTTAAGGCTACAATAGGGAATCAGCACCAAAGAACAAGATCACAACTATATTCAGTTCAATTCCATTCACTTTGCATTCATGAAAAATATTGATATCAAGAAATTGAGATTACTGAGAATCAGAATAATTCAATCATTGTATATCTATTTCTGTTGTTTCTATCCGTTTATATAAAATGAGTGATGACATATCACTTATCTTATCTACTAGTTCTTCTATGAGATAACATCCATCTCTTTATTATACTAGCTATCTAACTATGGAAAAATAATCATGCAATAAAAGTAGACTGAGTGGGACAAAAGTCCACTCAAAATTCTAAGTTTGAGTCTTAATACATTTGGGTAGCGAGGCCCTGAAAATATGGATATTGAATCAGTTCTATCCGTAACTCATGCAAAAAATTTAGAAAGATAAAAACTCCAACAGTTGACTTAAAGATGATCCTTCACCACTCAGGTGATGATTTGAGTGAAATGAAGGGTATTACGATTACTGCAGAGGTGCCTAATCGGTGGCTTATGCTTGAAATATGCCCTGCTCTCAGGAGGCACTGGACATATCTGTCCCTATCTGCAACTCCAGAGATATGTCTGTAGCTCCAGAGATGTATGTAGTTCTAGAGATGCCAGTAGCTCCGAATATGTCTATAGTTCCAGAGATTTCTGTAGCTCTGGAGATGTCTGTAGCTCTGGAGATACCATTGTAGCTTTCTTGTTCATCTCCGGAGATGCTCCAGACTCCCATCCAACTCCGGAGAGGCTTTTCTCTTTACTTCAAAACTTCTAGTATTATCTCTGGAGATCATGGAAGACTAACTCCGGAGATGCACAAAATTGTCATTCTGAGCATCTACACCTGTTGAATCAAAAAGAGAGAAGTTTCTGCATTTGTTTCCATCAATTCCATGCACATTAGTCCCTTAATCAGAAATTATGATCTTAAGTAATCTATCTCAATTAATCATTATCTAGAACGATCTTGCTAGCTTATTTAGGTGCATACATTAAGAAAAATGGGATCAAGAAGGAGAAAAAGAGAGGTAAAAAGATGTATTTCATGGGTGCTACTTGGCACTCATCAATAGGGCCCTAACCAGTTAGAATCAAACTTTCCTTTCTTAGGGCACTCCTACAAATTTTCCTAGTTTTCCATAAGGACAAGGTCGCCTACTTCAAATGTTTAGTTCTTGATTTTCTTGTGATAGCTTCTTCTGAGATGATTTTGGTAGGCTTGCAGATGGTTCAATGCATCTAGATGTTTCTCATCCAGTAATTCTAGCTCATGCAACCTTGCGACTTGGTATTCCTCATTAGTGATTATGTTTTACAGAGATACCCTTAGGGAAGGGAGCTTGACCTCAATAGGTAGGATAGCTTTGGATTTGAATACAAGGGAATATGGAGTGGCTCTTGTGGGTGTGTAGATGCTTGTGTGATAGGCCCATAGGGTGGGATTGAACTGAAGGTGCCAGTCATGGCCAGCTTCATTAATTGTCTTCTTCAGAATATGGAGGATGGTTTTATTTGAAGCTTCAACTTGACCGTTACCTTGAGGGTAATATGGAGTGGAGAAGTGGTGTTGGATTTGGAATTTCTCACACAGGGTGCAGACTTCCTAGTTCTTGAATGGTTTTCCATTGTCGATGATGATGGAATGGGGGATGTTGTAAGGACATATGATGTAATGGAGGATGAACTTGGATATTTGTGTTCTGGTGGTGAAGGTGAGTGTTATTTCTTCCACCCACTTAGTGAAGTATTTGGTAGTAGTGATAATGAATTTATGGCCATTAGATGAGGGTGGATGGATCTTCCCTACGAGGTCGAGACCCACTGTGAGAAAGGTCATGGCGTAGTAATTGGCTATAATTTTTATGCTGGTGCATGAATAAGATCTCCATGTTGTTGACTTGGCAGACACTTCTTTACAAATCGGTAGGCGTCTCGTTCCATGGTTGGCCAGTAGTATCTGGTTCTTAGAATCTTCTTAGCTAGAGTAGGCCCACTTGAATGTGCCCCACAACTGCCTTCATGTATCTCTTGTAGGGCCACTTCGGCTTCTCTAGAGTCTAAACATCATAAAAGCATGCCATCAAGACTCCTTTTGTATAGGGTGTCTCCTACGAGGAGGAAGTAGGAGGGTCAGCGGATGAAGCATTTTCATTGCGAGGCAGATAAGTTGTGGGGAATGATGTTATCATGGAGGTACAGATAAGTCTCTTTATACCACGGGGATAAGGGACCAACAATTTCACACACTAGCTCTGATTAGGGAATGTCATATGTTGGAACGGGGAGCTCTTCGATCAGGAACTTGCACTTCTTGCTATCTTTCTTCATATCAACCAGGGATCTGATTGTTGCCATGGCATCTGTAGCTTTGTTGTTGAGCCTTGGGATTTGTTCAAAGTGAATATCATCAAAATAGTCTTTGAAGTCATCGACCATCTTCTTGTAAGGCAAGAGTTTGTCATCCTTAGTTTTGTACTCGTCGTTCACTTGTCGAATGACCAGTTAGGAGTCGCCATATACTATTAGCTTTTTTATTTTCCACTTGATTGCCATTCAGAGACCTGTGATGAGGGCCTCATATTCTTCCATGTTGTTGGTACATGGAAATGTAATTTTGAATGATTTAGGGATGGTGTCACCTTGAGGGGTAACAAAAAAGACACCTGCCCATGAGCCTCTATGTGTATATGACCCATCAAAATACATTTTCCATGTTTCTACTGCTGGTCCTATTGTCAATATGGCTTCATCAAGGAACTCTATAAGTGTAGGATGTTCTAAAGGAATAGGTGCCTTAGCCAATTGATCAGCAATGACATGCCCTTTGATAGCCTTTCTCTCTATGTATTCAATGTCAAATTCACTAAGGATCATGGCCCATTTTTCCATTCTTCCAGTAAGAGTAGCTTTGTTTAGGAGATATTTTAGCAGATCAATCTTGGCGATGAGCTTAGTTTTATGATTGAGCATGTAGTGTCTTAATTTTTGTGAAGTAAAGACCACGGCTAGACACACTCGTTCAATGGGTGTGTAATTTAGCTCATAAGTTACCAAGGTGTGGCTAATATAATATATAGATATTTCCTTCCCTTGTTCATTGTGTTGTGCTAATAAGGCCCCTATAGCTATTTCCATTGCTGAGATGTATAATAGGAGGGGCTCTCCTTGCCTTGGCGAAGTTAGAACGGGGAGATTAGCCAAGTATTCTTTCAACTGGTCGAAGGCATCCTAACACTAATTGTCCCAGACAAAATTTGTATTCTTCCTAAGTAGGTGCTGAAAAGGTTGACACTTATCGACAAGCTGAGCAATAAACCATCAGATGGATTGGATCTTCCCTTGCAGACTTCATAGCTATTTTAGTGTCTTTGGAGGAGGCATTTATGTGATGGCTTTGACTTTAGCAGGATCTACCTCAATTCCTCTTCTAGAGACTATGTATCCCAAAAGCTTTCTTGAGGTAACCCCAAAAACACAATTATTTGGATTCAACCATACATTATGTTGCTCTAGCTTGTCGAAGATCTTTACTAGTACATCCAAGTGTTCCTTTCTTGTCTTAGATTTCCCTAACAAATCATCCACATAATCTTCCATGATGTGGTGGAAAAGGTCATGGAAGATGACAGTCATAGCACACTGATAAGTAGCTCCTACATTTTTTAGGCTGAATAGCATCACTACCCAATAGTATGTCCCCCATGGGCAGATGAAGGACAACTTATGTTGGTCTACTTCCACAATTTTGATCTGATTGTACCTTAAAAATCTATCCATTAGTGATAGCATCTCATGTCTTGCTGTGAGGTCCACTATAATGTCAATATTAGGTAGGGGGAAGTCATCCTTAGGACATGCTTTGTTGAGATCTCAGAAGTTAGTGCAACATCAGATGCGACCATTAGGTTTTTCCATAGGCACTCAATTAGAGACCCATTCTAGATAATATATTGGTCGGATGAACCCTACATCTAAGAGTTTCTTCAGCTCTACCTTAACAAGAAGGGCCACCCGAGGATTCATCTTTATTAGCTTTTGTTTTACTGGTTTGGCATCAAGCCGCACTACAAGATGATGAACAGCCAAGGCAGGATCTAGCCCTGGCATATCTGCATAGGTCCATGTAAAGTTGTGACTTCTTTGTTTAAAGAAAGCTAAAAAGTTCTCATGTTCTGTTGTAGTGAGGGATTCTTCTCTGAAGGTGACCATTGGCTCCTCTTCTGTCCCAAGATTCATTTCTTATGATGGTTCTACCAAGATCACTAATCTATCAAGATATACTTTCTCTATTTCAAGAAGGCCCATGCTTCCATCTTCTAGCACCTCATGGAGGTTTTCACTAGAAGATATGTCCTTTATTTGTACTTTTTCCTTGTCCGAAAGTGCCACAGAATGGTTTTCACTAGGGGACATTTTTATTCTTATGTTTTTACTACTAGAAGCATGGGTGGTCTCACCAAAATAGGCAGACATCTCAAGTTCCATTTTTTTTTCAGCTTTGTGATCTCCCAGGGGGGAAATGATCTCTGACCCCCATCATTTCTACTATGGCTTCATCATTTTGTGCTACATCAAATACAGGAGGTCCTTGTTGGTCCCAATCAATAAGATCTGGGTATACAAGGGGTAGGTCATTGGATGCGGAGGCTAAGGTGGTCATGGTGTAGATGGTACATATGGAGGATTCAAAGAAATGAGCGAAGTCACTAAAGGAGTCTTGATGGCCTACTTCGTTGATGTTATCAACCTCAGGAGAAACCGTAGTGACCTTGACTAAGATACATTCGCCACTAGTGAGGATACGTTGTCGTTGACCATACCCTAACCCTTGAGTGTAGGGATTCCTCATTGTTTGAACCAGTTCTATGAACCCTTTTGCATGAAGGCCGATACTGCCTTGTCCTTTGTAGCCTATGTTTTTGATGATTTTTGACCCTTTGCCATAGATTTCAAATGGTATGGTAGGGGCTTCTTATTTTGTTTCTTCATCTTTATACAACCATGATGATATGTCTTCAAGAACGTCTTGGTCAAGAAGGTGCTTCTTCTCAAAGGTTGGGGATGGCTTGCATTTGTTAACCAATGTGGAGATTTCTCCCTCTTTCGGGGCACTGAACATCATAGGGTTGGGTAATGTCCCTACACAAAAGGTACCATGTAGGTCATATTCTCCACATCCCATGTCTCTTATCTTGATCTTGACCTCAGGTGGCAGAGGTGCTTGAGATGATGTGGTAGTAATATTAGCAGGGTCGATGTATGAGATGGATGTTGTGGGATCAGTTCGAGAAGTAGTTTTTGTGATAGCCTTGTTGTATGGGTAGAAAGTGTGGTCATGTCCTTCCAAGAAATTGTAGTATTGGAAGGGGCGGGGGTCGGCATAGATGGTTACTTCTGTGCCATTGTGAGGGAACTTTAGACATTGGTGGAATGTGGAGGAGATGGCTTGCATGGCATGGATCCATGGTCGGCTGAGAAGAATGTTGTAGGGGACATCAAGATCAAGAACCTGACATTTCATTTCTAATATCTTTTGCCCTACTTGGATGGGAAGTTTAATGGTGCCCTCGGATAATCTTTCGGTGTCATCATACCCCTTGATGGTTATGCATTCACTAGTGTCCACAACCACATTCAAATATCCCAAATTTTTTAATAATTTTAGAGTACACAGGTTTAGGCTGGAGCCAACATCTATTAAGACTCTTTTTATGATATGTTTATGGATGTGGACTTTGATATGCAAGGTGTCATTATGTAGGTTGTTAGAGGCGGGAAGGTCCTTTTTAGAGAAAGTGAGATGATGGGGTGAGGTGATATGGCCCACCATTGCTTGGAATTGATCCACATTCAGGTTGGTGGAAACTTGGGTTTCCATGAGAGCTTTGTCAAGGACTTCTTTGTGGATAGTTGATGTGTGGAGCAGCTTAAGGATGGAAATCTGTGTGGGGGTCTTTCCTAGATGATCTAGAGGTCATACTTATTAGTCGATGATGGGCAAATGGATGGATGATTTGGTTGAGAATTTGATGTGGATGGAGGTGTTCGGTCGGGGGTAGGGCCTATGCGAATAGACACACAGCCTTGATGGGTTGTGACGGCACAATCAGGTGCCTAAGATCGAATAGTGATTGTGTTGATATAGTTGGATGATGGTTCTATATGACCTACAACAGAATCATAGGAAGTGGGAGGTGGAGTGAAATTGTAGGTTTGATTAGAAGATGAGGCTTTGTTGTGATTAGGTAGCGGATCCTTGTAAGTTCCCAAATTGGTGTTGGGTGATGGTTGGATGGTTTGCTTGAGATTGACTTTCTTTTGATCTATGAGGTCTTGTATACAATCTTTTAATTTCATGCAATCAGATGTCTTATGGCCCACAATGCGGTGGTAGTCACAATAGTCATTTTCATTGTACCATGCGACTTTGAGTTCACTTTTTTGGTGGGGCTTAACAGGTGGGAGAGTTATTAAACCATTCTTTAGACATCTATCGAGGATATCTTTGATTGGTTCGCCTAAGGGTGTAAATTATCTCCAAGGTTTATTTTGCTTAGGTTGACCTTTGGGAATATTTGCATTGGCGATGTATGTACTTGGGGGTGCTTGGTTTTGTACATGTTGGATGGCCTTCACATCAGTGACCTCATCCTTAAGAGTGTTTTTGTTCTTTCCCCAAAAGCGTTATTTCTCATTTGATTGTGTGTTGTTGTTGTTTGTATTGGGGACATTTATGTTGACCTTGTTGTTGTTGTTGTTATAGGGCTTGTTGTCATATAGTTTGATCAAACCCTTAGCAATAAGGGCTTTTTAAATGTACCCTTGTCAATGACTTCTTTGAAAGTAGACGCTCAAAGGATTTGTAGATGGAACCCCATTTCTTGGTTTAGATTAGTCACGAACATGGTGACTAATTGCTTCTCAGGAATCGGCCAAGGGAGTTTACTTGCTAAGCCTCTCCACCTCTGCAAGAATGAAGCGAAGGATTCTCTTCTCTTTTGTTTGGTATTGCAAAGGTCCATCATGGATATTTCATGTTTGAAATTGTAGGAGAAGTGGTTGACAAATTTCTCCCTGAGATCAGGAAAAGACCTAATGCTCAGGGGAAGATGTGCAAACCATTCAGCGGCTTGACCACCGAGGCTCCTAGGAAAAAGTCTCATTAGATATGTGTCCTCATTTGAGACTTCAAGGCAAGCAAGGTAGAACTACCTAAGGTGATCACTAGGGTCCCCCTTTCCCTTATATTTGTTGAATTTAGGTGTTTCAAAGTTTTTGGGAAAAGGAGGCATGTATAGTGTTCGATCAAATGGGTAGGGACAAATATCCTCAAAAGAATAATGTTTGCGCTTGCCCCCAATTTGCAAATTGTCTACCTTTTGGATCAATGTTTGTACCACACTTGTTAGGTCCAGGGTTGGCGGTGGTTGTGGGATGTATGTTTGTTGGTTGATGAGATGTTGAAGGTTTGGCGGGATTTGATGTTGATTTGTTTGGTTTTGGTAGGTGAGGTTTTGGTTTTGGGGTATGATGTTTTGATTTTGCGGGATGGTGTTTTGGTTAAGTAGTGCAAGATATCGTTGGTAAGCATGGATTTGTTGGACGATGTGAGGTGGAAATTGCGGATTAGGATTATTTTGTGTTGATGATACTATAGGATTTTGGACATACGTGAGATTGGATGGGTTGACATTGGATGGGTTGATCGTGTTGTGAGGTGGTTGCAAGAATTTGTTTCTGTATGAAACAGTGTGGGGGTTGAGTGGAGGCACACTTATAGAGAAACTCATGTGCGTGGGATTTCTTTGGATGCCCAAGGTGATTTGGGTAATTGAAGGGTTTACGTTTGTTATGGTGGTGGAGGTGACAATGGGGTCGGAGATGGTAGGATTGGAGACATTAGATGTGGTTGATGTATTAATGGGACTTGTAGATGTGGTAACATTAGAATTTGTGGGAGTAGTAGCATTAGAACTTGTGGGGGTGGTAGATATGGCAGGGGTTGAATTTTGAGATAGGGGTGGATTGGTGTTTAACATGGACAATTGGGATGATGTTGTAGGATTGGATGAGGACGGTTGGGAAGGTGTTCTGTTGATGGGTGGTTGGGCACCAATTTTGAGGAGGAAATCAAGATATCTATTTAGATCCGACCATAAAACTTTGTCAAGCATATCCATGCTATTGGAATCTTGTGTAAATCTTAGGACATCTTGATCTATTTGGTTGATGGGTGTTTTAGATGGGTGGTTGTGGTGGTTGTGGTTGCAAGAAGTGGAAGGGGTTTTCATGGGGACTACATGACGGGATTTGGAAAACTGAGGGTATGTCGTATCCTTGTTGGCTGGTTGGTATGTTGTTTTAATTGGTTTGAGGCATCCCTATGCCCATATTGTGTCCAAAGTTTGCTATTTTTTTATTCTTCTTGTGTTGAGATCTAGTTATGGGCATGCAAAATGGATGTGGATTTAGATCGGGAGATGAATGAAGAGGAAGACATTAGAGAATTTGGTTTGATTTATTGGACCCAAAAAGGATATGGTGATGAAAAGTGACAAGATTTAGGTAAAAGAGAGTGTACTCCCTATAAATCTAAATCTAAAATGAAAGGAGATTATGGTGTGGTAAGGATAGATTTTCACTTTTAAGAGATAAATCTCAAAAAGGTGTTAACCTAAGGATGGTAAGAGTGGATGATGTTGATTTTCAAAAATTTGGACCAAAATGATGGAGGGTAGATGGGGTTTGTTTGGAGATGATTTGATGGAAGAGATTTTGATGTTGATTTGGAGGATGAAACCTTAGGTGAACTAGATGTTTGGTATGAGAGATTTGGATGATGCTTTTTGAAAAGGGATTTGAAAGTCAACGAATGAGCTCAAGTAAGATCTAGATCTTAGGTGTTGCACAATTGATGTTTCTCTTTGTTTTGGGTAGACTTATGACCTTACACAAAAGAGGGATGATAATTACACTTGAAGGTATACTAATGACCTATCAAGCAAAATATGATGTGAAGGATGAAACCTAGATCTAACTTTAGCTCAAGGATTGATTTCTTTTTGGATATGATTTTGGATGTTGGGTCGATGTTTTTGATTGATGTTTGAGATTTGGGATGTGTTTTGAAGGAGCAAATGGATTTGTGGAATGGATTTGTAGAAGGATGTTTGTTTGGTCCAAAAGGTTATGCAAAAATCAAGGTGTATATCGAAAAATTTGGATTTATAAATGGAAATGATCAAACAATTGAAATGCATAATCTAAACCCAAATAATTCAATACCTCGAAGATGCAAAATGAGCTTGATTGATTGATCGCTTTGTTGTGTTGATTGCTCGATTCCGCAGCATAACGTTGATAAGGAGATAGATAATGGATGCAAAGGCTCTAATGATATTTCAACAGCATGTGGATACTTGAGGATCAATGGCCTTTTAGAAAATTTGACAGAATAAGGGTGCTTAAGGCTCAATGCATGCTAATGGCTTGTGAGGGGGTTGATTTATAGGAAAGGCTTGGTTCCAATGGATGGCTAGGATCAATTAGGGCTTTAGGTGAAATGGATGGATAGAATTAAGTTAGGTTTCCTTGCACATCAAGAAATTGTAGTCATATGACATGTGGCAAAGGAGGATGAGGCTTAGGTGTGCTTGTGTAGATAAATACTAAAATTAGGTCCCATTAGTTGTGCATGTGAAAGATAAAAGTTGTAACACAACACATGATTGACTAGACAAGTGTTGGAATGTGATGAAAGATAAGTGTTTAATTCAAATAAAATATTTGAATTAGTTGGGATATGAGTTGGAAATTAATTAAATAAATAAGATTTATTTAATTAATTGGATAAATGAATAGGATGGGATAAGATATGGAGGACTTAATTCAAATAAGATATTTGAATTAGTTGGGATAGGAGTTGAAAATTAATTAAATAAATAAGATTTATTTAATTAATTGGAAAGTGGGATTATGCATGTGAAATTAATTAAATAAATAAAATTTATTTAATTAATTGGCTAAGTAGGATAAAGATGGGGATTTTAATTAAATAAATAAAATTTATTTAATTAATTGGCTTAATGGATAAATGGGATTAAGAGTGGGATTTAGGACAAAAATGGCTTATGATGTTTAGGATAATGTTTTAACAAGGTGTTGCAAGACATACACAAAGTTGGGACAATTTTGGGTGTCTACATTTTGCCCCTCTTTGAGATGATGTTCGAGATGATGAGCTTTGTGTCGAGTAACATCATTTCAAAGAAGTTAAGGTATGGATAATTGATAGGGATGTTGACGACGACGATGATGATGATGATAGAAAGGATAGGTTGGTGATGCCCCCTCGAGAGGATAGGTGGGTTGGACAAACACGAGTATGCTCTCGAAAAGAAATGGCTTGGCTACAAAAGAAAGATAAGGGAATGGATAGAAGAAATGGATGATGCGTTATGCTGTAATAGAAAGTGAGCAACCAGGATGTTTGATATAGCACTAGACGTTATACACCAAGGTATAAGGACCAGGGTGATGATGTATCTTGTGCCCTAGCGTAATACAACCTTGTCTAACGTATGAGGAAGAAAACTTAGAGCATTGAAGTCCTAATGCACAAAAGGTATGATATGACCTCAGATGCAAAGGATAGTGCAAAAAGCTATTCCAACATACACAAGATATGAATATTAGCTGGAAATGATATCGATATGATACAAATGCAAGATAAAATGATAACACATACAAGCAAACAAGCAAGCATGCGCAAATGATACAAAAATAAACAAGGTATTGCCCCTGTCAAGCTGTAAACCAAAGATTAATTGCTGATTGTTTTGTTGATGATAGTTGAGAGTGTTGTCATTGCGGGGAAAGCTATATCCCTAGATCAACACAAGGTTGTTTGCTGAGTTGGTTGGCTAATTGGCTAATTGATTTGGCTTACAACAAGGCTAGGATCAAGACCATGGATTGCGATTGGATAATTTGGCTTGATTGATTAACTTGATTGGTATGGATTAAGGATGGGCTTGCATTTGGATCTTTGCTTGGAATGACTTGAAGATGATGAAATGATGGATGATTAGATTGATATGATTTGATTTGATGAATGGATGATTAGATGATATGTGCAGGATTGAGCTACTTTTGATTTGTTGGAGTGGCTGGATTTGTTCCGATTGGAGTTGATGTGATTGAGTTGATTTGTTTTGGTGTTGATGTTGATGATTGATAGGATTTATTTTGATGGTTGGATTGATGTGCTTTGAGTTGATTTTCTTTGGTGTTAATGCTGATGATTGATAGGATTTGTTGTGATGGTTGGCTTGATGTGCTTTGGTTGTGATGGTTGCTATTGCTGGGTTGATTGTTTTGATGATTGGATTTGTTTAGAATGATGATAGTGATGGTGTGATGATAAGAGTGTCCACTCAATCTAAGTATAAGCAAGTGTTCTTAGTGTGCACAAAGGATATAAAATAAACAAGGTATTGCCCTTGTCAAGTCATAAACCAATGATTGATTGTTTCATTGATAAAGATAGATAGTGTTGTCATTGTGGGGAAAGCTATATCCCTAGATCAACACAAGGATGTGGGAACGCTATATCCCATTGATGATGATTGATTGGGTTCATGACAAGATTAGGATCAAAACCTGTTGATTTGATTGGATAATGTTCCTTGATTCATTAGCTTGCTTGATATGGATTAGTGTGAGTTGGATTTAAGGTCATTGCTTAGATTGATTTGATTGATATGACTAGAAGAAGTGATTGATTGAAATGGATGAATGAATGTTATTGATAAGAAGAATTGATGATGATGATTTTGATTTTGATTGATGTTGATGGAGTGGATTGTTTTGGATGATGATTGAATTAATCTTATTGCTTGGACTTTTTGTTGGATATTTGATTTTTTTGGATTTTTTGACATATTTGATTTTTTTTGTAGTTTTTAAAATGTTTTGGGATGTCAATGGATTTACAATTTAGGTAGCTATTGTGCTAGATACCAATGACAAGGGAAAACTAAGTCTAGGTGCAAAGATGGATGAATGGGATTGGATGGATAAAAGGATGGGCAACAAGGGATGGAAGGCTCATGATATATGGATGGATAAAAAGATAGGCCATAAAAGAGATGGATGCATGCCTCATGATAAACAAATAGGTAGGCTATAGTGGAAAGCTCATGATAAATGGATGGGGATAAGCTATAAGATGGAAAGCTTATGATAAGGATATGCCATAGTGGATGGATCATAAGGGAGCTAGGATGTGATCTTCAAAGGCTATGTTGCATAGGAAGAACTTGCCCCCATTCTAGGTGGTAATGCTTAGGATTTTTACATGACAAAGTTCATGACCATGGGATGACATGATAGGTTTTACATGACAAGGTGTATGATAGGTGGATAATGATAATATGGATTAATGAGGAAGGTATGAGGTATACTAAGAGATATCCAACGCATGTTTCAAGATTTTGCCCCTATGTCTTCATCAAAATCAAAAGGCAGAAGGATGGATGAATGGATAAATGGGTTCAATAGGATAGGCTTGTTTATGTAATGGCTAAGGATGGTAGGATGGTAAATGATATAATGGGATAGATAGTTTGGAAATGGATAGGTTGGATGAGACAATGTGCCCCCAAGTGTAAGTGACATAGAAGATCAACCTACACATGATGCTTGTTTGCCAGGTTTTCATCATGGTACTTATCCAAGGCGCCTGTTTACCAGGTTTTTACCATTGGACGAAGGGATTTCTCTTTACTTTTTTGATTTTTTTTTTTTTTTTGCTTTTTTTTCTTTTTTTTTTTTCTTTTTTGCTTTTAGATGGGTTGACAATTACACATGGCACCTGTTTGCCAGGTTTTCACCATGGTAATGGATAGGAGGTACTCAAGTGTCTAGTTCGATGGATGTTGGTAGTCCTATTAGAGATGGATGTCATCGCATGGACCATGTCATTATGCTCATAGATGTTGATAAGGGATTGTGTGGAAGCCAGATGGATTATAATGTGGAATTATGGAAGGTTCATGCAAGGACGGACGGATGGGGATAGTGGACTATGATGTGGATTATATAAGCTTATGGAATGAAGATGGATGAAATGTTTATGTAAAAGCATGGACCATAGGAAGGTGATAGGGAAGATATGTAGGATAATGGATGGAAGATGGGAAGATGTAGTTATGTGGAGGTGTTGCGGAGTGGAAGGGAACCATGACCAACAGTTGCACACACCGTGTTAAACATTGAAGCTTTTGATGAAATGGTGGTGTAGGAAGCAATGGAGATGTTTGCTTAGGAGATGGTTGATGAAGTGATTTAGGAACCCACATAGATTTAGTATTTTTAGTGCTTTTTGTTTTGCTTGTGGGATTTTTGAAGGGAATGGAAGTTTTGGATGGAAGTAGGCTTTTGGATGGAGATAGGTGATTGGGATTCTTGAGATGTGGATGAAGATGCCTCATTTGACTTGCTAGCTATTTGCTTAGGAACCCAAATTATTTTGCTTTTGGGCTTTGTATTTGGAGATAAGGGCTTGGATAGCTTTGTGAATGCATTTTTCTTAGAAGATGGATGATTTAGAGACTTTTCACATTGATACCCTAAGGCATGAGGGTCCTTAGGAGTTTTAGTTAGATTTTTAGCTTTATAGATAAAGGCATCCAAATGTTTATTTTGGAATCCCATGGGGTGGGTGGAGTGGATGGAATGATTGGAAGCTTTATGCTTAAATGATGTGTGCTTTTGTTGGCCATGATTAGGGATGTAAGGATATTTATGAATGATATGTATGCTAGGTGTTGGAAGCAATGGTGGCAATGTGGATGGAGGGATATTTGGAGTTGGTAAAAGTGGAGGCAAAGTGGATGGAGGGAGGTGTACGGTCACATGCTTTTGACATTTATAGGATGATGGAGTTGGAATGACAACATATGTTTTGGGTAGATGATGGGGGGTGCGATGGAAACTAGACTTAGGATGGATGGAGGAATTACCAACATCTTGGTCTTGTTTACCTTGGGGTGTGTATCCAAGGCCATATGAGCATGGAGGGATTTTGACATGGTTTGGCTCCAAAATACCTTGTTCATAAAGGCCTAGACCTTTACCTTGGTAGTTCATGTTTTGGAGGATGCGATTGACTATAGGGCTTGGTGTGGTTTGAACACTAGACTTGAGTTCTTTATTGGATGGAGAAGATGAAATGGAGGACAATGGTTGTTGTTGTCCTAAGGAAGAACATTCATGGAGGAAGGTGGTAAGACCACTAGGACATGATGGTGGACTTGAAATGGGATCGATGGTAGATGTGGAGGGAGGATCATTAGCATTGTGTTCACTAAGATCCATGTTATTTGTTTGATCTTCTATGCTTATGTGTTCTTGAGAGGCACATGTCTCATTATGACAAGTGGATGTTTGCTCATTATGGATAGGGCTAGATGGAGGATGACTAGGAGCAATTTGGATATCTTGTTCATGGATGGTTATGGGATTATGGATAGGATCAATGTACTTTTTAATAGGTTCTTCATCATAGATATCATCTTGATCATGAGATAGATAAAGTTTTGCCAAATGGATCATCATGGTTTTCATGATTTTAGCTAGAACCTTGATCATAACTATGAGCAAAAGTAGGATTACGTGGGCTATAAAAGGGATAAATTTGCTCATGAATGAGGTCATGGTGATGGCTAATAGCTTGAGGGCAACCCATAAGTAGGTCATGGATAGGTGGAACTTAGAGGTGCTTTGATCTTGATTAAGATTAAGGTTCAATATTTCCACATGTTTAAGATTATGCTCTTGACATACCTCTTGACTTTGGATGGAAGTGGAAGGTTCTTGAGTGGACTTGATAGGCTCTTGATAGTTATCAACATGAAGGCATGATGACTCTTAACTTAGGCTTGTGGTTGGAGACTCTTGAATAGACTTGTTGGCTTGTAGGTCACATGATGGGCTTAAAGGGCTAGGTATGTTAATGGAAGGCTCTTGAAGAGGCTCAAGGATATGTGAACAACATGATGAGATTATAGGATTGGACATGACCTTTGGAAGTTCATTGGTAGGCTCATGAATTGGTGTTTGACATAGGGGTAGTCTATTCCTATCTAGTAGCCAATGGATCACATCCTTTGCAAGTGTATGGGTGGATGGGAAATATAATGGATGGATGATAATGGTAGATGGTGTTGGATTAGGATTAGGACGAGGATTAGGTTGAGAGCTAATTGGATTGGATGGATTAGGATTTGGACTAGATGGGGATGATGTGGTACGATTTCCTATTATAGGTGGGTACACTTTGTAGACAATTGAGATAAATATTGGGCATTGATTTGTATTATGGCCTTTGGTCCTATGGTATGCACAATAATCATATTCATCATATGGACTTTCTTCACATGGTTTGACTTTAGGAAGTTCAATAAGTTTTGCTTCAATCATCCTTTGTAAAACTCTCTCAGCCGCATCCTTTGGTGAACAATTAGAATGACATGGTGAGGAAGGTAATGAAGGGCTTGGTGGTTTGGAAGGTAAAGGGATCAATGGACTATGATTGGGATCACATGGTGGTGTTGAGATAGGACTTGTTGGTTCATGTGATGGCATGTGATTGGATGGTGGTGGCCACTCTAGATTGGTATCTCCCTTGTCAAAGGTTATTAGATCTTGCATAGGATAACTTGGGCTTGTTTGATTTATGTACAAGGGGCCATTGGGATTTGGATATGATTCTTGTTGGAAAGGTGGATTTAGATCTATCAATGGTGCTTGGTGGTCTTGTTGAAAAGGTGTATTTGGACTTACTTGATTTATGTACAAAGAGCCATTGGGACTTGGTTGTTGTTCTTGTAATATCACTTGATGGCTTTGTGGATGGGCTTGGTAGTGCATTGGAATGGTGGTATGAGGGATTGGATAAGCTTGAGGTGGATGTTCATAGGTTGATGTGGTATTGACTTGGTGGATAGGTAGATTAAGTTGATAGGAAGTGGATGGATATGACATGCGGCTATAAGGTGGATTAGGTTGGTATGGAGTGGCTAAGGATTGTTGTACTTGTCGAGCTTGACTAGTGGCTAAAAGGTGTTGGACTTGGGCTATGGAGTGTTGTAGTTGAGGTGATTGGCTTGCATGGGGTTGAGCTCTTTGGAGGAAGAATTGTAATATTTCAATGGCATCTTGGTTGAAGGGTTGTGATCCTTGATAAAGATTTTGGAGGAATCTTTGGAATTTGATTTATAGGTCCTCTAGTGTAGACATGTTGTCACCAAGTGTTTGTCTTAAGTCCTTTTAGCAAGTGCTTGCTTAGGGATTTAGATGATGATGTGGAATGTTTAGATGATGTGTTTAGATTGATTTGTTTATGTGTTTGTTGTTTAGAGCTTGATTTGGCAATGTTCAAACAAATGATTATGCATATACACACATGAATCACTCACACAAGACACATAAGCAAATTTAATTTTAAAATATGAAGAATGATGATTAAGCAAGCACACATGGAAGACACATCAACAAGCCTAATGTGTAGTCAAGTGGGTATAGCCAATTAGGTCTTAGGCTATCTATTGCACAAGGTTGACTATGGAATTGAAAGTGAAATCCTGCCACACAGCCAGGAGAAAGGGGTAACCCACCCTTCACCTTCACTTCCCAAAGGTATAAAGTTCTTTGGGGCTTAGCCAAGAGTGACAAGATTCCAACTCCCAATGAGGGTGTCTTTCGATTCAGCCTCGATTGAGGTCGTCCCTTGGAGTGGTGTGTCTCCAAGCAGGCCTCCTAAGAAGGGCATGACAAAAGCAAACCAAGTGAGCTGTCACTTGCTTTACACTCGCAGTTGTTAATTTCCCCTTAGAAACTTGAAATGTGTAACAAACAGTTCAAGCACTTGTTCTTTTTAGACCCAAATCTAAATGTGATGGAAGACAATGGTTTGTTTTAGCCCAATTTTTTTTTATGTGAATTTGCAAACAATTATTTATTTTAAAGCCCAAATCCAAGTGTGATGACAAACAAATTGTTTGTTTTATGCCCAAAATCTAAATGTGTGATCAAATAATGATTAGAGATGAGAGATTAGAATGAGTGCACCTCATAAAAATTGCTTTCCAAGTTGCTATTATGATTGATCCAAATGTTGCTCCAGCTCCTTTGATTCACTTACAAGTCACTGCAAAAAATAAAATGTGATTTGGTTCGCTAGATTGGAAAATATGATTTTTTTTTTCTAAAAGTCGCGCGTCAAAAATTTCTGAAAAATTAGAATCGCAGAGTCAACTTCAAATCGCTATAACTCTTTGAATACTGAACCAAATCTTTAATGTAACCACTTTTCGGAAAGCTCTCGAAGTCCTCTTTCCAACGAATCTAAGATCTCCTTTTTACAAGACCTGTGTAAAACAAAAAACCCTCTGCAACAGATCTGGTCATAAATTAAAAAAATCAGCAAAAAGTTGCGCGTCAAAAATTTCTGAAAAATTAGAATCGCAGGGTCAACTTCAAATCGTCATAACTCTTTGAATACTGAGCCAAATCTTTAATGTAACCATTTTTCGGAAAGCTCTCGAAGTCCTCTTTCCAACGAATCTAAGATCTCTTTTTTCCAGGACCTGTGCAAAACAAAAAACCCTCTGCAACAAATCTGGTTATAAATTAAAAAAATCAGCAAAAAGTCGCGCGTCAAAAATTTCTAAAAAATTAGAATCGTAGGGTCAACTTCAAATCGTCATAACTCTTTGAATACTGAGCCAAATCTTTAATGTAACCACTTTTCGGAAAGCTCTCGAAGTCCTCTTTCCAATGAATCTAAGATCTCCTTTTTACAAGACCTGTGTAAAACAAAAAACCTCTGCAGCAGATCTGGTCATAAATTAAAAAAGAATCAGCAATATAAAATATCTTCAACCTACAAATCAAAGTGCATAAACCTGCAAAAATGAATGATTGATGCTCCAAGAAATCTGATCTTCACAAAAACAACTCAAATAAGAGGGTTAATCAGGGACGTGAGTCCCACCGGGCGTGCCAAATGTATATCAAAAAATTTGGATTTATAAATGAAAATGATCAAACAATTGAAATGCATAATCTAAACCCAAATAATTCAATACCTCGAAGATGCAAAATGAGCTTGATTGATTGATCGCTTTGTTGTGTTGATTGCTCGATTCCGCAGCATAACGTTGATAAGGAGATAGATAATGGATGCAAAGACTCTAATGATATTTCAACAGCATGTGGATACTTGAGGATCAATGCCCTTTTAGAAAATTTGACAGAATAAGGGTGCTTAAGGCTCAATGCATGCTAATGGCTTGTGAGGGGGTTGATTTATAGGAAAGGCTTGGTTCCAATGGATGGCTAGGATCAATTAGGGTTTTAGGTGAAATGGATGGATAGAATTAAGTTAGGTTTCCTTGCACATCAAGAAATTGTAGTCATATGACATGTGGCAAAGGAGGATGAGGCTTAGGTGTGCTTGTGTAGATAAATACTAAAATTAGGTCCCATTAGTTGTGCATGTGAAAGATAAAAGTTATAACACAACACATGATTGACTAGACAAGTGTTGGAATGTGATGAAAGATAAGTGTTTAATTCAAATAAAATATTTGAATTAGTTGGGATATGAGTTGGAAATTAATTAAATAAATAAGATTTATTTAATTAATTGGATAAATGAATAGGATGGGATAAGATATGGAGGACTTAATTCAAATAAAATATTTGAATTAGTTGGGATAGGAGTTGAAAATTAATTAAATAAATAAGATTTATTTAATTAATTGGAAAGTGGGATTATGCATGTGAAATTAATTAAATAAATAAAATTTATTTAATTAATTGGTTAAGTAGGATAAAGATGGGGATTTTAATTAAATAAATAAAATTTATTTAATTAATTGGCTTAATGGATAAATGGGATTAAGAGTGGGATTTAGGACAAAAATGGCTTATGATGTTTAGGATAATGTTTTAACAAGGTGTTGCAAGACATACACAAAGTTGGGACAATTTTGGGTGTCTACACAAGGAGGATGAGATGCTATGGAAATGAATGGATTATGATTGGGTTTAAAGGTATGATAAAGGGTCTAATGGGGGTAATGATTAATTCTCTAAGGTCTAAATGGAGGTATGTTTAGAAAATTTTGGATTGAAATGGATGTGGTTTTCTTGAAACGGATGGATTGAAATTGATGCTTGAAATGGAGGTATGCGTGGGAAATTTTGGATTGAAATGAGGTTTCAAATGTTGTTGTTTCTTGGCAAGTTTTCGCAAACACTTCAAGCACAATAGAACACAATAGCCAAAGATTTTGTTTGTGAAAAGATGTAAATATTTTAACAAGCACTTTTGATGCAGAGCATCTAGGACAGCAGAAGCATACTTCAAAACTTTAATGGAACCGTTCTCAAGGTTCACTATTTTTACTAGGGATTCAAACTCCTCACCATGAAAGGCTTTACTACAACAACTTATACACGTTCATGATATAAAAGGGAGTAGACTTTAAGACACTTATCTCGGGGTGCCTAACTCCAATCAAGACTTCATCTAACCCACTATGCAGGGTCTGCAGGACAGCAATCTTGCCAATGTCTTCAAAAGACAGTCATAACCTTACTACTCTAATGGGATACCTTACTACTCCAATGGGATAACAGTCACAATATCCTTCTCATGGTGATCCCTATTAGTACAACTCAATCTTATTCAACCTATCAAACCAATGACATGCCAACATACTTAATGCCTTCACAAATCAATAACACACCACTCACCTAGTGTCTTCCTTGTGGTAGCTGTCTTCTGGGAGGACTGTCAGAGACAACATAAGGCAAAATGTACTGTTGTCTTAGAGAAATTCTTTCCTACTCCTTGTCATAGATCATTGCAAGATCAAGAGCCCTTTGTGTTGGGCACAATGCATGGCTTTTCGCTAACTAACCATTAAACACAGACAATACTACCACCTAGTTGCTGCTGCCCTTCACTCCATTCCTAATACATGGATTTGCAAAGTCATTTACATGGAAACCTCAGTCCCAACCATCCTCCTACCCCCAAAACCTTCACAAGCCTCAGCATTAACTATCATACAACCCATTCCACTTATTAGAAATAGAGAAGATCAGTGGAATGAGGATAAATCCATCGGGTTGTTAGAAGAAGCCCTAACTTAGGTTTTCAAACCCACTTGCAGAGGAAGGAGAAATGCAGAGTTATAAAAGAGTGTCAAGAGCCCAAACAACTTGCAAATGATAGGTAACTCTCCACACTAACCAACCATCATAGGCACCAACCACCACTCAGTCGTATAGGTACAGAGCATGCAAGAGAACAACAAATTTCTGACTGTAATAGCAGGTTTAGAGAGCAGTTTGGCACTCAACAATCATCGCCTATCTTCCTTCAATCTCAAGGGCTCAAACTCACATCAATGGATAGTCAATCCATCAACCTTCACTTCTAAGCATTCAACATTCCACAACAGGGCCGTACTATACAGTAGTACGGTTCAAGTGCACAAGAATGCAGAAAAGGCAAGAAAAATAGAGATCTTTTTGTTATTTCTTGCAAAACCACCGGATGTTCCTCTACAATGAACCTTTTCAGGCTTCAAATAAACCTCCTATATTTGCATGAAGTCATTTGGAGTGGTTGGGGGTCGATGAAAACTGCCCAACCATCAAGCTTCCTTCTTGTTTCTAACTACAACAAAATAATAACTGTCTTCTTTTTTACTGTATCGACAGTTTTTGTGTTTAACAATGCTTTTAACATATGGTTAACCTTTGGACAGGGTTTTAACACACCTCCACACCTTTGACATGCCTCTAACTAAGGGGATTGCCTCCTACATACTCTAGGAAGGCTTCAAACTCAAAGAAACCTATGACTGCCTCTTACCACATGACTATCCTCATTAAGACTTACAACATGAGAATAGATTCTAGCTATTTGGACATAGTCCATTTACATGCATGGCTTTCAAGCCTTATTATAACATTGAATGGTCTCAAAGACCTTATTTAAACAAGACAAACTACTTGAAGATCAACCAAATCCTAGATGTCTTGGTGCTCTTGCACCATACTCCCCGGCATAATGAAAACTCTTGTCCCAAGAGTTATGGGATTTGCTCCAACCCTTCTTCAATCTTGTTGGGATGTTCCTTTGACTAGAAAACATGAACTCTCCAAGTGTGATCCTTCTCCTTCTCCTTCTCCTTCTCCAACCTACATGATACTTACCACAAGTGTTAGTATTCCAAAACATATTTTGATGTCCTTGTATAGGACCCTGTTGTTGCAATGCTTCTGTTCTTCCCAACTGGAGGTTCTGATTTGTTTCTCCTTGTACTATCTATTGTTTGTCTTCCTTCTTCTGCCTGCTTATAGGATAGTCAATGTCCCCAATCTTGACATAACTCAAGTCCCAAACCTGCTGTTCTTTAGGACTGTCATCCACCTTACTCTGCTGCAACTGTTCCTGCTGCTTCCCATCATCCTTAACCTACACATTCAACTGCAATTTCTCTCCAAAACAGATAGTAACATGTTCCTTCTTGTCTTCACAAGGTAAAGGCATCAGTGTGAACTTCTTACCATCTTTATGCACCAAATAGTTATTAGTATAACCATCATGAATTGTCCTCCTTAAGTGTTGCCATGGTCTACCCAAAATGATATGCCCACATGTCATTGAAATGACATCACACAAAACATAATCCTGATATGGACCAATGGAAAAATCAACATATGCCTTCTTAGTAACCCTTACTTGTTGTTCTTGACTAACCCAAGTGACATTGTAAGGAATAGGATGATCAAATGTTTTCAATCCCAACTTATGTACCATCTCCCAAGAAACTAGATTATCATGGGAACCTGAATCAATAATCAACTTGCATATTTTTCCATGGCTTAAACAATTAGTTTTGAAAATAGATACCTATGGTAGTTGCTACATTTTGCCTTTTTCCACCATGAGCATTTCTCCAACCATTACTGGAGAGGCTGATAACATTTCTAGTTCTTCTAGCTTCTCCTCCTCTTGTGCCAAGTGAACCCTTCTATCCTTGCTCTTATCAACATCATCCTTCTTAGGACATTTGAAAGATGTGTGTCCCACTTCATTACAATGATAACATCTACTAGTAAATACTCCTCTTCCTGATCCAAATCTACCTCCACCTCTATATCCACCTCTCTGATCTGTAGAAAACTCCTTACCTTTCTCATTGTTGTTATGTACTTCATTAGTAGGTCTGCCCCTACCTCTATATCCTCTTCCACTACCTCCTTATCTTTCTTGCTTCCTCTTCACCCTCTCTTCAGCCCTGATGGCCAACTGAAAACATTCTCTAAGTGATTTTGGTACTGTCAAACCAATCTCATCTTGCAAGTTATACCTAAGCCCAGTAAGGTATCTTACCACTTTCTCTTCTTCATCTTCCAATCCTCCTCTAATACTAAGCTTATGAAATTGCTCAGTATAGGACATAACATCCATGTCCTTTTGTTTCAGATTCTGTCTCATCCTCTTTGTTTGAATGGAGTAATCAGATGGAAGGAATTGATCCTTCATCATATCCTTCATCCTACCCCAAGAAGTGATTCTTGTTGCACCTCTAGCCACTCTTTCTGCTTGCACACTACTCCACCATGTAAGTGTTGTACCTCTCAGTTTTGTTTTTGCAAATTTGATCTTCTTCTCATCACTCATCTCCTCATACTCAAAAAAAATTTCAAGGGCATCTATCCACCCTAATACTTCTTCACTATCCATCTTCCCCTGATAGATAGGTAACTCTATGTTTGCCTTTGTTCCACTTCCTTGGACTGCCTTCAGCAATCTCACAAATTTCTTTTCCTCAGCATCCAACTCATCCTCAGGAGGATTCTCATCTCCCTCCTCATCTCCTTCTTGATCATCTTACTCATCCCTTCTAGGATTCTTCTCCAATGCTTCCAATCTTGCTAAGATTGATGCATTCTCTCTTCTTACTTGCCTCAACTCTCTTTCCCTTACAGCATCTTATTCTCTTATGTCCCTCAACTCTTTTTCTCTAGCCTCTAAGGCTTCTCTCAACTCATTATTCTCCCTAGCCATCTGATTCTTCGGAGGCATCCTTACAACTCTCACAAACCCTTATAGTTTCACAAGACCCTACTACACCCTCAAGGATCTCCTTACTTGCTCTAATACCACAAATGATGCAGAGCATCTAGGATAGCAGAAGCATACTTCAAAACTTTAATGGACCCGTTCTCAAGGTTCACTATTTTTACTAGGGATTCAGACTCCTCACCATGAAGGGATTTACTACAACAACTTATATGTGTTCATGATATAAAAGGGAGTAGACTTCAAGACACTTATCTCAGGGTGCCTAACTCCAATCAAGACTTCATCTAACCCACTGTGCAGGGTCTGCAAGACAGCAATCTTGCCAATGTCTTCAAAAGATAGTCATAACCTTACTACTCCAATGGGATAACAGTCACAATATCCTTCTCATGGTGATCTCTATTAAGACAACTCAATCTTATTCAACCTATCAAACCAATGACATGCCAACATACTTAATGCCTTCACAAATCAATAACACACCACTCACCTAGTGTCTTCCTTGTGGTAGCTATCTTCTGAGGCAAAATGGACTATTGTCTTAGAGAAATTCCTTCCTACTCCTTGTCATAGATCATTGCAAGATTAGGAGCCCTTTGTGTTGGGCACAATGCATGGCTTTTCGCTGACTGACCATTGAACACAGACAATACTACCACCTAGTTGCTGCTACCCTTCACTCCATTCCTAATACATGGATTTGCAGAGTCATTTACATGGAAACCTCAGTCCCAACCATCCTCCTGCCCCCAAAAGCTTCACAAACCTCAGCATTAACTATCATACAACCCATTCCACTGATCAGAAACAGAGAAGATCAGTGGAATGAGGATAAATCCATTGGGTTGTCAAAAGAAGCCCTAACTTAGGTTTTCAAACCCACTTCCAGAGGAAGGAGAAATGCAAAGTTATAAAAGAGTGTCATGAGCCCAAACAACTTGCAAATGATAGGTAACTCTCCACACTAACCAACCATCATAGGCATCAACCACCACTCAGCCATATAGGTACGAAGCATGCAAGAGAACAGCAAATTTCTGACTATAATAGTAGGTTTAGAGAGCAGTTTGGCACTCAACAATCATAGCCTATCTTCCTTCAATTTCAAGGGCTCAAACTCACATCAATGGACAGTCAATCCATCAACCTTCACTTCCAAGCATTCAACATTCCACAATAGGGCCGTGCTATACAGTAGTACGGTTCAAGTGCACAAGAATGCAGAAAATACAGAAAAGGCAGGAAAAATAGAGATCTTTTTGTTATTTCTTGCAAAACCACCGGATGTTCCTCTACAATGAACCTTTTCAGGCTTCAAATAAACCTCCTATATTTGCATGAAGTCATTTGGAGTGGTTGGGGGTCGAGGAAAACTGCCCAACCATTGAGCTTCTTTCTTGTTTCTAACTGCAACAAAATAGTAATTGTCTTCTTTTGGACTATATCGATAATTTTTGTGTTTAACAATGCTTTTAACATATGGTTAACCTTTGGACAAGGTTTTAACACACCTCCAGACCTTTGACATGCCTCTAACTAAGGGGATTGCCTCCTACATACTCTAGGAAGGCTTCAAACTCAAAGAAACCTATGATTGCCTCTTACCACATGACTGTCCTCATTAGGACTTCCAACATGAGAATAGATTCTAGCTATTTGGACATAGTCCATTTACATGCATGGCTTTCAAGCCTTATTATAACATTGAATGGTCTCAAGGACCTTATTTAAACAAGACAAACTACTTGAAGATCAACCAAATCCTAGATGTCTTGGTGCTCCTGCACCAACTTTGCACAACCTAAGGCGAGGATTGAAAAATACTTGTTAGATCCCCTAGCCGTGCCTATTCAAAGCGGATAGCTTCAGGATCTTGGTAGCACTGGCTCTTCTCCATGCACTCACTTCTCATGCATACCAAGTTCCAAGTTTCCCAAGGCTTGTACCCCCACCAAACCTTAGGATTGCCCCTACTATCTCTACTAAGAACCACGAGAATCAGGGTGGCTTCAAAGGTCCTACCTTTTGTGCCAACAAGTAAAAGGATTTGGGCCACTAAAATAAAGGTTCATAGTGAGGGAACATCCAAGTGATTGGCACAATACGAGCATCCGATAAACCACTTAAGGTTTTTACTAGCTCTACTAGGGGTCTCATATACACAAGGTACTACTCCCTTTCAAGATAGCATCGAATGGTATACGCTAATACCAATTTGGACTTGGCTTTCACCTTATCCTAATTTACATATAGCGGACCAGATGAAAGTACTGCTTGGGGTCGCTAGTGAGTTCTCCTTTTGGATGTGTCTCAAAAGCAGGCCCATGACCTAGAAAAAGAAAGAGTGTTAGAACCATTTCTCTTACACCCAAGATCCTTTTGCAAGGTGAGGGGACAGGATACTTCGATTCTAAACCCTTTGGGAAACACAATGTGCAAGTGCACCAAGCACGACAAACACTTACTATTGTTCTTTTTAAGCCCAAATCAAAATGTTCCTAAGTTTGTTTGCAAGCACTTGTTAATTTTAGAGCACCAAAATCAAATGTTTTCTACACTAAGGCATACAAGGATTCTTTTTAGGAGCACCAATTGAAGTGTTTGTTTTGTTGTTTGTTTGTCAAGCAATTGATTGATTTTAGTGCACCAATTGAAGTGTTTTCTAAACTAACATGCAAGGGTTCTTTTTGAATGCACCCAAAGAAAGTGTTTGTTTTAATCTAAAAACCCTACAGATATATTAGTAGTTTGCAATAGATGGTCTTGGACAGATGTAAATAAGCCTACAAATCAAAGAAGTTTCCCTGCACTAAACCCAATGTCAGTATAGAAAAATAGCGCCAGAACAGAGAAAAATAGCACTGATAAAACCTGAAATGGCGCTAATATCCAAAACCTAGAACATAACCTAACTATAGCGCTACAATAATCTCATATTGCACCAGATTTACAGATGGTGCTACAATGATTAAAAATAGCGCTTATATCACAAATAGCACTGATACAGATTAAAATGATGCTGATACATAAAATAGCATCAACAATGATGAAAATAGCACTGGAATTGAAAAAGGTGTTAGAGTACTTCAAAATGGTGTTAATCTGAGTCTATTTAGTGCTAATACGAGGCAGGTTGAAAAATTCTTACAAAAAACAAGGTTGTCACTTAAAATAAGTTTGTTTAGCTAGTTTTTTAAGTTGTTTGTGGGTTGTTTTATCAAACTAAACAAACTAATTCGTTGTTATTAGTGTTTTTTGATTATCTTTAAAACAAAGATAGAGTGGTTGTTTACATACAAAATTTTCTCAAAAAAATTTGCCAAAACCTCCCCTTATCTCTGCAATTTTCCTGTCAAAATAAAGAGCAATTTGATCCCAAAAGCCCACAAAACACCAAAAACCAAGAGAAATTAAACATTAGTGTAAAAATGGTGGATCACTTGTCACAGGAAAATGATGCTACTGTAGGTAGAAATGGCGCTACAAAACTATGAAATGGTGCTAGAAAACTGAAAAATGGTGCTACTGTATGAATAAATAGTGCTAAACAAAGGGCTTTTGGTGCTAGAACCTACAAATAACATCTTTAAGAACAAAAACTCACAATAAAAAATTAGATTGAGACCTTATGGGTCCCACCGGGCACACCAATGTGATTAGTGAATCTAAATCAAGGTAAAACATAAATCAAATGCATTCAAAACAAAGATTTATACCTTAATGTGAAGACCCAATCCAAAAGGGGTGGAGGAGCTTGCACCCAAGAGCTCCTAGCTTTACCCAAGATGCTCAAATGAGATGTGAAATTCTCTCAAACTATGCAACTCACACTTAGACTAGATCAAGATTTTAACATAATAACACTACTCAAATTGTGGATGATCAAATGGCTTGAGAGATGGTGTATTTATAAGATTTTTGGAGATATTTTGATCCAATAGTTGAGATTGATTTGAGATATCAATGGTAGAGGATGAAGATAATGTGGAGGGCCTAGATTTAATCTTGCAAAATGAAAGGATGAGAATAAAGATGAATTTTTAATTCATCTTGGGAAGAGGGGTCCATAAATGAGGTTGGGTGAGATGGATTATTTCTGAATTAAAAATTCACATGGGGAAGAGTAAAATAAATTTAAAATTTATTTGGGGAAGAGTGAATATTAATGAGTTATGACATGTGTAAGGGGTGTAAGAGGTATTTAATGGAGATTATGATAAGTGTGTATTAAAAATTGATTTATTTGGCATGGAAATCCATTTTTTATTCATGGGATGTGGGGAGAAGTGTTAATGAGGTTTTGACCAAATTAATTAGGATGATTAGCCTAATTAATATGGCTGGAATAAATTAGCAAATGGATTAATGGGAGGATAAGATTAATTAATTAATGATTTACTTAATTAATCTTAAGGCTAGGATGATGTAGGTTAGGGTAGGTAATTAAATAATGAGTATTTAATCACCTAGGGTAGGGATAGGTTAATTAATAGGCTGAATTAAATAGTTAAACATGATTTAACTAATTAATTGGGTTTAGTGAGAAGGGGGAAATTAACCAAATAAATATTTCATATTTATTTAATTAATTGGGTAAGGTTGAACTATTAAATTTATTAAATTAATCGAATTGTAGGGGTAAAATGATGAAAAATTAGGTGATGAAGGGATAATTAATTAAAAAAATATTTAATTAATTAATTAGAAGGGAAATTGGTATGCTTAGGGATGTCAGGAGTTGGTTTAATGATGAAGATATTTTTAGGTGTCTACAATAGTCACACAAAACACGGAGAAGACAATATTGAAGACATGCAAAACACATTGAATGTAATGAATGTAGTGATTATTTTCTTTTTCTTTTTCTTATATATATGAAATGTAGATGCAAGTACAAGAAAATAAAACACACCACCCAAAATGCAGGAGGGACTCATCACCACCGGTCTTTAAACTACATATGGGGAAATAAACACGCCATACAAATCAAGCATGCCATACAAATCCCAAAGCATAGGAGGGACTCATCGCCACCAATCTTTAAGACTATGCTTGGGAATAAACACACAATACACACACACATGGAAGACATGGAGAAAACACGACAGACAAGCGATGGAGTGTACCTATTTCTAGGATCATCACCATCTTAGGCACATTATAGGCACACATCAATGATTGGGATTCACCACAACAATCACCGAAGATACGCTTAAGGGTTAGGATAGTCACAGATCTGCTCCTCGCCTACTCAAAGAAATTTTGAAAATGCAACCTCACTTGCATCACGGAGACACCTTACAATGAAAAGGAAGCATGGCATACAACCCCACTTGCATCACAGAGATGCCTTACAGTGAAAAGGAAGCATGACATACAACCCCACCTGCATCACAAAAATGCTTTATGGTGTAAAGGAGGTATGAGTATAAAACCCCATCTACATACAAAGATGCCTTACAATGCTAAGGAGGTATACGAAGTAGATTTCAATATTGTTCAAACACACTTTACTAGCATCTAGAACATATAGCTTACCTTAGATATAGCCCCACCTTAAGGTGGTTGATATCATGTACCGATATCAAGTTGGTTAAGGTAGGTAGAAAACACACAAGGGAACACAAGTTCTCACAAAGCCCATGCCCCCGGAAGGTGACATGTACTTTACAATTGCCAAATGTTCCCACAAACACATTCCTGCAAGAAAAGTGTTAGTGTCCATATAATCATGATAAACAACAATGCATATGATCATTCACATAGAGAGCTGAGGTTATACTATGGATTCAGAGACTGAGTATAACCGTGGGGCTATACCATAGAAATCTCAAAACTAAGTGCAACCAAGGTGAGATTCAAAGATAAACAAAGTACATGGAGCAGATGCATTTTTATGGTTTGTAAGTGTGATAAAACAACATCAAGATCACATGGAGTGATTCCACTAGCCAAGCATCGTATAATATATTCCAACCCCGTCGTCATGTATGGACTTGGTCCATTTTTTTATTTCTCGTTGAAGGGACACTAGGTCCATATCAGTATAATAAGTTTTTCATCATCTGCCCGCTAGATAGAAACACTAGAGGAAGGGAAACAATAAATCAAGAGAGGAGAAACAAGTGCGTTAGGGACAATCACGTAGGAGGGTGCCCCCAAGTCACCAACCGCAACGCTATGTCCTTAAGACACAACACAACAATGAAAAATAGATGAGAACCAATGTAGAAGAATGATGATACAAATAGAAGGTCACAATAGAGGTGGTCTCCTAGTATCCTTGACCTTACAAGAGAATCAAGGGTCATCCCTATTGAAATAAGGGCAAACAACTAAGAGGGGGGTGAATTAGTTGTCACAAAAACTTTTATCCTTTTCCACAATTAAACTTCTTTACCACTTATTAACATATGAATGATATAACCATGAAAGCATGAATCATCAACAAATGAGTAGAAACAAAATTAACACACATAACACTAGGATTAAATAGTCATTATTTAATTGCCTACCCTAGCCTATCTCATCTTAGCCTTAAGATTAATTAAATAAAACCTTATTTAATTAATCTTAAACTCCCATTAACCCATTCCCTAATTTTTTCAGCCATATTAATTAGGCTAATCACCCTAATTAAAATGGTCAAACCTTGATTAACACTCCTCCACACATCCCACAAATAAAAAATTGAAATATATCTCATATAAATCAAATTTTTTATACACATGTGTCATAATATTCATTTAATACCTCTTACACCCCTTACACATGTCATAACTCATTAATATCCACTCTTCCCAAAATAAAATTTTAATTTATTTTACCCTTCCCCATGTGAATTTTTAATTCACAAATAATCCATCTCACCCAACCTCATTTAATTCATCCCTTTTCCAAGATGAATATAAAATTTATCTTTATTTCTAGCCCTCCATTTTTTAAGATGAAATCTAGGCCCTCCACATCATCTTCATCCTCCATCATTGATCTCCTAAATCAATCTCAAACATTGGATCAAAATCTCTCCAAAATGCCTATAAATACAACATCCTCTAAGTTATTTCATCATCTAATTTCTAAGTAATGTTACCATGCCAAAATATCCATTGAGCTAAGTAGATTCTTGAGTTGCACTTGTGAGCTTGAGAGCATTTCACATCTCTTCTTAATATCTAGGGTATATCTTGGAACATTTGGGTGCTAGCTCCTTCACCCTTATGGGCCTTCATATCAAGGTATAACTTCTTATTTTGCATGCATTTAGTTTGTGTTTTTACCTCAATTTAGATTTCATAATCCTATTAATTAACCTATCCCTACCCTAGGTAATTAAATAGTCATTATTTAATTGCCTACCCTAGCTTATCTCATCTTAGCCTTAAGATTAATTAAATAAAACCTTATTTAATTAATTTTAAACTCCCATTAACCCATTCCCTAATTTTTTCCAGCCATATTAATTAGGCTAATCACCCTAATTAAAATGGTCAAACCTTGATTAACACTCCTCCCCACATCCCACAAATAAAAAATTGAAATATATCTCATATAAATTAATTTTTTATACACGTGTTATAATCTTCATTTAATAGCTCTTACACCCCTTACACATGTCATAACTCAATATCCACTCTTCCCCAAATAAATTTTTAATTCATTTTACCCTTCCCTATGTGACTTTTTAATTCACAAATAATCCATCTCACCCAACCTCATTTAATTCAACCCTTTTCCAAGATGAATATAAAATTCATCTTTATTTCTGGCCCTCCATTTTCTAAGATGAAATTTAGGCCCTCCACATCATCTTCATCCTCCACCATTGATCTCCCAAATCAATCTCAACAATTGGATCAAAATCTCTCCAAAATGCCTATAAATACAACATCCTCTAAGCCATTTCATTATCTAATTTCTAAGTAATGTTACCATGCCAATATATCCATTGAGCTAAGTAGATTCTTGAGTTCCACTTGTGAGCTTGAGAGCATTTCACATCTCTTATTAATATCTAGGGTATATCTTGGAGCATTTGGGTGCAAGCTCCTTCACCCTTATGAGATTGGGTCTTCATATCAAGGTATAACTTCTTGTTTTGTATGCATTTAGTTTGTGTTTTTACCTTGATTTGGATTTCTTAATCACATTGGCATGCCCGGTGGGACCCACAAGGTCTCAATCTAACATCTTGTGTGAGTTTTTGTGGTGTTTAGACGTGTTTTGCAGGTTTAGCACTATCTCCTTGTGCAGTGGCACCATTTAACTCCTATTTTGGTGATATTTTCTGACTGTATTGGTGCCTTTTTGACATGACATTTCTTGTCCATTTTCACTCATCTTGTGTTTGTTGTTTGTGTTTCTTGACATTTTAGGGGTCGATTTCCTTTCTATTTTTGCAGGGATCATGTAGGAAGAAGGGGAGATCATGCCAAAATTTTCTTAAGGACCAAATATACATTTTTTTTTCATCTTGTCTTGGTTTCCATTCACTAGGTTGTTTTACTGCTAACAAGGCTAACAAGATCCCTCTCTTTGCAGTCTAACCCCCTGTTTTGGTTAGGAAAACCTTGTTTTTGCAAGCCTGACAATTTCAACCCCATATCAATGCTATCAGCACCCAAAGTGGCGTTATATTCCATAATCAACCTAACTATTCAAACGCACACGCAATGGCACCTTGTTTCATCCATACTAGGGTATGTGCAGGATCATGATGGGCCAAACTATACCTCTAAGTGGCAATGAAAATACAAAAAATCAAACTTTATCAAGTTCATGTGAAATTTTGAATGGATTATCTATAGAATTTGAAAAAGATGTAAGAATGAAATTTGTAGAGAATTGAATCTAGTTTATAGGCTACTATTTAAAAAAAAAAAAAAAACTAAATTTACTTAGTGAAAATTGAATATTTCAATGAACAACTATTAAATTTTTTAGAAAAAAAGAAAAAGTGGGTGTCTGTCCAGCCAACCTAACTATGAGTAAAAATATATATATATTTTTGAAACTTTCAAAATAAGTAGAGGACTTATGTCCGGATGTGATGCATATTTATTTGAAATTTTTTTTTAATAAAATAATTAGTTATGATTTTTTTACTGACTTTTTTTAAAAAATAAAAAGTAATTTTCCAGCCAACCTAACTCGATAAAAAAAAAATCAAAATTCAAAATTTTTTTTTCTAACTTATAGCCAGAAAAGCATAGAGTGTGACGCAGGTTTCAGATCTCAAAAAGGTGAAATGGTTTGAAAGTTATGGATGTTTTTCAATCAGTGTGTCCATCAGGATTTCAGAGACACAGTATATTGAAAATTATTAATAATTATTTAATAAAATGATAACCAAATAAATCTTATATTTTTAGAAAGCTAACAATTTTTTCTATAAACCCTTTTCGTTTTATCAATTTTGCATTAAAAAAAGGTTGTTAGCACGAAGGGTGAAGTTCGAAGAAGAGACTGAAACATTAAAACACATTACAATCCATAAAAAGTCAACAATCAAAATGGATATCCGTCTTGCTTTGTACCAAAGCAAGATGGATATCAGTTTTGCTTCAGTAAAGGCAACTTGAAATGGATATCCGTTCTAAAAACAGATATCCGTTTTCAGAACGGATATCCATTTTGTTGATCTATGAAAAATTTTGTGCCATTGGTTTTGGATGAAGAGAAGCAACATATTTTGTACCATTGGTATTGTTTCACCGAAGATACAATCCATGGGTATATCGTTTATGTATGCGTCGACATTTCGTGTATATCCTACTATCATTTGTCGTGGTTGTAAATGGTGAATGTACATGTCAAAGGATACAAAGGTTGACTGGCCATATCAGGAAAATTGGGAAAAGATAGGTTAGTTGACCAGATATAACAAGTCATGTTATGTATAGGCTAAATCAAAGACATCAGACTGACAATAGTTATTAGAGAGACAAAGTTCCATTGAGCCGACAACATTGATCTCACAGATCAAGTCATATTGGGGTGACAATCATTAAGTGTCACCGATGGGTTATTTATCGGCACATCAGAAGAACGGTTGAGAACTACACCGATGAGAGGGAGTCACACCGATAGAAGGAACATTGGAAAGAGATGGACTCTCGGAGGCGAGAAGAAAAGTGTCACCGATAGAGGCGGTCTGGCCAATGGTGTAGTTTGGTGTTTATTGTTTCGGTGTGAGATACAATATCAGAAATCGAAGAGAATGTCTGACCGATGTAGAAGTCTTACCGATGACTAATAGATGGTAAACACATCAGGGAGAGTTATAACGTCAGAATGCAAGTAAAAAGTCTCACCAAGGGTATTGGTCTTACCGATAAACAAGGGTGGTGAATCTCACATCGGAGTAAGTGTGTATATATCCTACAATCATCTTATTCCATGAGACCATATTTCTTTGAGGCATTTTTTCAAAATGTTCATGTGTCTTGTCTATGCTTCCACACTTTCCGTACATGTCTACCAAAGCATTTCCAACTAGAATATCTACAAAAATCCCACTTCCATTATGCTTTGATGAATGTCCATACCCTATTCCAAAGCTCCCATTTTGGGAGAGGTAGAGAGGATGCTGACAAAGGTTGCAGAATCTAGCTTTACACTTGCCAATTGCATTTTCTTGAAAATTTCTAAAGCCTTTTCAACAAACCTTTTTATGCATATCCTACAATAATAGTAGTCGAGGAGACCACATTTCTCCAACTAAACTTCTACCAATTCAGAAAATGTGTGCTTCTGGACCAGTGTTTGGTACAAGAAACATACCAATAGAGTGGTGGCCATAATTCTCCCTCAATTGGAATTAAAAGATACCCTTTTTCCATCCGAAGGAGGTCTCTCCTTGTTATGCACTTTAAATCTCTCTTTTAGTTCTTTCAAGGGAAGGATTCCACCTTGGTTTGACCAGTTGAAAGCGTTGAAGATACTTGACTTAAGAAGAAATGGACTAGAGGGTTCTATTCCCAAATCTCTTGCCAATTACTCACAACTTCACTGGAAAAGAATTTCACACAACAACTTGAAGGGGAGCATACTTGCAGAATTTGGTGGTCTGGGGAAGTTAGAACATCTTTGTTTGTCCTACAATCGCCTGAGCAGAAGCATTCCAAATTCTCTAGGAAACTTCATGTCTCTAATTGATTTGTCCCTTTACAATAACCATCTCACAAGTGCTCTATTCTCATGTCTTTACTTTGAAGGGAGCATGCTAATTACTTTGATCCGTCCTCTTATACATATTGGAGAACAACGGAGGAGTCACACCGACAGCATAAGCCTGAGCGATGGATTCTACACATCGGCGAGAGGTCCCACATCGGGCTAACAAATTTGAAGGTTACCGATAATGATAAGTCTGGCCAACAATAGAGAAAGGAAGAACATGTGAAGCATAGTTCGATGACACATTAGAAATGTCTTGCCGATAGTAAAGAGTGTATTTTGGTCTCGTTTGGACCTTGGGAAGGATATTTTAAAAGCTATTTGAGCAATTGGTGGGTTAATGGGTATTTTACACCCTGTTTGTAAGCTTTTGCTGTGTTGCTCTGCATCACTTGTCTACAACATACAAAGTTTACCTTTCTCACCCATACCTTCAGTATATAAAGGACATTAATAGGGAATTTTTAATTTCCACTCAGTCAGTGCCATCTAGGAGAGGATAGATTGTCTAAAGTTGTGATCTATTTCTATTTACACTTGCCATACCTACAAATGCTTAGTGTTTATTCTCAACCTTGGTATATGAATAAAATGTGACCTATTGTTCTAATAGGCCTATAGGGACAAAGAGGTGATAAAGCCTTTAATTTTAAACATGACATGGTTTTGATAACTTCCCATATTGGTAAGGTCCTGGATGACAATCCTTTGATGCATCTAATTATAATAGGTGTTATGATAGTCCTTGGTATCTTTTCATTTCTTTCTTGAATGGCCTGCAAATAAGACATAAGACATATTAGATCCTTCATAAATAAGAATTCTCATACATTACATTTAAACTTAAACTCCCTAAACATCCATCAATCCATCCATTAATATCAAAATGCCATGAATATCCTATGATCAACCATTCTAATTCCTAGGATAGTCATATATTGCAATTTTGCTTCTCTATACTAAAATAGCCCAAGGAATATCTAACCTCGAATTTGTATTTTAACAATCTAATGTCTTTACGAATAACATTGAGTCTTCTTTTGGGACAACATTTTTGCCTTTGGAAGCTCCTCATTTGATGATAGCCTAAAATCAAATAATGGCTTATATCTAGAGCTTTATTAAGTTGATACCTAGGTGGATTAGTGTGTAAACATTGAAATTAGATGGTAATTCACAAGTTTATTGAATAATACAATGAATCCCTAGTCTAGAATCCAAATGTACATAATAAAACGGATATCTATTTTGTAGTAGGCATATGGACGTTGCAAGTGTCCGTTGCAAAGAATTGGGTTTTCCAAAACGGATATCCGTTTTCAAAATGGATATCCGTTTTGGAAAAGCAAAAAAAAAGATAAAAGGAATATTGCTGGGCCCGACTTCCGCAACCAGAGACCCTCTGCTATCGAAATACTCGTGATTTCTGGCTATGACAGTGAAAGGAATATTTTTATGCACTTTTAGAGACACAATTTTATTGTTACAATCATAAGGGTGATATTTTTGTTCCCCTAATGGGGAGCAACAGTCGCCGTAAAGCAAAAAGGAGGAGGAAAGTTACATTGAAGGAAATTGAAGCAATTAGGAAAAAAGATAGGGAAAGGAAGAGGATTGGAAGGGTGGGTTTGGCGGATGCTCATCAAGGTGAATCTTCTTCTTTACCATCTAATGACATGAAAATTGAAGATGTTAATTTTGATTATAATGAAATGTTAGATAAGAATGAAATTCACCATGATATTGCAAATGAAAATATTGAAAAATGTTATGAAACACCTATTCATAATAGCAATACCATGGACAAAGAAGAAGAAGAAAAATGAAGACGTGCACTTGAAGAAAGTGGATATGAACATCATGATATTGAAATTGCACTCCATAATCCATTTGTTGATAAAATTGATGAGGTTGAAAACATGGATGAAACAAGAACAATCAATGTATCTCCAAATTTCATAAGAAGAGAGGACATTTGTCAAGAAGAGAATAACCGTGATGAAATTGGAAAACACCCAAAAACCCCAAAATGGTTACTTGAAATTGATGAGAACATAATAGAAAAACTTGAAGGCAAGAGGTCATCACGAACGGTTCGATTGTGGGCTACAAAACTCTTCAATGAATACTTTGAGAAGAAAACATTAACCGAACAATGCCAACTTTTTGTGCAATTATTAAAGATGTACAAAATGAGACCTTTACTAAAGAAATTAAAGATTCGGTTAAACAAAGTGTCCGATCGGAATAAAATTATTGTAAGAAGCCTTTTCAATGCACTCAATTCTATTGGAAAGACTAGCAAGGAGAAAGATAAAAGAGCTGCCCGTAGAGTAATAACAACCTCAATAGTAAGCAAACAATTAAGAAATGCTCGATTAATGAGGCAAACTTGTGTTGACTTAAGATTGAATCGTAAAACATTGTCAAAAGCACTAGCATTAAGACAAAGGCTAGATAGTCCTATTGCCAATGATACTTGGGCTTTCAGTGGTAGGCTTCCACGAGTTGACAAGAAGCTAATTGATAGCACAAAGGAAGAAATTGAACGATTTTAGCACACTAACTCTAGGGTATCACCGAATGCAAAAGATGTTGTAAAGTTAAGAATTGGTGATAAAGACCACACACCACATTCTAAACATTACTTGGAATGTAGCCAAACAACATTGTACAAACAATATTGTGAAACTCACCCAAGTATGATAATCTCACAAAGAGCATTTGAATCTCTTAAGCCATTTTATTGTGTTCCTCTTAAAGTTTGTAATACATGTTGTTGCAAATACCATGTAGAATTTTCTATGTACCATGAATTATTATGCAATATTCATTCTACTTTGCACACTAATGAAATGTTACAGGAGTGTGGTGCAATTCAACTACCAAAGTCATCTAGGGACTTATTGGATTTATTTCTATGTATTAGAGATGATGGTTGCATGTTCTACAAGAATGATTGTTTAAATGAAAAGTGTTTACAATGTGGTGGGTTATCAAAGTTTGTATCATGTTTTCATGAGGGCAACGAGCATGATTTTGGAAAGAGAATGGTTGAGAAAAAGAGATATGAGACAGTGAAATACAATTTGAAAAGTGGAGGTGAAGGTTCTAGATGTGAGTTGATTGTAAGAGAGGTAAGTATTGCTGATTTTATTGATGATTTTAAGAAAAATCTTTTCTACAAGTATGTCAGACATAGCCACAGGTCTCGATGGTTAGATCAACAGTTCAGGATGTGTAAAGACTCTTTCTCGATTGGAACTATTGTCTCTGTAGTTGATTTTGCAGAAAACTATACATTGCAACCCCAAAATGAAGTTCAATCCCAGTACTACAATTCTATTCAGATTGCTATTTTTGTTCACATCACATACAGACATGCCCCTGAGAGTACAGAAGAGAATAGGAAGATTGTCAAAGAATACCATTTTTACATGAGTGATGATCGATCTCATTCAACAGAGTTTGTACAATATTATTTTCAACAATTTTATGGGTTCTTGCAAGAAAAAGATATTAGAATAGATCAACATCTCATTTGGTCAGATAATTGCACTAGTCAATTCGAGAATGCTCGTAATTTCTATTGGTTGAGCAAAATGCATGTAGAGAAGGGTATACCTCATATTTGGAATTTTTTTGAAGCCGGGCATGGAAAAGGTGAACATGATGGAGTAGGTGCATGCGTGAAGAGAGATCTTTTTAAAGAACAACTAAAGATTAGAGGTGGTGCTACATTTAGTGATGCAGATTCCATTGTTAAGTGGTGTAACTATGCATTGTCACGAGGAGTGGCTCTTGATTATGAAGTGCACAGGTTCTTTTGGTTGGTTGATGATGGGATAGCGATAGAGAAATTGGAATGTCAGGGAATCAGTGAATCATCAAAGATGCATTCATTTCAAAGCTCAAATGCAAGTACATGGACTATTTGGACACGAGAATTAGCTTGTTTTTATCAGAGTTGTATTAAATGTGATTGGAACAATTGTGAGTCAAGTGAGTGGGTAGATGCATGGATTCCACAATATTTAATCCCTTTATATGAAGTTCAATCATCTTCCATCAATGACATGGAGAGCTCATTTGACTATGAACATCTTTCAGACCTTGTACAGCCAGGTCATGTTTATGCAGTTGTTGCACCGCATGGAAATGAAGAGAGGTCAGACTATTGGTTGGCACGATGTGTACAGGGAAAACAAAAGCTAACACAACCTATGACAGATGATGATGGGTTCACATATCCTATAGGATCAGTTGTTATTGCTGGGACTTGGTTACGAACATATATGGTTAAAAAGAATGGCATCCCGGCCTTTGAAGACTTTGAGAAGCATAAAACCATATTGATGTATTCTCACCTAGTTGTAGCAAGAAATGTCAAGTTACTAAAGCATCGTGGAAAACCAAAATTAAAAGAACTATGGACAATTAGTAATGCTAATCATGAAGCAATATTGGATACTTTGAAGGTAAGAGATGACCCCTCAGGTACGCTTGACTAGCATTTAAACTTCCAAATGGACAGGTATGACATTTTTTATCTTAACTTGTTCTTGTTTTTTCTATTTTTTAGAATTGTTTTATTAAAAATCTTGTTACTTTAATAACTATAATGCATGCTTTTGACTATACAGGACAGCGAATAAGGTTATTTTAGATGGCATCGTAGATTATTTTGCATGGCATCGTAAATTATTTTGTATGGCATCGTAGGTTATTTTGACTATACTCGAGGTATGATTTTTAGTTCTCATTTGTATTTCTTAATATTGCGCATTTGTACCTTTTTCTACATAAGGCATTCCATGAGATGACATGTATTTGATGTCTTTTGCCAAATAGTTCATGTGCCTTGTCTATGCTTTCACATATTACATACATGTGTCACATGGCAATTGCAACTACAACATCTGACAAAATTTTCATTTCTTTGAGGTATTCCACCAAACAGTTCATGTGCCTTGCCTATGCTTCCTTACTTTGCATTCTTATAAAATTCCTATAACAGTCATAATTAATCTTCATACTAATCTTGATAGTAATCTTGCCATCATTGTATTCCATGAGATGACAGTCCTATAATAGTCCTATACATGTCTACTAGGATAGTTTTAACTACAACAGTCCTAAAATAGTACTAGAACAGTCCTATAATAAGTGCAACATTTAATGTACATATTTATGATTTTCATGTTTACTTTTAAATCTGCTTGTTCATGCTTCTCACAGGATGTCACCTCCCCTACCCATCCAGCTCTATAGAAGAAGAGAGACAACAAATGATCAAAAGGGATCACCAATTGGTGGTAAGTGATTGATTACTTATGTCATGTTATATATTTTGAATATTAAATTCTATATTAATGTTTACGGTGTTTGATTGTATGAATAGGTGGAACTTCAAAAATCTCTATCGAGGAGGTCTAGTCGATGAGTGATGGAAGATGAGTCATTGACTAGTTCACCATCTTCATGGCCTAGCAAGAGCCATATATTATTTGATAGCAATCCACAGGAGATTTGATTTTGGGACATTTTGTTACATATGTGTATTTGGCTTTGTAAACATACTTTTGTATGTTATCAATGTATATCATTGTATATACCCATATGGTTTTATTTGTACATGCCTATATGGCTTGATATATACACTATACATTATTTTCATGACATTATGTGCATATATGTATATATAAGATCCTAATTTGGTACAAGTAGGGAGAATGCTTGCACAGGTTATGGAATTTGGTTTTAAATGTTCCAATTGTATTTGCTTCAAAGTTTCTAAAGCCTTTTCAAAAAATCCATTTTGTGCATATCTTGCAATCATTGCATTCCATGAGATAGCATCTCTTTGAGGTGTCATGCTAAACTATTCACATGCCTTGTCTATGCTTCCACACTTTGGATTTACACCCGCCAATTGTATTTTCTTAACATTTCCTTTCAATCCTTATCAAAAATTCCGTTTTGTGCACATATTGCAATCATTGCATTCCTTCATTTACAACACATGATTAAATAAGAAGATGCATATTTACAACACCTAAGACCTTCATGAAATGATACATTGGTTTCTTGATATTCAATTATGCATTAGAGATCTTCAAAGTGTTAAATATGTTTGAAGTGATGAAGAAACTTGTTATTTTGATGTATTTCAACTCCAAACTTCCGCCTAGAAATGAAGGCGCTAATCCTTTATCAAACTAATCTAAAAGTGCGCCTTGGTACTTAGGGCACTAGATTATGATTGATCAACCTAAAATGTGCGCCTAAGGCTAGATAATGAATAGGAAGGATAAAATGCATCATCAAAAGAGTTTATAGTTATTGAAGGCATCAAATGATGACTTGGGCGCACATCTACCTCTCTACACCATATGTGACTAGTGCCAATTATTGAATAAACAACCTAGAATGAGTGCCTTACTATTTGAGGTGCTAGTTCATGCTTCTAGAACACCAAAAGTGCACCTCGATGTTGAGGCACTAGCTCTTGCTCAAGCAACCTTGAAAGTGCGCTTTCACAAGGAGGTTAAAATGTATTCTCAAAGGATTAAGTTGAATCAAGGAATCATCATTGAAGACAAGTAAAACATGACTATGAATGAGGCACACTTTTCATCATCTCTAACCTCACAATTGTGCCTTCCATTGGAAGCTCATATTGAGCCTAAAGGAATAGTACTGAGATATCATCCATGTCAATGATTGAGAATGTGTCAACTAGAACAATATTTTTTGTTTTACTCATCGTGGGGTCGAACGAACTACGCCAACGTGTCGGGGTGGGCGGGTAAATGCTAGTGGAGGTCTCATTTCGTGCGCCAAGCGTCCCAGTCATTCTGGGCAAGAGGCTACCAGCAAAGTCCCTTATGATCCCTGAGACCAAAAAACTGCCAAACTTTGACGGGGCAGTTCTCAGAATTCGTGACAGTTGGGAATGTTCTATTTAGACCTACAGGTGCACATGGCATCCTTCCACAATAACCTCTTTCATTTTTTGTCAACTCCATTCTGTTTGACCATGCCGAAATCAAACGCATTGTTGCAAAATGCTTCAATTTGATGTAGTGGAAAGGTGCTAGGTGCGACATTTTTCATTCCATAGCTCGTACGGTCAAACGAACTGCACCAACGCGTCGGGGTGGGCGGGTAAATTCTAGTGGAGGTCTCGTTTCATGCGCCAAGTGTCCCAGTCATTCTGGGCAAGAGGCTACCGGCAAAGTCACTTAAGATCCCTAAGACCAAAAAACTGCCAAACTTTGATGGGGCAGTTCTCAGAATTCGTGACAGTTGGGAATGTTCTATTTGGACCTATAGATGTACGTGGCATCCTTCCACAATAACCTCTCTCATTTTTGGTCAACTCCATTCTACTTGACTGTGTTGAAATCAAACGCATTGGTGCAAAATGCTTCAATTTGATGTAGTGGAAAGGTGCTAGGTGCGACATTTTTCATTCCATAGCTCATGGGGTTGAACAGACTATGCCAATGCATCGGGGTGGGCAGGTAAATGGTAGTGGAGGTTTCATTTCATGCGCCAAGCGTCCCAGTCATTCTGAGCAAGAGGCTACCGGCAAAGTCCCTTAAGATCCCTGAGACCAAAAAACTGCCAAACTTTGACCGAGCAGTTCTCAAAATTCGTGACCGTTGGGAATGCTCTGTTTGGACCTACAGGTGCACGTGACATCCTTCCACAATAACCTCTCTCATTTTTGGTCAACTCCATTCCGTTTGACCATGCTGAAATCAAACGCATTGTTGCAAAATGCTTCAATTTGATGTAGTGGAAAGGTGCTAGGTGTGACATTTTTTATTCCATAGCTTGTGCGGTCGAATGGACTGCGCCAACACATCAGGGTGGGTGGGTAAATTGTAGTGGAGGTCTCATTTCATGCGCCAAGCGTCCCAGTCATTCCGGGCAAGAGGCTACCGGCAAAGTCCCTTAAGATCCCTGAGACCAAAAAACTACCAAACTTTGACGAGGTAGTTCTCAGAATTCGTGATAGTTGGGAATGTTCTGTTTGGACCTATAGGTGCATGTAGCATCCTTCCACAATAACCTCTCTCATTTTTGGTCAACTCCATTCCATTTGACCGTGTTGAAATCAAACACATTGGTGCAAAATGCTTCAATTTGATGCAGTGGAAAGGTGCTAGGTGCGACATTTTTCATTCCATAGCTCGTGGGGTCGAACGGACTATGCCAACGCGTCGGGGTGGGTGGGTAAATGCTAGTGGAGGTCTCATTTCGTGCGCCAAGCGTCCCAGTCATTCTGGGCAAGAGGCTACCGGCAAAGTCCCTTAAGATCCCTGAGACCAAAAAATTGCCAAACTTTGACGGGGCAGTTCTCAGAATTCGTGACAGTTGGGAATGCTCTGTTTGGACCTAGAGGTGCACGTGGCATCCTTCCACAATAACCTCTCTCATTTTTGGTCAACTCCATTCCGTTTGACAGTGTTGAAATCAAACGCATTAGCGCAAAATGCTTCAATTTGATGCAGTGGAAAGGTGCTAGGTGTGACATTTTTCATTCCATAGCTCGTGGGGTCGAACGGACTACGCCAACGCATTGGGGTGGGCAGGTAAATGCTAGTGGAGGTCTCATTTCGTGCGCCAAGCATCCTAGTCGTTCCAAGCTGTAAGCTACCGATAAAGTCAAAAGTTGCTAGGATTGAAATTTTACATTCCACAGGTCCTGGGGCCGAATGGTTTGCTCCAACACGTCGGGGTGGGTGAGTAAATGCTAGGGGAGGTCTTGTTTTGTGTGCAAAGCATCCCAGTCGTTCCGATCTGTAAGCTACCAGCAAAGTCAAAAGTTGCTAGGATTGAAATTTTGCATTCCACAGGTCCTGGAGCCGAACGGTTTGCTCCAACACATCGGGGTGGGTGAGTAGCCTCTTGCCCGGAACGATGGGATGCTTGGCGCATGAAACAAGACCTCCACTAGCATTTACCCGCCCACCCCGACGTGTTGGCACAGTCCGTTCGACCCCATGAGCTATGGAATGAAAAATGTCGCACCTAGCACCTTTCCACTGCATCAAATTGAAGCATTTTGTGCCAATGCGTTTGATTTCAACACGGTCAAACGGAATGGAGTTGACCAAAAATGAGAGAGGTTATTGTGGAAGGATACCACGTACACTTGTAGGTCCAAATAGAACATTCCCAACTATCACAAATTCTGAGAACTACCCCGTCAAAGTTTGGTAGTTTTTTGGTCTCAGGGATCTTAAGGGACTTTGTCGGTAGCCTCTTGCCCGGAATGACTGGGATGCTTGGCACATGAAACGAGACCTCCACTAGCATTTACCCGCCCACCCTGACACGTTGGCGTAGTCCGTTCGACTGCATGAGCTATGGAATGAAAAATGTCGCACCTAGCACTTTTCCACTACATCAAATTGAAGCATTTTGCACCAATGCGTTTGATTTCAGCACGGTCAAACAGAATGGAGTTGACCAAAAATGAGAGAGGTTATTGTGGAAGGATGTCACGTGCACCTGTAGGTCCAAATAGAGCATTCCCAATTGTCACAAATTTTGAGAACTGCCTGGTCAAAGTTTGGCAATTTTTTGGTCTCAGGGATCTTAAGGAACTTTGCCGGTAGCCTCTTACCCGGAATGACTAGGATGCTTGGCGCACGAAACGAGACCTCCCCTAGCATTTACCCCCCCACCCTGACGCGTTGGCCTAATCCGTTCGACCGCACGAGCTATGGAATGAAAAATGTCGCACTTAGCACCTTTCCACTGCATCAAATTGAAGCATTTTGTAACAATGCGTTTGATTTCAGCACGGTCAAACAGAATGGAGTTGACCAAAAATGAGAGAGGTTATTGTGGAAGGATGTCACGTGCACCTGTAGGTCCAAACAGAGCATTCCCAACTGTCACAAATTTTAAGAACTACCCAGTCAAAGTTTGGCAATTTTTTGGTCTCAGGGATCTTAAGGGACTTTGCCGGTAGCCTCTTGCCCAGAATGACTAGGATGCTTGGTGCATGAAACGAGACCTCCCCTAGCATTTACCCCCCCACCCCGATGCGTTGGCACAGTCTGTTCGACCCCACGATGAGCAGAACAAAAAATATGGCACCTGGCAAGGTTTTTGCTCTTAGGATCTTAAGTGACTTTACTCTTACGGAACAATGTATCGGCAAAGACCCTAGTTTTCATAAGAGGAGACATGTGATTTTAAGAGGTTTTTAGGAATGTGACTTTAGCCTTCCACTCCTTATCTAATGACGAGTTTATTCTCAGAGTTTGATGGCTTTTATGAGCATATACACGATGTTGTTTTAGGATAGTCATACTCTGATGTGTAAATAATAGTAAATAGAGAGCTTCTCGGCCATAAATGGGATTTGAATACACACACACACCCAACTGAAATAGTATCCTTATTGGCCTTATTGGCACCTCCCCCCAAGATGTAAGTTTTTTATGTTTGTAATGTGCCCCCAGTGTCCTTGACATAGAGTTTCTTGACATTAATTTCATTCAAACATGTCTTCAATTCATCTTCAAAATGTTTTCAATACATCTCCAATGCCTTTTCCATGAAGGTTTATGCATATTTATACATGATTTGAGGGAAACCAATAGTCTCCAACTGACTCTTGAGTACTTGACTATTCATCTTCCATACTTTTGCATTTTTTTTACATTTTTCATATGACAACTTTGACATATTTACAAAATTTGACAAGATGAAGACTAAATACATGATGAAATGGTTTATCATGACCTTATTTGATTAGGGCATATATAAGGAATTTTTTCATATTGATTCTATTGATCTAAAACCATTCTCTTGATCTAAAACCATTCTCAATGCTAAACATATCATCAATGGACTAAAGAACTATCATCATAATGTATGGCATCATGGGAAGTATCATGACTTGCACATAAGGAATTTAAATTATATTGTATATCAAGGTGTATATACATTAAAATCTAGTCCATAATGGTAGACATATACAAAAATTTGGCAAATATGCCAACTCAAAATATTTTTTACAAAATGTGGCATATGCCATGTCTCAAAATCTATATACAATCTACATGCCAAATAGCTACATCAAATACTACAAGTCCACTTGACCCTCAATCTATGATGGATCCACAATCTGTGATGGATCCTAAAAAAGTGTCCTCTTTGTACCAAAATATCTAGTAATTGATGGAGGTGAAGTTTCCTGCATTAACAAGTCAAAACAAAAATTTGATTAATCTCTTCAATGGTAAATAAAAATAAGTTAAATTTAGTAAATAGATTCTTATCTACTACAATTAAGAACTTTCATTTATTAACATATGTCTAAATCACTACAATCAACTATAAGACCGCTAGATAAACTATCAATTATTTAGAAAAATTCAATTCCATTACCTAGACTCTATGTTGTTGTTCGGACAATCGTTCTGCAAATGATTTTCTCTTAAGACGATCAAGTGTCCTAGTGAAGCATGATGGCAAAGGTGGCACATCACTCACATTCTCAATAGACTACATTAAAGCAAAGTAACATTGAAATAAATTAATATATAATTATTAAATAAAATAGGAAATGCATACATTTAAAATAGGAAATGCACTACACAAAAACTTATCTACTAGAAAACAAGCACATACCACCATCGAGGCCTCTTGCATCAATTAAAAAGGACAATAATGTAAGACTCTAAATGACTATAATCAAATATTTAAGTTTTCTAAATTATCAATTAAAGTACAATTCAATCAAATTACCTCCACCCTTTGTTGGCGTTGAGAAAGTCGTTCTGCAAATGATAGTCCCTTGGGTCGATCAGGAGTTAGAGAAAAGACTATTGGCAAAGATGCCACATCATTCACATTTTGCATTGACTATAAAACAAAATTAACATCAAAATATAAATTAATATATAATTACTCACAAAGAAATAAATGCATAAAAAAAAAGTTAATGTGTACAACAAATTATACCGGCAAGTCCAAGCCAAATTGGATGGCAGACAAAGTTCCATGATGAACTTCTGTCAACTCCTCCTCTATCATCAACTGTTAACCCACTTAGATACATTAATACTAATAAAGTTGTTTATATATTCAAATGGAATAGACCATAAAATTTAACTTTAAATTTTACCTACACAAAAGATTGCTCATGCATTTCTCCTTCTCTAATGTTTACTGATCCGGTAGCTTCTACTCTTGTCCCTGACCACTCAGCTTGAGTTCTGGACCCCATTGCCTCATCTCGTGAATGGAGATCATACTCTGATGTGTTCAATGGTGGCTCACTACTCTCCATAATAGGACCCAAGCATAAATGATTGCAAGAAATGCAATGATGGGGCACACATATATGTCTAGATGACGACGGTCTAGTAGTACCAGGTGATCCAATATCATCACCTTCATGATGTGCTTGTGCAAACTGAGATGTCTGTATAATCAAATGCTCGGTCAAAGAGTGTATGGTACTAAGGCCCTGTTGTGTTGCATTTGCAATAACGTTTGGGTGCTGCATTGGGGGTGGAGAAGGGATAGCAGGAGGGGGAATATAGGGACCTTGTACTTGTCTAATTGCCCTAGGTCTATCTTGAGGCATTCCTCTACCCACTCCTTGAAACTCTCTAAAATCAAAATAATTAACATGTTGACCCATGACGAACTCTGCATAGAGTTTATGGAGGAAATACAAAGGCACATCTAAATTGTTGTTGGGTGCTTTATCAAAAACCATCCACCAACGATCCCAAAAGTTTTGACTAATGCCCTCATGAATACACCATTTGATTGAAAATTTGGGCTTACGGACATCAACATGCAATCCGGTTTTAGGATTGACAAAGTGTTGGGCTAACATAATTTTTGTAATCTCTAAATCTTTGACTTCCTCATATGACAAATCGTCAGCATATTCAGCCTTCTTGGCTTCTCGCCATTGCCGAAATGATTCGTGTTGGGTGGACAAGGTTTGAATATGATTAATGATTCCCTCTAAATTTGATGTCATTATAGACAATCGAGGGTGGCGGTGATACATTTCTATGATCCTGCTTATATGATCAATATTTCTTTGAATATTCTCTTCTACTATTGGAGGGAGAGGGTTTGGTGGTGGAGGGTTTGGGTTTTCATTTTGTGCATCCATTTTACCTAATTAAATTATAAAACAAACCCACTTACCATAAAAACCAAAAAAAATTGCTTGAAAATACAAAACAAATAAAAAAAATGCATGAAATCTTACCCCTTTGGATCGGATATCCATTCCAAAGCTCTGATATCTATTTTTTGAAGATGAGACTGTGTTTTTGCAAGCCACGAGTTTGCAAAAACACAGTCTTTTTTTGCTTTTTATGATCTCCAAAACGGATATCCGTTTTCTTTTTCCCTATTGTATTCATTTTTTTTTATTTTATTATTTTAGCATTGCATACATTTTAAGTATTTAGGCATTTTAGCTATAAAATACAAGCAAATTTATAAAGGATTATGATGATATTTAAGCATTTTAGCTATAAAATACAAGCAAATTTATAAAGGATTATGATGATATTTAGGCATTCTAGCTATAAAATACAAGCAAATTTATAAAGGATTATGATGATATTTAGGCATTTTAGCTATAAAATACTATAAAAATTTATATAGGATTATGATGATATATATATTTGATTTTTATATGATTTACTTATACTAAGGTATCTCATAGTATTTTAAAGGCACTTTTGAATAGATACAGGAGAGAGGTAGATACAGGAGAGAGGTAGATGCGGGTTAGGGGTTAGGGATTAGGGCCATTATTTAGGGTTTATAGATTTAGAGAGAGAGAGACTACTTTTGACATGCAACCGTAAACCCTAAATAATGCCCCTAAACCCTAAACCCAAGTAACCCTAAATAATTCTTCCAAATACTAAACCCTAACCCCTAAACCATAAACCCTAAATAATTCCCCTAAGCCCTAAACCCTAAACCTGAGAAAGGGAGTCCTAGTTTTCTTGTTTCCATTTGCTTCGTCGATAAGGGAGAGGGAAAGATAGAGGGGAGAGATAGGATATATAGGAATGATAGGGGAATGACTGGGATGCATGATTAAACCTAACCCCTAAACCCTAAACTTGAGAAACACTAAACCCAAGAAACCCTAAACCTCTATTGAGCTCTATCTCCCTATCTCATTATCTCCCCATCACTATCATTCCTCTACCTCTCAATCTCTCTCCCTATGCTTTAGCCATTTCCCTCACTCTATATCTCCCTATTGGTCCTCTCTCTCTAAACACTAAACCCTAAACCTCTAAACCTTAACCCCTAAACCCTAAACATGAGCAACCCTAAACTCTATCTCCTATCTCTCCCTTATCTCCCTATCTCTATCATCCTTCTACCTCTCAATCCTTCTCCCTATTTCTCTAGACATATCACTCACTCTCTATCTCCCTATCTCTCCCCTTTGTCACCTCTATCTCTCCCTATCTGTCTCCTCTCTCTTTCTATCTAGCTATCTCCAAAACTGAGAAACCCTAAACCTAGGTACACCCTAAATCCAATCAACTCTAAACCTATATCTCCCTATCTCTCCCATATCTCCCTATCTCTATCATCCCTCTACCTCTCTTGATCTCTCTCCCTATGTCCCTGTCCATGTGCCTCACTCTCTATCTCCTTATCTCTCTCCTCCATCTCCTCTCTCTATCTTCCTATAATTCCTCTCTCTATAAACCCTAAATCCAAAACCCTAAACCTCTAAACCTAACCCCTAACCCCTAAACAATTTAAATCCTAAACCCTAAATAATGCCCCTAAACCCTAACCCCTGACACCTAAACCTAAGAAACCCTAAACCCCTAAACCTTAAACCCCAAACCCCTAAACCCTAAACCACTATCTCCCTATCTCTCCCCTATCTCCCCACCACCTGTGTCCCTCTACCTCTCAATCTCTCTCCCTATGTCTCTAGCCATGTCCCTCACTCTCTATCTCCCTATCCCTCCCCTCAGACTCCTCTATATCTCCCTATCATTCCTCTCTCTCTATAAACCCTAAATCCAAAAACCCTAAACCTCTAAACCTAACCCCTAACCCCTAAACAATAAATCCTAAACCCTAAATTATAATGCCCCTAAACCCTAACCCCTAACCCCTAAACCTAAGAAACCCTAAACCCCAAACCCCTAAACCCTAAACCCAAGTAACCATAAACCACTATCTCCCTATCTCTCCCCTATCTCCCTATCACCTTTGTCCCTCTACCTCTCAATCTCTCTCCCTATGTCTCTTGCCATGTCCCTCACTCTTTATATCCCTATCTCTCCCCTCAGACTCCTCTATATCTCCCTATTGGTCCTTTATCTCTCTCTAAACCCTAAACCCTAAACCTCTAAACCTTAACCCCTAACCCCAAAACCATAAACCCTAAACCCTAAATAATGCCCCTAAACCCAAGCAACCCTAAACCTCTATCTCCCTATCTCTATCATCCCTCTACCTCTCAATCTCTCTCTCTCTCTCTATGTGTTTGGACATGTCTATCACGCTCTATCTCCTATCTCTCCCCTTTGTCTCCTCTATCTCTCCCAAACTCTATCAGTCCCCTCTCTCTATCTCTCTTTAAACTGTAAACCCTAAACCCCTAAACCTGAGAAACCCTAAACCTCTAAACCCTAAATAATTCCCCTAACCAACCTCTAAACCACTTCTCTATATAGGTGCAACTAATACCACTTTTTCATTGTTTTCCACATTTAATTATATTCTTTTCCATTTTCCAAGTCCTACATGTGTCCAAGTTGTATTGTTTGTCAAGTTTTTAGTCTAATTGTTAGTCCCAACTCTCATGGTTATTAAAATGTTATTATTTTATAGTTAGATTTATCCTTTAGTAACATTAATTTACACATTGTTGCACAAACAACCACACTGAAACATAACCTTACCTAATTAAGGTTAACCTTTTAAAAGGTTCTTTCATAAATGGCAAGCTTAATAGATCCAACCAGTCCAATGTTCTTATAGTCCATGCTTACCCTTCCAAGAGAGTTCATGCCATGTTAACTTTGCATTATGTCCTAACATATCACATGAAGGACATCATCATCACAAGGAATAACAATGTCATGAAGGATTAACAAAGGTGTAGCTTCACCACATAAAGTATCATTCATAATTTTATCACTAGAGGGTAAGGGTATATCATGTGTATCCTTCTCAAACCATGTATCATGAATCAAATCATATGAAGGATTGCGTAAAGCAATTTTGGCATGAAATCCAAAACGCCCCAAAACACAACCCTTGCTGCCCCACCATTCCTATCCCTGAAATATTGGGACATAGTCTAGAAAAGTGATTATTTCACCTGATGAACAAAATTGAATATTTTATTATTGATTATTTGAGTAATTCATTAGTGATGATTCTTAGTGTTTAACAAATCCTTATGGATCAATGTGTAAAGAAGCTACCAATGTTAATTTGCCCTCCTCCTTCACTAGAAATGGTCTTTAAGGAGGTTCATATATTGATGGGAGATCCAAGATTTAAGAGGTGTATTTTCAAAAAGAGTAAAAAGCCTCCCCTCTTACCCCATCATGATTTCCTTCACTCTTAGTCGATTTCTCTTCCCCATCCTCCCCTCTTACCCCTCCCCTCTCTTTCCTGACCCGATCTTGTTAGCTCCCCTCTCCCTTCTCCTATCTTTGTCCTTTTTTCCCCTCTTTACCGGTTCTTGCCCCCGCCCCCCCTCTGTCCCCTCCTTGTCCCCTTTTGTGGGATTGAGTCTTTGCCCCTCCTCTTTTGCCCTCATCTTTTCCCCTTTTCCTCTCCTCCCTAGGCTCCTCTACCCCCTTTCCCTTTGCTCCTTGTCCTCCCTCCTCTTTACCCTCCTTGGCCCGTTCTCATCTTTTTATTTCTCATACTCTTGTCCCCTAGCTTAACCTCCCGTCTCCAACCTCTGGATCTCATTGCCCCCTTCTCCCTCCTCTTTAATTTCTAGGTTTTTAACCATATCCTTCGTTTCTTGTTGCCCCCTGGTGCTCTGTTTGTGGCTTGGAGTTTGTTGTGAATATATATTTATATATATTATTTGGTCATTAGAGCTTGTCTTCCCCTTTATGATTTACTCTTCTCTCTTATGCTTTCTCCCAATTAGTTTCTTTCCTCCTTTGGATAGTTATTGGCTTACCTTTCTTTTTTGTTAGCCCCCCCTCCTTTGCCTTCATAGTTCACCCTTCTCTCTCTTTTAACTTGGAGCCCTCTCTTGTTCTTTATATGTAGCTTTTCCCAATCTATCCCTCACATTTTAACCTCTTTGGTTGTCCCCCCCTTTTTTATTATTTATTAAATTATTTAATTATCTTATCTCTTTCATCCTCGGTTTGTTCTTTATGGTTGATTGTATTACAGTTATTCCTCTTTTTGCTCACTTCTAATTTGTGGCCTTGCTCCTTTGTTTGCTTTTTTAATTTTCTTTACTTGGGTCTTCCTCTCATCCTAGTTAGTCTTTCTTTGTTTGTTTTGTCCTAGTGTGCCTAGATGTCCCCCATTCCTCTTTGTCCCTCACTTCACTAGGTTTGATAAGCAGCTATCCTTCTCCCTTAATTGATCTTGGTTTCCGCCTCACATCTCTCTCACTCCTTTTAAGTGGTCTTAAGTCTGCATACTATCATTCATGTTCTCTCTTCTCTTGCTTGCTATCTTTCTCCTGATGATGGATCACTGTGTGTGATTCAAAATGTTGAGGAAAATAATAATACACAGTCAAATCCAGAAGCATTTCAAACTCAACATCATGGACTGTGGAAAATTGATGACTACAGTGAAAAGCCTTTTTCCCAAAAATTTTCCAAAGCGGATATCCGTTTTGGTTTGGTATCCAAACCAAAACAGATATCTGTTTCAAAGTCAAACTTTGCCAAGTCACAAATTTGGCTAAGTAAAAACGCGATTTTTTTCCTATTGCCACTGTTTGGCCTGCGATGATCCTGCACATACCCACTAGCGCAATATTTACTTTTGACACTTTCTGATATATATTGTAGCACTATCTATTTTTATAGCACATTCTATTTCTCTTTTAGTGCTATGTTGTATATCAGCGCTATCTATACGTATTTCAGCGCTATTTTCTAGGGTAGTCAGGTTTTGGGTCAGTTTTTGTTAGTAGCACCATTATAGTTGACCGTGGCGCCATTTGGTGTCTGTTTTAAAGCCATTTTCGTAGGCTAACCTCAGGTTTTGTGTAGGGATTGATAGTTGTTTGTAGGTCATCATCATCATCATCATCATTCCAAAGCCACTAACAAGTTCTTGCAGGGTTTTTTATCTTTAGTTTAAACAAACACTTTAATTGGTGCTTAAAAGGAACCCTTGTATATTAGTATAAACAACATTTCAATTTGGTTTGTGTTTTTACCTCGATTTGGATTTCCTAATCACATTGGCATACCCGGTGGGACACACAAGGTCTCAATCTAACATCTTGTGTGAGTTTTTGTGGTGTTTAGACGTGTTTTATAGGTTTAGCGCTATCTCCTTGCATAGTGGCGCCATTTAACTCCTATTTTGGTGCTATTTTTTGACTATATTGGCACCTTTTCGACACAACATTTCTTGTCCATTTTCACTCATCTCTTGTTTGTTGTTTGCATTTTTTGACATTTCAGGGGTCGATTTCCTTTCTATTTTTGCAGGGATCATGCAAGAAGAGGGGGAGATCATGCCAAATTTTCTTAAGGACCAAACATACATTTTTGTTTTCATCTTGTCTTGGTTTCCATTCACTAGGTTGTTTTACTACTAACAAGGCTAACAAGATCCCTCTCTTTGTAGTCTAACCCCCTATTTTGGTTAGGAAAACTTTGTTTTTGTAGGCCTGACAATTTCAACCCCGTATCAGTGCTATCATCACCCAGAGCAGTGCTCTATTCCACAGTCAACCTAACCATTTAAACGCACACGCAGTGGCGCCTTGTTTTATCCATACTAGAACAATCTTTAGTTTTGGCGCTTTCTGATATATATTGTAGCGCTATCTATTTTTATAGCGTATTATGTTTCTCTTTTAGCGCTATGTTGTATAGCAGTACTATCTATATGTATTTCAGCACTATTTTCTAGGGCATTCAGGTTTCAGGTCAGTTTCTATCAATAGCGCCATTGCAGTTAACCGTGGCACCATTTGGTGTCTATTTTAGCACTATTTTCATAGGCTAACCTCGGGTTCTGTGCAGGGATTGATAGCTATTTGCAGGTCATCATTATCATCATTCTAAAGCCACTAACAAGTTCTTGCAGGGATTTTTATCTTTAGTTTAAACAAACACTTCAATTGGTACTTAAAAGGAACCCTTGTATGTCAGTATAAACAACATTTCAATTTGGTGCACTAAAATTGATCAAACAACAAATAACAAACAAAATATTTGTGTGCCTTAGCTTAGAAAAAACATTTGAATTTGGTGCTCTAAAATTAACAAGTGCTTGCCAACAAATCTACAAACATTTCAATTTTGGGCTTAAAAAGAACCACAAAATGCATCATAACTCATTAGATTAAAAAGAACAACAAATCTACATTTTTCACTCATCTAAACAAGAAAACAAATCAATTGAACAAATGCACTTACTACGAACCTTTGTTTTAGTGAGCCAAAAACCTTCTATTTGTTGATGCAGAAGGGAACCTTTGAAGTGGCCCCGATTCATGCGGTTCTTAATTGAGGTAGTAGGGACAATCCTAAGGTTTGGTGAGGGACAAGCCTTCATGGAAACCCATATCTTGGTATACATAAGAAGTGAGTGCACTGTAAGGGGAAGTTGGTGCCACCAAGATTCTAGAGCTACCTGTTTTGAATAAGCATAGCTAGGGGATTCAACAAATATTGTCCTATCTTCACCTTAGGTTGTACAAAGTGCTTGTTTAAGAAAATCCCACATCTTTTCACAAACAAAATCTTGGTTATTGTGTGTTATCATGCTTAAAGTGCTTTCAAGAAACTTGCCAAGAAATAACAAAAATCATTTGATCAAATTCCATATCAAAACAAATCCAAATTTGTCATCAAAATCTATCTTTTTTAGAGCCTCGACCAACACTGACCTGTTTCAGCACCATCTTTATCTGTTTTTGGCACCATTTCACCTATGGATTGGCGCTATTTGCAAACTAACCTACCTGAAACTAAGAAAAATTTCATTGTGATCTTTAGCACCTGCCTGACCATAATCCATAATCACCTTCCCAAAAATCTGTCAATACCCCACCCATTTTCTTCTAAAAATCCCAATCATACCTTCATTTTGACATTAGAGAATCAATCATTATCATTATCGGACCCCTTGCTATACCATAATCTACTCAATTTCATATCCATTCATCCTCATTAATCTTTGCATACCTTTTGGACTAAACAAACATCCTTGTCACAATCATTCCAAAATCCTTTTGCTTCTCTCATCAAAAACATATCCAAAAACTTCTAAATTCAAACACCCATCAAAGAACCATCAACCAAAACTCGTCATCCCTTTGAGCTAAAGCTAGATCTAGATTTAGTCTTTTACATCACATTTTGCTTGGAGAGTCATTAGTCAACCTTTCAAGTAAAATAATCATCCTTCTTTGTGTAAGGTCATTAGTCTACCCCAAACAAAGAGAAACATCCATATGTGCAACACAAAACTAGATCTTACTTAAGCTCATTTTTTGACCTTCAAATCCTTTTCAAAAACATCATACCCAACATCTAGTTCATCTAAAAATTTCACCCTCTAAATCAACATCAAAAATCCCTTCCATCAAATCATCCTTAATAAAACGTCATCTATCATCTACCTTTTTGGTCCAAATTTGTGTAAAAAATCAATACCATCCACTCTTATCATCCTTAGATTAACACTTTTTTGAAGACTCATCTCTTAGAAGTGAAAATCTATCCTTTCTCACACTACAATCACCCTTTCATCTTTTCCTCTACTCTATTCCACTACCACATCCATCTTTGGGTCCAACAAATCAATCCAAATTCTCTAAGGTCTCCATCCCCCTTTCATTCACCTCAAAATCAAATCCATACACTTGCATGTCCAGAACTAGATCACAACACATGGGCATAGGGATGCCTAACACCAATGACAACAACCTACCAATCGACCAAACATACAACCCACCTTCGGTCTTTCAAATCTTGACATACAATCCCAATGAAAATCCCTTCCATTTCTTACAACCACCACCACCACCACCACCCATCCTTAGCCAAGATGAGCAAGATGTCGACAACATGGAATTGCTTGACAAAGTCCTAAGGTCAGATCCAAATAGATATCTTGACTACCTCCTCAAAATTGGTGCCCAACCACCCCACAACACAACAACATCCCAACCATCCACCTCTAACAACAATCCTACCACATCATCCCAACCATATGCATCAAACACCCAACCTACCATCTCCCAAACCTCAACTCCCATCGTATCTACCACCCACACAAGCTCTAATGTTAACACATCTACGATTTCCACAAATGTCTCCAATCCTACCACCTCCCAACCCGTCATCACATCCACTACCATAACTAACGTAAGCTCTTCCATTCCGTAAATCACCTTGGGATCCAAGGGAATGCCACACATGCAAGTGCTTCCACAAGTGTGCCTCCACTTAACCCTCAAACCATAGCCTACATGAGATAATTCTTTTCACAACCACCTTACAACATGACCCACTCATCCAACGTCAATACATCTCATGCCAATCTCTCCAACGTCAACCCATCTAATGTCAACCCATCCAATCTCACATATCTACAAAACCTTGTAGCATCATCAACACAACATAACCGCAATCCTCAAATACCTCCCCATATTCTCTAACAAATCCATGCTTACCAATAATATCTCACAAAACTGAATCAAAACACCAACCCATGGTACCAAAACACGACCTCCCAAAACCTCCAACATCAAATCCCACCCAATCTCCAACATCTCATCAATCAGCAAACCCACACACCACAACCGCCACCAACCCCAGATCTAATAAGTATTGTACAAGCCTTGATTCAAAAGGTAGACAATATACAAACTAGGGGCAAGCGCAAACGCTATTCTTTTGAGGATATTTGTCCCTATCCATTTGATCGAACACTCTACATGCCCCCTTTCCCTAAAAATTTTGAAATGCCCAAATTTGACAAATACAAGGGAAAGGGAGACCTTAGGGATCATCTTAGGGAGTTCTACCTTTCTTTCTTAGAAGTTTCCAACAACAATACATATCTAGTGAGACTGTTTCTAAGAAGCCTCGGTGGTTAAGCCACTAAATGGTTCACACATCTTCCCCCGAGCATTAGGTCTTTCCCTAAGCTCGCGGAAAAACTTGTCAATCATTTCTCCTATAATTTTGAGCATGAAATATCTATGATGGACCTCTGCAATACAAAATAAAAGAGTGGAGAATCCTTCACCTCCTTCTTATAGAGGTGGAGAGCATTAGCAAGCAAACTCCCTTGGCCAATTCCCGAGAAGCAATTAGTCACCATGTTTGTGACTAACGTAAACCAAGAAATAGGGTTCCATCTACAAATCCTTTGTGCGTCTACCTTTGAAGAAGTCATTGACAAAGGTACTACCATAGAAAGGGCCCTTATCACCAAAGGTTTGATCAAATTATACAACAACAAGTCCTACAACAACAAAAAAGTCAATATCAACATCCCTAATACAAACAACAATAACAACACGCAATCAAACGACAAGCCACACTTTTGGGGAAAGAACAAAAACACCCTAAACGACGGCATCACTGATGTAAAGACCATCCAACATGTACAAAATCAAACATCCACAAGTCCATATGCCACCAATGTAAATACCCCAAAGGGGCAATCTAAACAAAACAAACCTTGAAGACAATTCACACCTTTAGGGGAACCAATCGAGGATATTCTCGATAGATGTCTAAAGAAAGGTTTGATAACTCTCCCACCTGTTAAACCCCACCAAGAGAGTGAGCTCAAAGTTGTGTGGTACAATGAAAATGATTATTGTGACTACCACCACATTGTGGGCCATAAAATTACTGATTGCATGAAATTAAAGCATTGTGTACAAGACCTCATAGATCAAAATAAAGTCAGCCTTGAGCAAAGCACCCAACCATCGCCCAATGCCAATCTAGGAGCTTACATGGATCCACTGCCCAATCATAACAAGGCCTCATCATCTAATCAATCCTATAACGTCACCCCACCTCCTGCATCCTATGACTCTATTGTAGGGTGGATAGAACCATTGTCTAACCGTGTCAACACAATCACCATTCAGGCTCAAGCACCCGATTATGCCGTCACAACCCCTCATGGCGACGTATCCATCTGTACAGCCCCTACCACTAATCAAACACCCTCATCCACATCAAACTGCCTACCCAATCATTTAGCTACACACACATCACCTACCAATAAATACAAGCTCCTAGAACATCTAGGAAAGACCCCTACGCAAATCTCCATACTTGAGCTGCTTCACACATCACCTCTCCATAAAGAAGTCCTTGATAAATTACTATTGGAAACCCAAGTCCCCGCCAACCTGAATGTGAATCAATTCCAAGCCATGGTGGGCCATATCGCCGCACCCCATCATCTCACCTTCTTAGAAAAGGACCTTCCCACTTCCAAGAACTCATATAATTATGCCTTACACATCAAAGTCTGCATCCACAAGCATATCATCAAGAGAGTCTTAATAGATGGTGGCTCTAGCCTAAACCTATGCACTCTTAAATTACTAAAACACTTGGGATACTCGGATGTGGTTGTAGACACTAGTGAATGCAACAATCAAAAGGTATGATGACACTAAATGACTATCTGAGGGTACTATCAAGTTCCCTATTCAAGTGGGACAAAAGATAATGGAAACAAAATGTCAGGTCCTTGATCTTGATCTCCCTTACAACATTCTTCTCAGTCAACCGTGGATCCATGCCATGCAAGTGGTCCCCTCTACATTCCATCAATGTCTAAAGTTCCCTCACAATGGCACAGAAGTAACTATTTATGCTGACCCCCACCCCTTCCAATTTTGTAGTTTCTTGGAAGGCCATGACCACACCTTATGTCCATATAACAAAGCCATCACAAAAGCTAATCCCACAACATCCACCTCATACATCGACCCCACTAACATTGTCACCACTTCATCACTAACACCTCCACCGCCTGAGGTCAAGATCAAGCTTAGTGACATGGGATGTGGGGAATATGACCTACATGGTACCTGTTGTGTGGGCACATTACCCAACCCTAAATTGTTTGGCATCCCAAAGAAAGAAGAAGCCAATACAGTTGTCATCAAATGTAAACCATCACCTACCTTTAAGAAGAAACATCTCCTAGATAAAGATGTTGTCGAAGACATATCATCCTGGCTATATAAAGATGAAGAAACTGAGTAAGGAGCTCCCACAATACCAATAGAGATCTATGGCAAAGGGTTAGAGATTTTCAAAAACATGGGCTATAAAGGACAAGGCGGTATTGGCCTTAATGAACAAGGGATCGTGGAACCAGTCCAAATGACAAGAAACCCTTATACTCAAGGGTTAGGATATGGTCAATGACAATGTATCCTCACTACTGGCAAATGTATCCTAGCCGAGGTCGCTACGGTCTCCCTTGAAGTCGATAATGTCAACAAAACAGGTCATCAAGACTCCTTTAGTGACTTCACCGAATTCTTTGAATCATCCATATGTACCATATACACAGTCACCACCCTAACCTCTTCATCCAATGACTTGCCCCTTGTATACCCGGACATCATAGACTAGGACCAATAGGGACCTCCTATCTTCAACATAGCACCAAATGATGAAGCAATCGCTGAAATGATGGGGGTTAGAGATCACTTCCCCCTGGGAGATCATAAAACCCGATACATTATGGAACTTGATACAGCTACCTATTTTAGGGAGACAACCCCTCCTTCCAGTTGTAAAAATATAAAAATTAAACATGGATCTGATGGTGAAAACCATTCCGTGGTAGTGTTAGATCCCAAAAAAGTAAAAATAAAGGACACATATCCTGGTGAAAACCTCCACGAGGCACTAGGAGATGGAAGTATGGGCCTTCCCAAGATAGAGAAGGTATATCCTGATAGATCACCCATCCTGGTGGAGCTAGCACAAGAGATGAATCTTGGGATGAAAGAAGAGCCAAAAATCACCTTCAAGGAAGAATCTCTTAGCACAATGGAGCAGGACAACTTCTTAGCCTTCTTCGAATGTAGAAATCACAATTTTACATGGACTTATGCAGACACGCCAGGGTACAATCCCACTTTGATCATCCATCACCTTGTAGTACAGCCTAATGCAAAACTAGTGAAACAAAAGCTAAGAAAAATGAACCCTCAGGTGGCCCTCCTAGTCAAAGCAGAATTGAAGAAACTACTGGATGTTGGGTTCATCTGACTAATTGATTATCTTGAGTGGATTTCCAACCTAGCACCAGTAGCCAAACCTGATGGCTAAATCCGTTGCTGCACCGACTTCCAAGATCTTAACAAAGCCTGCCTGAAGGATGACTTCCCTTTACCAAACATTGACATGATAGTGGATCTTACGGCAGGACACGAAATGTTATCCCTAATGGATGGTTTTTCAGGGTATAATCAAATCAGGATCACAGAAGAGGACCAACATAAGATAGCCTTTATATGTTCGTGGGGGACATATTGTTGGGTGGTAATGCCTTTTGGCCTAAAGAATGCTGGAGCCACATATCAATGAGCCATGACTATCATCTTCCATGATCTTTACCACCACATCATAGATGACTTGCTAGGAAAATCAAAGACAAGGGAGGAACACCTGTATGTATTAGCAAAGATCTTCGACCGACTGGAGCAATACAATGTTCGCTTGAATCCAAAGAAATGTGTCTTTGGGGTCACCTCCAGAAAACTTTTAGGATACATAGTCTCCAGAAGAGGAGTTGAGGTAGACCCCACAAAAGTCAAAGCCATCACTAAAATGCCTCCTCCAAAAACACTAAAATAACTAAGAAGTCTACAAGGGAAACTCCAGTCCATTCGTCAGTTTATTGCTCAACTTATTGATAAATGTCAATCGTTCCAACATCTACTCAGAAAGGATACATCTTTTGTCTGGGACAATCAGTGTCAAGATGCCTTCGACCAGCTAAAAGAATACCTAGCTAATCCCCCTCTTCTAACTCTGCCAAGGCAAGGAGAACCCCTCCTATTATACATCTCAGCAATGGAAACAACTATTGGAGCCTTATTAGCACAACATGATGAGCAAGGGAAGGAAAGATCCATAGATTACATCAGTTGCACCTTGATATCCTACAAGCTAAACTATACACCAATTGAACAAGCATGTCTAGCCCTGGTCTTTACTTCACAAAAATTAAGACACTACATGCTTAATCACAAAACTAAGCTCATCGCCAAGATCGATCCACTAAAATATCTGTTAAATAGAGCTGCTCTTACTGGAAGAATGGAAAAATGGGTCATGATCCTCAGTGAATTTGACATTGAATATACCGAGAGAAAGGCTATCAAAGGGCAGGTTATCACTGATCAACTGGCTGAAGCACCCATTCTTGTAGCATATCCTACACTGGCAGAGTTCCCTGATGAAACCATCTTGATAATAGCACTGGCAACAGAAACATGGAAAATGTACTTCGATGGGCCATATACACACAGAGGCTCAAGGGTAGGGATCTTATTTGTTACCCCTCAAGGTGACACCATCCCCAAGTCATTCAAAATTACATTCTTGTGTACCAACAATGTGGCAGAGTATGAGGCCCTTATCAAAGGGCTCCGGATGGCAATCAAATGGAGAATTAAGAATCTGACAGTGTATGGAGACTCCCAACTGGTCATCCGACAAGTAAACAATGAGTATAAGACTAAGGATGATAAACTCCTGCCTTATAAAAAGATGGTCGATGACTTTAAAGACTATTTTAATGACATCCACTTTGAACAAATCCCAAGGTTAAACAACAAAGCTACAGACGCCATGGCCACCATCAGATCCTTGGTCGACATGAAGAAAGATAGCAAGAAGTGCAAATTCCTGATAGAAGAACTCCCTATTCCAGCATATGATGTTCCCCAATCGGAGCTAGTGCGCGAAGTCATTGGTCCTTTATCCCCATGGTACCAAGAAACTTATCTATATCTCCACAATAACATCATCCCTCCTAACCTATCCACCTCACAACAAAAAACTTTAATCCGCTGAGCCTTCTGCTTCACCCTTGTGGGAGATACCCTATACAAAAGGAGTCTTGATGGCATGCTTTTACGATGTTTAGACTCTAGGGAAGCTGAGGTGGCCTTGCAAGAGGTACATGAAGGCATCTGTGGGGCACATTCAAGTGGACCTACTCTTCCTAAAAAGATCGTGAGGATCAGATACTATTGGCCAATCATGGAACGAGACACCTACCGGTTTGAAAAAAAATGCTTGCCATGTCAACAACATGGAGATCTCATTCATGCACCAGCACAAGAATTGTAACCAATCATGACACCATGGCCTTTTTCACAATGGGGACTCAACCTTGTAGGCAAAATACATCCACCATTATCCAATGGCCATAAATTCATCATCACAGCTACCGAATACTTCACTAAGTGGGTGGAAGCAATACCACTCACCTTCACCACTGGAACCCAGATATCCAAGTTCATCCTCCATTATATCATATGTCATTATGGTATCCCTCATTCCATCATCACTGACAATGGAAAACCATTCAAGAACCAGGAAATCCACACTTTGTGTGAAAAATTCCAAATCCAACACCACTTTTCTGCTCCATATTACCCTCAAGGAAATGGTCAATCAGAAGCTTCAAATAAAACCATCCTCCACATTCTAAAAAAGACGATTAATGAAGCCGGCTGTGACTGGCACCTCCAGCTCAATCCCACCCTATGGGCTTATCGCACAAGCATCTGTACCCCCACAGGAGCCACCCCATACTCCCTTGTATTTGGATCCAAAGCCATTTTACCTATTGAGGTTGAGCTCCCATCCCTAAGAGTATCTCTGCAAAATATAATCAATGATGAGGAATACCGAGTCGCAAGGTTGCATGAGCTAGAATTACTGGATGAGAAACATCTGGATGCGTTGAAAAACCTACAAGCCTATCAAAATCACCTCAGAAGAAGCTATCACAAGAAAATCAGAAACTAAAAATTTGAAGTAGGTGACCTTGTCCTTATGGAAAACTAGAAACACTTGCAGGAGCACCCTAAGAAAGGAAAATTTGATCCCAATTGGCTAGGGCCTTATGTCATCACAACCAACTATGGATCAGGAGCATACCAGTGTGCAACACCTGAGGGACAACCTCTGGATGAGCCTATGAACATTCTACACCTGAAGAAATTATATGCATAGCCCATTGAGTACCCCAATCAAAAAATCAAAAAATCAAAAAATCAAAAAATCAAAAAATCAAAAAATTAAAAAAATTAAAAAATTAAAAAATTAAAAAAAATCAGGAAGAACCCGAGTGCAATAAAGACTTCCAATGGTGAAAATCACTTCGGTGATGCCTTGGATTGGTACCATGGTGAAAACTTGTCTTAGGTGCCATGTGTAGTGACTGATTCTACCATTTAATAAGTCCTCTTTCTGTCACAACACTCCATATTGCACACATCCCATGGCTTGGAATTCTGAAACATCAAATCCTATCACCCACCCTGCAATATCCCACCCAAGGCTAATTCGTGGAACGAGGATCCTTGTAAGCTTCCTTTTGTACAGCTGCAAATAAAAAAATCCAAAAATCCAAAAACAATAGAAAAATCCAAAAATCCAAAAACAATAGAAAAATCAAAAAATCAAAAAACAATAGAAAAATCAAAAATCAAAAAACAATAGAAAAATCAAAAAATCAAAAAACAATAGAAAAATCCAAAAATCAAAAAACAATAGAAAATCACCAAAATCCAAAAAATCCTTCCTAACAACTCACTGCAAATCACCCCCATACATCGATCTTGCTACAACTCACGACCATCAATATCCATCAACCCTTAGCATCACACCCATCGTAAACCATTCCCACATCATCAAGTCTTGCCAAAACTACATATTCATCTCGCCTGCATCTTGAAAGTACCTTGATCTCATGGACATAGGGTATGTAGGCAGTCTAGAATACGAAGGAAGTATCCAGTACTCAAGTACATAAGATGCACCCATCCAGCCTGTTTGAATGGTCCCCAGTCACTGAGCTTGCTGGACCCAATAAATGATACACACGCTGGGTATATGCTTGAAGCATGGTCCCTAATGCAAAAATCATCCATCAACATACCAACTATAAGTCAACACATGGCCTGACTATACTTTTGCCCATCTTCCAAAAATTCTTCAACAGCATCCAACCGATTCGAGTCCTAGGATATATTGTTCCTACAATGGACAAGAATCTGTCATCATATCAACACTAATCTTGGCAAGAGCACACAATGGCTATTTGTATCTTTTGTTGGTCTTTTTTATTATTGATTTTTATCTCATTGTCTCACTCTAGGTCAATTCCAAAGCTACCTTGATCTCATCATATCATGGTCAATAGAGGATGACACCTAGAGGGGACATGGTCAGTGCTTTTGTATGATGTTCTTGTGGGTTGCTTTCATTGACATCAGGGATAGTATTCATATCTTGAAGCCTGGGTCAGTTCTAGCATGCAGTGCCTCATTTACATATACAGGAAGCAATACGTTATATGTACTATGAGTATCAATGGCTATGAGTCCCCTTCCTTGGCTAGGCAAGGTTATACTACCTTGGGCATCTATGACATCAACCTATTGTTTGTGGGTCTAGTCCATGCAATCGTGGGATATACACATCAACACTCAGGTCATTTCATACCTTTGTGGAAGGCATCCTACATTGCTATAATAAACTAAGAAATGCTCTTAATTAATGTCATGCAACTACTGTTACTAGCTCAAATCATCCTGCTAATCATTTATTCAACTATACCATCTAGGCCTAGATTTCGTAATCACCTAGCTTACCCCTCCCCCTCTCCCAAATCCCCTCACTAATCCCAAACCTCCAACTTATTCTCACTCAACACATCCTAAGCCAATATAAATCCCCCCTTAATGACGTGGTGTCTTATGACCTAGCAATTTTCTCATCTCCCACCCCACCCCCAATCTAGCCACAACCAATCGTATCTGTACCCAATCCATCCACCCTTATCCTCTCCACACCTATTCCCCTATCACACAGCCCCACCACCCAGGGTTCAACAAAGAACATCATGTGTATCAAGACTTAATCATCTCACATATCACTTAGTTTGCATCTCACATATCATTTAGTTTGCATCTCATATATCATTCAATTTGCATTTCATTTAGTTGCATATCATAATCACTTAGTTTGCATCTCACATATCATCTAGTTTGCATCTCATATATCATTCAATTTGCATTTCATTTAGTTGCATAATATAATCAGTTAGTTGCACTTCATATCACTTAGTTTGCATCTCATATATCATTCAGTTTGCAGTTTATTTAGTTGCATAATATAATCAGTTAGTTGCATTTCATATCACTTAGTTTAAATCTCATATATCATTTAATTTGCATATCATAATCAGTTAGTTGCATATCATAATTAGTTAGTTGCATTTCATATCATTTAGCTTGCATCTCACATATCCTTTACTTCGCATCTCACATATCCTTTACTTTGCATTTCATTTAGGTGCATTTTAGAATCCTTTAGTTGCATATCATATATCATTTAATTTGCATTTTAGAATCAGTTAGTTGCATATCATAATCAGTTAATTGCATTTCATATCATTTAGCTTGCATCTCACATATCCTTTAGTTTGCATCTCACATATCCTTTAGTTTGTATCTCATATATCATTTAATTTGCATTTTATTTAGGTGCATTTTAGAATCCTTTAGTTGCATATCATAATCATTTAGTTTTCATTTAGGTGCATTTTAAAATCATTTAGTGAAATTTCATAAAACATTACATACCATTCCACAATCATTACATAATCATTTAAATTGCATTTCATCTAATCATTTAATTTGAACTTAGTTTGCATTCCACAAATCATTTAAATTGCATTTCATATAACCATTACATTGCATATCATAATTAGTTTTGCATTTCATAATCATTTAGCTACATTTACTCGCATAACATAATCATAATCATAACCATTTAGCTGCATTTTATAACCATCTAGTTGCATATCCATATTTCCATACATAACATGTGTTTATTAAGATAAACATAGATTTCCATTGCATTACATTTTACATCCATAATAAATGTTTATTAATCTAAACATTTATGTGCATTATACATCATCGTCCATAAATCACAAACATGCATATATCAAAATAAGTAAACCATCATTACATCCATCATATTACATCAATAGGTACATCCATAACATCAACATACTACATTGCATAAACATCCATAGCATATAATTCATAAAGCATATTGCATCCATCAACATAAGCATCATCATAATCATATAAAATCATCATAGACAAACATATAGGCCATCAAAAAAGCATCAGTCATATATCATCATCGCTCATGTATATACATAAAAAAATAATAATAAACATGTCATGATACAATGCCTCCAAGGGCCAAAATGATACAACTGTCAAATAGAGGACCCTCTCTCTGACTCAGTAGGGGATCCTAGTCGTGGTGGTGGCTAGGGTTGTGACTGTGGTCCTACCTGTGACTGTGGCTGCAACTGTGGTTGAACCTATACTTGTGTCACCTACTGGGGCACGTATGATGGGGGACCCATCGGTTGTTGAACAGACTGAACTGACCTAGATCTATGTGACCTAGATGTCCTAGATCCACTGAGCTAACTGTAGCTCGGTGTACGCTGCTCTGCAAGCACTGCTACATGATAGAGACCCTGATAATAATCCACCCATCCTCTGGCCTCTAACAACTGTCCCTATACCTGAGACAATTGTGTCTGCATTAGTGTCAAAACCGGGGTCATATCAGCACCTAAAGCCTGTAAACTAGCTACCGTAGCCTCTACCTGCTAAGCTCTCGCAATGGTAGCATCCCACTCTCCTGTCAAAACCACTATGTCACCTTGTGCCTGGGCTAACTGCACTAACTCTACTTCGCGACTCTCTAAAGCCTCCTGCAGGTTGGCTACCTATGCCCGCAGAGTCTCAACCTCCTCCTCCTCTCCACTTTGAGGCTACTAATGAGATGAAGACCCTCAAAGCTCTGTCTCTCCACCTACCCCTGAAGTGCCTACCTCTGCCTACTGTCTTGCTACTATGATACCTGTGGTAGGGGTAGAACACCCCTACCTACCCTAGGCTATCCCCCATGCTATCGAGATGCTCCCTGCCTCAGTACCACTCTGATTTGAACCTGCTATATAGGTACCCCCTATCGCACCTACTGCTAGGGCAACTGCAAGCTACCACCTGCTTGCCCCTCTCCCCTGACCTGTCCAGCTGTTGCTGCTGCCAATACATCCATCAGCTCCCCATCTCTCCCAATCTCTCTCCTCCCCATCCCCCCAACCTCCACAAGATAGTCTGCAATAATCTCCTCACCCTCCTCCAAGAAATCATCTCCATCAAAATCATCATGTCCATCCTCTTCGGACTCCTCATCCCCTGATGTTGCTGCCTCCTTTGCAAGGACTACCTCCTCTACAGGGTCTGTGAACTGTGTAGGTCACCACACCCTCCACCATGTCTCATACGCAGGAGTAGTGCCTGCATCCCTAACCACACTCTGCCAATCCCACACCAATAGCTCCAAAGCTACAAAATCCTCTAGGGCAACCAGGGGTTATATGGCTGCTAGCTAATAATGAGCATCTTGATGGGTCTGTGCAAAAATAGCCATCAACTGTGGAACATCCTGTCATAGCCCAAACTATCGCATAACTCACGATGGTAGGTACATATCAATCATATGGTCCCCTTGACCTATCAGGTAGCGCTACTGGAAAGTGAAAGGCATGTGAACATCATCATTTGGCCAGGGCTCCACTCTGATGTATGGTCGCTAAGTAACCTAAGGTTGTATGGCTATCGGCTAATAATGAACATCTCGACGGGTCTGTGCAAAAATAGCCATCGGCTGTGGAACATCCAATCATAGCCCAAACTACCGCATAACTCGCGACGGTAGGTACATATCAATCATATCGTCCCCTTGACCTATTAGGTAGTGCTACTGGAAAGTGAAAGGCATGTGAACATCGTCATCTGGCTAGGGCTCCACTTCGATGTATGGTTGCCAGGTAACCCAAATGATGTCATCCAACACCCATCTCCAATACCAAACCTGCCTAGTGTATGTATACTCAGCATCTCGATACAAGAAAACAAACACCTCAAATGGACGACGATAGTATCCACACCTCAGTTGAGTAACCGGAATATGCTCCTAGATCCACACATGCAAGAAAGTAACCCTGGATGATAAAGCTAAATCATGATGATAAACAACTATATGCATCTCATGAAAAAGCTGCGCCAACATCGTCGGTCCCCAAGCATACACTATCTCATGTCTGACCATCCCCTCAATCACCTCTCCCCATCTAACTATAAATCCCCTTCCTCTCCTATCTGGCATCACTACGACATCGATCAATGCACATAGGAATAAAGCAAAGTGATCTATACCTGCCGCCAATGTCCCCTCATAGCTCATCTCCCTCTCATCTGCTGACAAAGCAATGTGATCACGGCTAAACACTCTAACCAAGGCCCTCTGTCCCCTCCTCATGTCATATATCACCTGCTGACCATGAATTGGTAACTTGAGGATGTAATAAACATCCTCAAGAGTGATGGTGATCCCACCAATAGGAAGCAAAAATGAACAAGTCTATGAGCTCGTAGCACTGGTATTGATGTAGCTGTCAAAAGCCCTAACTTCGCTAGTCAAGCCCAGGTGGCATCATCGAACTGATCAAATAGTGCCATCATAGACAGCATGTGTCGCTCCCGTGAGGACACTATAAATGACCTCGTATCCTGCATCCATAATTTTTTGGTAAAAAATCTACTTATCTTTTTCCAAATCCACCCCTTTCTTCTTATGTTGAAAGCCAAAAACATTTTGGTGCCACAACAAACCATATTTTGCACCATTTCTAATGATGGCGCTACCACATTTCCCCAAGGCGCTAATTCACAATATAGCGTCATTGCACAGCCTTTTCGCGCCATTTAAACAAATGGCACTACCCTTCCTTTTGGCACCAATATGATGAATGGTGCCACCCTTTCTGATAGCACCTATATCAAGTATAGCGCTACTCCTACACATTGCACTAATCTTAAAGATAGCATCATTATCCAGCATAGTGCTTATCTAGAAGATAGCGCTACCCTACTCCCTATTTGGTGCCAAAATGCCAAAATCCTAAACCCTGTACACATTGCACTAATATAGAGGATGGTGCCAAAATATTAAGCATATGGCGCCAATCTGCTCCTATGCTACCCTAGCGGATAGTGCCAATTCAGAGGATTGCGTTAATCCACTTATTTTTAGCACCGTGTGATCTTGCGATAGCGCCACAACGTCAATCCCCAATTCTCAAAGCCCAAAAATGTGATAAAATCAAAAGTGACAAAGCTAGGGTTAGGCCCTACCTAGGGTCCAGCCTGTGGTGCCTGACCATATGATCGTAAATGCTCAGAAATGTGGGTGTATTGCGAGAACCAGGGATTGCGGTCTACCATCTCTGCTTTGCTTCTTCTTCTCAAAACTTAATGTGTGCAAATGTGGCACCCTTAGGGCCCACTATTCTAATTATAGTAAGCCACGTCATCCTTCCACCCACTCTTTTTCCCCTCCAGGGTGCAAATCACAACCTTGTTCCTCCATTTTTCTTCCTGTCATCTTTTTCCATCCTCTATCCAACTTTCACTTCCATCGCGTCCTTTCGAGAGCTCGCCCGAAAAGTTTTTATTTTTCACCGACCTCTCGAGGGGGCATCCCTCACTCATTCCCAGTAGCTGGGGCATACTTTTCTTCTTTGACTTGATGCCACTTCCCTGCTAGGTCCTAATGCCACATCAAAGAGGGGCAAATGTAGACACCTAAAAATGTCTCAATCCTCAAACCAACTCCTAACATCTCTAAACATACCAATTTCCCTTCTAATCAATTAATTAAATTTTTATTTAATTAATTACCCCTTCATCACCTAATTTTTCATCATTCTATCCCCAACAATTGGATTAATTTTATTAATTCAATAGTTTAACTTTAGCCAATTAATTAAATAAATATGCAACATTTATTTGGTTAATTTCCCCCTCCTCATTAAATCCAATTAATTAGCCAAATCATGTTTAACTAATTAATTCAGCCTATTAATTAACCTATCCCTACCCTAGGTAATTAAATAGTCATTATTTAATTGCCTACCCTAGCCTATCTCATCCTAGCCTTAGGATTAATTAAATAAAACCTTATTTAATTAATCTTAAACTCCCATTAACCCATTCCCTAATTTTTTCCATCCATATTAATTAGGCTAATCACCCTAATTAAAATGGTTAAACCTTGATTAACACTCCTCCCCACATTCCACAAATAAAAAATTGAAATATATCTCATATAAATCAATTTTTTATACACGTGTCATAATCTTCATTTAATACCTCTTACACCCCTTACACATGTCATAACTCATTAATTCATTTTATCCTTCCCCATGTGAATTTTTAATTCACAAATAATCCATCTCACCAACTTCATTTAATTCACCCCTTTTCCAAGATGAATATAAAATTCATCTTTATTTCTAGCTTTCCATTTTCTAAGATGAAATCTAGGCCCCCCACATCATCTTCATCCTCCACCATTGATCTCCCAAATCAATCTCAACCATTGGATCAAAATCTCTCCAAAATGCCTATAAATACAACATCCTCTAAGCCATTTCATCATCTAATTTCTAAGTAATATTACCATGCCAAAATATCCATTGAGCTAAATAGATTCTTGAGTTGCACGTGTGAGCTTGAGAGCATTTTACATCTCTTCTTAATATCTAGGGTATATCTTGGAGCATTTGGGTGCAAACTCCTTCACCCTTATGAGATTGGGTCTTCATATCAAGGTATAACTTCTTGTTTTGCATGCAATTAGTTTGTGTTTTTACCTCGATTTGGATTTCCTAATCATAATATATATCCACTACATGAATTAACATCAACTACAGTCATCTTTGAAAAAGACTTAAAGTCCTTTTAAGAACACTATTTTGTCAGCTGAATCCATGCCCAAATATCAATGCGGACTAAAACCTCTACATTCAAGTCATCACACATGTCGACCAATACCACTGGATCTCACAAATTGCTTGACCAACCACTTCTCTTCATCTGCATAAGGATCAAACACTTAGTTGGTCTATTCTTCACTAGACTGAACTATTCTAACCAAAACCCAATACTCAGATGCTTGTAACTTACAATCCCTTCATCACCAAAGGCTAAAATCTTGGATTTAGGTAGCCCTGACATCCCTTAACATTCCATCAGATCCGCAGCACAATGTGATTATCTGTGGAGAAATGCAGACTAATATGCTAAACCCCTTCAAATGCTTTGTTCTTGTCTATCCGAACTTAGATAAATTTGCACTCTAACTTCTGGTATGATCAAATGATGTAATGTGGATGTGTAAGATAGATTCAGTTGCCATCAATGACAACACCTAACATGCCTAGCAATGTCTGTTGCCAACAATCTCCCCCTTTGGCATTGCTGGAAACACTTAGTGAAAAATAACTAAGTGTTAGAATAGCTCCCCCTTACTTTATACACTTATGATTTCCAATGCTCCCCCTTATATTAATTCTTCATTTTTCACTATTTTTTCTCTTCCCTTTTAACATCAATGGCAAAGGCTGGGATCCGTATACCAAAATTTATGCAAAAAAATTTATGTACAAGGGTCAAAGCTCTACATACTTCCGCATACAGTTCTTAGGCTTTGTTCATGAGCAAAAAGATATCACCAAAAATGTTTTTCAACTTTGTCAATTCATTGTCCCAGTTCTTTTTAATACTGCCTAAGATAGATATGTGCCCACTGAACAAAAATGCTAGTGATTCTGCCTTTTGAAGGTCAGTAGGATCACTAGTAGCAGTTGTTTCTTGGGACTCTACCAATATATCATACATAGTTTCTAACTTACGGGAGATCAGTCCCCAGAGCTCATCCAATCTACCCAGAATTTTGGCCTTTTCCTTCTCCAAATCACTCAATTCATTCTACAGACTTACTACTTGGCATTCTTTGGTAATTACAGACTTAATTAAAGGACTATATGACTAAGAAATATTAGACAGTTTGAGCTCTATGTCCTTAATCTTTTTCTCAATATCTTCAACAGCTTTAGATCTATTTAGACAAAACTTATAGATCTCTGCACCTTTAGATAGGGCATTTTGAATACTATTTACACTGGTATTAAGCCCAAATCTATCATAGCTAATTATTTTCTTTATTTCAGTAAACCTCTTCTCATTAAATTCATTTTTTACTTTAACTTCTGCTGACTTCTCTAAGGTTTCAAAATGAGAACTTACAGAGTTTATCAAGCTTTTCAACTGACCAGAGGGAGATGCTGAAGAATCCTTCTGAAATGTGAGCATGATTTTCTCCAAAATCCCAGATGCAAGGCCAAGCAGCTCGCTATCTTCTAACTGGGAGTTCAATACATATTCTCTAACCTTAGCTTGTGCAATAGAGGCCAACTTTGTCTTTTGCAACGGTGATAAAGTATCAAAATTGATTGGTCCTTGTATTATGTCCCAATTTTCTCCAATATGTTTATCTCTTTCCAACATTTCTTTCACTACATCTGCAGTGTCTCTTGCCCAAAATGATGTTTCAGACTTGTGCTCTTCAGGGCCTCCATTTTCTCCCTTTTTGAAGTCAACCACAATGTTCTTTTCATCACTTTCATTCTTTTTCTCTACTTCTGCCTTCTCTGCATTATCATTAGAGGCATCCTTGCCTTTATTTATATCAAAAATATCTTCTACATTCTCTTCCAGAGGATTTGGTGTATCCTCAATATCAATATTATCATCAAATTTATCAAATTCCTCAATATCTGTAATGGAGGAATCAACTTCAACATTAGTTTCTTCTTCAACAATGGGAAGATTATGCTTTTTCAACGCATTTAGAAGAATCTCCTGATTATCTCCAACTACCTTATCAATCTCTCCCAGCATGAGCATATTCATTCTGATCTTACTCCTGAAGTCCTCTTTCACTTCTTTGAATATCAGGTTCTTTTGATCCGGAGTAATTTGAGGACACAGTTTTATTAACACATGCTCCTAGAGCTCAAAATCTTTAGCTTTTGCATTCTCTTTTCTTAATTCTAGAATTTTTGCAAGGCTTTCCGAAATTTCTGAAGTTATTTCAAATAGAGTCTTACTATAAATATTCAAATATTTAATTGTTGCTTCATCCAAAACTCTCTTATCAGCATCACTGTAATGATCATAAAATTCAGTCATTGGCTTCAAGTTTCCATCTACAGTGACTAACTTAATGATGTCATCCACAGAGAGAGTGGGCTTCTCAACATAAGCCTCTAATTTGTGTCTTTTACTTATCTTTTTGCTTCCGGAGGGCTTCTCCTTAGACACTTTAGCAACATTAGTTCTTAATGCCTTCAACTCTTTGACCTCATCATTTGAGTCAGTTTCTTCTTCATCCACTTTCTCCACACTGATATATGTTCTTTTTCTTTTTATTTTTTGTCCTTTTTCTTTCCTTATCGGAGGGTTTTTTGCAATAGGAGAAGGTGATGCTCTAGAGGTTATACCTATACTCCTTGTAGCTCTTGGCTTAGAAGAGGTTTCCATCAGAACACTTCCCTGTTCTATTTCCTGCTTCTCCTTCCCAACTTTCTCTATTCTTTCTTTATTTTGTCTCATAGCTTCTCTTATTATGCCAATGCTTTTTGCATACATTTCAACTTGCCTTTGAATCTTTCTCTTAGATTCATGCTTTCAAAGCTCAACATGTAGCTTCACATTAAGTTCACTATGTCCCAAATCTTTCAACTATGGTGTCTATTGGTTTACTTAGAAGGTGTTGAGCATACATATCCAATACTTTCTCATCAACTTCATACCCCAGGGGTATGATCTACACAGTTTTTGGTTCAACTACTTCCATTAAACACCGATCCGTATCCACCATAAAACAAACTGTATCCTTATATTTTTCAACCATAGATGTAGGGATTCTTTCCCTTGATTGCATCATGTTCTGAAAATTCTTGAAAAATCCCCAAAGAGCAGTCCTTTGGGCTTTGGAGTCACCAATACTGTTCAAGTGCTCTCTTATTTGAATAGCAATAGGTTTATCACTGGTCCAACACATGCTTTTCTTGCCAGGAAACTCACTCATGAAGTAGAAGAACAAACACAGGACCAGTGTACCATATTTGAAAGTGTTCTTCTTATCCTTATGAACCTTATTCAAAATTTCCATCAGCTGGTTCTGCAGTAACTCACACAAGTCATAATCAGGATTCTCTCTTAACATCTGATAAGCTGTATAGATATCTATACCTGATACAAAACTCTCCCCACTGGAATGATATATCTTGTTTCCAATCACCATTGATGCAAATTTAATATCTAGATCAGTGATGTCATTTATTGTCATTGCCCTTTTGTCAAACCTTGAATTGGTAGCATCAGTTACAATTTGATTCTAGACTGACTTCAACATTGGCAATCCACAGGTTGAGTTCAACCTTGTCATGGCCTTGATGGTGTCCTTGGTGATCTTGAAGGGTTTCATTAACCACATAAACTCATCATGCATCCGACTCGGCACATACTAGACCCACTCATCTTCATCGAAGAATGGAAACCCTATAATTTGAATGAAATGTTTGTCATGTTGTGCCTTATACTCAAGTTTAAGACCATGAATTTTATCCCTCAAATGATTCTTGAACAAATCTACAAACTTTGAGTCCCCAAAATCATCAATGCCAGCATGAATATAGGCCCTAATATCTTCAACGTGCAATGCACCATACAGGACACTTGAAAAGACACCTAGCGGATCGACCTCTACTGATTTGTGTGGATTCTTCTTAAACTTGGGCCTAGGTCACTCAGTGATATTCACAACCAGAGGTGTAGCCATTACAAAAGATTACAAGTTCAAAGCTTAGCAGAAAAATACCTTTTTCTCCATGGGATTAGGATTAGCTGATGAATTTGCCTGTCGCACTTCAAATCTCTAAAATTTTAGCTCAGGTGCTCTTCTCATTGTTCTCTTTGAATAAAAAGTGATTCAAGTGTTTGAATGAGTGACCTTTTATCCTCTGCAAAACCTAAATCTTCATTGTAATAAATGCTCTGCCCTAATACATCTGGTTACACTGTTTCTACATACAGTCGATCTTCAATTGCTCCGTAATCAATCACATTAGCTTCTTTTCTTTCAGAATTTGCTTCAACAGATCTAAAATAGGTTTCTTTATCTTCATTCATCATGCTAGATTCAGGTACCCACTTATTGGCCAGGGGAATTAGATTTTCAATGTAGCTCCCCCTGAGCCAGAGCTCTTGATTCAATTCCCAGAGGAATTATCAGCACCAGATTCTGGTGCGGACCCATTGTCAACTTTCATTTCAACTTTCTTCACCCATGTTTTGTTTATTTCATTTTGGATCTCATTTCAATCAACTTTTCCCTTGCCTTTGTTCAACTTCTGCTCTGTTTTTCCTTTACTTGCCTATGAGTTCTCCTTTATGCTTCTGCAAAATTTAGCAATGTGTCCGTATTTGTTGCAGTTGAAACACACAATCTTATTTTCTTGACAATTGCATGTTGGAGCAGGTTTAGATCTACATTACATTGCAATATGCCCAAACTTATTGCAAGTAAAACATCTTCCATTGAAAACTTGTTTGTTCTTAGGAGGACTCCTTGATCCACTTCTGCATTCCTCAGCCTTATGACCTATCTTTTTGCAATTAAAGCATTGACTGGAGAAAGATAATGTATTTTGATTCACTTGACTTCTACATTGATTAGCTCTATGACCATACTTATTGCATTTGAAACAATTGCCATTGAAAGATGGATACCTTTAAGCATTAGGTTTTCTTACCGAAGGTCTTCTAGTATTCCTTCTTTGAATTCTTCAAGATTTCTTTGACTAGATCCAGAGATTTCACCTTTCTCAAATCCCAGACCATGCTTATCATCTGCCTTCTTCTGACTATCAAGCAATGCCTCAAGTTTAGCTGAGCTTATCTTGAATTTCTCTTTATATTCATTTGCAACTTCTAGGTCATGTTTAAGAATGACAATTTGTCTTTCAAGTTGATCCTCATTATCCCTAGTTTCTTGTAGATTAGATTCTAAATGACCAATTATTCTATCCAATCTGCAACACTCTTCTATTCTTTCCTTCAGAGATTGATTTAGTTTTTCTAAATAGACTTCTTTCTTTCCTCAATTTCCTTGGTTAGCCTCATCACCCCAGATTCCATCTCATGTCTTAAGACAACCACTTCTTTTCCTAACTTCTCACATTCCTTTGTCTTCTCTTTCAGGGCCTCATCCATGTCATTGTCTCCATTCTGATTTGCTAGTTGAAGAAGTAGCTCCTTCCTCTTTTCATTAGATTTGCTCAATTTTTCTTTTAAGGTCTCAATGAAATCTTTAGCATCTTTAAGGTTCTCTTCCAGATCTCTAATTTCTACTTTGGACAGGTCAAGATCATCTAAGGCTACTTGTAGTTGTTGATTGATACCATTAGAATGCTCGAATGAACCCATTGAAAACACCTTCCTAGATCTTCCTCAAGCTGTTAAACTTCTTCTAAGTAACCATGCTCTGATACCAATTGTTGAAATAAGGGTAGACAATTGAGAGGGGGGGTGAATCATTTGTCACAAAAACTTTTATCCTTTGCCACAATTAAACTTATTTACCACTTATTAACATATGAATGATATAACCATGAAAGCATGAATCATCAACACATAAGCAGAAACAAAATCAACACACATAACACCAAGATTTTTATGTGGAAACTTGGTTAAGGGAAAAAACATGGTGGGGGTTAACCCACAAGAATTTATGCTCTATTAAAAGTATTACAAATGGGGAAGGCACATGCCTTCAGGCACACTACCCAGAGCTCACTACTCAAAGAGGCTCACTACCTACAAAATTAATTACAGGAGTTTACTGGAATGATTGAACTGAGAAACAACATCTAACAATGCAGAAATACAGTTCCGGTTATGCTCAATATACTGACTTTACACACTTCATCTCTTTCTGCTTTGCTTCACTGCTCTTCCATGATCCGGAGCTTAGATCTCTTCCCTTCGCACTTGATTCTACTATATTTCATACTTATCCCTTCATATTCACACAACAACCTCGAATCCTCGAATCCATCGATCATATATATCCGCTACATGAATTGACATGTAGTGCCCCTCATTTTTTCTTTTAGATAGTTGATAGTATTTTAGTTACAGTTAGATACTTTTGAGACATGTGGATGATAGACTTCTTATTTATGCTTAGTTATTCTCATCATGGATTATGGATTACTGATGTAGTTGTTGATATTTTGTTATGATCACTATGACGACATTATTGATATTATAGTAGATGATGTGTTTGACATGATCAGTTAATGGTTCAATGATTATGCAGAGTAGAGTTATCATGCTTTATGTGATTGGTTGGTACCTAATTGTTAGTTAGAGATGTTCATGTTATATGCCATGCTTGAAGTGAAGGGACAGTGTAGTACTACTCATTATGAGTACCCTACTATGCTACGACTCCCTATCACGGTGTGTTTGTTATATATGTATTTTCTCGTATGCAACACTTTGTTTTGATGCAGGTTGCAGGTACCAGGCATCAACTCTATCTGAACTAACAAGCCTGAGCGTGCCTTTACACTAATAGATAATGTGGATGGGAGATAACATGGGGTTCCCTCTGTCATCCAATGTCTTCAGTTTGTCGTTATCCACATATTTCAGTCATGGGTGAAGTTGTCGCTCAGTTGGTACTTGTTCTTGGGTTTTGGTCATCCTTTGGTATGTGGTTGTTATCATTTGTTTATGGTAGTTTAAGGTTCATTTTATTGAATTTAGTGACCAAGGTATTAAGTTGTTGTTTATAGTCGTTTGGTTCATTTTATAGAATAAGTGATCTATGTGTATTGATGTGTCGATGTTTGATCATATAGTCAATGTATAATTGTTGGAGATTTATTAATTGTTATAATAATAATAGTAAGTTTATATTCATACATCAATATTAGTTATTGAGAATATTAATTAGTGGATTTTTTATATTAAATTAAATGAGTAGCCTTGAAAGTTAGCAATAATAATAATATTGTAAATATTTAGTACGTTATTGATTTTATCTGACATGTGAGATTTTATTTTATTTTGCCATTAATTCTTTGTTGGAGTGGGTTGTCGAAAATTTGAAAATTATTCTATTAGAGGTGTTATGAAGGCAATTAAATGTGGGGATTTGTAACGGAAAGATGGTGATAGTTCGAATTAATTGTTTTGGCTATTTTGGTTTTGGGGAAGATTATTTGAGTGGGGGAAATTTCTTAGAAGAGGATAGATAGAAATTTGGGGAAAAAGCAAAGAAATTGGTAGAGGAAGAAGAGAAGAGGGAAAGGGAGATCTGAAGTATTTTTTTGGATATGTATTAAACAAAATTTCTTTTGTCTGTATATGAAGAAAATTCTTGTATTTGTCAAATTCTGGTTGAAGTCAGGTTCTCTGTGAATTATTCCAGACAATAGTAAACCCCTTTGAAAATTAGTGTCCATTTGCAATCAAATGCAAGTTTTTCCATCAATTAAAATGATTGATCAAGCTCTGCAACCTATTCTCTTTGTATGCTCCCAATGGAATGCATATTTCCTATATTCCTTAATCCAATGATCTTTGTACACTTTGTTATTTATGATTTAAACTGATCTATATGAATCATGTTACTATTTTTTTCCTAAGCCATTTTTCTTTGTGACAGAGTTGTTTTCTTTTTAGTTTTGGAACTATGAATGGCCCTCATTTCTTGTCTATACTAAGACAATTCCTTAACGCTCTTGTCGCTGGCAATGCAAGCATTAGGCACCTTCTATGCACCATTCCTTCCTAAATCATTCAAGAAAATTGTTTTACTCCTTAATCATTTGAGAATCTATGTGGCTTTTGAATGATTATCTCTTGCATGAAAATTCCTTATTCGATTTTCCCTCAAGTCATTGTGATTCGGCCTGTGAGCATGTATGGCTACCAAAACCCTTGCAAATTTAGTGTCTATTAGGAATTTTACCTCCCAATTTGATATATTCGCCTAAGTTAGTTGCTTATAACCATTTTGTGGAGAACTTCTGGTATCTCACCATTCTTCTTTAGTCCTTCGTTCGACACCTGGGAATGTTTCAGTTTTGCATGCTTCTAGAGTTTCTTGTATGCTTACTCAAAACCTACAAACATTCACTTATGATAAATCAACGCTCTAGAAAAATACTATTATTATTGGAAGCTTCTAAATATATATATATATATATATATATATATATATATTCCCTTATCTAGGATCAATGAAATACTACTGTTAGTGTTAAATTTGCATGAATCTGGCCAAATCCGCAGGCATAATAGATGCTTCTAGTAATACTCTAAAAATTTTACATAAATAGGTATTTAATATATGAATGAGCTATGAAAATCAAGAGTGTTATGTTTATATGCTTATTTTGAAATCCCTTCCTGACCCATCTTCTTAGCTTCGCTAATATCATCATTCTGAGATTTTATTCTTTGGCAACAAATTCTTCTATTTCACCTCCATCTGCAAAGCATACTTGAGCAAACGACCTCATTTGGGATGGCGTTTTGGCATCACGCACAGAACCATCATCCGCCACATTACTGCAAAACTCTATTGAAATTAAAATATCGTTGATCTTCGCCAGATATACCATTTAAACAAATTTTTGACTTGGCACTCATCACTGACTATTTCCCACAGCAAAGCACCTTGCATTCAATGTATCCATTTTTCTCTAGCCTTTGTAGCAATTCAATGAGCACCTTAATTAATTTATGTAGCTTTCTCAACAAAACTTAAATCCTCAGAGCTTGAAACCTGAATGGAATGCTTGATAATGGGTTTAGATGTTTTCTAGTTTTATATTTTCTCTTATGAAAGAGTTTTAGATAATAGGGCATGAAATAGAAAGTTTCTTTAATAAAATTTAGTTCTATTAAATCACATTTAGTTGAACTCCATTTATGACTAATAAAATTAGTATCTTTCTTTCAACTCTATGTTATTTCACTATTCAGGTTGATGTTAAATAATGGAGCATAATAAACTTTTTAATAGTTATGTTAGCTAACTTTTAGGAATTTGTTATTAGGTGTTAATTTAACATTAGAAATTTTAATATTGTTTCTATCTGTTTTATTAAATGGTTATGTTATTAAACCAATCTTTTGAATATATACTAGAAAATTTATTAAATCAAAAGTATAGTCAAAATTTACTATTATGAAAAGGCTAGTAGTATGCAGGATATAATATTATAAAGTGTTCTAAATCAAATGTTTAAGTTAGATGATGATTCATTATCATTGTATTGGTTATCTCATTCAATTTGTTATAGAATTAATTATAGTAAACTATGCTAGGATAGGAATCAAATCATTATAATCACATTTTGGCACTTATTATAAGATTAGTAGTCTTAATGATCTAGGAAGAAGGCTTGGAAATTAGGGAAAATGTTCTTCAAGTTTTATTTAGGATAATTCACTTATGCAAATTAGTTGGTAGGCATAATTGAATTAATTGGAGTAATGTCTTAGAGAGTAGTGTAGTTAGAATAATTATTCATGTTGATTGTCTTGTAAATTTAAATTTATTTAATTTTGATTGTTGCTTTACTTGTAGTCTGTGGATGTCGAGTTTCAGTGTTTGAGTTAGAATAAGAGATATTTGGTCTTTTATTTTCATGGGTTCTATGGTTGTGCCACTTATATAGAGGCTTTGTTTGAGACTCTTGTGTAGGAGAAATTACTGTGTACTTGTTTGATTTTGACTCTTTGTATTCTAGAGAGAGGAAGTTGATTACTATCTATTAAGACTTGGACTTTCCTTACCTTGTGTTATTGTGAGCTAGAGGTGTCCCTTGTGTGCCCTTGTGTTGATTTTGGTTGGGTGGGTCAACTAGGTGCAGGTAGGGGAGTGGCTTCCAATGCAGGGCTGACGCCCTTAAGTGGCTATCTGGGTAACCCATTGGAAGTGTTTAACAAGTGAAGACATAATAATTAACCTAGGGTGAAAGGGTAGATTTTCATAGTAAGCAAGATAAATAGATTCCTCCCCCACACTTGTAGTGCTAGTTTAGGCTAAGGGTGGGATGAGAGGGTTTGGTTTCTACATGTGTGACCTATGGGGTCGGCGCCTAGAGAGAGTCTATTAGGGTAACCATAGATGGGGGACAACGTCTAGAGAGAGACAGTCAAGGTAACCCATGTAGAACCATGCGATGACACTCACTCCTACTGCACTCTAGCTTGCCCTATTCTCTTGCCTTTGGATGTTGATTGTTGAGTTCAGTGATGTCCACATGGGAAACCTGAGGTATTCTTGTCTTCAGTTAGTCCTTCTGTTCTTGCTTGTGTCAAGGGAGCTCATTGTTATCTTCTAGCTCAGGGGTGGACGCCAGGGTTCCACATGGTCAGGTGGAAGAGCTTAATCCATTGGTTTTCCTTGGCATCATGGTTAGTGACAAATGTGTGTTCCTTCCAGTTCTAGATCTGCAATTGCATTTGAAGATTTGTAATATACTTCCAGAATTGTGTAGTCGTATCTTATATTGTAAATTGATGTATTCAATCATGAGGCCTTGTAATTATGTAATCATGTATATGATCTCATTTGTACTTGTACACATTTTGTAAACAATGAGATGTAATCTTCCTATGATGTAACAAAAATGCTATTGTACATTATGATGTATTATGTTGTTAATGACCTATGTTTAAAATTATTTAAATGCAGTTATGTTCCCTAGAGATGTTAGTGTTTTGAATGGTTTTGATGATGAAATTAGTTGTTACTTTCTCTAGTGATTAACGCATTTACTTGTTTTAAAAAAAAATTCTGCATTTTATTGCTTAGTTTAACCTAACTCTCTAGGGTTGCATGATGGGGCATTACATAACATCAACTACAGTCGGCTTTGAAAAAAACTTTAAGTCCTTTTAAGAACATTGTTTTGTTAGCTGAATCCATGCCCAAATATCAATGCGGACCAAAACCTATACATTCAAGTCATCACACATGTCAGCCAATACCAATGGATCTCACAAATTGCTCAACCAACCACTTCTCTTCATCCGCATAAGGATCAAACACTTAGTTGGTATGTTCTTCACCAAACTGAACTGTTCTAACCAAAACCCGATACTTAGATGCTTTTAACTTACAATCCCTTCATCACCGGAGGCTAAAATCTTGGATTTAGGTAGCCCTGACATCCCTTAACATTCCCTCAGATCTGCAGCACAATGTGATTATCTATGGAGAAATGCGGACTAATATGTTGAACCCTGCCAAATGCTCTATTCTTGTCTATCTGGACTTAGATAAATTTGCACTCTAACTTCTGGTATGATCAAATAATGTAATGCAGATGTGTAAGATAGATTTAGTTGCCATCAATGTTAACACCTAACATGCCTAGTAGTGTCTCTTGCCAACAATCCCAAGAGGCCTAAACAACACATAACACATCACGGGGGAAACACAATACGGAGGGAGGGTTAGAAATACTTACCTGATACCTCCCAATGTTAAGAATATACAAATCTAGGAGGGGGCCACCCTTGAGAGAAACTATAATATGTGCTACAACAAGTGTGGCTTAGGGAGGGAGACATACACTTATTCACTATCTTCTTAGAAGGTGGAAGAAGTAATTTGTCTTGAGTGATCTCGACATCCATCCATAAGGGATTTAATGTGAGAGACCTTTCCTCATACACTAATGCTGCATCTTTTGAAGAGAGAGCATAGGAATGAAGGCAAGGTAAAGTGTTGTGAGGATAATTATTAATGTTTGTAACTTTATTGATGTTCCAAGAATATGCAACCAAAGGAGAGGTAGTCAATGTCTTTATATCCTTAGTGAAATCCAACTTGAATATTCAACCAAAGGAGGAAGATTAAGAGTCTTCTCTTCCTTAGTGATATCCAAGGTGTGTGAACAATCAACTAAAGAAGGAAGGTCAATGGGATGATCCATAGAGGCTTCATGTACTATGTAGGGATAGAACTTTTAAAATTGTTAGATGAATTCTCATTACCTATCCATGGAATGTTCTTTGTTGGAAGGGGTTCTTTATTCACCAATGCTTCATCTTGGCCAGAGAGCATTGGAATAAAGAGATGGTGGAAGGTCTTCATTCACTAATGCTTCATCTTGTCCAAAGAGAGAATTGGAATGAGGATATGGTGGTATTATGTTTATGAATTCATCTTCTTGTGCCAAAGTGTCTTCATAAGTAGGAACAACTTTAGGAGAGAGATCATAAGGTAGCATTAAGTTGTCATCACATGTATTAGCAATAGGAGGCATAGTGGAATGTTCAATAGAGATAATGTCATCTAGGGCTTTGTCTAACATATTGAATTCATCACTACTAAATGTATTATTGGCTATGAATTTAGTGAGATCATCTAATATCGTAGGATATATTCTCATGAGACTTGTGAAACTATCAAAATCAGAAATATAGAAAAGGATTTCATATGTGGAATGCATAGAAATATCAACATCATATATGCATGCTATTTGTTTCAGGACAGAAGGATATTCATGAGTAAATTTTGAAAAATTATCAATGTCTATGATGTATGCAAACAAATCTTCCAAAGATGAATAACAAGAAATATCCATGATGCTACTTAAAAGAGCTCAAAGGTACCTTAGATGCGAGATTAGTGCAACTTCTAAACACTTGTTTGAGGGATAAAGGAGGTTCTAAAGGATTCACACAAGATCCACAACAAACCAAAGTGTAAAAAGTGAAGTAATGCAATCACAACAAGGTAAATTTGCAAGTTTTCTCAAAGAAGGTGTATTCAAGTTTTTATGTTGAGAGACACAATGTGAATGTAAGATAATGAAATATTTCAAACAAGATTATCAGATGATGTCAAATGTGTTCTTTCAATTGTATGCAAGATCAGATTTGAATGATTTTTGATATGGATGCAAAACTATATGCAAAAATGGCCTAAAATGCTTGTTTTTTTCACTTTTTTCCAATGCAAATGAGCGAAAGAAAAGGTGTTGTAAATAATTTCAAGAGGGACAGAAGATTATATGCTAATAACAGTCCAATTAAGAAAAAATATTCTCCACAACACACTTGTGATGCAAATTTAAGGAGTCGATAAGTAAAAATATGCTAAAATATGCGATTTTTGACCAATTTTTAATGTAAATGAGTAAAAGAAAGGGGTGTTGTGAGGAAAGTTGTGATGGAAAACAGATTATAACAGGAATATCAGTCACCTAATGCCATAAAATCTGTCACAGCATGCCTAGAGTGCCAATCTAGAGAGTTGACAAGTCAAACCCTAGTGAAAATATAGCTAAAATACGCAAATTTTCAATGTAAATGACTAGTAGAAGAGGTGCTGTAAGGAAAATGAATAAGGATAGTGAATAAAAAAATCTGATATCAGTCCACTACAGTCAAAGTCCTTAACAACACATCTATAGTGTAGATCTAGGATGATGACAAGTCAAAATGTAGTGAAAATACACTAAAATATGCAAATTTTCACAAATTTTCAATGCCAAGGCCTAATAAAAAGGGTGTTGTAAAGAATTTTAGGAGGGGTAGCATATTATAACTCTAATTACATCCAATTAATGCAGAAAAATTCTTCACAACATGCCTATGATGCAATTCTAGAGAGATGATAAGGCCAAAATCTAGTGAAAATGCAAGGTTTTCAAACCCTCGACATAAAATTTTGCAAGAAAGCCACTATGATGAAACACTACAGTTATAAATCAGTCCTAATAATTTTTTTAAAAGGGTAGTAAAATATGAAACATGATTTTGAGTACAAACCCTAGCTAATGCAAAACTAGGTTATATGGAAAAATGCACAATTTCAAGCATTTTTTTATCAATTTAAGCATGAAAATGCAAAGTAAATAAATGGTGAATGAAAATTTTATATATTTTAAATTAGATCTGATGATAATGATAGAAATTTATTGAAATTAAATGCAAACTAACTAAAATTATTTGAAGATGCAAGCTACAAATGCCAATTTTTCAAATTTTTCAATTTTTTTGTAATTTTTCAAATGCAATAAGATGAAAAATGAAATGAATGTAAATCTGAAGTACAACACTCAGCAAGGTGCAAGAAAGTCCAAAAACATAGTTTCACCAAAATGTTTAGGGTTAAAAATGAAGAGGATTGATTTTAATGATTTGTGTTGATCATCCTTTCACCACTAAACATTCAAGGAAATTTAATTGAGTAGAAACTCTACTACAGATCTCCTATCACTTGGAACATAGGGGAAGATTGGAATTATGTGATTTTGTTATTCAATTAATCCCAATTATGCTCAAAACCCTAATTTCACAAATTCGTAAACAAACGAAAAAATTACAAAAAATGATCACACACAAAGACATCAATGACAACCAGATACATACCAGATTTCAAAGTTCGATGTGCAAAAAAATTTGGGACTAATGAACGGGCACCCTAGTCTAGTACCTCAGTTTTTGTCAAGATCTGGGACTATTATCTGTAACACAGTTCTGTTGTTCCAAAGATTTTATAGTTGCAAGATCTGGAGGACTAATGAGTAGGCGCCTGAGTCCAGGTCCATGTTTTCTTCTTTGATCTGCAATTCTGACAGTCTGCACTTCTCTCCTACAACACCACTTTTTTGTTTTTACAACCTGTAACCTACAATCACAGAAAAGTGGGTTGGTGGTTGTGGTGTTTAGAGGCTTGGCTTAGTCAAGCCCCGGAGAGAGATTCAAGTCTTTCGAACACTGTTGTTAGATAAAGAGTGCATATCCCTACGGGATAGAGGTAAAATCTAAATGATAAATGATAGAAAACACAATTAATATCACCTTGTAGTGAAGATCTCATGGAAGGAAGATGATCCTCATGCCATGAGGAGATGGATGCCAAATCTGCAAATACAAACACAATAACAATACAAACTACTGCTCTGCAACACAATGAATGCCTTGAATCACTTTCATATAAAGCAACAAGTTCTCAATGTCCATCTCTAGTTTACAAATGAATCACTAATCATGCTTATATATGCAACTACAAACATTCCCGCTAAGAATTTTGTAATTCAAACTTAGGATGTCGGCATAGGACCTAAATAACAGTCATAAACTGACACCCAAAAATAGGTCCTAACCTAAAATATGGCAGGACTAGGGCATGGGAGCCCAAGTCCTCCCCCTATTTTAGGCAAGAATCATGTCAAGTACATACCCTAAGTCCCATTTTCCATGAAACTTTAGGGTTTTCTCATCGAGAGTCATCAAAATCATGCAAAATGCTCTAAATGCATTCTAAAGGACTCGGGAGCTAAACCTTAAGAGGGAAAACCCCCCAAGGGGACATTTTCTGACATAACAACGTCATAACCAAGGAAGAAACTCCCCTAAAAGTACACTCACTAAATCTTATTATATTACTTACATAAAAAAAATCATGTGATTATTAATCCAAATGATTAAGATTGAAGATAAATTGGGTCTTAACACGAGACTATCCTATGAATCTATGATAGTCCTTATGTGAAACTTAGGATGAGTGTATAAATGATTGTTATTGAAATCCTAATTGTTGAATACAATCCTATGAATCTATAATAGTCCTTAGGTTACAAAACTCTTCAAACACTATAACTTATGTCTAAACTACCTTAAGATAAACATAAATCTAAAAATATATCAACTTTTATGCACAACTTCTCCATGGCTAGGACAATCAAGGCAAATTGATCTCCTACTACTAACTCTTTTATGCCCATCTAAGGGATCTCTTTGATACCAAATCATTTAATCCTAAGAGATTCCCCATCAAGATTTGATGAGTTTCCCATTGGGAAATTTCAAATCTTGAACTCAAACCAAGTAGATCTTCCTTTGGGTCTTCATGACAATTTTATCTCTCGCCTAATGCCAATTGTCCCTTCAAGCACAATGAGGTAAAAACATGTTAGAAACTTTCAAATAAATGCATAAATATTAACAACAAATCAATTTCATCCATACATAACCAACTAAAGGCTAAAACCCTAGCTCTTGGGTGAAAACTAAAACCAAATTAATCCTGATCTTCCTCAAATACCCATTTTGATCTATTAGTAATTTCATGCAAATATTACAAGAAATCTCAAATATAGATTTTTCATGGTGTCTAAGCTCAAGATGAATCAATATTACAAGAAGCAATCAAACCCTAGTTTATTAAACACAAAAGTTGGGCGTATGGTCAAGAATTTCCTCATGGCAATGCCTTCATTACATAAGAAAATAATGTATAGAATAATTAAAATGGGTGTAATTAATTTGCAAAATTCTCAACACATGTGGGCCCATTGGGATAAAGGATAAGCATCAAAAAATTACTTTTCTAGTTGTTCACATGATCAAAGTAGTAGAATTGCTTGATCTAGTAAAGATTAAGCCAAATTTCATTGAAAGTTCTCCACTCAAACCTTGTGCATACCTTGTGAATTTATCTTATTTCTTTATTCTAGAATATTGTTGACTAATACTATCTTCATAAATTAAGTAGACTTAAATAATCAATATAGTTTTTTCTAACTAACTAGTCTTATGAACCTATGTCTTTATGTATTTTAATACAAGGAATCAATCTATATAACAATATTGTTCATAACCACCCATTCTAAAACTAAAATCTATTCACTTACAAATTTGACTCAAAGAGGTAAGATACATAATACTTTGAAATCCAACCATATTCTCTTTAGAAAGAAACACATTTATCATCAATTCTCATGATTCACATTACATTAACTTATGATAACAATACTTGTGAATATGGTGCAATAATTTCTTATATAACTCGTAGTGTCAAAAAGGATTATACATGCAACATCATCTTAAATGCTCTAAATTTATCACACAAATTATCTTATAGTCTAAAGCAATTATACATTTAACTTAAGTGTCAAAGTAGGAATACATGCACACAAGGAATAAATTATATTGTATATCAAGGTCTATATAGATAAATAATTTAGACAACTAAATAGAAACTTTTCTACTATAAAAAAACATATATTATAGATGAGGTATTTGTCATTGACTAAGAAGGAGTCACCATGGATTGACCAATTAATAGTTCATGTATGAAAAATGACAAGAATGTAAGATTGCATGTACATAATCATAATAACTTCAATTAATGTCTAAATCATTGTAATCAACTATAAACTCTATACTATTAATTAAAGAAAATTCAATTACTTCAACTCTTTGTCGATGAATAGGGAGTCATTCAGTGAATGATGGTCTTATTGGACGATTAGGTGTCCTACTAAAGCATGTTGGGAATGGTGGCATATCACTCACATTGTGAATAGAGTATAAAGGAAAAATAACATTGACATAAATTAACATATAATTATTATATGAAAAGGGAAATGCATACAATAAAAAAAGGATAAATGTTTATAAAAATTTATACCATCAACTCTAAGCCAAACTGAATGGTAGTAAGAGTACCCTAATGAACTTTGGTAATTTGCTCCTCTGTCATCAATTGTTATCCCACTTAGATATATTAGTACTAATGTTTGTTAATATTAAATTTAAATAAATATCATGAAATAACTTTAAATTCTACCTCAAAGAAAGATTGGCCTTTCTCCTTTTGTGCTCTAGTCCTTGATGCCTTGACTTGTGTAGATGAAATAGGAAGGACATCATATTTTGATGTGTTCAGGGCTGGCTCAATTGTCTCTCCAAGAGGCCCTAAGCACAACTTGTTGCACATACTACAATGGATGCATAAAATGTGTGTTAACGAGGAGGATCCACTAATATCAAATGATCCACTACAACCATCTATTTCATGTGGTTATGTTAGCTAAGAAGTGGGAGTAAGCAAATGCTCTATCAAAGAGTGTATGGCAAAGAGGCTATGATGTGCTACATTTGTGACAATGACTAGGTGTTGAATAGGAGGTGGACAAGGGATAGGAGGAGGGGGAATAAATGGACCTTGCATATGTAATACTACCCTAGGTCTATTTTGAGGCATTCCTCTACCTGCTCCCTAAAAATCTCTAAAATCAAAATAGTTCACATGATGACCCTAATACAAACTTTGCATATAGTTTATGGAGGAAATATAAAGGTACATCAAGATTGTTGTTGGGTGGTTTATTAAAAACCATCCACGAACATGATCCCAAAAATTATCAATGATACCCTAATGTGTGCACCAGTTGATTAAAAATTTGGGCTTAAGTATGTTAACATGCAATCTAGTTTTAGGGTTGACAAAATGTGTCGCTAACATGGCTTTGTTAATATCTAATTTTTTCATTTGATCATATGATAATCCAGTAGAATATTCACCCCTCTTGGCTTCTTTCCATTGCTAAAATGAATCATATTGGCTCACATGTGAGGGTATGGACATGGTTGATAATTCCAAGTTCTAAAGTGGAAGTCATTGAGGACAATCGAGGATGGCAATGATAAGTTTCTATAATCTTGTTTATTTCATTAATATATTTTTCAATTTCTTCTTCAATTGTTTGTGGAGGGTTTAGTGGGGGAGGGTTTGGGTTTGGAGGTTGTTCATCCATATTACCTATTTATATTTAAAACATATACATTTAGGATTTAGAATAACATTTTATTAAACCATATACAATTTAAATGAAACATTTAGAACACAAAAAAAAATTGAACTCTAAACTACATTCAATTGAATTGAAAACTCTAAACTATATGAAAAGTTTCAAAATACACAAAACATACACCCAATCTAATTTAAAAACATGAAATTCATGTTGCAATACAAATATGAAATACATTTAATCAAATAAAACACCCTAAACTAATTTAAACAATTGTCATTTAATTTTGAATTTATTTAATTTAGAAAAAAATGAAAATTACCTCTATGAACTATTGAACACTTGCTATGAAGATGCCTATCACTTTCTAGTACAATGGAGCATAGAGGATTGCCCAAAATAGATATTCAAAATAACTGATATCCATTTCTACCGATGAGAATAAAATAACATGTTGGTTGTGACTTTGTGGTTGCAAAATTGGGAAGCAAGAAACAAATATTCACTTTGGTTTGGCATGACCAAAGCTCTTTTAAACTTCTATTTGAGCCCAAAAAAAGTCAAATATTTGTTTCATGATCATTTTTTTAACCATTGCCACTATTTGGCCCATGATGATCTTGCCCTCACCTTATGGTTATATGGTTTAGTAGGGTTAGGGACACATTAATAAATCCCCGATACTATATTTAATAAGAAATATTAATTTAGTTATAATTATTTAGTATAGAATAACTAATAATTATATAAATAAACTATTTAATTTATAAATTAGTAATAAATAAATTAATTCTTAGTTTATATATAAATTAATAATTAATTTATAATGATATATAAAATTATGGCTTATATGATTATATGATGATGTGGATTTGATTCTTATTGTCTTTTAGAAATCAAAGTGTGCTTTAATAGTTTTCTCATATTAAATTAAGTGCACATTAAATGTCTTTAAATACAATGACATAACAACATGTCACACGAACATGTGTTAAGTCGGCTCATACTAGCTAGTAGAAGAGAGCGGGAAAGTTGAATTTTGAAAGTTAATGTTTTGAATTTTTGGTTTAGTCCCGACATGCATCTTGAGATTGAACCAAGTCAATCCCAAGCTACTTGGAAATAAACCTCAGGGTAAAATGATAATTTCGAGGTAGGGAGTGAATGTATGAAAGCAAGTGCAAATTAGGATGCAATAATGATGAGTAAATGGTGAATGTATGAAAAAATGGTGCAAATAGTGGAAAAATAGGTGTGGATGGGAATCATTACATGAGCCAAGCTTAACACAAGAGTATTCAACTAGTTGATATGTTAAATTACATTAAGAAATTCCTACCAAGATAAGCACAAAACTTAAATGGGTAATGGCATGGCATGGGTGTGCTAATTTCACTATTACAATATTTAGGATAACTATACTAATTGAGTAGGGTCCAATAGTTGTGAGTGTATTTGTAAATTTAAAGACTCTACATTTTTAACAATATAGCACTAATAGTTGTGACTTCAAGTGTTGACTATTATTACTAACAATCAAATGAAATGAATTCATTAGAACAAAAAAGTAACTTGAATCATGTGATGTCACATAGGTGCACAAAAAATCCAACTTTATGTACGACTATAAGACTAACTTTTTTTCTTTGTATTTATGACACTTCAACAAAAACATGTTGACATGCCATCATATTTGATAATATGGACCTACAACCCTAAGTTTAAACAATGAACTTGTCAAATAAGTTGCCATAAAAATCAAAGTCATTTGAGATATGACATCATGTTTGATAATATATGCTATTCTTAATCAACACTTTGTTCAATGGTCAAAGGTAAAAATTGGCCAATAAAAGTAGAACTATTTACCACTTTTAGGTAAGGATGATGTATAAAATTGTTATCGGTTGTTTCATCATTGAAGAGTGATATTTCAGTAGAATGGATAATATAGACTTGAAAACCTAAGTCTAAACAATGAACTTGACAAATAAGTTGGTATAAAATCAAATTCATTTGAGATTACATCATATTTGATAATATAGGATATTCTTAAACAACACTTAGTTCAATGGTCAAAAGTAAAATTTGGCCAATAAAGTAGAACTATTTATCACTTTTTGGTAAGGATGAGGTGTAAAATTGCTATTGCCTATTTGATTGTTGAAGAGTATGATATTTAAGTATAGTGGATAATATAGACATGAAACCCCAAGTTTAAACAATGAACTTGTCAAATAAGCTTCTATAAAAATCAAATTCATTCGAGATACACATCATATTTATGCCGAAGGCATTCCCTTTGTGAGCAGTTGGGCTGACTTAATGGATCAATGGTTCGGAGGGTGCACAAGGGGTGCCAAGACGATTGAACTATTTTCAACCGTTGGATTTTGTCTCGCTGTTTTCTGTCCTTCGTCACAATTTTGTCTTGCCGTTTACCGTCCTTGTCACGCAATTTTTTCCCTGGTTTTTCAAATTGGCCAATGCAGGGAGCCTACCCTCTCGGGAGTTTTTCCGTGCCGCTATTTTTTCGTTTTACATTTTTGAAAGGTTTCCATTCACCATTTTTTGGTTTGCTATTTTTGCCATTTAGGGTGCATAATTTGTTTTCCCACCACGAATCTCTTTCACCATTTTACTGAGTTAATTATGCCATTTTCTAATTTTTTGCCGTTTTTTGTTTTCTTTCGCTATTTCTAAACTCATCAATTGGTCTCATGCCGGGAAAAAAATCATGTCACAAAAAGTGATGTCATTTAAATGTCCCCTGCCAAATAATTTGAGATTTCTATTTTTAGTGAGGTAGGATGGTATAGTATTCCACGTGTTCTTAATTAGATAAAAGCACATAGAATGATAACAGGAGGGAAGGTTATAGCAGGTTTGAAAAGTGTATGTTTAACATTTTCTTAATCTTATTTATAATTGTTTTAGTGTCTTTGTTATAAATATGTCTTCTAATTATTTGTATTTTTCTAGAGCATCAATTTGTCTTTGAGCTCACTCCGCAAACTCAAACTAAGACTAAGTCATGTTCACACACCTCTTCATACTCATTATTGATTATTTTCTTATTTTAGAGTTGGCATTTTACACTCATGTCCCTCAAATAAGACTTTCTCAATGGCATTTTTAAAATTCAAATTTTGTTTTTCTTGCTTAAATGTTTTGCCTTTTTATCCCTCACAAAACCCTAACTCATGCGCAAGGATTAGAAATAGGCAAAATCAATTTATAAAATAGCTTTTAATGGAAATGAACATAAACAAGGTATTATATACTAAATATATAATAAAAATAAATATTTAATATTTAATATTTAATATAAATATACAATCTATAATATAATAGTCTTTTTAAAAAATATTTAATAATTTTCGTAAAATATAAATATATAATATAAGTAATAAATATGTAATATGTGTCATTTAAATATACAATATTATAATAGATTTTATACTATATATAATATTATTTTATAATATTGTATAAAAAGGAATCACAAAGAAAATATACATGAAATAAAACAAATAAAGGTATATCATTTTAGAATATATTATGTTATTTATTTATTTATTTTATATATATTATGTACAAAACAACTTCTACACCCTCAATTTTAGAAAAAAAAAAAAGGATATCAAATCCCTCTAAAGATATCAAAACTAGCCAGATGTAAGATAGAGATTATGCCAAATATATAATCTAATACTTCACACAAGTTTATCGTTTCACGTGTCACATGCATGCATTTGTTACATCACAAATTACAAAATATTATTTTTGGTTGATTTATATTATTATAAGCTATGTTCACAGAAATGCGTTGTAAAGAACACAACAAAAGTAAAATCAGACCTGGCCGAATTAACTCCATTGAATCTCAAGAAATTAAAGACACTAGAGCTCCATTCATCACCACACAATAGTGGCCCAGTTAATCTCCCTGCAAATAATGAAAACCATAAACCAGAACTACTTCGCCACTTGATTCTGTCAAGAAGAAAAAAAAGAAGACGAAGAAGAAACCCACCATTAGTTCAGAGTAGAAACTAGAAACTATTTACCATTAGAGTTCATGCCAAAGAACAAGAAGAAGAATAGGGGTTCCAAAAGTAAAACTACCAGGGAAATATTCAATGAGCAATTGAAGGGGATTTTTTATGTCAAAGATAAATATCTTGATGGTCTCAGTTCTGTTAAGACAGAAATACAGTTTCTACGTGAGTGGCATTACAGAGAAGTGCGTCCTAGACCAGAGGATAAGCTCTCTGGGTATTGTTATGAATTTATTGGAGTATCAAGCAATTGTAGGAATAAGATTCAATTTTTGGAAAGGTGGAGAACAAACTCTACCAAATCTCTTTAACAAGATGTTACCAGCTTTAAAAACAAAGCACCAAAATAAATTGACCTTTTGGCTACATTGCAAAACTTCAAGACAACTGTCTATGCCATTCTTGTGTTGCATGCAAGGTGCACGATGTCTTCAAACATGTCATCTATCTCTTCTTCCAAAGAAGACCAAATAAACTTAAATACTGTGAGCATAGAGATCATTGTGTTTTGTGCCATTTTTTTCTTGTAAAACTCCTGCTATATTTTGAAAACATGTAGAGCCAAAGGGGGTCCAATTACATGGGATACAATAATATGAGTAACTTAACACCCTATACCTTGATAGATCAAAATGAAAGAATGGTCTTGATCACATTTACCTATTCAAGAGTCGTACCACAAAATCAACAATATTTTAATGGCTCAATAAAATTGGTTGACGACCTATTTACAAGGTCAAATAAGTTGAGTTGTCAATTGTCATTAGAAACCAATATTAATAATTTGAACAAAAATATATATAATAAATAGATTAGAAAAATATATAACATACATTTATAAGTCAAAAAAATTATATACAATAAATAGATTAGAAAATATGTAACATAAATTTATACATCATATTAATAAAGTGTATATATATTAATATAAAGTGTATATATATGAGCAAACAATACAACCAACAATTCACTACTCTTGATCTCCCATCAGAGTTTTATTAATCAAAATTCATAATTGTGGTGGGAAAGCACACGACAATGGCACAACCAAGTTGTAATAGTGCATTGGTGAGCTTAACGTTGTGTCTGAATTACGTAATGAGACATGCAAAGGAAAGTCAAAATGGGTGGCTTATTTTAAATCTCATCCCTACAACTATCCTTGCTCTCAATTAAAATAGTTGTAGATCCCTTCTCCAAGCCGCCATCATAGACATTTTAGCTGCTTAGAAAAGAAAAACACCATTGAGAAAATAAAAGTTATGATTCATAGGTTCCATGAGAAAATGCAATATAAGTTTGCTTAAGTTTCTTCATTTAAAATAATAATAAGCTTTAATATCTCTTATAATAATTTTTTTTTTTATGCTATATATAGGTTTAGGTTTTAATAAAATAAATATTCTTATATTATATTTTGTTCTATTCCAAAAAATCATAAAAATAAAATTAGTTTCTTAATTAAATGTATTTATGTATTATAGGAATTATTAATATTAGGTTTTTAAAGAAATATAATAAAATTAGAAATTTTTAATTGTAGAATTATGTATAAGTGTGAATTGTGGATGTTAGATTTAATATTAAAGTATTTGATCTTCTTGATATAATATATATTATTGAATTATTTTTATTAGGCCAACAAAGAGATTGTGTGTGTGTGTGTGTGTGTGAGAGAGAGAGAGAGAGAGAGACTTTCAATTAGTTGTTTCATGCCAACATCCCATAGATGACATGTGTCCATGGGGAGCTACGCTCAGGGCAACATGTCATGAACTTAGGGACCTAATAATTCACCTTTAAGACCTCTTTGGTGTACCAATTGCACACTAACATCAAGCTTCCATTGTGAAGAATGAGGCCTCCTATCTCTATTAGTTGCTTAGTGTTGATAGTTTCTGAGTTTCTTAGTTTCTTAGTGTTGGGGCCTCCTAGCCTTGCCTGGTGAATGCAAAGTTACAACCCCTCCTATCAACCAATGTCAAAGTAAAAAAAATTTGTGGCTAAGTGCTTTTAAAATTAGCTTTGGGTTATGATAAAGAAAAATAGAAAGGGAAACAAAGAGATGTAGAGGTAGAGAGATAGAGAGATAGAGAGGGAGAGATAAAGAGAGGGGAGAGGGGGGAGACAAAGAGGGAGACAAAGAGATATAGAGATAGAGAAATAGAGTCTATAGAGGGATATTGATAGAGAGAGGATTAGAGAAAGAAAGATAGAGCAAGAGGGAGAGATATAAATAAAATATATAAAGGGAAAGAGACAGAGAAAGGGAAACTAGCTTTTGATCAATCGTCTTTCCCAACAATCCGAAGATGACATGTGTCCATGTTTTAGGACATTTTATGTACACTTAAATAAACATGTCATTCGCTTAAGGATTCATTATTATTGCTTGCACCAACAGGAGTCACAACTTCCAACATACATGTATCCACTATACATTATGCCCTTCACATTCCAATAAAAGAGATGAACCCTTTACAATGACACACATTAGCAACATTCTTCTAAACTACATTTTAACATGGATAAGCCATCACATAAAAATCCACACCACCATACAACAATCAACTTTATATGCAAAAGCTTAAGCATTTAAAGTAATAAACTAAGAACAATTACTTTCAAAACATAAGAAAGGGATATGCCCATTCATCCTCTTTGATGATCTAGGGTAGGTCCCTCCAGTGAAGGACATTCCCATATATGTTGGAGCATTGTACATGGTGACACTTTGGCAAAGCTTCAACATAGTTGTTACATTGAACAAAATTTCTCGTCAAACTAGAGAAGCACCAATGTAAGTTGCTTTTTGTGCACTTCTTTCAAATATAAGGAATGCTTAGCCAACACTTCTAGATTGGGAGCTTCTAATGTCACATTCTAATTCTTCACTTTCCTATATGGAACAAGCAACTTTTCTTTCCTCGATACATTTATTTGTAACAAATGAATTGGTCTCACTTCATAATAAATTTATGCTCCAATCATTAGCAATGCCCATTTCAAGATCCAATGCAAAGTACCTTAAGGAGACATCATGCCCAAATCCAGAGGATTAGCAACTTGATGCAAAGATTCTCTTGTGCATTGGTCAAAACATTATGCTAAGTTCTAATTTGTGGGTGGGAGCAACCATTGTGAATCATGAACTAGGACAAGTTGAAGCAATTGTATACAAAAATGAATTAAAACCCCCAGACCTCCCCTTACTTTGGCAGTGCAATTCAAACATTACATAGGCCAACCTTGGGATCACAATCAACAAAAAAATGTGCCCATCACCTGACTAAGCCATGGTGGGCATCACCAAATTTCTTTAAAAATGGCATAGGCCTTAACAATCCATAAATCACAAGGTCTAACACTTGAAAAGACAATAATCAACATCGACAACATTAATCTCCAAGGACTCACATTCACAGCTATATCGAGAGTACTATGTACGTATGCAACATAGTCCATATGTTGCACTGAGAAAGCAAGAAGAGACTGCTTACAAGCACTTTCAAATGATAATACTTAGCCAACAACAACAAAAAAAGTTTATAATTTACATACCTATTTATTTGTCCACCATGAAACATTGTTCTCTTATTTACAAGAATGTAATTTCATAATCATGCATATAAATTTAATTTACTCCATTTATTTTTCATGCAATTCACAATGATATTGGATTGTCGAAGTAAGATATTGTAGAGCACTGGGAAATAATTTCCACTAGCTATCACCCACGGCATGTACACCATACACCTCCAGATCCATTGATATACAGTAATAGTGAATCTTCTTCTGATAGAGAGCATGTGATGCAAGAAGATAGTCTTGATGAATGGAAAGTCTTATCAACATTATATCTAGGTCTGTACCTTTTCAACTAGATGACCTTAGCTTTCTTAGCCAATGTGAGATTGACAATAACCACAATTGGCCTACACCAACCATTGATCCACTTTTGCAAGTGTCAACATTTAATTTCATTGACTCCAACTGTCCAACATGCCACATCCCACATGCTAAGACTTGTTGATGATGATTGTTAGTCTCATTAACACAAATAAAAGTTTACACAACAAACCTTTATCATCTTGGAAGAAATGATAAATTTAGGATGAATTTATGATCCCAAGTCTCCGTGGACTAGTCTTGGTCATCTGACGTTACTCAGAGGTTGATGTGTGTTGCTGTTAATCATTTCAAGTCCTTACGTACTTTAGTAATTCCTACAAAGTTCTTCAACATTCTGTCAAGTATCCTATTCTTTATGCATGTTCTACACAAATCTCCAACAATTCTGTCAAATCTTACTCTGTTAAGTCAGGATTTAAACAAATAGACATTAATATGATCCTAACTTTGAGTAATTCACTAGAATTTGTCTCTGATTTAGACTAATTCTGAATATATTTCCAGATTCAATTAGTTCTTCTGATATTATCCATTTATGAACTAATATTTTCTTATGCACTTCAAATCTTCTTGAAGATTGTGTCTATAAGCATGTATTTCACTATAATTTGCCATTATTTGCATGATATTCAATATGATGTGCATTTCTTACTATAATATGCTCTAGATATGCAATTATTTACATTAATTTAGCATATTTTCACTGTATCTGCTTATGATTCATCTTTATTTGCAGTTATCCTATGGTTATCTATGAAATTGAAAATGAGAAAATAGAGTTTAGAGATTGAGATTCCTAAAATTACTTAACTATGACCAATGATCCACATACATGCTCTGATACAGTAATGAAGAGAAGTGAAACTAAAACATACTTCACCAGGACAGTCCACAAATCTACACGATCCAATGCAAATCTTCAAAGGAAAAGTTGACAACAATATGCAATAAAATGAAAGCACTTCTATTGAACGCAACATTTCACCATTACACATCCAGAAATCAACTGGAAGATTACGTAAAGTTTACAATCAGGATGTAATTTGTAGCTTCATCTCCATCAAGTATGCAAAGAACAGGTACATTTATAACTTGGTCTGAAGAAAGAACCTTGAGAGGGATTCACCAAGTTGCAGAACTTCACAAACTTGTGCCCAGAATTGAAATAATTTGAAACCTCCCATAGTTTCAACAATTCAGTCTCCATTAGTCTCAGTAATCTGATCTCCTATCAGGTCTACAATAATTTGACCTCTTTCCAGATATGTAATAATTGGTTTTCTCCCTCAAATGAGAAGTCACGACCCTTTTATAGAACAAAGGCCAAAAATAGTTACATTGATCCAATGGTTAGGATCCATCTATAATAATCAATGGCCCAGATTGGTGGCACGTGATTGCCAGTTGGCAATCGCTTGTGGAGAACAGCTGGCAAAGAATATTCCAGCATCTTTGACTTGGTCCTTAGGATCTCTTCTTATTTAGCATCTTCTGCAAATTTCTCCTCTGTCAACCCTTGAGTTTCATCAAGCTTAGCTTCCTTTCTCCAGAATCTAGCTTCTTCTTCTTCAAGCTTTAATTAGCTCTAATATCCTGCAACAAACATACATATATCAATCATTTGATAATCCTATGGAAAATTATGCATAACATTAAGTGTGAGAGGAGGTCCGGATATGGATACCTGAGATGTGAATATCAAGTTCAAACTATATCCATGTCAATGAGTATGGATGATGATATTGAGATATAGATATCCATCTATTAGGATATGTGAAATGTCCATATGGATATCCATATGGATATGTCCATATGATGTCAGCATGAAGGTTAGGTCAAGCCTTGTTGACCAAAAATATACTATCAGGCTTCAATTCTATTTAGAATAGGTTGGGATATCCATGTGGACACGCGTCTCAACATTATTAGCTGGACATGGGCATGGATATTTGGAGAGTCAGGATATTAGTGGTGCAAGCGCAAAATGAATTTTGTTGTGTCACTAGAGGTATAAAAGGCTTATCGTGAGGCCGTGAAATGGCACCACGTGGACTATGTCTCCAAGTTGAACTATAGGCATGGAATTTGGAAAGTTAGGATGCTAAGGGGTGCGAAATGTGCATGTGCACAAATGTCCATGTGATGTCAGCAATCATTTGGTCAAATGTTGACCCAAAGATGGATATCGGGTTAAGGAAATCCTAAGGCATTCTCCTTTTATCTTCGAATATATGGACATTAAAATGTCCGTCAAACCGTATGCCACGTGGCATCATTTGGTTGGTTCACAGGAGGTCACCAATTTAGTTCATAACAAACAAGGATATGGCTATTAAGAAATATCCAGATATAAAAACTCACGAAATATCCCCAAGTTTGAATATCTTGATGATGTCACCCCTTTTAAAGTGATTCTTGGTTATGAGAAAACTGACATCATCCAGATATTCAGAAGATCTAGACATTAACTTTTGCTAAATATCCCGTGGTAGAATGTCTAGATGATGTTATCACTGTTTGATATTTCCTTGAGATGACATTTGGTGACGTCATCCAGATATTCACATTCAAAGATCTAGATTTTAAGTTTATATGTGAATTGTCCATAGTCTAATGTCCATTTGAAAAGTCAAATAAGACATGTCATCAGGATGTTAAAAGGTTGGGACATTAAGAAATGTCTGGATATTAAAGAAGGTATGGACATTAAGATAATGTCCAAATGTTGAGATTGAATATCCAGACCTGCTGATACCTATGCATATGACGAATTGTTGCATGATAGGATAAAATTCGACGTGTGCACATTTGCGAATATCAGGATATGATCTTTTAATTAGCATTTTTCAAGCATTTCGGTTGGGATAATTTGTATGGACATTAACGAATGCGAGGACATTTAAGTGTAAAGGTGAATATCCACATGACCATTGACCAACACTTTGATCATGAATAACATCTCTATTTTGAGGATTTTCTACCTGATCCAAAAGACAAACCTACTTAGAATCTCATCCTCTATCATTTAAAAAGCTTTGTGAGGGAGAATTCACACTTTGAAATTCTGATCTAGAACTCAAGATCCAGAAATGCCTAAAACAGGACTTAGACATACTGATTAACAGTGCTTTTACCATACCGCCCAAAAACAAAAGGGAAAGCAAAACAAGCCAAGCAAAGCAAGAAAAGTTGGGTCCCTATTTTGCTAGGGCAAAATGGGGTGTGTTGTGTAACCACACAACAGGACTCACCCTGAATAAGACAATTTATCTACTCAAAAAAATATCCTATGATATAATTGTATCATACTCTTCGCATATGCACTGGATTCACATAGTCTATCTGTTGCACTAAGAAAGCAAGAAGAGGACTGATTAAGAGCACTTTTACATGGAAATAGTTAGAAAATGTATATAATTTATATAGCTATTTTTTTGGACTATACACCATTCTACTCTTACTCACAACAAAGTTTGTTTACAATAATGCATACACATTTTTCTACTCCACTTTATAATAGGATTTGAGAGTGAAAATGATGGATTGATACCATAGAGTAAAAAAGGGAAAATAAAATATCAGTTGTTAAAACATAATTGCATATATTATAGTTACTCCCTTTTATAGGATACTAATATTGGAAACAAAAAAATTCCTCTCTATTGTTGTCACAAATAAAACTGAGTAAATTTACAAAATATTTGTCTACATATGCAATTTTCATACCTTTGTTTATATTGACAAGTCGCAACTTTGGTTTTACTTTCATTGCTTGCTAATCTTTTTACATATGAATATTACGAATTATGTTCTTAGCATCAAGTCTATATGTCCAACTTCTTACATTGTATAGTTAAATTATTTGATTACACTATAGTATGTTCCTTGAAAATAAAAATAAAAAATATTCCTTTTGGTTTCATTTTTTCCTCAAAAGAAAGGTTCAATTCTAAATTCTCTAGAAAACAAATCATGCTTTTCTCCTTTTTTTTCCCAAATGATCATTATGCAATTGTATGGAAACCACTATAAATAAGCTTACTTGCAATTTACTTGGTTGATTTAATATAATTTGAACATACAATATACATATTTCTATAAATTTTTTTGGCGTACCCATTGCACACTATAGTGCGATTGCTAGTTGATAATATAGGCTATTCTTAAGCAACAAGCAATTCAATGGTCAAAGGTAAAATTTAGCCAATAAAAGTAGAATGACTATTTACCACTTTTTAGTAAGGATGAAGTGTCAAATTGCTATTGACTATTTGACCATTGAAGAGTGTCATATTTAAGTAGAATGGATAAGATAGCCCTCAAACCCTAAGTTTAAACAATGAACTTTTAAAATAGGCTACTATAAAAATCAAAGTCGTTCAAAATATAACATCATATTTAATAATTTAGACATATAACATCATATTTAATAATATAGACAAGAAATGCTAAGTTTAAAAAATGAACTTGTCAAATAAGATTCTATAAAAATTAAAGTCATTCAAGATACACATCATATTTGATAATATAGGCTATTATTAAACAATGCTCAGTTTAATGGTCAAAGGTAAAATTTAGCCAATAAAAGTAGAACAACTATTTGCCACTTTTTAATAAGGATGAAGCATCAAGTTGCTATTGATTGTTGGACCATTAAAGAGTATGATATTTAAATAGAGTGGATAATATAGAGCGGAAACCTTCAATTTAAACAATGAACTTGTCAAATACACTTCTATAAAAATCAAAGTCATTCGAAATATAACATCATATCTAATAATATATAGACATGAAACTCTAAGTTTAAACAATGAACTTGTGGAATAAGCTTCTATAAAAATCAAAGTCATTCAAGATATACATCATATTTGATAATATAGACTATTCTTAAGCAACACTCAATTTTAATGGTCAAAGGTAAAATTTAGCCAGTAAAAGTAGAACAACTATTTACCACTTTTTAGTAAGGATGAAGAGTCAAATTGCTATTGATTGTTGGACCATTAAAGAGTGTGATATTTAAGTAGAGTGGATAATATAAAGATGAAACCTTAAAATTTAAACAATGGACTTGTCAAACACGCTGCTCTAAAAATCAAAGTCATTCGAGATATGACATCATATTTAATAACATAGACATATAACATCATATTTAATAATATAGACATGAAACCCTAAGTTTAAACAATGAACATGTTGAATAAGCTTCTATAAAATTCAAAGTCATTCAATATATACATCATATTTGATAATATAGGCTATTCTTAAGCAACACTCAATTCAATGGTCAAAGGTGAAATTTGGCCAATAATAGTAGAACAACTATTTACCACTTTTTAGTAAGGATGAAACGTCAACTAGACCATTAAAGAGTGCAATATTTAAGTAGGTGGATAATATATAGTTGAAACCTTAAATTTAAACAATGAACTTGTCTAATAAGCTTCTATAAAAATCAAAGTCATTCAAGATATACAGCATATTTGATAATAAAGACTATTCTTAATTGACACTCAATTCAATGGTCAAAGGTAAAATTTGGCCAATAAAAGTAGAACAACTATTCACCACTATTTAATAAGGGTGAAGTGTCTTGGACCATTAAATAGCGTGATATTTAAGTAGAGTGGATAATATAGAGTTGAAACTTTAAATGTAAACAATGAACTTGTCAAATACTCTCCTATAAAAATCAAAGTCATTGGAAATATAACATCATATTTAATGATATAGACATTCAACATCATATTTAATAATATAGACATAAAATGAAACCCTAAATTTAAACAATGAACTTGTCAAATACACTCCTATAAAAATCAAAGTCCTTCCAAATATAACATCATATTTAATGATATAGACATTCACAACATATTTAATAATATAGACATAAAATGAAACCCTAAATTTAAACAATGAATTTGTTATAATATACACATGAAATAAAACCCTAAATTTAAACTATGACCCTGTTGAATCAAAGATATTGGAAATATGACATCATATTTAGTAATATAGAAATATAATACGTAGACATAAAACCCTAAGTTTAAACCATGAACTTATTAAATTAACAACTACCTATAAAAATCAAAGTCCTTTGAAACCTCCAGCTCTAATTTTTGAGTGATGAAGTTAAAGTGCACAACTAATGTGTGTCATCTCCCCTAATTATGGAATTGACTTAGACTTAGACCCAAGAAAAATTGTGAGTCTATGTAGATAGTTACTAAAGGAAAGTGGAATTCCATGCAAGGACTCAACGTGCGTTTGGTAGAGAAACTCTTTTTAAGCCCACGTTGTATTTGCAGAGGCGTGCTAAGTCTTAAAGTTGTCCACACGTGTTAAAATATGGGTGGATGGGTGGACGGAACATGGAGTTGTCCCCGTTAACACGTGATTTTTCAACAGTCTACTTAACGAATGGACGCAGTTGCGTGAGACGGAAGTTTCAATGCCACTACCTTTTACTGGACACGTGGTTTCAAAAGGCGATTTATAATAGTATTTTTATTGGGAAGGTTGGCGTGTTTCTTTCCATCTTTATTTTACGCGGATTGCGTGGTCAGACTACGCGCATGTCGTGCCTTGGGCCACGTTTTCACAATGGATTTCAGTTTTGACCCACCTACGCGCAATTGCCATTAAAACTTTGTTTTTTTATCTACACACAGACATCGTGTTCAAGACAAAGTTTGGTGTTTCAAGATTCCATTGGTAGTTGCTCTTTTTGCAAACAAGATTTTCAGAATGTCAAGAGGAGAGCTGGTGACTATCGACTTCATGGGAGTCGACAAGGGAAAAGATGTGGCCAAGGAAAAATGTAATTTTTTTTTTGTTGTTGTTATTAGTGTTTGGATCTTGAAGGATTTGGGCTATGGATTCCTGCTGCATTGTAGTTTATGACTGTGTTTGGGATTCTGAATGAGATGGGTAAATTGTTGTCTGGTTTGTTATGTTTGTGCAGGTGTTCATGATTTGTCTTGGATTAAGCCCAAGATGATGCAGCGAGTGCTTTCCTTGAATAAGGAGATTGAGGGCATGCAGGCATTGAAGGGATTGTCTTCTGTTCCAAATTGCAGGTATGCAACTTTGTGAATTGTAGGTAATGTGCATGTTTGAAAACGGACGGGCTTAAATAGTTAGTATGTTGTGGTTAATGTATGGATGGTTTATGATGAGAGTAGTTAAAAGGCTTAGCTTTGTAGATTGTTGTAAATATACTCTCTGTCTGTTTGTATAAAGAGTGGTTCTCCGCATAAACAACCTGCACATTATTCACAACATGCTCATTATGTAACTTTGTGAATAATTGGTAATGCACATGTTTTCAAACAGAAAGGTTTAGACAGTGGATACGTTGTGGTTAATTTATGGATTGTTTATGTAGAGAGTAGTTGAAAGGCTATTTGTTTAAACAGTTGGTATGTTTTGGTTAATGTATGGATTGTTTATGTGGGATAGTTGAAAGACTATTTGTTTAAACAACTGGTATGTTGTGATTAATGTATGGATTGTTTATGTGAAGAGTAACTGAAAAGCTATTTGTTTAAACAGTTGGTATGCTGTAGTTAATGTATGAATTGTTTACGTGGAGATTGGTTGAAAGGCTGAATTGTTTATGTGGAGATTGGTTGAAAGGCTTAAATAGCCTGTAGATTGTTGTAAATGTATTGTCTGTCTGTTTGTATAAAGAGTAGTTTCCCCAATCTGTACTTTAACCACAATATGCTCATTATGTAACTTTGTGAATTATTGTTAATGCACATGTTACAGGCAGTACTTTGTTGTTAATTCATGTACTGTTTATTATTGGTGATGCACATGTTTTGAAACAGAAAGGTTTAAATAGGCAGTACTTTGTGGTTAATGTATGGACTGGTAATGAACATGTTTTTAAACAGGAAGGTTTAAACAGGCTGTACTTTGTGGTTAATGTATGGATTTATTACTGGTATTTTTAAACAGAAAGGTTTAAACAGGCTGTACTTTGTGGTTAACGTGTGGACCGTTTATTATTGGTAATGCACCTGTTTTCAAACAGAAAGGTTTAAATAGGCAGTACTTTGTCCTTAATGTATTGACTGTTTATATGGAGAGTAGTTGAAAGGCTATTTGTTTAAATAGTGGGTACATTGTGGTCAATGTATGGACTGTCTATGGGGAGAGTAGTTGAAAGGTTTAAATAGCTTGTAGACTGTTGTAAATGTACTTTTTGTCTATTTATATAAAGAGTAGTTTCCCACATAAATAACCTGCATATTTACCACGACATGCATGTTTGACATTTTCAATCAATCTTTATGTTGTGGTTAATGTATGGGCTGTTCATGTGAAAGTAGTCGAAAGGTTTAAATAGCGGGTAAATTGTTGTAAATGTACTATCTGTCTATTTATGTAAGGACTGGTTCCCCGCAAAAACAACCTGTACATTAACCACAACATACTCATTGTTTATGCTTGACATCTTCAAACAATTGTGGTTAATATATGGAATATTTATGTGGAAAATAGTTGATAGGCTTAAATTTGTAAATATACTTTTATATAAAGAGTGGTTCCCACATAAACAACCTGCACATTAACCACAACATGTCCATTGCTTACGCTTGATGACTTCAAACAATTAATCCATTACTGTTCCTTTCAATGTATTGCCTTGTACACCTCCACTGGCTCCTTTAATCTTCTACTCAGTCTGATTTTGAGAAACACAATAGTGCATTAAATTTGAATGCTAATTGGACGTTAAGACGACGCTTGACTGTCTTTTTTTTTGGTTGGAACAGACCCATCTCTGCAAATTTATCAGGCAATCAATCCAGCACCACCCAGCTCACCATTTTTTACAATGGTACAGTGAGCATCTACGATGTTTCTGCAGAGAAGGTACGGCTGCAAACTTTGATGAGATTGGGCTACATTTCTTTAGATCTCTTTATGGTTAAACATGTATTTCATGACATCAACATTTTAGATCACATTCAGTAATTCATCATCAGGATTTAATTTTGACTGTCAAATCATTTAATATTCAAAAAATAATATTATTTTATAGGATCTGATTTTACTTTTGATGGCCAGGCTAAATCTATCTTCATGCTCGCCGCTGGTGAAAACAGCTCTAACAAATTATCAGTTGATGAGGAGCCACAAAAGTTTAGCACCTCTGTTACGGATCAAGAACTAGTTCAAAAATTACACACTGGTGAGAAGATCTCATTAACAGAGCTCTGGTTTCTATTAGTTTTCAAGGATTCAAAGAAATGCTAATATGTATTATAATTCTCAGATCTTCCAATCGCAAGAAAACAATCTCTGCAACGATTTCTGGAGAAGAGGAAGGATAGGTAGGTAGATCAATTAATTCATCCATTATCAATCACTAATACTGTTATTAATATCATCAGTCTTGTTGATTAAAATTCTGTGTGGGTGAATTTCATTGCAGAATGAATTTGGGCGCTCCCTACTCGCAGAAGGGTGAAATCAACACCAGTTTAAAGCAGTAGAAGTCTTACTGAGGAATGATCTCTGCAAGAACAACGAGACACAGAAACAATTGCACTAACCTTCAATCACTATTATTACATTATATTTATTTATTTGATGAAAAAATCAAAATGGGATTAGATGGTATGGTCGCCACCATGTGGGCGGCTAGGCAAAGGGCCACGTGTCCCCGGGAAAGCATTTGACTTGACATCGCTTATTGTCGATGTATTCTATATATTGTTTGTAATTTTATTTACAAACGTTCATCTTAATTTTAACTTGATCCAAAGAAAGATTATGTATTCCTCTTATCTTTATTCATTTGAGTTGATTGCTGGTTAAGTTTTGGAGGCATAAATGGTTTTATGAGTTTTTTAATCATTAGAATGTATAATTTAGAATCTTTTTTAAACGGTGGAAAGATTAAAAAAAGAAGGGTTGGAAATATACAACTATTGCTTAATTGTAAATGGGTCCATTGTTGTGCATTTTTGGTTCCCTCCCATTTTCTTAAATTTGCATGGTATTTAAAAAGATTTAAATTTTGGCACTAACAATAAGTAAGAAATTTTTAAAATAAGTAGAAAAATAAAAAATTAAGGATGAGCCATACCAAAAAGATCACTAGAGAAAATCAATTCAAGAGTTGCATAGAATCCAAGGTAAAAGTTAAAGTAGCCTAAAAGAAGATTATAAATTTATGGTTTAGAGCTTGTTATTAATTTTTTTCCTTGAAAGTTAAAAGTGGTCTAAAAGAGGATTATAAATTTATGGATTAGAGCTTGTTACTATTTTTTCCCCTTAAAAGTTAAAGTGGGCTAAAAGAGGATTATAAAGTTAAAGTGATGCCTAAAAAGTTTACTAATTTGTTTTTCCTTAAAATAAGTAGGAAAATTAAAAAATAAGAAGAAAAATAAAAAATCATAGTACCAATGACACCAAAAAGATTAGTAGAGAAAATCAAATAAAGAGTTGCATAAGATAGGCAAAAGTTAAAATGACCTAAAAGAGGATTATAAATTTATGGTTTAGAGCTTGTTTAAATTGTTGCTTTCGATTGTATTTTAAACCAATAATGTATTTCAAATTAAAAATCTCTAGAGTTGTCTTCTCAATTTGAATTTTAAATCTCTTGTTTTCACAAGTTGGTTTTCTTAGAATATGGTTATTACTCATTGATATGTGTGTCAAAGTTCTAAAATTTTGTGTCTACAACTTGTATTTAATGACATCTTCTTAGATCATTAGGATAACCAATTTATATCAAAAAAACCTTTGCATTTAGTATATTGGTCTTAGACTTAATCTCCAATTAGTTAATTCCGCCTAAAAAAATTCATGTCAGAAAATTTTCTATACTTGTCGGTTATTCTATGACTTATTCCTTGAACTTTCTATAGGTGCAAGTGCTAGTATAAATAAAAAAATTAAAAATATGAAAGAGAAATCATAGAAAATGGATAAAAATTAAAGAAGAAAAATTAAAATAAAATAAAATAGAGAAAAGTAAAATTCTTAAAAATAGAAAATTAAAATTATTTGTCCGATTGATTTAAGTTTATTTGGTTTCCATTTTTTTTTTAAGGTGTTAATTTTTTATTACAAAATATAAAATTAAATCATTAAGCGAGGGTTTGGTCCAACGTTGAAACTTGAACGTGGTCAAAATGGGACGAATTCATCGTTCACTAAAATTAGTGCGAATTTCCAAACGTGTAAGGCGCAGATTCAATCCAGAGAGCTCGGAGTGCATTTTTATCGTACGGTACGATATTTTTATAGAGGAAATTTGCGCAAATTATGGAGCCTTGGAATTGGTCTTTCCCAATATTTTTTAATTACAATCAGAGTTAAATTTTTATTTTATTTTTGGTGATGGAGGGTTTTCATATCAAATCCATAAAATCATATAGCTATTTAAAATGGGAGCATGAGCGGTATATTGAAACCTCTTGAGAGTAGAGGATCGAGGAGTATTCATTTCATCAAAGCAAGGATTAAGGGGTATCCATTTTGATTGAGAGTCAAGGACTTAGGGGTATCCATTTCACCAAAGCAAGGACTAAGGGGTATCCATTTCATCAAAGTTGATCGGACACAATCCATTTCACCAAAGCAAGGACTAAGGGGTATCCATTTCATCAAAGTTTCTCAAGACACAATCCCGAGCTCATCCCTTATGGTGTCAAGGCCTTGCACTTGACAAGACTTGATCCTTAGATAGCTCATTCAAAACCATTCAACTTCCAATTTCTTCAATTATATGCTAGTTTTATTTAATACGATAAATTTATGAATTTTATTTTAGGTTATAGTTTTGGAAAAACCAAAATTGTAGAACACAAAGATGTGGTCTATTATTACATTATTTTTATTTATTTGATAAAAAAAATCAAAATGGGGTAGATGGTATGGTCGCCACCATGTGGCAGTTAGTCAAAGCGCCACGTGCCTTGGGAAAGCATTTGACTTGACATCACTCATTGTAGATGTAATTTATTTATTTATTGTTTGTAAATTATTTACAAACATTCATCTTAATTTTAACTTGACCCAAACAAAGATTATTTATTCATCTTATTCATTTGAGTTGCTTGCTGGTTAAGTTTTGGAGGCACAAATGGTATTATGAGTTTTTTAATCAGTAGAATGTATAGTTTGGAGTCTTTTTTAAATAGTGGAAAGATGAAAAAAAAGATTGGAATATGCAACTATTGCTTAATTGTAAATGGGTCATATTTTTGTCAATTTTTTATCCTTCCCATTTTCTTAAATTTACATGGCATTTAAAAAAGATATAAACTTGGCAATGACTTTTAATAAACAAGAAAAATAAAAAATAAGTGGAAAAATAGAAAATTTATAGGACCAATGACACTCTAAAAAGTTACTAATTTTTTTTTCTTAAATTAAGTAGGAAAATTTTTTAAAATAAGAAGAAAAATAAAATCATGGGACCAATGACACCAAAAAAATTTACTAGAGAAAATTAATTAAAGAGTTGCATAAGATCCAATTGTAATAGGCAAAAATTAAAGTGGCCTAAAAGAGGATTATAAATTTATGGTTTAGAGCTTGTTTAAATTGTTGCTTTGGATTGTATTTTAAACCAATAATGGATTTCAAATTAATAATCTCTAAAGTTTTGCCTTCACAATTTGAATTTTACATCTCTTGTTTTCACAAGTTGATTTTCCCAGAATATGACTATTACTCATTGATAGCTGTGTCAAAGTTCTCAAGTTTTGTGTCTAAGACTTGTATTTAAGGACATCTTCTTAGATCATTTAGGATAATCAATTTATATCAAAAATCCTTTGCATTTAGTATATTGGTCTTAGAATTAGTCTCCAATCAATTTCGGTTGCATCAACATTCACATTCTCCGCTTGACATGTTTTCAATATTTTTACATTGATGATAGGGTTTGATTGTCCTCGAGGAAATCAATGATCTTCCGTCTATCTATAACAAATCCCTAAAGGCGATTTTTCTAACACCATCAAATTCTCAAGTGAAGGTCAAACAATGATTAGAACCACATAATGGTGTGGTCCAGATCAAGATGACAAGCATAACATAGTTCAATGCATTAGAAAGATCAAAGTATATCTATTAGAAGATCATGATCATTATTCTAGTACTAAATTCTAGTTTATAATTTCTTATTATAGTGTGTCTTAGTCAATTGAAAAGGTCAAAAATAAAAAACATGCCCCAAATGAGATAAGCTCTCTATTCCTTCTCAACAATTCATTATCTTAGTTTGTACACAAATCTCAATTTAATTTCAATCTTAGTTCATTAGATCTAAGTTTAATATAATTAGGTTTATAACTTATGTAGGATTGTAATGGTGAAAATCATATACTTATGCCCTTTTTCCTTATGATTTGGGCCCATGACAACTAGGTTATCCTTATAAATTGACTAGCATGCAAATTGACATAATTTTAACATGGAATTTGGCAAAAAATTTATCCTATCCTTATAAATTGACTAGCGTGCAAATTGACATAATTTTTACATGGAAGTTGGCAAAAAAATTTATCTTATCCTATTCCATCTCTACACGTCTCAAGTGTTTGAACTCACTTGCAAAATCTACCATTTATCACCTTGTAACATCCCAACTGGAATATTAGAAAAACTTAAACAATATTAAACAAATATGTCCACACATTTTTTTTAGAGAATATAACCAAATCCAATATATTACATTTGCAATATCCATATACAATATACATATTTCAAAAGAAGGTTGCTTCACTTGCAACTTACAAAATGCACAATAACAAATGGCCATATTTCTTACGACTTACAACTTTATCAATATCATTTCCAAAATAAGCAATGCATTCTTGTTCACAAGTCTTCGGTAGCCAACTGCAAGAGAGAGAGCATCACCCCGGTGCTTTTCCTCCAACTACAAGCTAGCGGTCCCCCGCACACCTTCCTTCCTGGAAGTGGCCCTTCCCTTCATGAGGGTATTAGATAATGAGAATCAACTGATTCCATATGCCATCTGAGAATTAGTGATGTCTCATAGCTAATAACAATCGGGTTTACAACTCTAGTCTAGCTCTAGCTATGTATGACTCATTTTGATTGTTCAGCGATCTGGTACACCATGAACCAACAATGCAAGCAATGACTTTTTCATTACTTTGGCCAAAGTTTCCTATATATATATACAGTCGTATGTTCACTCACTCTTTTCTCAACTTGGATACAACATTGTTATTAATCATTTGTTTCTTTTATACATAACAACACTTTTGGTTAAACTTATACCACGTTAGTCATGAAGACATGTACCCTTTATCTACTAGTCATTCCTGACAAGTCTAGGGCAAGAGTTAGATGACTGGAGTAAACATTTATTGAGTCCCTCTTTGCATCCTTGTAACCATGGGTCCATGATTCCCGTCATCTACTCAGGGCTTGTTTACCTAATCTCATGTTCATCTTGGTCATCTATACAAACTAAGTTTACATTTAAACCATATAGATTATCAAATAAAGACTCTATCTCTCAAATATTATTCGACTCATAAACTGTCGATAATAAGCTATAATAGTGTAATCATTCAAATTGAATACTTCGTTTTATATATATATATCAAAGAGAGAATTCCAACCATTACAATAGTCTAAATCTCAAATTCTCCTTGACATAAAGAATGTTTCCCCAGACATCCTTATGGCTATTCTTAGCCTAAGATGGTAAAAAGATTATTTCTTCATAAGACTAGAATATAGATAAATCAAGATAGTTTCTATATTAACATATATATAAAACTCAATCCTCTTGATCCATAGCTAATAAGAGAAGTATACTTATAATTGATCTTCTCTTAGATCCTTCTCTAAATTGCTAATAATCCCTCTAGGTTACTAAATCTCAGCTTGGTTTTTTTGTAAACAAACTGTCTCTTATAAGACTTGGGTTAAACTTTCACCCTCAGCCTCTATATTGTTACATAATTGGCTTAAGACTAAAACACATTCGACCTGAGTTTATCTCATTGTTACATCCCCAACTTATGATTTAGTTTAATCTTGTGTTTATGGTAAATAGGATAATTAGTCAGAGTTTAATGATTTGATGTTTGTGGAAAATATCAAGTAGAATCATTGATTATATGAATATTGATTAATGTTTAGTTTAGACATGTGTTTACATGATGATAAGATTATTTAATTATAATGATTTTCGAATCATATGATGATACATTAATCATGGTTATATGGTTGTGAGTGTAATTAGGAAAAGAATCTTCCTCCAAGGATGGAAGGAGAGCATCATCCGGGAAGTGGAGATAGATGTTGCGAAAAGGTCAGATTTCCATTTGAGTATCGAGGTTAAACTTTTGTGAACTCATGCAAAGATAGGGTGAGTTTAAGTCATTTTTGAATTCGACCAACGTCGAATTATCGATTTTTGGGTCTCCTGAAGTCATCTTCGTTGTTTCAACTTGATAATATTTGTAGAACTTTTTTACGATCGTTAGTAAACCTAGTTGTTTGTCAAAGTTTTCCTTTTCACATATCTATCTCTTTATATTTTGTGATTATAGTTAAATTATTGTGATTATAGTTAAATTATTTTGATTATGGTTGAAATAAGGCAAAGAGGGGGAGAGAACTCGACCCCATATTCGTATATTGGTGATACTACCTTGATGATATTCCTTTATTAATAGTTAAGTTATTGTGATATTGCCAATACCTCATTTTAGATGTAATTGATGTTGTATTTAAGCATAATTGCTTATTGATCCACTTATAGTGGTCAAGTATTATTATTATTATTATTTATATCAAGTTGAGAGTTCTTATATCCACCACCTCATGACCCACAAAATGTGGAGTGAGTGGGGACTATGGTGAGCTAATCCAAGATAATCTTTTGTATTACTCTTGAATGGGGGGTAAGGCACTTATGGAGCCGAGACTAAGCCTATGAATTGGCGGCCATGCCAACTAACTCACCACCTTTTGTACGAGGGTGGCAGGGATAGGTGAAGTGGAGAACCTTGCATGCAAGGGAGTCTTTGTGTGAGGGTTTCGGGAGTTAGAAAGGATATGTTTTAGTTTTATTCTTGTGAGTTGTCGATGGATTTTATCTCTTGTAGGGATGTGTACAAACAAGAAGATTAAACACTGAAGCTCACAGAAGGAGCTGAGCCTTCTACAACGCTGTAGTACTCAACATCTTGCATCAACTACGAGCTAATACACAGGTATGACTGTGTAATTTAGTCATGAGTATTTCACATGTAAATGCTACTTTTTGCAAGCCATTTGATAGCTAATCGATGGCCATAGTGAAAGCTTGTATTAGTTGTGATTTTGTTAAGCCTACAGGCTGCAATCTTGTATTGTCATGATTTATTAATGATATCTTCTTTAAGTTGATGGTCGTAATGGCCAAGAGAACATATAGTGCTACTTGTTATAATGATAATATTGCATATGTATAAAAGTATGTATGGTTGACTACGTAGCAGTGTCATGCTATCCATACGATGGCTTTGAAGTCAAAACTGTCATGGCTTATCAAGCTGAAGTATTGAAATTACTGTGTTTCTTTATGTGTATCCTTCATAAGAAAGATACAGTTTTGGTATGCCGGCTGAGAACCTTGGCAACGCCATTAGAAACTATGCATGCAGGCTGCAAGCCTTTGTTTCTCTTATAAGAGAATAAAATAACAGTAAGGCCAACAACCTGTTCTTAGTATAATGTAATGAAAATGTTGTTAGTCAAAGCCATCAACAACACCACACCATGGTGACCGTAGAGGCACGTGGGTCATGGAATAATGCATTAGTTTGTCTATGTATATGACAATAAATCCATGCCTTTAGGCATAGTCTTGACTAAGGAAGAATATAAAGACTTTTAATATCGATAAAAGGATAACCTATGGTTAAAGATAACTATGTATATTTTGTATTAAATGCATGTCTACCTTGTGGGTCAAGGGAGCAAACCCTTAAATTAAAACATTATATGTTTTGTTTCTTTTTCAATGGCCATGCTTCGTGATGAAGTATAGGGTGGTAAGAACCCTTCCAAAACCCTTGAGGAAAGGTGTATGTTCATCTTGACTACTTGAAACCTATAATGGTTTAAGTATAGTCGATGTGATATGGTGAAAACCCAAAACAAGGAAACCCTAGAAAACTAGATGGAGGTTGGTCATGTAAACTGAAACTATGAAATTGTAAAAGCAAACATGGGAAAGGGGTGACATGGAGACACAAAATCCCTACTACCAAAAATTGTAAGATGAGTAATGATGCACTCTTGAGTTGAGTTAAAGTCCAAGATAGATGGACCTATGGGAGAAAGATCCATCTTCATCAAAACCTAGAAAGATGAAATTTTGAACATAGTAAGATGAGACAACTTCAAAGTCGAGTCGAGGTGTGTGAACAAATTGACTATGTTCATTGCAAAATGTTTATGTATGTAAATCTTTGGCCAAAGTAATGCATTCATCTCTGCATGCGTTAGTCAGTTCACTGTGCTCTAGATGGCATAATGGTTCTAGTAGTGTCATACATAGTTAGAGTGGATCTATAGTTGTATGATCGTGAGACATTATGAAGGACACAACATCAAATGCTTAGATGGCAAACCTAATGGTTCCTTATATCTATACCCTCCGTGAAGGGTAGGGCCGCTTCCAGGTAGGAAGTTGTGCGGGGGACTATTGGTCTGTGGTTGGAGGAAAAGCACTCGGGTGATGCTCTCCTTCCCAAGAAGAAGATAAGCTGAGACTTATGAAGATAGATGTCAAAGTTCCAGATATAGTGCATTTAATATATGACTTGATAGTAACTTATTATGTATATTTTTATATATGATGCCATGAGCATAGCTTTGTACATGTAAAGTGAAGGTTATTCACTAGTAAGTTATCCATGGATGTTGTAAATCTAAATTTTTGAAATACTCAGAAAATAATATCATGTTTAATTTTTCGTGATGTTATTGAATCGTTCTTGCTTAACTGTGATTATGTTAATCATGATGTATTCTTAACCTTAAATAAGATGGTTAATTATGGTTGATTATGGGTTATGTGAGATGTCATGTTACATATGGTATCAGAGCAACTAGGTTCAATACATGGACCTATGAGCTCACTACACAATGTTTTTCTTTTCCAACATTAACAGTTGCTAATGTTTGGATGTTCTTATTCCATAATGGTAAGAATAAGAACGGCACCTAGAAAAAAGGTAACAAGAAATGGATGTTACCTTAAGGCCTTAAGAGAGTGAGCCTCAAGAATGAAACACCTTGAACAAACTGGTTTCTTGGTAAGCGCATGGTTGGTTGATGATGAAACCTTCGCTGATGCTATTAAATGCATCAAGGAGTTGAGAAAAGTAGTTAGGATTACTGCTCCTATCTCTGAAAAATGAATCAGCGGAACCCTTTACACCTAAGGGACCAATTTTAGAAAGTGATCTTAAGGATCCTAATGTTACTAAGGAGGTTGTGGATGAGAACCTGCGAGTACATCCACCTCCTAAAACTGATTTGATAAATCTCAAAGATGAGAAATGAACATGGCAAGGTATCTCAATCTGATAATGACTTGCAGTAGCAAGATGTAAACAAAATTTTGTGACTATGGATGGATTATATGTAATCCATTGAAACTATAATACATTCTAAATTTTGGCAAATCTTTCCTTTCTTGTTAAAGATTACATGAATGAGAATGGATTTACATTTATGAATGGATTCATTGGTACAAAAAACTAATTCAATGATTAATCTGCAAACTTTAGGAGAAGTATATTGCAGCATGGTTCAGATAAGAGCCGTTATGGGAGATAGCCAAGAAGAAGGACAACCTTCATGCCACTCTGATTCTAAACTCGACCAGATCCTCACTATGCTCCAAGAAATGAGAGCAAGAATTGGAACTCTCAAGAAGGAGGTCAGGGGTTAGCATGGACCCAGGCGAGAAGCCTATTATGGGGGTGATGATGAGGCACATCATGATGACACCACCCAAAGTGAGCACAAAGAGAATAACTCTGAGGCTAGATAGGAAGAGGATAGAAGAAGCCACTTGGCTTTAGAATTATCTTGGGATATGAAAAAGGTTATGCCTCCCAAATTCGATGGGTCTGTAAGCAGAGATGTCATGGAGGCATGGCTTACAGAGATGGACAAATACTTTGAAATAAAGAATTACAATGAAATCACCAAAGTGGTGTGGGGAGCATACCAGTTGGCGGGTGAAGCATCCACATGGTGGATGAATAAGAAGATGGGGTTAGGCTTGAGGTCTACAAGCCTAACCTAGGACAGGTTTGTGGAACTCTTTAGGAAAAGATGGTTGCCTTAGTTGTACTATGACCAAAAGCTTATAGATTTCCAAAATCTGAGACAAGGTGATTTATCTATGAATGAGTACTGGGAAAAGTTCACTCGCCTACTCAAATATGTGCCGCAATATAAGAAAGATGAGAGATTTTGCATCTGAAAGTTTGTTATGGGGTTGAACACCCAGATTGGGGATGAAGTTGATGTGCATGGTCCCACTTCAATGGACCAGGTCTATGAGAAGGCCATCAAACATGAACAAAAGTTGAAAGCTATGTCTACTTATAGGGAAAGGAACTACAAAAGGTATAATAGGTCTGAAACCTCCTAATCATTTAATAAAAAGGGTATAAATTAGGATTTTTCTGAGAAAAATGATAAAGGGTCCAAGAATAAGAAAAATGAATCCAGAGGGGAAAAGAAGGGCAATAATAACTCAAAGAAAAATGAAGATAATTCTGGGAAGCCTCATGAGAGGCGAGGGCCCGTGGGAGGATGTTATACATGTGGCAGTGATCATTACACCAACCAGTGTCCTAACAAGGTGCAGGGAGCGCAGCCACGAGGAAATCCTTTACCCTCTCAATAGGCAGCATTTCAGCAATGCATACATGAAGTCCTAGATAATAGGCAAGCTGAATACCAAATTATTCCCATTGAAACTACATGTATTTTATCTGGTCTTCCAATTTTAGTTTTGATAGATACTGGTGCAATAGAATGTTTTGTTTCCCCAAAAATTTCAAATAAAATTTCTAGAAAGGTTAGATACATGGCAAACACTTGGTCAGTTCAATATGCAAATCAAGCCAAGGCTCAGGTAGAGAAATGCTTGTTTGAAGCTAAGGTTGAACTTCCAAGTTTCTCTACTGAGGTGAACCTTTACGTAACCCCATTAGGCTCATATGATGTTATCCTTGGGATAAACTGGTTATGGAGACACTGGGCTAAGGTGGACTATTATGCCAAAACAATAGAGTGTCTAGACGACTTAGGGAACAAAGTATTTATGCAAGGGAACCTTAGATAAGTCAAACTAAGACAAATGTCTACCCTACAAATGAAAAGAGCTCAAAGAAAAGGATGCCAACTATTTACTGTCAAAATAGAAAAACTAAATAGTTTTGAGGAAACTAATTTCCAAGATGATTTAATGTTTTATGAATCTCAAAAACTCAATGGAGTTGAGAAGAAGGGGTCCATAGATCAAGAAAGGTCAGATATGGACATGTACCCTTTTCTTAGAGATTTTTAGGATGTATTTCTAGATGAGCTACCGGGATTACCTCCTAAAAGAGCTTTTTATTTCTCTATAGATATAATTCTAGGATCGGAACCTATATCTAAAGCTCCATACAGAATGACCACAATTAAATTAATGGAGCTAAAGGCTCAATTGTACGAATTGTTGGAAAAAGGACTGATAAGGCCTAGTGTGTCACCTTAGGGAGCACCAGTAATATTTATGAAAAAGAAAGACGGTACATTGTGATTATGCATAGATTATCGTATGTTGAATAAAGCAAAAATAAAGAACAAATACTCATTGCCCCGTATTGATGATCTTTTCAATCAAATGAGAGGAGCAACTGTATTTTCAAAGATTGATCTTTGATCTGGGTACCATCAATTGCGAATAAAAGATGAGGATATCTACAAAACAACCTTCAGAATGAGATATGGGCATTATGAGTTCATTGTCCTACCCTTTGGATTAACAAATGCACCTGCAACATTCATAAACTTAATGAATAGTGTGTTTAGGGATTGTTTGGACAAGTTTGTCCTAGTTTTTCTTGATGACATCTTAATCTACTCTAAGAATGAGGAGGAACACCTTCAACATTTAAAGATTGTTTTTCAGAGGTTGAGAGAGCATAAACTGTATGGCAAGCTCTCCAAGTGTACTTTCTTTCAAAAGGAAGTGCAATATTTGGGCCATATAATCTCAAGTAAGGGAATAGCTATGGACCCGGCCAAGATTAAAGCTATATTGGAATGGCTAGTGCCAAAGAATGTTCATGAGGTCCAGAGTTTCATGGGCCTAGCAGGATACTATAGAAAATTTGTGAAATTTTTTCAAAAATTGCTTATCCTATCACTTCTTTGTAGAGAAAAGGCAAGAGGTTTCATTGGTCAGACAAGTTCCAGGAGGCATTTGACCAACTGAAAGGAAGGTTGACTTTAGCACCAATCTTGAAGGTACCTAACTTGGAAGGTCATTTTGTAGTCATTACCAATGCCTCAAGGGAAGGCTTAGGTGGTGTACGAGTCCAGGATGGACAAGTTATTGCATATGAATCCAGGAAATTGAAAACTTATGAACAAAACTATGCCCCTCATGATTTAGAACTAGCAACAGTTATTCATGCTCTACAAATGTGGAGACACTACTTTCTTGGAAAACCCTTTGAACTAAAAATAGACCATCAAGGGCTCAAAAATATGTTCACCCAACCACATTTGAATACTTTCCAAGGAGGTGGTTAGAGCTAATTTCTTATTATGATTTGGAGATTAAATATATTCAAGGCAGGGAAAACTGAGTGGCAGATGCCTTAAGTAGGAGAAGACATATCTTCTCAATGGTCTCCATGCATTATGACTTTAAGAATTAGGTGTTACAAAGTCTAAGGGAGATGAGTTTTACGAGTAGGTAAAACAAGCCCTTTTGGAGAATCACCAAAATCTGAAATATGATGGATTTTACCTTGGACCAGCTGGGTTATTGAGGTATAAAAGAAGGATGTATGTTCCAAACTTCAAGGATTTAAGGAATATGGCGTGGAAAGAGGTTCATTTTGCACCTCATTCTGGACATCTTGGAGTAACAAAGTTACTAGCTGATGTGAAACCCTTATACTTTTGGAAGGGAATGAAGAGGGATGTTGCAAGATTTGTAGCTACATGTCTAGAATGCCAGAGGGTGACGGTGGAACACCATCACCCAGAAGGACTTTTATACCCTCATGAAATTCTAGAATGGAAATGGAAAATCATAAGCATGGACTTTGTGCAAGGACTTCCTATGTCAAGGAATAGGCACAATCCTATTCTAGTTGTGGTGGATAGACTCACCAAAGAAGCACATTTTATACTTGGGAATTTGACGGATGAGGCACCCGTCATAGCCCATAAATTTGTACAAGAAATTTTTAGATTGCATAGTATTCCTAAGAAGATTATCTCATATAGGGATACCCATATGACATCAAGGTTTTGGCAAACCTTGTTTTCTTCACTTCTAAGCTCTGGTTATCATCCTGAGACAGATGGCCGAACTAAAAGGGTGAACCAAGTGTTGGAAGATTTATTAAGAATGTATTGCATGGACTAGCAATAGAAATGGGAAGATTGTCTTCCTCTAGTGGAATTCACCTATAATAATTCATATCATTATGCTATCAAGATGGCTCCATTTGAAGCATTATATGGAAGAAAGTGTCGGACCCCTATAAGCTAGGATAAGCTAGAAGATAGGGTTAGCCTTGGTCCAGAAATGCTATCAGAAATGGAAGAGCAAGTCCATCTGATTAAGAAAAGGCTAGCAGAAGCCAATGATAGGTAGAAGAGTTATGCGGATGCTAAATGCACCGCAAGGCATTTCTTAGTGGGAGAAAAAGTCCTAAGGGTTAAACCTCAAAAGAGTTCCATTAAGTTTGGAAAGACATCCAAACTAGCTCTGAGATACATGGGTCCCTTCGAATTTCTCGAAGAAATCAACCCAATTGCATATAGGATTGCTCTACCGCCAGCTCTTTCCATGATGCATAATGTTTTTCATGTTTTCTATTTAAAAAAGTTTATTTTTGGAGATAATCATATTCCTATTCTTGATTGGAATGCTATACGGGTGAAGGACTCAGGGGTGGTAGTAATCAAGCCCATCAAGGTGCTTGAAACATGTAAGCTACGCTTACATAATAAAGAGATAACTAATGCAAGGTCTAGTGGGACTAGTATACAAAAGAGAATGCCACTTGGAAAACTATTTATGCGAGATTTCCCTATCTCTTTTGAAAAGATTTTTATTATGCTAAAATAACACTTTTCTTTATTATGTTGGTTTGATTTGAAGACATTTAATCATCGGGGACGATGATTCTTATGGGGGAGATATGTTACATCCCCAACTTATGATTTAGTTTAATCTTTTGTTTATGTGGTAAACAAGACAATTAGTCAGAGTTTAATGATTTGATGTTTGTGGAAAATATCAAGTAGAATCATTGATTATATGAATATTGATTAATGTTTAGTTTAGACATGTGTTTACATGATGATAAGATTATTTAATTATAATGATTTATGAATTATATGATGATACACTAATCATGGTTATATGGTTGTGAGTGTAATCAGGAAAAGAATCTTCCTCTAAGGATGAAAGGAGAGCATCATCCAGGAGGGGGAGATAGATGTTGGGAAACGGTCAAATTGCCATCTAAGTATCAAGGTTAAACTTTTGTGAACTCATGCAAAGATAGGGTGAGTTTAAGTCATTTTTGAATTCAACCAACGTCAAATTAACAATTTTTGGGTCTCCCAAAGTCATCTTCGTCGTTTCGACTTGATAATGTTTTTAGAATATTTTTATGGTCGATAGTAAACCTGGTTGTTTATCAGAGTATTCCTCTTCACATATCTATCTCTTTATATTTTGTGATTATAGTTAAATTATTTTGATTATGGTTGAAATAAGGCGAAGAGGGGGAGAGAACTCGACCCCATATTCGCATATTGGAGATACTACCTTGATGATACTACTTTATTAATGGTTAAGTTATTGTGATATTTCCTATACATCATTCTAGATGTAATTGATGTTGTATTTAAGCATAATTGCTTATCGATCCACTTATAGTGGTCGAGTATTATTATTATTTTTTATAGATCATGTTGAGAGCTCTTGTATCCACCACCTCATGACCCACAAAATGTGGAGTGAATGGGGACTGTGGTGAGCTAAGCCAAGATAATCTTTTGTAATACTCTCGAATGGGGGCTATGTTTTTAGGTGGCGACTGATCAGGAAAGTACTGTACACTAGCCATGTATCCTCACTAGGGTTCTTTGTTCGAAGGAGATGATATGGCTGCAATCTTTCATGGAAGAATTGGGCAAATAACAGGCTAATAGTTCTTTATATACAAACAGTCAAAGTGCCATACATCTTGCAAAGAATTTTGCCTTGCATTCAAAGACCAAACACATACAGTTGAGGTATCACTTTATTCGGTCGGTGTTGGATGATGGACAATTAAGGCTGTAAAAGATACATACAAATGAAAATCCAACGGATATGTTTGCAAAGGTAGTGACAAGGGAGAAGCTAAGCTTCTCTTTAGCTTTGGTTGGTCTTCAAGACTGAAACAATAAAATCATAACAACAGAGTCCAAGGTGCTTATTTCTAGCGGGAGCTGCATGCGCAGCGGTGTCGTCCAGGATCAGTCTCCAAGTGGGAGATTGTTTGGTGTGGAGCCTGATCAATCTCCAAGTGGGAGATTGTTGGTAGGTGGCGAATGATCAGGAAAGTACTATACACTAGCCATATATCCTCGCCGAGGTTCAGAGGCTTAGCCCCCAATTTTTTTTTCCTGAGCTGACATAAAAAAAACTCTATTTTTGTAACCGACATAAGGCTTGATAAAAGCAGCTAAGGGTTAGGGTTTTTGGTTGATATATTGTATTGTAGCATTTGCAATGGTATTTTGAGTTGCAGGGATTGCTGGTTGTAATCAGTTTGATTTACTGGATAATAATATTAGACTCTTTATTGGTGGATGTAGCCTGAGTTTAGGTGAACCACATTAAAACTTGTCTCTCGCTGTTATTATTTCTGTGTATTTTCATTCCTCTGTTTAATCTTTATTTACATTTAATTGATATCTTCTATTGGGTAACCCTAACAATTGGTATCAGAGCGGGTTGTGTTCAATTATCATCTACAGGAAGGTCTCACCATTGAGTGGGAGCAATGGTGGATGAGGGTAAATTGAAGGTCTATAAATTTAATGGGCAGAACTATCAGTTATGGAAGATGCAGATGGAGGATTATCTCTATCAAAAGGATTTATGGATGTCGTTGGAAGGAGTAGCCAAGAAACTGACAACAATGACTGATGAGGATTGGAATCTTCTTGATAGAAAGACACTGGGAACCATTCAGTTGTGCCTAGCACCATTGGTGGCATTCAATATAACAGAAGCGAAGACAACAGATGGTCTGATGAAAGCTTTGGCTAAATTGTATGAAAAACCCTATGCCTCAAATAAGGTATTTCTCATGAAGCGTTTGTTTAATCTGAAAATGATTGAAGGTGGATCTGTGACAAATCATTTAAATAAATTTAATATGATTACCAGTCAATTGACTTCTGTAAATGTAAAATTTGATGAAGAAGTTAGAGCTCTCTTGATATTATGTTCTTTGCTTGAAAGCTGGAATAGTTTGGTAATGGCGGTTAGTAACTTTGTTTCTGGTTCAAATACCCTAAAATTTGATGATGTTGTTGGTGTTATTCTAAGTGAGGAAATTCATAGGAAAAGCTCAGGTGGGTCCACATCAAGTAGTGTTTTGAATGCAGAAAGCAGGGGCAAATCAAAGGAGAGAGGAAAAGGTTCTAGAGGTCATGGGAAGTCACGAGGAAAATCAAAGGATAAGAGATCCCAAACCAAAGGACAAAAGGATTATTGGTACTATGGGAAACCAGGTCATCTGAAGAAAGATTGTTGGCCTCAGAAAAATAAAGAAGGAGACAGACAAGAAGGCAATAAGGAGGTAAATGTGACAAATAATAAATCTGAAGATGATGCTTTGATTCTTTCCCTAGATAATGTTGATGATTCATGGGTTTTAGATTCAAGGGCCTCATTTCATGCTATGCCCCATAGAAGTTATTTTCTTGATTATGTCCAAGAGGATTTTGGGCTAGTTTATTTAGGAGATAACGAACCTTGTCAAATTGTTGGAAAGGGAAGAATCAAGATTAAGTTGCAGAATGGAAATCATTGGCTACTACAAGAGGTAAGGCACATTCCAAGGCTCAGTAGGAATTTAATTTCAGTAGGGTAGCTAACTGAAGAAGGTTGCATTGTTACATTCACTGATAAAAATTAGAAGGTTTCAAAAGGTCCCTTAATAGTAGAAAAAGGTGTGAAAGTAGGCACCTCATAACTTTGTACAAGTCATATTGTTCCTGTTGGTGCTTAAATATGTATATGCAAGCACCTTCCCAAAAAATCCAAAAGTTCTAACTCCTTGGGCCTCCTCAGCATTTTTCAACTTCAACATCATTTTTTCTTCCGAGGAGGTCATCATCATCATATTTCTGGTTATCACCCTAATGTTGCTTGTGAGGGTCATCATATTTTCTACCTACATGATCTTTCGCCGGGGTGATATTTTAACATCGGGTGATCTTAGTTAAGATCATCCTGATGATGTTGCTGTAAGGTTCCGTATGACCTGACTTTCTGAAGGGGGTCATCATATTTGAACATCGAGTGATCTTGGTTAAGATCACCCCGATGTTATTTTATCACTTCATGTTTGCTGGATTAGCTTGATGTTGTTGACGTCATTCTTATGTCAGGGTGATTTCCACTTGTCTAATCGACTTCATCATATTCCAAGGAAGGGGGTGATATTTTCAAGTATCAGCCATATTCATACATCACCCCGATCTTACAATGGAGCTACAATGCACCCTGATATTTTGTGGGGGGGTGATATTTCTAAATATCCGGTGATCTTCCGACTATCACCTTTTCCCAATATGCTGGTGACGTCATCAGGATCCGGGAGGATCATATTTCTAACATTAGTCATCTTACAAAGATCCCCTCATACTGAAATATAACGATGATGTCATCCAGATATGAGGAGGTGCGCGGTATGTAGAGTGTGATGGTGACGTCATCAGAATGTTCATCGGTGTGATGTGTGGCGTCAGCATGCTCAGAGGAGGTCACTCCGATGGTTGGGGTCTGGCCGATGAGGTGTTTCTAAGGTGTCCATCGGCGTGATGAGGCATATCGATGAAGGAATTTTTGAGTGCGCCAATGGTTTGGGTCTGGCCAAAGACCAAGCAAAGGGTGTTGGCATCGGCGTGATCGATGTGGTAAGCAGAAGTATTTTCTGTTGCTCCGATGGCGCAGGTCACACCAATGGAGTCTTGGCATCGGCAGGAGTTAGGGCGATGGGCTGCTAGCGGATGGCTCGTTGGTCACACAAGGTAAAATGCACAACAGTATATTTGCATGTAGCGTGGTGTATAAAGTGCTAAAGGGTCTCCGCGGGGTGCATGTGGGATAAATGGTTCCCACATGATTTGAAATATCAGGATGATATATCTTGGCGGGAAAGTTTCAAGAGCGCACAATTAACTATTTTTCCCAAGGCTGCGAATAGGTGGACATTAATGGCGGATGTTACAGAGGTATGGGCAATGGCGTGGATGGATCAACCACCTGTCTGAAGATGTAGATCCCCAAAACAGCGGCGCAGGGCTCGAGGCCACTTTCTGTCTCCTCCTCCCCCTGCTGCATTAAATGTTTGAGCGTCAATCTGATGATGCGTTATATCTGGCAGATATTTTTGATGTGCCATGGTATTGAAAGGTTGAGTGCACCCTCCTGCTATAAAAGGCAAACTGTGCTACTCATTCAGGGTTGGATGTTTTTGGGCTTTCTGCTCTGACTCTGAACACAAGGTGTTCACATTTTGAAAGGCATTTTCTATTGCAGACTCAGTCCTTGGTCTGGTGTATCAGTCTTTCTTGTTTTGTAAATGATAATTTCTTGTATGATGACTTTCTATGCAGATTAATTTTAAATGAAAAACACCTAGTGTGTGTATTGTTTCTGATTATCTCATGTATGTCATTTGTTTTCCTTTCAAACAAGGTTGTCAAGGGCTTCCAAGTTTTTTAGTATATGCATACTGTGTGTCTGATTTATTGCGTCTGCTCAAGGAGTGGTTAAATAGGCTTTTGATCAGATACAAAGAAAAATAGATTGCATCATAGGATTTGCAAAGTATGATCATAGATAATACCCTTTCTTGGACATGTTGCTGTTAGGCAGTAACATTCTTCCTAAGTCCTTTGGATATGAAGTAATGTTATCATAGGGAGACATTTACATTCGTAGATTTGACTCTGCTGCCCAGATAAGGCACTGGTTTGGGAACCTGTCTGTTCAAAGGGTCTAGAAAGATCCCGTAACTCCAAACATCAAAACAAATCATTTCATACCTTCCAACCCGTTAGTTGTAGGAGTAGGATTAGGACCCCTGCATACTCTCATACCCAACCAGACACATATGTCTAAGAATGTTGCCAACCTTGTGATCTATCATGCAGATCTTGGTCCATACATGAGAGTATTCTGCCTGTTGTTGTCAAGTTAGATCTTTCTATCATTGAGCTAGTCAAGGTTACATCTTTTACCCCCCTTGGTGCGGCAGAACTAGAAGTGAAGGGGAGGAGCTCACGCAACCTCCTATATTAGTTGGCTGAATCTACATGTGCATAGAAACTGGCAAACTCTAATGTTGATTCAGAAGAAAAAACCAACAGTTCCTTCTACTTTAGCTATTGTAGAGAAAAAATAAATAGGTTCAGGAATAATTGTTGCAGGTTCACAAGAAGAGACCGAAACAGTTGCTGCAAGTTCTGAGACAACATTGTGGCATAACAGACTTGGGCATATGAGTGAAAAAGGTACGAAGGTACTTCATTCTAAGAAAGTTTTACCAGGTCTGAAATGTATTAATATGGATTTCTATGAAAGTTGTGTGTATGGCAAGCAAAAGAGAGTCAACTTTCTCAAGGATGGGAAGCAAAAGTAAGAGTAAAAGTTGGAGCTTGTGCATACAGATGTATGGGGACTAGCTCAGGTATCTTCTCTCGGTGGCTCTCGGTATTATGTTATATTCATAGATGATGCAACTAGGAAGGTATGGATTTATTTCCTTAGGCAGAAATCTGATGTATTTGAAATATTTAAGAAATAGAGAAGCTTGGTTGAGAATGAGACAGGTAAAATATTAAAATGTCTCATATCTGATAACGGTGGTGAGTATTGCAGCAAAGAATTTGAGGATTATTGTTCCTTTAATAGAATTCATAGGTAGAAAATAGTTCTAGGGACTCCACAGGAAAATGGAGTGGCTGAACACATGAATAGGACTGTTATCTCTCAGATTTGCATCATTGCTAAGTTATAAAACTTAGCAATCTGGAGAAACATGGGAATGATCTCAAAGTGTGGGACCTTGCGAATTGAGATCAGACCTCTGGAGAAGGCCAGATTCCTTAACTAGTTATCACCTAAAATCTACTAGATTTGCCGAGGAAAAGGGAGGAGGAATGCTTTTAAAAATGAAAGATAAAATAGAAAAACTTGAAAGAGTGATTCACCAGGTTGAATAAAAGAACCCTCCTAGAACTGAGAAGATGCACAACACAACCAGATACAACAAGTAGATATACACAGATTTAGATGATTCTAGCAGAGGTAAGAAACAAAATGGTTGAGAGGAACAAAAGCGCTCACAGACAATCATATGCGAATTCACACTAAACTAAAAATTAGTAAAAGAGGTAAAAAAACTTGCATATATTCAATAAGAAGGCATGGTTACAGTAGAGGAATGCTCTGTTTGGAATTAGAAGTGTAGAATACTAAAATCTTCCAACCTGTGTTTACATCTCATCTATATGCATATATAGCATTTTCATTTTGACCTAAGTTGATTACAATGAATTCTAGAAATCACTGTCATATAGGCCTGTCAGAAAATATCTATGCTAGAAAGGACATCCACCTGCAAGAATTCATGGCATAAAAAATATCTAGAGCAGGGGCAGATGGAAGATATTTTTAATCTTCAATGTGAGCTGTTGAATCATTGACCTGTACTCATAAATGCAACAAATATTTGTATCTGCACATGCCAAAATGGTCGCTGAAACGTCCAGTCGATCGAACCTGTAGAGGTACATCAAATTTTGAAAGTGAGAATATCCTCCTCAAAATCCCACCAGATGGAAGAGGAGGCAAAAACAAGCACTTTTGCCTTTTGAAGCATGTCCAAATTCACCAAAATGAGGGAGATATGGGCGGTCAAAGTTACGGTCAACTACATCTTGTATATGTATATCGCTTTGCATCTGTAATTGTATATACAATTGCACCTACACTTTTAGATTCACTTGGTGCAACATACAAAGTCTCCTTTGCTTTTGCCTTTTTGCATATTCAAGTTGCTTTGCATATGCGATTGCATGTGCCTTTGAATCTCCCTTTGCATATGCTTTTGCCTTTGTATCACCTTTTGCATCTACCCTACCATGTGTCAACATATGATTTGCCGCTGCACTGAAACTGAGAAACATCGCTAAACATTTGCATGCTTTATCGGCCATCGAAAAGACCTTAAACTAAGTCGTTGATGCACTAAGTCTTGCCGAAATCCTTTGTATATGACCTTTGTGTATTGACTTGTATATCAGATTCAATTGCATATACATACAATGTGGAACTCAAAGGATTATCGGCCATATTGGAACTTTGCAACAGGTCCGACCTTGTATCTTTGCTTTTTTGCATGTTGGCATATACAAGCACCTCCACATACAACTGCGGAACTCAATGCTGAATTTGCCAAATTTGATTTCCCAGTTGGGTCCGCCTTGTATATTGTCATTGTATCTAACCTTTGTATATGGCATATACAATGCGAAATATACAAACAAAAACTGCATACAAACTAGTACATACAAACATGCATCTGAACTTGTACCTACCCTTTGTATGTGACCTTGCATCTACGCCTTGTATATTGTCTACATACAATGCAAACATACAAGCAAAAGATGCATACAATCACTTATGCCTTTATCAACCAAATTGCATATTCTGTTGAGTCTCGGATTGTATGTCAGGAATGTATATGCCCTTGTATATGCGATTGTATGTGCAAAGATACAATCGCATATACATACAATTGGTGGGCCCAACCTTTGTATCTCCCCCTTGTATGTTGCCTTGCATGTGCGATTGTATGTTGCATCGCATAGACAATTGTAACCCAATGCACATTTGTATTCCGCCCTTTGCATCTTTCATTTGCATCATTGCCTTTGTATGTGCGATTGTATATATGAACATACAATGTGAACATACATACAAAGAAACATACAATTGTATATGCATATAAAATGACTAAGTATAAAAGTGAGAATTCTCTGCAATGGAAGGCACTTGAAGACAAAAGATTCATGGGTTTTTCTGGGTTTTTGGCAAGGATTCTCTAGGCAAGATTTTGGGATTTTTGGCAAGGCAGAGCATGGGTAATTGAAGAATTTAAGCTCTATATGGTCATTTTCTAAAGGATATTCAAGGAATATACAAAGTGATCTATTTAACTCTGGACAGAGGAAAATAGGTCAACAAGGACAATAATGGAGCATGCAAGGGCCATGAGATTGCATGCTGGGCTGCCTTTAAACATGTGGGCAGAAGCTGTCAACACTACTGTATATTTAATTAATAGAGGTCCTTCAGTTCCTTTGGGCTGTGGTATTTCAGAGGAAGCATGGACAGGCAAGAAGGTGAGTTATTCTTTTCTTAAAACTTTTAGATGTGAAGCATTTGCACATGTAGATTTTGAAAATAGAACCAAGCTGGATGCAAAATCAAAAAAATGCACCTTCGTTGAATATGGCATTAATGAATTTGGTTATAGGCTTTGGGATTTTAAAAATCAGAAAATTGTGAGAAGCAGGGATGATATATTCAATGAGAAGGTGTTATACAAAGATCAGTTGCAGCAGCATGAGAAGAAAGAAAAGGATTATGTGGTGCTGGATGATACTCCAAATAGTGATGTTCCAGTGGTTCCTCATGCTCCGCAACAACAACAAGAAATACTACAAACTCCAGTGAATGTTAGATGGTCAACAAGGCTAAGTAGACCTCCTAAAAGGTTTTCTCCCTCTTTGTATTCTATTTTGTTAATAGATGCTGGTGAATCAGAAGGGTATGATGAAGCTATGCAGGTGGATACACAAGTTCAGTGGGAACTTGCAATGAAAGAAGAAATGAACTCCTTGCTGAAAAATTAGACTTGGGAATTATGTAAGTTACCTGTAGGTAAAAAGGCTTTACCAAACAAATGGGTTTATAGGATGAAAGAGGAAGAATGAGGTAAGAAAAGATTTAAAGCCAGGTTAGTTGTAAAAGGATTTGCACAGAAAAAAGGCATTGATTTTGATGAGATATTTTCTTTGGTTGTCAAGATGACTTCTATTCGTACTGTTTTAAGTATTGTGGCTACTGAAGATTTGCATTTGGAACAACTAGATGTGAAAACTGCCTTTCTCCATGGTGATTTGGAGGAGGAAATATACATGGAACAACCCCAAGGATTTGAGGTCAAAGGTAAGGAGAAATTGGTGTGTAGATTGAAGAAGAGTTTATATGGCCTGAAACAAGCACCTCGGCAATGGTATCTAAAATTTGATAGTTTTATGGCTGAGCAAGGCTATAGTCAGTGTAATTCTAACCATTGTGTTTATTTTAAGAGGTTGGATAATGACAGTTACATTATTTTATGTTTATATGTTGATAACATGCTTGTAGCTGGGTCTAACATGGATCACATAAGAGAGTTAAAATATCAGCTAGCACAGTCATTTGCTATGAAGGATTTGGGGGTAGCAAAACAAATCCTTGGTATGAAAATTTGCAGAGATAGGAAGAATAGAAAATTGACTCTATCTCAAGCTGCTTATGTTGAAAAGGTGTTGCAGAGATTCCATATGGAGAATGCAAAAGCCATCAGCCAACCTTTGCCTAGTCATTTGAAATTGACTAAGGAGATGTGTCCAAAGACACAAGAGGAGGAAGAAAAAATGTCCAAGGTACCATATGCTTCAGCTGTAGGAAGTTTAATGTATGCCATGGTATGCACAAGACCAGATATTGCACATGTTGTAGGAGTCGTAAGCAGGTATATGAGTCATCTCAGATTGGAGCATTGGAATGTGGTAAAATAGATTCTCAAATATTTGAGAGGTACATCCAATAAACACTTATGTTTTGGGGGATCTAATACTAATTTAGCAGGTTATGTAGACTTAGATTTGGCAGGTGATATTGATACCAAGTGGAGTACTATAGGTTATGTCTTTACTATAGGTGGGACAATGGTGAGTTGGATTTCTAGGTTGCAAAAGGTGGTTGCTTTATCCACCACGGAGGTAGAGTATGTAGCTACAACAGAGGCAACAAAGGAGATGATATGGCTGCAATCTTTCATGGAAGAATTGGGCAAACAATAAGCTAATAGTTCTTTGTATACAAACAGTTAGAGTACCATACATCTTGCAAAGAATTCTTCCTTGCATTCAAAGACCAAACACATATAGTTGAGGTATCACTTTATTCAGTCGGTGTTGGATGATGAGATACATACAGATGAAAATCCAACAGATATGTTTACAAAGGTAGTGACAAGGGAGAAGCTGAGCTCCTCTTTATCTTTGGTTGGTCTTCAAGATTGAAGCAATAAAATCAGAACAACAGAGTCCAGAGTGCTTATTTCCAGTGGGAGCTGCACGCACAGTGGTGTCGTCCAGGATTAGTCTCCAAGTGGAAGATTGTTTGGTGTGGAGCCTGATCAGTCTCCAAGTGGGAGATTGTTGGTAGGTGGCGACTGATCAGGAAAGTACTATACACTAGCCATGTATCCTCGCCGGGGTTCAGGGCGGGGCCGAGCCCCAAGCAAGAGTTCAGGGGCGCAGTCCTCGAATTTTTTTTCCTAAGCCGACATAAAAAAACCCTATTTTTGTAACCGACCTAAGGCTTGATAAAAGTGGCTAAGGGTTAGGGTTTTTGGTTGATATATTGTATTGTAGCATTTGCAACGGTATTTTGAGTTGCAGGGGTTGCTGGTTGTAATCAGTTTGATTTATTGGATAATAATATTAGACTCTCTGTTGGTGGATGTAGCCCGAGTTTGGGTGAACCACATTAAAACTTGTCTCTCGTTATTATTTTTGTGTATTTTCATTCCTCTGTTTAATCTTTATTTGCATTTAATTGATATCTTCTGTCGACTAACCCTAACAAGGTAAGGCACTTATGGAACCGAGACTAAGCTTGTGAATTGGTGATCATGCCAACTAACTCACCACCTTTTGTGCGAGGGTGGCAGGGATAGATAGAGTGGAGAACCTTGCATGCAAGGGAGTCTTTGTGTGAGGGTTTCGGGAGTTAGAAAGGATATGTTTTGGTATTATTTTTGTGAGTTGTCGATGGTTTTTGTCTCTCGCAAGGAAGTGTACAGACAAGAAGATTAAACACTGAAGCTCACGGAAGGACTGAGCCTTCTACGATGATGTAGTACTTAACATCTTGCATCAGCTGCAAACTAATACACAAGTATGATTGTGTAATTTGGTCATGAGTATTTCGCATGTAAATGCTACTGTGTGCAAGCCATTTGATAGCTAATTGATGGCCATAGTGAAAGCTTATATTAGCTATGATTTTGTTAAGCCTACAGGCCGCAATCTTGCATTGTCATGATTTATTAATGATATATTCTTTAAGTTGATGGCCATAATGGCCAATAGCACATATAGTGTTGCTTGTTATAATGATAACATTGCATATGTATAAAAGTATTCATGGTCAACTACGTAGCAATGCCATACTATCCATACGATTGCTTTGAAGTCAAAACTATCACAACTTATCGAGCTGAAGTATTGAAATTATTGTGTTTTGTTATGTGTATCCTTCGTAAGAAAGATATAGTTTTGGTATGTCAGTCGAGAGCCTTGGCAACGACATTAGAAACTATGCGTGTAGTCCATGAGCCTTTGTTTCTCTTATAAGAGAATAAAATAACAGTAAGGCCAAAAAACCTATTCTTAGTATAATATAATGAAAATGTTGTTAGTCGAAGCTATCGAAAGCACCACATCATAGTGGTTGTAGAGGCACATGGGTCATGAAATAATGCATTAGTTTGTCTATGTATATGACAATAAATCCATGCCTTCGGGGATAGACTTGACTAAGGAAGAATATAAAGACTTTTAATATCCATAAAAGGATAACCTATGGTTAAAGATAACTATGTATATTTTGTATTAAATGCATGTCTACCTTGTGGGTCAAGGGAGCAAACCCTTCAATGGAAACATTATATGTTTTGTTTCTTTTTCAATGGCCATGCTTTGTGATGAAGTATGGGGTGGTAAGAACCCTTCCAAAACCATTGAGTAAAGGTGTATGTTCATCTTGACTACTTGAAACCTATAATGGTTTAAGTATAGTCGATGTGATATGGTGAAAACCCAAAACAAGGAAAGCCTAGAAAACTAGACCAAGGTTGGTCATGTAAATTGAAACTATGAAATTGTAAAAGAAAACATGGGAAAGGGGTGATGTAGAGACATAGAATCCCTACTACCAAACATTGTAAGATGAGTAATGATGCACTCTTGAATCGATTTAAAGTCCAAGATAGATGGACCTATGGGAGAAAGACCCATCTTCATCAAAACCTGGAAAGATGAAATTTTGAACATTGTAGGATGAGACAACTTCAAAGTCGAGTCAAGGTATGTGAACAAATCGACTACGTTCATTGTAAAATGATTATGTATGTAAATCTTTGGCCAAAGTAATGCATCTATCTCTGCATGCATTAGTCAGTTCAGTGTGCTCCAGATGGCATAATGTTTCTAGTAGTGTCATACATAGTTAGAGTGGATCTATAGTTGTTTGACCGTGAGACATTATGAAGGACACAACACTAGATACTTAGATGGCAAACATAATGGTTCCTTATATCTATATCCTTTGTGAATGGTAGGGCCACTTCTAGGTAGGAAGTTGTGCAACAGACTACCAGACTTTGGTTGGAGGAAAAGCACTCAAGTGATGTTCTCCTTCCCAAGTAGAAGACAAGCTGAGACTTATGAAGACAGATGTCAAAGTTCGAGATATAGTGCATTCATTATATGACTTGAGAGTCAGTTATTATGTATACTTTTATATATTATGCCATAAGCATAGCTTTGTACATGTAAAGTGAAGGTTTTTCACTAGTAAGTTATCCATGGATTTTGTCAATCTAAATTTTTGAAATACTTAGAAAAGAATAGCATGTTTAATTTTTCATGATGTTATTGAATCATTCTTGCTTAACTGTAATTATGTTAATCATATTGTATTCTTAACCTTAAATAAGATGGTTAATTATGGTTGATTATGGGTAATGTGAGATGTCATGTTACACTTAGTCAGCCATAGAGACATAGAAGGTCTTCTTATATCACAGTTGGCCTTCTTGTTCTATAGTTGGACTCCTTGTACTACAGTCGACCTCCTAAGGATATATATGTATGGCCTTCTATATATCAATGGGTTAGAAACTTGTGCCATTAATTTTTATCATATTGCTTGGTCACAGACTTCATCTACTGGCCTGAATTCATAGTATTTTGGCCTAAAAGTTTACACAATCGACCACAGAGACATAAATATCCATAAGACTTCACAATTGACCCTTATCAAAGTATATGTGGCCTAAGACTTAACAATCGACCCTCATCAAAGTATATGTGGTCTAAGACTTAATAGTGTATATATATATGGCCTTCTATATATCAATGGGTTAGAAACTTGTGTTGTCAATTTTTATCATATTGCTTGGCCACAGACTTCATCTACTGGCCTGAATTCATAGTATTTTGGCCCAAAAGTTTACACAATCGACCACAGAGACATATATATCCATAATACTTCACAGTCGACCCTTATCAAAGTATATGTGGCCTAAGACTTAACAATCAGCCCTCATCAAATTATATGTGGTCTAAGACTTAATAGTCGGCCCTTATCAAAGTATATGTGGGCCAAAGTACCACTACCAAATAGTTTAGATATCCTAGACCGAATGCTATCCCAGTCTATTATATACATAAGGATAATAATAAGGCATAAAACATGGATAATCAACTGTTTGAGATGTCAAGCCATAATGTTTTACAATAGATACATAATAAAATAAGGATATCATATATCTTGAGTCATTCTTTCTACCCAGACTAAAGTGTAATGCTTACAAGTACAGTTCTAAATCCTCAGTCAAGGATGATCAACATATTATCTCTGCATATTCTATTGCATTTACCAATAATGTAAAACATATTAGGGTACTTGTAGTATCTCATATGATAGTATAGGAAGAACTTACCTATTGTTTATCACAGGCAACACACTAAGTAAATCTTACTTCCTATGTTCCTCCTTTTGGTTCTCTCTCTTTTCCTTCGAACTCTCCTTCCCCCATGTTGTATCCTATTCTCTCTCACATAAAACACTTCCTTTTTAGTCTAAAACTGCTTTGCCCAAGCTATGGGTGCTCATAATTGCACCACTCCACAACTCTCTCAAATATTCCTGCAGCTCTCCACATGCAAAAAGTTGGTGGAGAACATGGGGCTATTCCTTCTCTCCACTCCAAAGCATTTAGGGAGTTTTCTTAGAAGAAGAAGGAGACTCTTTAAATTTATTGAACATAATTATTAACTATTAGGGTTTCGGGGCCCCTTTAAAACCCATTTTACCCCTTTAATCAAAAACATAATTATTAACTATTACAATAAAATTTGTAATAATAAAATTAAAAAAATAATAATATTAATGAATAAATAGACACAACATACTTACCTAACAGATGTTGATATCATACACTTTCGACTAATAAATGTGTTCATCTAAAGCACAATTATCGATGAGAAAAATTCTCACAAGTTGACTAAGATTAGACACGAAAATAAAGCATGTTTAGTCGACTTACACTCATCGACTTATCATCCAAAGAAATACACCAGGCTTCTATCACACAACAAAAGAGATTTCCTTCATCATAATGATGACACATCCGACAAGAACTAACATGATCTCAAGTACTAAATATTTTTGTGTGTTTCTAGGTGGCATAAGGTTCATTGTATTCTCATGATCTAGCATCCTCTCCATGGTGATACTCTCTCTCCTCATATCAGAAGGAAATACAACACTGTTCTTGCATCCACCTCAGTTACATGACTATAGTAAGTCCATTTCATCATTTTAACCACGTGTTAAATGATGATGTCATAAACAATTTTCCTGCATATAAATTAATACAAAACAAATGCATTTCTCATCATTACTATGATCATAATATTTTCTCTGACCAACTATATGTCTTTTCAAATATAAAGAAAATAAATACATTAGTTTTTAAAACAGGGTGTGACATATCTCCCCCCTTAAAGATCATCATCCTCGATGATTATGTCCAAGCCAAAAATAAACATTTCAAACATGTTCTTAGACATCATGTTATATAAAACCTTCGTCACAATGATGATACATCCGACAAGAACTAATATGATCTCAAGTACTAAATATTTTTGTGTGTGTTTCCGGATGGCATAAGGTTCGTTGTGTTCTCATGATCTAGCATCCTCCCCATGGTGATACTCTCTCTCCTCATATCGGAAGGAAATACAACACTATTCCTGCATCCACCTCAGTTACATGACTGTAGTAAGTCTATTTCATCATTTTGACCACATGTTAAATAATGACATCATAAACAATTTTCTTGCATATAAATTAATACAAAACAAATGCATTTCTCATCATTACTATGATCATAATATTTTCTCTAACCAACTATATGTCTTTTCAAAAATAAAGAAAATAAATACATTAGTTTTTAAAATAGGGTGTGACATATCTCCCGCCTTAAAGATCATTGTCCTTGATGATTATGTCCAAGCCAAAAATAAACATTTCAAACATGTTCTTATACATCATGTTATATAAAAAGATGTGGAAACTTTTGATAGATATCATTGTAATCTTCCCAGGTAGCATTTTCCTCCAAATACTAGTCCCACTAGACCTTGCACTGGGTAACCTCTCTGTTACACAGGCAGAGCTTGTGTACCTCGAGCACTTTGAGAGGCTTGATCATGACCACCCCTAGGTGTTGTACCTATAGAGTATTCCAATCAAGTATATGATTAGATCCTGGTATATATTTATTCAAATATGACACATGGAAAACATCATGCATTCTAGCAAGTGCTGGTAGCAGAGCTATCCTATAAGCTGCTAGATTAACCACTTCTAGGACTTCAAAAGGTCCAACATATCTAGGTGATAGTTTGGAAGACTTTCCAAACTTAACTAGGCTCTTATGTGGCTTAACTCTTAAGAGAACTTTATCTCCTACAGAGAATTGCCAAGGTATTCTCTTGGCATCAGCATGGCTTTTCTATCTACCATTTGCTTCTACCAATATTTTCCTGATCAACTTTACTTTCTCTTCCATTTCTAAAAGCATTTCTGGCCCAAGGCAAATCCTATCCTCTAGCTTATCCCAGCTTATAGGAGTTCAACACTTCCTATTGTACAATACTTCGAATGGAGCCATTTTAATTGTAGAATGATATGAATTGTTATATGCAAATTCAACCAATGAAAGGTACTCTTCCCACTTATACTGTTGATCCATGCAATACATCCTCAACAAATCCTCTAATATTTGATTTACTCTCTCAATTTTTCCATCCACTTCTGGATGATAGACTGAGATTATATTCAATTGTGTTCCCAAAGCTGAGAACAAGGTTTACCAAAACCTTGAGGTTATCCAAGCATCTCTATCTGAAATTATCTTTTTTGGAATTCCATGCAACTTGAAATTTTCTTGCATAAATTTCTTGGCCAAGATAGGTGCTCCATCTGTAAGATTACCAAGTATAAAATGGGCTACCTTAGTAAGTTTATCCACTACCACAAGAATAGCATCATGCTTATAATGAGACATGAGTAATCCTTGGACAAAATCCATACTAATAACCTGCCATTTCTATTTAGGTATGCCATGAGGATACAAAAGTCCCACTGGGTGTTGGTGTTCAACCTTAACTCACTGACACTCTAAGCATCTTGCTACAAATCTTGCAGCATCATTATTCATTCCCTTCCAAAAATATAAGGGTTTCATATCAGATAACAACTTTGTCACTCTGGGGTGACCTGAATATGGTGCAGAATGTGCTTCTTTCCACACAGTTCTTCTCCCTAATTTAGAACATAAATCCTATTATTGAATCTCAATAACCCATTGGGTTCAAAATAAAATCCATCATACATTGTATCTTGAGGATTTTATGTTAGAGATTTCAAAAATTTCTCATAATATTCATCACCAATCAAATTTTTCAATATCTGAGCTTTGAAATCAAAGTACATTGATACTACTGCTAATATGTGCCTTCTTCGACTCAAGGCATCAGCCACTTTATTTTCCTTTCCCTTAATGTAATTAACCTCAAAATCATAGTTAGAGATGAGCTCTAAACATCTTCTTTGTTGAGAATTAAGGTTAGGTTGAGTGAAGATACTTCAAACCTTGATTATCAGATTTCAATTCAAATTGCTTCCCCAACAAATAGTGCCTCCAAACTTGAAGAGCATGCACACTTGTTGCTAATTCCAAATCATGAGGGGCATAATTTTTCTCATAGGGTTGCATCTTTTTGGACTCATAGGCCACCACTTGGTTTTCTTGCATGAGTACTCCTAACCCTTCTCTTGAAGCGTTAGTCACAACAACAAATCAACCCTCTAGGTCTAGCACTCTAAGAATTGGTGCCGAAGGTAACTTCCTTTTAAGAATAGAAAAGGCATCTTCACACTTATCAGTCCATTCAAATCTCTTTCCTTTTCTCTACAAGGAAACTTGATAGGATGAGCAATTCTATAAAAGTTCAAAATGAACATCCTATAATACCCTGCTAATCCCATAAAACTACATACTTCATGCACATTTTTAGGAGTTGTCCATTCTAAAATAGCCTTTATCTTTGAAAGATCTATAGCAATTCCTTTAGCTAATATGAAATGACTAAAGTACTATACCTCTTTCTGAAAGAAAGTACATTTGGATAAATTTCCATAAAGTTTATGCTCCTTGAGTTGTTGCAGAACTATCCATAAGTGTTGATGATGTTCCTCCTCATTACGAGAGTAGATCAAAATATCATCTGAAAACACCATAACAAAATTGTCTAGACAGTCTCTAAAGCCATTGTTCATCAAATTCATAAGTGCTTCTAGAGCATTGGTCAAACCAAAAGGTAAGACTGTGAACTCATAATGTCCATACCTTGTTCGAAAGGTTATCTTGTGAATATCTTCTTCCTTCAATCTCAACTGGTGATAACTTGATCTAAGGTTAATTTTGGAAAATACATCACACATTTGATCAAAAAGATCATCTGTGTGGTAGAGGATACTTGTCCTTGATTGTTGCTTTGTTAAGCATACAATAATCTATACAAAGATGCAGAGTGTCATCTTTCTTTTTAACAAAGATCACTGGCGCACCCCAAGGCGATACACTAGGTCTAATCAACCCTTTTTGTAACAATTCCTAGAGTTTAGATTTTAACTCTATCAAATCAGTAGTAGTCATCTGATAAGGTGCTTTGGACACTAGTTTAGATCCAGGAATAATAGCTATTGCAAAATCAAGAACTCTCTTCGAGGGCAGACCTAGAAGGTCTTCTGGAAACACCTTCTAAAAATATTAAAGAAAAGGGTATTCTTCAAAAGTATTTTCCTTCTTCTCTTCATCTTTTACCTCCTCCATATTTACTACAAACATTTGGCATCCATTCCATTTTTCTCTTTTCAATTGCATCGTGGAAATTTAATTATTTTCATTTCTCATTGAAAACCTTGATTGAGGACAACTTTTCCACCATCATCAATGCATTCTACTATTTTGGAAAGACAATCAACTTTTGCCTTATGTTGAGATAACCATTTCATCCCTAATATGACATCATAGGATCCTAGAGGTGCTACATATAGGTTGACCTCTATAGAAAAGGTAGGTAGGGTTAATTTGGCTTCAAACATGCATTGTTGTACCCGAGCTCTTGACTAGTTTGCAAACTCTACTGTCCATGAATTAGCCATGAAACCAACTTTCCTAGACATTTTATCAAGTGTTCTAGGGTTCACAAAATTTTTCATTTGCTCTTGTATCTATAAGAATAGAATTTGGGGTTCCAAAAAGAGTACCTATGGTTTCAATAAGAGTAAGCTAATACTCATCTTGACAACTATCAAGAGTAGCATTAATGCTTTGCTAAAAAGCCGTTTGTTGTGAAGGTAAAGGCTTGCCTCCATAAAAATATCCTTGACTCTTCGTGGGGCTTTGGTTAGCATAATGATCTCCTCCACACATGAAACATCCTCCAGGAGGACCTCTCTTTCCTTAAGATCAGTTGGTATTATCATCATTCATTTTTGGATTAGAATCCTTATTTCCATCCTTGGATTCATTTCTATTAAATTTGGAACTTTTTCCACGGTTCCTCTCTTTGGATTCGTAATTCTTGTTTCTCTTTTTGAAGGAAGTCGAAGGACAACTCTAGTTAAATTTCCTTCAAGATCTTTCTCGAAATACCGAGATAGATTTGAGCTTATGCTCTTGCTTGATGGCTTTCTCAAAAACTTTGTCTGTGGTTGTGGGTCCATGAACATCCACTTCTTTGCCAATCTGAGTATTCAAGCCCATAATAAACTTCCTTATTCTAAATCTTTCATCCTTCTAATATTATGGCACATACTTCAATAACCTGGTAAATTTTTCCCACTATTCAATAATAGTCATATCTCCTTGACATAGATTTTAAAAATCAATTAATTTCTGGTCAAAGTAAAGTTGGGAAACCACCTTTTTCTAAATATGACCACAAATTGATCCCAAGTTAGACTCAAGGAACTCAATCCTAATTCTATTTTCTTGTTCATCTACCATGTGGATGCTTCTCCAGCTAACTGGTATGCTCCCCATACAACCTTGGTGATCTCAAAATAGTTTCTTATCTTGAAATACTTTTCCATCTCTGTCAACCAAGCCTTAGCTGCATCTCCACTCACTGTTCCATTGAACTTAGGAGGTATAACTTTCTTCATATCTCGGGCTAACTCGTTGGAAAGATGAGTTTTTGCCTCATTTTGTATAAGTGAGTCTTGGTTATTTACTCTTGGTTATCCATGAAAATCAGACTCTTGTCTTCCTTTAGAGTGATTTTGTTGAGTGGTTTCTCCACCTCTAACTTCCTATTCCAGGGCTTCCAATCTTCCTTTTATTTCATTTAAAACTGACAAAATTTGATCTAATTTTTTCATGGAGTTATTCTCAGGATCTAGTCCATATGGGTTCCCTCCTAGTTGGTTTTCAAAGTGTTCCATAATAATACCACACCTGATCATTGCATAGAAATTTATCAAAACATCTAATTTTTTGATAAACTATCATAAAAGTACAAGTTCATTAATATAGAAACTCAAAGATTCATCTCAAACATTTGCTTACTCAAAAAACCAAAACTTTACTTTATTCACTTTCTAGATCCTTACATCCTTATTCAAATACAAAACATTTTGTGAAAGGAAAAATCTACATATCACTTTCTGATAGAGGGAATTCCTCTGGTTCATCCTCTCCGTCAGAATAGAGTAACACAAACTTAGTAGGTGGATGTACTCGTGAGTACTCCTTTAACACCTCTAGACTCATAATAGGTGCATCCTAACCACACCCAAAAGGCATGTCAAGATGTGCAGATGGCTTACTAATATTAACAATAGTAGGGTGTTTAATATGAAAAGAGAGGGATGATGGGGTTAAATGGATGTAAGGGTTAAATCCTCCTTTCACTACAAATATTCAAGGACATACCAACTGAGTTGAAACACACTTTTGCAAGAGGATTCACCTACAAGTTAGGCTATCACTTGGAACGATGTGGAAGCTTAGATGTTATCAATCAATATCTCAATTTAATGCCCAAATACACTTAAAACCCTAAATATGCAAAACAGTAAGCAAATTGATGAATTACGATAAATGTTTGCAGACTAAGGTAGTAGGTAGAGATTAATAACTAACCATTTTTAAAAGTTCGAAGTGTGGAATAGTTGGGGACAATACCACTAGCACCCCTATCCAAGGTACTATTTTCTTTGCAGAATTTTGATCTCCTTCCGACACTGATGTTCACTGTATCTTTCATTTATGTCCCAGAAAAGGTGGACACCTCCACTAGCGCCCAAGTCCAAGGCTAGGTGTTTTTCAGGATGTCGGAAGCTCTTTGAATGTTGCTTATCACTGTCCAAATTGTTTCTATGTTTGTAACTTTGGAGGACACTGCCACTAGCGCCTGTGTCCAAACAATCCTTTTCTTCAGGGATTCAGAATTTGCACACTGTCTTAATGTTCCTTGCAACTCCACTCCATCAAGATGCAAAACCTATAACTTGCAATCACAAGGAGAGTGGTTGGGGGTTGTGGTGTTTAGAGGCTTGCCTCAGTCAAGTCTCAGAGAGACATTCAAGTCTTCCGAACACCGTTGTCAAATAAAGAGTGTGTATCCCTACGGGATAGAGGAAAAATTGAAATGATAAATGATTCAAACACAAATAGATCTCATCTTAGAAGTGTAGATCTCACATAAATAAAGGTTCTTCAATCACATGAGAAGATGAAGCTAAATCTGCCATCACAAACACAATAACAATGATCTGCTCTGCAACAATGAATATCATAGATGCTCTAAAGTCACAAGTTAGCCAAAAGTTCATAATCATCTTCTAGTTTGCAAATGAAACACTAAACATGCTTATATATACAACTACACACATTCCCACTAAGAATTTTGTAATTCAAACTTGAGATGTCAGCATAGGACCTAAGTAATGGTCATAAAACCGACATCTAAATTTAAGGCTGACCTAAAATAGGGTAGGACTAAGGCGCTAGCGCCCAAGTCTACCCTCCCAATTTTGGCCAGCAGTCATTAAAGTATCATCCCCTAGGTCCTATTTGCCATAAGACTTCAGGGTTTTCTCATTGGGATTCAAAATTAACACACAAGATGCTTATAATGCATTCTAAGGACCCGAGATATAAACCTTAAGAGGGAAAATCCCCCAAGGGGACATTTTCTGACATAACATAGGAGTTAACAATCTTTTTGCCTCTTTAAGGCATTCTCCCTTTCCAGGCAGATACGTTTGAGTGCATTAGCTAGTGTCTCAAAATTTGTGAGCCAAGCTTCCTTTGCATAACTCTTTGTTTCTTCAGCCTTTGGTTTAGGAGATGGCTCTTTCTTAATAGTGATCTTAGGCATTTCACTAAGTTTTGTTTTCTTGGCTCTCTTTCTTGTCCTTCTATTTCTTGCCATTCTGGCACAAGAACAAATATTTTATCATTAGCATATCTTGCCAATCTTGTGAAACCTTGCAATGAGCTCCAAGGTCCTAGTACTGAACCTAGTAGCTCTGATACCATGTGTAACATCCCAAATGGAATATTAGAAAAACTTAAACAAAATTAAACATATATGCCCACACATTTTTTTAGAGAATATAACGAAATCAAATATATTACATTTGCAATATATCCATATATAATATACATATTTCAAAAGAAGGCCACTTCACTTGCGACTTACAAATTACACAATAATAAATGGTTGTATTTCTTACAACTTAACACTTTATCAATATCATTTACAAAATAAGCAATGTATTCTTGTTCACAAGTCTTCGATAGTCACTACAAGAGAGAGCATCACCCTAGTGCTTTTCCTCCAACCACAAACCGATGGTCCCCCACACACCTTCCTTTCTGGAAGTGGTCCTTGCCTTCATGAGGGTATTAGATAATGAGAATCAATTGATTCGATATGCCATCTGAGAACTAGTGATGTGTCCTAGCTAATAACATTCAGGTTTACAACTCTAGTCTAGCTCTAGCTATGTATGACCCATTTTGTTTGTTCATCTATCTAGTACACTATGAACTGGCAATGCAAGCAATGACTTTTGCATTACTTTGGCCAAAGTTTCCTATATATACAATTGTATGTTCACTCACTCCTTTCTCGACTTGGATACAACATTGTTATTAATCATTTATTTCTTTTATACATAACAACTCTCTTGGTCAAACTTATACCATATTAGTCATAAAGATATGTACCCTTTATCTACTGGTCATTCCTAACAAGTCTAGGCTGAGAGTTAGATGGCTAGTGTAAACATTTATTGAGTCCCTCTTTGCGTCCTCACAATCATGGGTCTATGACTTCTTGTCATCTACCCAAGGCTTGTTTACCTAATCTCATGTTCATCTTGGTCATCTATACAAACTAAGTTTACATTTAAATCATATAGATTATCAAATAAAGACTCTATCTATCTCAAATATTATTCGACAAATAAACTATCGATAATAAGCTATAATAGCATAATCATTCAAATTGAATACTTCCTTCTGTACATAAATCAAAGAGAGAATTATGACCATCACGATAGTCTAAATCTCAACTTCTTGTTGACATAAAGAATGTTTCCCCAAACATCCTTATGGCTATTCTTAGCCTAAGATGGTTAAAAGATTATTTCTTCATAAGACTAGAATATAGATAAATCAAGATAGTTTTCATATTAACATCTATATATAACTCAATCAGGTCTTGATCCATAGCTAATAAGAGAAGTATACTTATAGTTGATCTTCTCTTAGATCCTTCTCTAAATTACTAATAATTCCTCTCTAGGTTACTAAATCTCAACTTGGTTTTTATGTAAACAAACAGTCTCTTATAAGACTTGGGTTAAACTTTCACCCTTAGCCTCTATGTTGTTACATAATCAGCTTAAGACTAAAACACATTTGACCTAAGTTTGAATCTTAGTCAACCATAGAGACATAGAAGGTCTTCTTATATCATATTCGACCTTCTTGATGTATAGTTAGCCTCCTTGTGCTATAGTCAACCTCCTAAGGATTATATATATATATGGCCTTCTATATATCGACCGGTCACAAACTTGTGCCATCAATTTGTATCATATTGCTCGGCCATAGACTTGGTCTACTGGACTGAATTCATAGTATTTCAACCTAAAAGTTTACACAGTCAGCCATAGAGACATATAGACTTAAGACTTCACAGTTGGCCTTATCAAAGTATATGTGGCCTAAGACTTAACAGTTGACCCTCATCAAAGTATGTGGCCTAATACTTAACATTCAACCCCTATCAAGGTATATGTGGGCTAAAGTACCACTACCAAATGGTTTAGATATCACACTGACTGTTATCCTAGTCTATTATATATATAAGGATAATAATAAGGCATACAACATGGATAATCAACTCTCTGAGATGTCAAGCCATAATGTTTTACAATAGATCATAATAAAATAAGGATATCATATATCCTGAGTCATTCTTCCTACCTAGAACGAAGTATAATGCTTACAAATATAGTTCTAAATCCTCAGTCGAGATGATCAACATATTATCTCTGCATATTCTATTGCAGATACTATGCTTTTCTCTCAATTCAATCCTACAAGAGTCTCAGTTAGCCTTTAAATTTATGTCAATCAAATCAGCAATAGAGATAGTTGAGCATAAATTTTCATTTACAATGGGGTAGCTGTGAAACGTTACCAAATGTCTATCATTCCAAGGTTTCTTTGGTAGGAGATCTTCCATTATTTCTAGATTCTTTTAACATCCCATGGATTCTTACTATTCTCTACCATAAATGTAAGAAGTGGAAAAGACATCCAAGTAAGATTCTTCCCAAAAGGATATCGTTGCAAGAAGGAATGTTTCCATGAAATAGATAACTCCAAATAAGATAACTAACTTCTAGCGTTTGGATTTGACTTTTTAATTGGGTGTTCCATATCATTGTTATGTTTTTATTAGACTTATAAGAGGTTATATTATGTCCAATGCAAGCCTACTAGATCCCTAGTTGAAAGTTAAGTGTGATTGTCAACCAATTTAGATCATCTTGTCCATAGGTTGTGCCTATTTGTTCATGTTGTTTTCCAATCTATATGCTTTCGAGTTGTTGTTTTAGTTCTATTTCAATTGTAGTTACATGTTTTGATTTGTTCTGAAGTACTCTTTTGATTTTGTAGGTGATTGTTTAATTTCATTTATAGTCAATGGTTTGATTTATTTCAAAGTACTCTTTTGATTTGGTAGATGATAAATTTTATATCCATTATGATAAGTTAGTTAAACTTACAATGTAATGTTAGTCATTATATCAATCTTTCTTAAGTATATGTCTTCCAAATGGGTGCTAATATATAAGTTTAGTATATGATAAGATGAAATATTTTCTCATTATTTTTTATTAAACTACATAAAGTAAAATATCTTAGTTTCAATTGTGGATCATAGTCAACATATGCTTTTTTTGTTAATTTGGAGCATTAGATTGAAAATTATAATGTTGAATAATTTTAAAGTTACTCACATTCAATTTGGAGATATAGATTATAAAAGTACAAATAAATCAAATTGGAAGCATAGTAAATTTCATGAAGTTGATTGATATGCAAAATACTATTAGTATTGAATTGAAAATGATGCCCACCTTTAGAATTGTTCCATTTCATCCCCTAGTATAGGCAAAATTTTGGTTTTTCACATGTGACTTGACCATTAAACTAGGTTGCAAGAGGTGGCACCAAAGCAAGGTTCATCTAGATAGTAGGATAATGGAAAGCACTTAAAGACTTCAAATGCATATTATGTTATATGTACCAATCCCTTTTCTACTAGATCTTCAATGACTATTCAAGATCAAGACTGGTGCATTAGAATATGCACTTGGAGCAATTATCACTTAACATGGCCATCCAGTTGCATACCATAGTGAATCATTCACTATGTTAGTCGAAAACTACCCAACATATGATCATGAGCTTTATGCTATTGTTCAAGCATGTAAGCATTGGAAGCATTATATCTTCGGTAAGGAAACTATGATCCACATAAACAAGTCAGTCTAGCTATAGAAAGAGTGGCATCATAAATGGTCTTCGTATCTTCAATAATTCCACTTAAATATCAAGGATAAGAAGGGAATAACCAATCCAATAGCGAAATGGGGGAGAGGGGACATAAAGAAATAGGGATAAAGAGGGAGAGATGGGGGAGAGGGGACTTAGAGAAATAGGGATAGAGAGGGAGAGAGGGAGAGGGAGAGATGGGGGAGAGAGGAGATAGAGAGATAGGGATAGAGAGGAAGAGATAGAGAGGACGAGAGAGAGAGAGAGGGAGAGAGATGCGGGAGAAGGGACATAGAGAGATACTGATAGAGAGAGAGATTTTAACTAATTAAAAACATGCTCACGTTATAACGCGAGTGTGTTTTTTCTTGCTTTGAGAAATTCCAACCCTAAGGGTTGGATTTGCCTTGGGCATCCAACCCAAAGGGTTGGACGTACCTTTTGGAGGCCAAGGACGTGTTTTCAACAAATCTTAGAAAATCAACCAAATTCTGATTGTGCTTCCCCTCAGGTTTACACGTTTTTCAATGTCAATATGAAAAAATGCCACTTGATGACTTCAATTTTTTTATCAGCTTTCTAACCATGTATTTTTTTAAAACTTGATGATGTTAAGGTTTCCATCTTGAATTTCTTTTGCTTATTTGTTCATTTTTTTCAGAAAACCTATGTCTAGTATTTTTGGTGTCATTTTTTACTTTATCAAAACTTGAAAAAATACATTTTTAGATTCTATACTCTATTCTATACACATTGAAAAAAAATTATTTTTGATTATTTTTCAAAAAAAATAGGGGGAAGCAAACTCAAATTTCTAATTTTTAGGATGTTTCAACTTTGAAAATTCATAAAAAATCATATATTCATTAAAAAATTATCAGAAAATTAGGCATAAACTACATGATAGCTAATTTGCCACCGAAGTGATTTTTGAAATACTTAAAAAAAGTCAACATTTTAGGGGGATCACATTAGGTGCTATGTTATATTTTTCTAACAAAATCAAGAGCACTTTGTGTGCTCCCCCTATTTGGACCTCTTAATCTCCTCCATTTTTTGAAAAAAATAGTAGTTGAGAAACTAGATTTGGATCACTACAAATTTTTTTCTTATCACATTTTCTAATTTTGAGTGTGGATATCTTCAATTTCTCATCCAAGATTAATTTTTACTGATTTCAGAAAAAAGTGGCCACTTTTGACCCCCTTTTGGTCCCCCATTTCCATGCACATACCCTTAGGAGATCCTCCATTGTTGTTAGATCCTTTTAACATCCCATGGATTTTTTACTATTCTCTACCATAAATGTAGGAAGTGGATTGACATCCAAGTAAGATTCTTCCCAAAAGTATATATTTGCAAGAAGGAACGTTTCCATGAAATAGATCTAACTGCAAATATGATAACTAACTTCTAAGAGTTCAAATTCATTCATGGGTGATTGCTTTTGGATTTGACTTTTTAATTGGGTGTTCCATATGATTGTTATGTTTTTATTAGACTTATAAGAGGTTATATTATGTCCAATGCAAGCCTATTAGATCCCTAGTTGAAAGTTAAGTGTGATTGTCAACCAATTTAGATCGTCTTGTCCATAGGTTGTGCCTATTTGTTCATGTTGTTTTCCAATCTATATGCTTTCGAGTTGTTGTTTCAGTTCTATTTCAATTATAGTTACATGTTTTGATTTGTTATGAAGTACTCTTTTGATTTTGTAGGTGATTGTTTAATTTCATTTATAGTCGATGGTTTGATTTATTTCGAAGTACTCTTTTGATTTGGTAGATGATAAATTTTATATCCATTATGATAAGTTAGTTAAAATTACAATGTAATGTTAGTCATTATATCAATCTTTCTTAAGTATATATGTCTTCCAAATGGGTGATAATAGATAAGTTTAGTATGTGATAAATGAAGTATTTTCTCATTATTATTTTTATTGAACTACATAAAGTAAAATATCTTAGTTTGAGTAGTGGATCATAGTCAACATATGCTTATTTTGTTAATTTGGAGCATTAGATTGAAAATTATAATGTTGAATAATTTTAAAGTTAGTCGCATTCAATTTGAAGCTATAGATTATAAAAGTACAAATAAATCAAATTGGAAGCACAATAAATTTCATGAAGTTGACTTATATGCAAAATATTATTAGTATTGAATTGAAAATGATGCCCAACTTTAGAATTTTTTCATTTCAATGAATGTTTTAAATAAAACTTTGAATAATTGTCATTCCTACTAGTAACTATTTTACCATTATAATTGTTCTTTAATATTATGTGAGTTTTATAGGGTTCATAATACAATACATAAACTAATTTTCAAATGGGTTTCAAGGACAAGGACTAACTATTGGTAGGCAAAACTGCCAACTATCTTCCCTAATAACAACTATTTTAATATTATAATTCTTTAGATAGCATTCTGTAAGTTTTACAAGGTTCATGATACAATGTACATAAGCTAATTTTCAAATGTCTTGTTATAACCAGGACTAACTATTAGCAACAATGTTGGCGACAAGGATCAAACGAATGCTGGTAAAGGAAAACAGGGTAAGAATATCAAGCAGGGAGGACTGAGTTCTCATACTCGTGAGAGCAAGAAAAAATCGTTAGAAGTAGAAAAAGATGAGTTGTTGGGCTTTGTGAAATTGCACGAGAAGTTTTATAAGCAGGAACTATAGGCAGACGAGACTTTAAAGAAGCTATGATCGTGCTAGTGTTTTGCTATGGGTTTCTTGTTTGTTTTTTACTTGTTGTTTGTTGGCTGCCGGTTAATCTTGTTTAGTCTGTTGGGCAGCATTTTGTAATAGGGTATCGAGGCCCCTTCAAAACATGTTTTACCCCTTTAATCAAAAGCTATTAGCAATAATTAAATTATCAACTCTACTTTCAAACATATTTGCAATGACAGGAACTAATCACCATGCTGCACTTATTATGTAAAACTATTGTTTTGATAGTGGCCATATTGTTGTGGTGAGTGCATAACAACCACCCACTCATTTAATCCTTTTTAATTGACAATTTTCAGTGTTCTTGCTGTTTAATTTATTGAGAGTGACATCAATTTATGTTGAGATATCAAATTTTCACAGTCCACAATAATATATGTGAGTACTTTTGATAATAACTGTTGATAGATCGCTAAATATAATCCAAAATATTAATTCTAAAAACAACTCCACAATCCATCATCAAACTACACAATTATAACCACTCACAACACTAAATCAAAAAAAAGAAAAAGAGAAAGAAAGAAAGTAATCCAAAACATTGATTTTAAAAATGAATGCACAGGTACAATCAAAAGCATTCACAAACAGCATTGATTTATTCCAACGAATGGACTTTAAAACAAATAATTTTCAAACATGTGAAGCCGACATGATAAGAAGAACGTGAAGAATTGATGTGGAGTTTCCCACCGTATTGAAACAAGTCATACTTTTCTTGAGCACTCAGAATTCAAGAAGCACGAGTTTTGGGTTTCTGTCATAAAATGGTCCCACAATGGAAAAACTGGTCACTGTCGTTTAATGACCTCAATAAGATTGCAGACTGCAGACCGACATTTGGCCTAAATACGGTGGAAGACAGCAAATTTCCATTACAGATGGTGTGGAACACAAGTTTCCCAATCTCCAGACAAGATTAGGAAGAAAATACAGGTCAACAATAACTAAGCCGGATAGTTTTCCCATTAGAAAGGAAGGAAACCTTTTCTTTCTGTTTAATGGTGACTGGTCGTGTTCAACAATTTGACTGGTTGATTGTAAATTGTAACTGAAATCCGCCGACAGAGAACTACACAAGCTTCTTGTGGTGGAAAAGTTAAAGAAAGCCTAATGTGATCCTCATCCCTATCCATTGTTGGTCTGACAAGAAGTGTACAAGGAAGCTACGTTTATTTTGTAATGGCCACATGGATTTTATTAGATGCTAATAATTGGTTAACGATTTAAAAAAAAAAAAGGTATTTAGAGGTTGTGATTTAGAGAGGATCTCTATTAGAAGGTTGTACTTCTCTATAGATATTACTAACAATGGCACCTTAGTGTGCAATGGGTGGGCCGAAGAGTTGAGGAAGTTTAATTTCTATGTCTTTAAGTGAATAATGATTGTTTTGTATCGTTATGGTTCATGTCATTTTTTTTCTAGAGAGTATTGAATTAATTTGCATAATCTTAATGGATTTTAAGATCCTTGTGTTTTGCTTCGTAGCTACTTCAAATGTGTGTGCTTCCTTTCTAGATTCATGTCCATGCACTACACCTAGTTCACTTGCATTCAATTAGTCATCACCTATGCATATTAATAATAGTAAATATACTAATCGTATTTATAATATAATAAATATTATATAAAATATAAAATTATGATTAATATTAATATATTGGACGATTTTATGTGAATTAATAATAAATATATAATAGTTAATAGAGATATAATATATAATCTTATTTTATTAAATATAAGATAGATAAATATAAGTTAGCGAATCAAATATAACTGTATAATTACTTAATATTCATTTATAATCATATGCTAATAATAACATATATTTATATATAATACTAATTAAATTAACCTATAAGAAATCTAATAACTTAATTGATCTTCCATGAGTTGTGTGTGTGTGTGTGAGAGAGGGGGGGAGATAGGGAGAGAATGAGATAAAGAAAAAAAGGTAGATAGAGAGCTAGAGAGAGATAAAGAGAAATGGATAGATAGAGAGGGAGAAAAAGAGATATAGAGGTAAAGATGAACAGAAAGAGATATAGATAGATAAATGAGAGAGAGAGAGAGAGAGAGAGAGAGAGAGAGAGAGAGAGAGAGATTTTACCTTTACCACCCATCACAATTGAAGAGACCTTTCTTAAAACACAATATCATTACCCATCATGGGATTATAAAACAAAGATTAAGTGCATAAACATAGTGACAAAAAGTGTTCCATCATGTCATAGACTCGAGATTACAGTCAACCATTCCAATACTCTTTCAATTTTGGCGTACCCATTGCACACTAGGGTGTGATTGCTAGTGTACTTCTCGTTGTTATTGAAAGATCTCTATTTTAAAATGAAGACATGTGTATTCTAGTTATATCTATTAATATTCGTTATAAAATCTATATAATTTGTTATTATAGATTATAATATATCAAGATATATAATAATACATATTAATAGATTTAAGTGAAATATAGGTATCTTGTTATTTTATATCAAAGACATAACGTAGAGTAAAAAATAGTTTGATAACAACTACTTGTCACTTACACCTTGGACTTGTGTACACATGTCCAATGAGCATTGAGCTTACTCAATTAAAGCACCAACCATGAACCATGTCAGGCAAGGGTATTCACACTCAAAATTGAATCTATTAGATAACACGTGGAGCACAATGATTAATGGCTAATGAGGATTGTGACTAAACTAAGGTGCTCCATAGTTAATTTTCCCTTTGGGGCATTATTTTACTATAATAAATATTTAAATTCTATAAAAATTAGTTGAAGATATTGATTTTTAGTTCTTTTATTTTTTAATCAATGTTTTCAAGTATTATATATTATGTTTTCCTTTTGTACCTATAAATCTATTAGATAACTCATCGAGTATGAAGATTAATGGCTAACGAGGCCTATGACTAAACTAAGGTTTATCATTTTATTCTTTACATTAAGTAGATGAAAGGTTTAATCGAAAACTTTTATTAGATTTTTAATTTTTATAGAATTTAAATATTAATTATAGTAAAATGACTTTTTCCTTTATCTATATTGATAAAAATCATAGGGTAATGAGACTATCTAAAAACACACTTTTAAACATATGTTATTAAAGGTCAGAGCATCACACTTTAAGTTTACCACTCTCTATCTTCTTTTCTCGATAACAATTTTTCTGAACATTTAATTATATAAATCATTTAAATTACATTACAATTCTTACCAATAATTAATATTATTAAATATTCTTATTATTATTAAATATTCGTTATACTAAAAGGACATTTTGTGTCCAATGAGCATTCGGCTTACTCAATTAAAGCACCAACCATGAACCATGGCAGAAAAGGGCATTCACACTCAGAATTCAATCTATATATTTATAATATTGTATTTTAAATTGTTATATTTTTTCTATATATTTTATATTTAATAGTATATGTTGAATGTTTATTAATATTAAATATCATTAAATATTAAAAAGTTATAAAAATTATTATTATCTAAAACAAAAATCTAAAATCTAAAATCTAAAAATTAAAAATTAATTAATATTTAATATATATTCTAGCTAAATCTACTTCTATAGTTAAAAAAATTATACCCAATTTGCCCATTACACATTAAAATACAATTGTTAATACTCATTATTATTTTTGTGAATATAAAATTGTATAAAACTACACAAATACATAATCTTTCACTCCCCACAATTTATGCCATTACACTTAATTACGTCGAGATAACATGTAGGTAAAAGTAATAAATAATTTCTTGAGAAGAGAGCATACAATTTTGGTGATGGTGAATGGTTGTCCATCCATCAACAGAGTTGAAAGAATGTAGTGATATGTGTTGTTGAGACAGTTTTTAGAACAAAAAATTATTGGTCATGGTGGGATTACGAAAGTAAGCTTAACTACACAAACATAGTGGGAAAAAGTGTTGTGTGATAGACTTGGGTCTATGGTTAAGAATTGTAATGGAAAATCCTACATGAAAGATTAGGCTAGATGGTACTTTTAGAATGTAAAAAGTGGAGCTTGGTATGAAATGACACTTTTACAAATATATATATAAAGGGAAAGAGAGATAAATAAAAAAGACTCTCTCTCTCTCTCTCTCTCTCTCTCTCTCTCTCTCTCTATATATATATATATATATATATATATATATATATATATATATATATATATAAACACTTTCGTAGCATGTTGATACTCAGACCTAAACTAAAAGTAGATAACTTTCTCATCATCAAATTGATGTTTTAAATTACCACACAAAGACTTAAATTATATAACATAATCATTATTTTTCTCATTGCTTTGTTGGGAATACTTGGTTAAATATTTCATAGTTACTTCCGAGCCCATATTGATGGGGAAGTGCTTTAGAAAAGTAGTGGCAAGCTTTTCAAAAGAGTGTACAGAGCATGAAGGTGAAGAATAAAACCATTGTATAACACATTCCTATAAGGTTCTTGGAAATGACCTAGCCAAAATCTTATCCTCATAAGCAAAAACTATTATGAAAGCTTGTAAATGCACGTTAGGATCTCCCTCACAATTTTATAATTCAAATCTTGGCACCACATATACTATACAAAAAGGTTATATAACAACCTCATAAGCAAGTGGCGTTTGATGTAGGTGATTGTATATAATAGTATCCTTATTGTTGTCATTCACTTGTTTCTTCAGAGTACCTGTATCTTGTAACATTATATGCAAGTTAGAGTAGGGCTAAAGGTAGTATTAGGCATGTGTGAAATAGTTGAGGATGTATAATGAGAATGCGTGGAAATAGGTAACAAACATAGCGATGGAGGGAGGGACCACATTATGAGATGAGGTGAAAATGGGATGAGGAGAGCTAATATAAGACATGGGTTGGGAAGGAGGGTTAATGTGAGACATAGGTTAGGAATGATGGATGGTGTGAGACACATGGGTAGAAGCTATGACACTAGTAGGTATGTGAATATAAGGATGATATATAGGTGGCACATTAGGGGATGGGATCACTTGAGGTAGGTATGGAAATTGATACTTTAAATTGCCACATAAAGACTTAAATTGTATAACATAATCATTATTTCGCTTATTAATTTGTTATGAACAGTTGGTTAAATATTTGATAGTTACTTTGTGGAAGTGCTTTATAAAAGTAGTGCCATGCTTTTCATTAAGTGCTTTTGAAAATGGGATGACGAGGAGGGCTAATATAAGACATACGTTAGGAAGGAGGGTAAATGTAAGACATAGGTTGGGAATGATGGATGGTGTGAGACACATGGGTAGAAACTATGACACTCTAGTAGGTATGTGAATATAAGGATGATATGTAGGTGGCACACTAGGGGGATGGGATCACTTGAGGTAGGTATGGAAATGGTAGGGGCAAAGCTAGGAGTAGTAGCAGCTATGGAACTGATAATAGTGGTATGATGAGGCTCAAAAGACGAGGAAGGGTGGGATGAACACTATTAGAAGAGACTAACAAAGATCCAATACCAAGTAGAATATATATGCTAAAAGGTGCATATAATAAAGTTTAGTGCAAAAGGGTGACAAATTGTCGAAGAGATGCATCATTAGCAAGTCCATCAATAATTAGTTGGCTAGTAAGAGTAAGATCTTGTTTGGCAACATAAGCATCATGGTCATAATGTTGTTGATGATCAAAGTGGTTCTCATCATGAGCATCATAAATATTTCATTTTAATTAGATTGAGTAGCCATAGTAGGGTTAGGACAAGCACCCCTTCTCAAAGGAAGATTAGGGTCTTGAGTAGCTCGTGGCATAAAAAATCAATACTATTATGAGAGAGATAAGATAATGTAATATAAAATCATTCTCATATTTAAATATAAGAAAATCAATAAGATAAATTAAATTTGAAAATGAATCTAGTATAATATATTGTATATTAAATTGAATATATTTATTCTATAGATACAATATACAATATATTTACTTATTATTTATTATTATATGGTATATAATGTAAATTATTAAATATATTTTTTAAATTTTATTATATTATTAAATCATATATTTATAATAGATATATTTAATACTTATATATTTGTTATGTAATTTATATATAAAATCTATATTATATTTATATTTATATTTATTATATTTTATAATATTATTTAAAATAATTTGTAAGAAATCTAACAATTTAAGTGACCTTTCATAGATTGAGAGAGGGAGACAGTAGAGAGTTGATACACACTATTGAGTACAGAAATACTCACAATGTTTAGACTCATTATAAAAAACAATATTTATTATTTGATTATATATTTATTTTATATAAAATATATATTATAATTATATCTATTATTCTATATAATGTAAATTGTTAAATATAAATATAATTTAATATATATTATTTATGAAAAAAATATTATTTAATATAATGCTATGAACTATAATATTGATTTTATATATAATAAATATATAATATAAAATTTATATATTAAATATTTAATTAACTATAATATTAAAGATATATTATATACAATATTAAATATATATAAATATAAAACTAAATAAATAATAAATATTAAAATTAAATAACTATTAAATATAGTTAGAAATTATAATATATCTCTTGATAACATGTAGTCACGTTAGAAGGGATCCAATAGCTTCACTGCATGTATATAAATCAAAGACAGGTATGCGCCCTTGCTTTTCATTATATATCGGTTTCTCCTCCTCCATTTTTTCATTATATAAAACAAATAAATATGCACTGTAAGAAATACGATTAGGTTTATATGCTTCCAACAGTGCGGCAAACTAAAAACTTAAAAACTAGACGGCGGCGGAAAACCAAAAAATGAGGGACGAACGATGGGAAAGGGCGACCGGTGAAATCTAACGGTTGCAGGCACTTCAATCATCTTGCATGCCTAACCACCAATGGAAACTGTTGATTCTCCATGTCAGGGCTTTGGTTGCCAAAGGGAACGCCTTCGGCGTAATAATATTTTATTGTTTTCTTGAATTAGAATTATATGGTTGGTTCATGGTGTAAACTTATCTTGTTAGTCGATAGGCTTTTATATGTGAATATTATAGTGCTCGAAAAATTGTCTCACATTGTAAAAAAATTCATGCCGAAAAATTTTCTAAACTCATCCGTTGTTCCTATCAGCATATTCCTTGAACCTCCCATGGGTGCAAGTGCTAGTTTTTATTGGTGTTGTACTAGCTAGAAGTGGGTTCTAGCATTATCTCATTATTTAGCATGTGTTACTGGCATGTATTCCTTGTATTTGCTTGGGCACTTGTTACTGGCATGTATTCCTAGTATTTGTTTGGGTATTTTTTTTTGGCATGTGGTATCGGCTTTGGCACTATCTCTTGGTAGCTACTGTTGGCATTGGATTTTTGACATTAACACTTGGTTTGGGCAATGATTATGGGTACTAGCCTTTTACAGACGTTACAATAATTAGAGAGTGTATGAGTACATAGATGCATGCTCAATGATGGTGTGTGTGTGTGTGCGTGTGCATGCGCATGCACACACAAAGAGTTCCAACTTTATTGCCATTATCTCAGAGGGAGTTTCAACTGTCTTGTTGAGATATATGGGTGTATTAGTGCAAGGAGTTCCAATCTATTAACATTGTCACTCATGGAGAGTTTTGACTATGTTGTGAGATATGTGTATTCATGTGAGAAGTTTTGACTCTACCATCATTGTTATTCTCAAAGGGTTGTGATCATACTGCTTGAGTTGTTGCAAAAGGTATCCATTGGAGATGGACCTTGTTGCCCTTTACCAGGCTCATTAAGCATGGTGGTGATTGAATACTAGTGACTTGAATCTTAGATGTGGCTCTTATGACATCTCTTCTACCTTAGGGAGGTAGTGATGGTCTTTTGTTGCTTTAGGACAAATGTGGGGTTAATATGTCTTTATCAGAGCATCTATACATTACGCTCTTTGATGTAAGCATTGGTCAATCATGCATCACAATTAATACAACACATGACAAGGAATACTTTGAGTAGATCATTTTCTATAGATGGAGCTTCCATGATGGCGCACATTTGTGTAGCTCACTCTTGCACCATGTGCAAGTATGTTTAGGTCCTATTGGAGGCACCAATGGTGTGCCTTTAAACATGATAGATTGTCGTGCCCTATCAAAGGGATCAACATAGTTGAAAGCATCCTAAACTCGAGCACATGAAGAGTAGGGCCAAGCTTTCATTGAGGTAAAGTTAAATTTTTAACATGAATTTTTATTTGAATTTAAAAACAATGACTTTGATAAGTCCTAGTAAACACATGATAATAATTGTCCGTTGAGGCACTAAATGATGAGCAATGTAAAGAAGAATGTCATGACACTCCAGGAGTTGTCATTGAGTTTGGTATAGACTATATGATATGAATCTTCTCTAGGCATTTATCTTTATTTTTCCTACATATTTTCTTGTTTCTTACTCATTGCAATAAAAATATAAAAGAAAAAGATTCAAAAAAATCTATAGAACACATGAGACATAAGGTTTAACCTAGGAAACTCTTTTAGGAAAAAAATCCAACACCAAAAGAGAGCCAACAATTGTATTAATTTATAAAATATAGAATCCAAATATAATTATCTCCTTATCTCACCTTTCTTAGTCTACAAGCTTGCATTCACTGTATTGCATCTACAAGCACCCATTTTAGATTACATTATTTGTCATCTTCTCATCATCCCCTCATCAACCATTTCCTTTGATGCCTTAGCTTAGATACAACTAGTCATTTCATGGAATACCAACTGACTTAACATTCTAACTGCCTTAAGAATGTCAACCATCAAACAACTAAATGACCTGACCATGCCATGACACCATCTCTACCATGTGTCACTCCGACAAGGTTGTCCCAACTAACAAAATACTTTCAATCTAGAGACCCTTCTAATTGGTCCAAGTCATTAGTTGTCGCTACATTGAATAGAAAACTGAGTAGTAGTAAAACTATGACTCTTGTGGTACTGCCAAGACCATTCTCATGGATTACATAGTAACTAAGGTAACACTTCCATGTCTATATTACTCTAGAACTTACCTTCTAGATCATCCATCTATCTTCTGCAGATGTCACATTTGCTCTAGTAATGTTGCAAATACTCTAACAATGGTGTACATACTCTAACATTGATGTAGAATACTCTGCACAAGCTATGGTAACCATACTACATCAAACCTTCTATAGTTTCTACCATGGCTTCAACAAGGTCCAACACACCTCCTGGCCAAACCACAAAGACTTTAACTTATAGCACATAGTATCACACAATACAACAAAGTCAAACTCACATTGCATACAGTCACCATGGTAATCCAAGTCACACCACTTTGCATGCCAACACCATCTTGCTATCTATGATTAAACTCCTATGAACTGGGAACTCTCTGTAGGTGAATATCACACCATAGTTCCAACATATTCAACATGATCAAGCCCTTTGAGAGTTCATGGATGTTGTTCCTTACAATATTACCCCTACTGCCAAAGAATTTTTTGAAGCACCTCTGTTTAAGTGAGCTTCATGATGCACTTATCTATACAACTAATGATAAATCCCCTACTTTTGAGGATTTTATTATGAACTCTACCAAGTTACTTAGCACATTGTTGGTTCAAAATTGCTACAAGTTTAAGGAATACTATTGCAACTCATTCATAAGAAAATAATATTAATGGTCTAGGAGGATATTTGTATATATAATTTTTAAATATGGAATTATAACAATGTAAGTAGGATGTACATAGTCACTAGATTGTGTATATAGATCCATGTAGTCATAGAACATCCAAACTTACAATTTGACCATTGAAAGTGGAAGAGGAAAGGTCACATAGTTGGATTTCTAACTTCTACAACACTTGGAGTTGAGAGTGGAAGAGGAAAGGTAATGTAATATCCCACCCAGGTGGAATATAGCCAAACAAATTTTCTGCCTTAAATCTGTTATGTTTTTTCTATTTTTTCTGAGTTTTATGTTTTTTGCATTTACTAGCACACATGCATGGATATATTTTGCCAATAATAGAAAATACAAAATATGCATAAACTACTGAAATTTTCATATTTTAATATCTTCTAAAATATTCAATGTTTTGATAAAATAACAAAGACCCAGTTGAGAAAATATACTCTAATATTTAAATCACAAATACCCAGAAAATCGTATTGGCAAAATATGAAGATTTTTTACATACTCAGTTTGCTGTTATGAAAAGTACAGGCCTGATATGAATGCAACAGCAACAATAAAAGCTTGAAATCTGATATAAATGGCTACCAAGAATGAAGCTACAAGTCTGCAATTAATTATTTTTCATTAATCTTCAAACCCTTAATGATATCTTTCACCTTTAAGCACAAATAGAACTCCAGAATGAAGCTCTCCTCAGGCAATGATTCAGATGATCTTTCACAGCCTCAAGATTGCACAAACAATGAAGAGTTTTCATTCTCCAATGCTGATATGAAGACAATCTGTTGAAACCCTTGGTCTCATGCACAGACTTCAAGAAATCCTCCAAAGCAAAGTCAAATGATCATTCAATAATAATGAGGTTGATTTGCTTTTTGAGTCTTTTTATAACCTCAATCTCCTTAATAGCTTTTAAATCCACTTTCAAATCCACTTTAGGTTTTAAATAAAAACTTTATTATAAGTCTCATAAATGGGTGCTCCAATCCATGAAATTTAAATGTACTTTAAGTGATTTTAATGATGGGTCATGGCCCCATTGAATATAAAGTAAATTCAAAAACTTTATAATCTAACTTCACTTAGCACTTTAATCCATTACTTTAATATCATTATATGACCCCCACCTTATAATAATAATTAATTATTATTAAAGATTACCTTTAATAATAATTAAAAATTACTTATCTCCATAAAAATCACTTATCTCCATAATTAGACATCATTTCTCAGTCCTGTCTGAACCTGGGGTTCACCATGACACCGTCTATGCATCCAACCATCTTACCAAAAATAGCAGGGGTCCATCTCTATCAACCTCAGTTGGCTAAAAATAGCAAGAGCCTCCAATACAAGACCAGAGACCTCTAAACAACTTTATCACCAACTGAAACTAGGGAACAACACTGAAATCACCACATGACCAGATACCCTGCTATAAATAGAAACTCAGGAAAGATGACTTACTATAAATAGTAAGTGTGCAGAACTGAGTCCAACAAAGGCCAAACCTAAACCCATACTGAGCTCTGATGGAGACAACACACTGATCTCTGCCAAAATGGACCCTCTAACCATCTGAGTTAGCCTATGAGGGCCAGTGATAGGCTGAACCATCATAAAACAAGATCACGCTAAAAAGGGGACATTATAGGTCACATGGTTAGATTTTAAAATTCTACACTTCATTTGTCTGTTAATACATGTTGTCTCACTTTTTCAACATCTTTTCATGTGTTCTTGAGAGACAAAGGTGAAGGATAGAAAATAAAAATAGGAATAAGAAGTGTTCATCACAGTGTTTCCATCTTGTGAACTACCCCATTGTGAGAAAAATTCCCTTTGTACTTGTACATTTGAGCTCAAGGAGACCACAAAGAACATATTTCTATGTTGGATTTCTCCCAGTAGATTTTCTAGGTTATATCTTGTGTCATGTCCAATGGTGAATGATCTCCTTCACTATTTAAACTCCAAGTACTACTTTTATATTGTAATTTACTACACTTGAATGCTAATCAGTGGTAGAATGAATTGTACTTGTATGCTTAAGTAAACTAATTCAATAAAGACTTTTCATTGATCAATTAATCAAGGAAATATAGAAGGAGATCTAGATTTGATTACCATTTCCTATCTTATCATAACTTAATATCTCTTATGAACTCCTTGCCAAATCTTCCACTAACCATCTACATTCTCTTTTGTTACAATAGTTAGGCTAGAAAAAATCAAATTTGTATTAGAATCATTATATATCCTTGATAATATTATTGTAGTTTGGAAAGGCATGGAATGGGCTCAGACCTCTTGAAAGAGAGTTTTTAATCAAATTAGATTTTGGGAAATCTTATGATCATATTGAATGGTGTTTCATCCTTGCCATACTTAAAGCTTTAGCATCTGGTAGTTTTTTATTTGTACCATTCATTTACCCTTTTGGTACTTATTTTACCATTAATAATTTTTATTTAAATGGTTTGGTCTTTTCTATTCAATCTATCAAGACTAACCTTTAGTTACATATCTCTATGTCATTACAATGAAATATTTTGGCTTATCTTTTAGCACGCTAAGCTAAGTATGACCTTAACAAGGGATTTCCCTACTTTATAGGAAATCTCAAGCTAGTTAATGGTCATTTTACAAATGAATCATTCCTTATGCTCTCTAAAGATAAGCCATCTTTTTATGAGGGCCTCTCTCCATCATATGCATTTTTCTTACAAAGTGTATTTTTTGAATATCCAATAGAATAAAACTCAATGTTAATTTAATATATGATATCTCTACCTCAACATGACTTGATAACTTTAATTGGAAATGATTCAATTGGGTAAGATGTTTAAATTTCTTGGAACCCCTTTCGCCTTTGATGTTTCTCCATATTTTTAATAGAAATATATATGTTGTAGAGAGTTGAGATATAGATAGCTTATTGGATACCTAAACCTTGTCTCTTGCACCTAAGTTTCATATTTGCACTAAAGTGTTAGCTAATACTTATGTTTATTTATCTTCATGTTGGATACCTTTTAAAGTTAGTTATGACCATCTTGCTAAATAGTTGTAGGATTTTCTCTAGGCCACATCCAAACATACTTGAGGCTTTCTTAGTGGTGTGGGCTATTTGTTACCTTCCTTAGAGAAAAGGTGGCCTTGGTATCATTGGCATCCACTAAAAGAACACTACCCTTTATGTTAAGTGGGTGTTGAGTTCCATTAAAAGGTTTGAGGCATGGAAGATTCTACTTAGGCATTATTTCTTTGGGAAGGTCACCCTATGTAAGGAAGGTTTAGTGCATCACCTATTTACTAGTTATAATTGAAGGCACTTTTGCAATTCAGTGTAATATGGAAAGTCTTGAAATGGGTAAATCATTTATAAAATGCCCTAGTCTTTCTTTAATCCCCAAACATATAGTTGTCTCCTATTGTTAGCAGTGGCACTCTTTCACTTATGAAATTATCTAAGATTAAAGCTCTTTGGATTTTAAGAAAGGTATCAAAACTATTTGGAATCTTGTCTCTTCCAAGGGGTGGATTTCATAACCATGTTTACAAATGACATTTTAAGATTCTTCCTTCATAAAAATCTTCCAAATTAAGGATTCAAGAGCTCATGTTGAATAATATTCTCCATTAATTAGAGTTACAACCACCTCTTTCTTGGGGGAAAGATCAATTTTGGGACAACTCCTTTAAGAAATTACTCTCTAGGGATTTGTAACAAACTTTAAGACATTTTCCCTAATCTTTTGAAAAGTCCAACCATAAATGGGATTTGAATTCTTCTCCTAAGCTTTGACTTCTCATCAATCACATCTAGGAGGCTAGGATAAAACCCAAGTTCACACATCATGTTTGATGTATAGTTTATCAAGGTATGCTTGTTGGGGAAAGACTATACTATCTAAGTTTTCTAAACTAGTGTATCTAGCCTATAGTTAACCTAAGCATCTTTTAGAAATAAAGTCTAAATTATATAGGAATTTGATTAGTAATATTTTTTCTTGTTTTTATTAAATTGGTAAAACATGTTTTGAAGGGACATTGAAAGCCTTTACAACCAACTAAAGATCAACATAGAAATAGCATACCAACAACAAAACATTTGCAAACCGCGAACCCAAACACCACCAAGAAAAACAAGAGAATAGATTAAAAGAATAGACCACCTAAACTAAACAACACAAGAGACTAACAAAAAGGGATAGACCACCTAGAGAACATAGATTTTTCAAAGTTTCAGCTGCATCCAACTCTTGTTGGTAGAAGCTTTCATGTAGTTTCACAAAGTATTGGAATTATTTTTTTCTTTCTCATACGATTTCTTTTTATTGTATTGGTTCTTGCATTAGGGCTAGGATTGACATTATTATCCTCCACACACTAGATTTTAGGTCATTCTGTCATCTCTTTAAGTTTTTTAGTGAGAATCTTGATTCCCATGGCACTATTTTGGATGGTACACTTATTGACCTGGATGGCCCTATTGTGATTTTCCTTTATACCTGTTAGCTCCTTTTCCAGAGTAACTAGTCTATTGCTATGGTCTTCTTTTTATTTCTCTAGCTCAACTAACATGGTAACATTGTGCTACTTTAATTCACAAAGATCCTAATCCAACTTATTAACTCTAAGCATAGCCTCCCAACATTGGAATATCCTACTATCATCCTCCCTCTATAACTAAGTTTGGCCTCCAATTTTTTTCTCAATAAGGGAGAGTTTCAAGTGAACACTCTATTGATCTCCACAAAGAACCATTTTGTTAGGGCATGTTGTGTTTCCACAACCTCTTGAACAATCCCCAAAATATCAGATAATTCCTGCATAGAAGAGTTAGCCACCATAACAGAGAAATCCTTAGGAACACTACGGGTAGGATCCAAGATTCTAGGGAAAGGGACTCCCACCAAAGGTTTAGAGAGACATTTTAATCTTCCTTTCTATTGAGCCCTTTGCTCTTCCAACTAGGCATTCCCTTGTCTATCTTCATTCAATCCCCCTTCTCTCTTTTATTCAAATTCTTCTTCTTTTTCATTTTCCTCATAGTCTCAAGCTTGCTCTCCCTCAAGGTAGATCCCTCCGTATCAAAATAAGTGAAATCCCTTTTTTCAACATCGTAGGATTTCTTCAAGCCAATCCCTTTTTTCACCATCCTCGTAGGATTTCAAGGCATCTAAAACCCCTATGAGATGTTAGGTTCCTCTTCTCTTTTGGATGGAAACAACTAGCCTATATAGATATCGGTATCTCCAACCAAAAGTAGGGGGTCTAATTCAAAATTTTACTTATTTAAAAAAATATTTTTTATATTTAAACTTTTTTAGAGCTACCATTTTGTTTTAACCCCTAAAATTGATGAACTCTTTACTTTTTAACTCAAAATATAAAACAATTGTTTTGATAGCAGCCATATTTTTGTGTTGTGCACATACTTCTACCAATCACTTTTTTGTTTTAAAATCAAATAAGAGTTTTTCAAAAAAGAAATCACTAAATTGCCACAAATAAAGCGAGTATAGGTCTAAATCAAACACATTTTTGACTTAACTGTCCCAACGCCAAAGAATAAAGACATTTTTTACAACACTGCCCCAAAGCTACAAATAAAGACATTTTTTACTCAACTACCCCTAAGGACGTTTTTGACTAAACTGCCCCAAAGCCATGAATAAAGACATTTTTGACTAAACTGCCCCAAAGCCTAAATAGGAACTTGTTCGTTAAATAAAAATTGATGGGTCAAAAAAACTTCCTCCATTCACACTTCAAAAAAAATTAAACTAAATTGGTCACAAATAAAGGGGGTATATGTCTTAAATCAGACACATTTTCACATTTTTGACTAAATTGTCCCAAATAAAAAAAACTTGTCAGTCATATAGGAACCAATCCGTCAAATAAACTTTCTCCAATCACATTTTGAAAAAAATTTAAACTTTGATTGAAATGTTTTTAAATTCAACAGTATAAATTTTATTTTCATTAACATTTTAAATCACATGCTGTGGAAAAAGCATTTCAATCACGTTCATAGACTGGAAAAATCATGCTTACAATTTACCGTGGGTTGTTCTTAAGTTAAACTTTGATTGAAATGTTTTTAAATTCAACAGTATAAATTTTGTTTGCATTAACATTTTAAATCACACGCTGTGGAAAAAGCATTCCAATCACCTCCATAGACTGAAAAAATCAACCGTGGGTTGTCCTTTTACTTTATATCCATTAATGTCATTTTCTTTGCTGCTTATTTTATTGCAAGCGCGTAGATTTATTCGAATGAATGGCTGTCATAAAAAAAAGGTTTGACGATACATGATAAGAAGAACGTGACGAATTGATGTGGGGTTTCCCACCGTGTTGAAATTAGGGTTACTTTTCTTATGCTGTCAGAAAACAAGAAGCATGAGTTCTGTTTCTCTGTCATACAATGGTCCCACAGAAGAAAAACTGGACAATCCCATTTAATTAGCTTATAAAATCAATTCATATTGTTTAAATTGTCACTTGGGTCAATCAATATTTCAAAGAGCAAGTTACAGACCAACATTTGGTGTAAATACAGTGGAAGATAGCAAATTTTACATTACAAATGGCGTGAAATCTGGGTCAACAATAACTAAGTGGGTTACTTTACCCATTTCAAAGGAAGGAAAGCTCCAGTTTTCTTTTATTCTTTTCAGAAGTAACCACCGGCCGTATTCAATCTTTTGACAGGTCAATTGTAATTTGTAACTGTAAGTCCACCGACAGAGAATTTAACAGGCTCTTTGTGATGGAAAAGACAGAGAAAGCCTAATGGGGTCTTCTAAATCCTCCTCCTTAACCGTTGCTGGTGATGAAACATTCAAAGGAGTGGTGGACTGGTCGGATGCAGAAGTGTACGGAGAAGCTGCACTTATTCTGTAATGGCCGCCATGGATTTTGATCAGATACTAAAAAATGACTGGGAAAAAAAAAAAAAATGTATAAATAAATGTTACTTCTGTTACCTGTCTTTGCGTTTTTCAAGGAAGCGCTGCAGAGATAATTTCCTGGCGATTGGAAGCCCTGTGGAAAAAAAATGTATGATTGTAAAATCACAATCTGTTTTCGTTTCCTGGTGTGAATAAGGGGTTACAGAAAGCAATCTCTGTGTCTTACCTTGGGTAACTTTTTTGATTTGTTGACTTGACATGGCGGAGGGTTTCGCTATTTCCTCTTTCGATCCACTGGAACCTGTAGGGGTTATCGTTTTGCTTGAGCTGCTATTACTAGCAAGTTGCATAATGGCTTCAGCCTGAATCAACAGAGTCTTGTCAGAAATTTCCAGTTTACTGGAGAATGAATATGATGAAAAAATCAATACACAGTCAAATTCAGAAGCATTCATTCTCCATGGAAATTTAATGTCCTTAATTCCAGTTTATTATTGCTTTTTCTGCAAAGCGGCTCCAAGGCTTGAAAACAATACCTTATCAGGGGAAACATTGTACACATTCACTACTCCATTATAAATGATGGTCAACCGAGGAGTGGATTGTTTATCCGCAATGCTTGCAGACACAGATCTGGCAAAAAATACACTTAAAATCAGCTCCCGTATTTAGGGTTCGAAAGTTCTTCAGAAGGAGAAATTGAGGCATTAAAAGTACCTGGAATCTGCAATTTGGAAAGAGATTGCATCGTTTGAAGCTGTCTTGTTGTGAGGGAAAAACTCCTTTAAATCCCCACGGCTTGGCACCTCAACAGAATTTTTATCCTGAGGAAGAGCAATAGAGGATAGCACTTGCTGCATCATCTCCGGTTTTATCCACGATAGACCTTGCATGGCCGCTGCATACATCACAAAGACATTAGGTTCTACTCTTTTTTTTCTCTCAGATTTTTATCTAAAGAGACGCCTATCCTATGATGGCGGATCTGAAAATACAGACCGTTAAAATATGAACATGAATTTTCCAAAATACTCCAGCGTGCTTCTGGCTTAAACTTTTAAAATATGAACATAAATTTGCCAAAATAAGAGCGTGCTTCTGGCTTAAACTGTTCTTTTATGAATATTTGCCAAAAATAAAAGCGTGCTTCTGGCTTAAACTGTCTAGTATTTTTTTGCGTGCGTCTGGTTTTAAGAGCGTGCTTCTGGCTTAAACTGTTCAAATATAAACATTTGTTTCTGGTTTAAACTGTCTAGTAATTTTTGTGATCAAGATATTAACTCTCAATAATCCATCATCAAGAAGTCGATAACAATGAAAAAGATCATATGTATTAACCAAAGAAAATAAAATACAGTCCGTCTATCTTCCAAAAAAAACGAACTGAATGGAATCACGGCCTAAGAACAAACAACAGCCAAAAAACTGGGAAACAAAGAATCGGCTGTCCCGTTTTGCCAGATTTTTGAAAAAAACTGTACGAAATTTCAATATATCACCATTTCAGACAACACTCTGTAACTAATAATAAAAAAAAATTACAGATACTGTACTAAAGTGCCATAAGTGGCTAATTCAAGAAGCCGGGCTAAAAATTTCTGGGTATCCAAAAAAAAATCGCAGATTCTAAGCACACCACATAACAAGTTGCCACATACAAACTCCATTGCTTTCAGCTATTGATTCCAAACCGATGTTAAAAACTCTTCTCCAAAAATCTATGGGGAAAACACAAAAAAGAACCAAAAAAAAAGAAAAACAAACCGTAATAAACCACAGTTTTACTCCTGAAAACGAACATACCTCTTGGCTCTGAAATCCGTTTCTCACCACTCTGAATGCTCAACAAATCCATAAATCCAGAAGCTCAGACAATACAAGAGGAATCGTTAACGGTGTAGTTGCTTGGAAATTTAGGAAAAAAAACTTGTTTAATGGAGTCGGAACTGGAAGAGGCCGGTCACAGGAACAAGAAGCGCTTAAATCGGCGTAAATAGCTCGTGTGGGAAAGCAAAGAGGAATACTTAGAATGAGTCGTGTGAATGTGCAAACTGAAATATAATAATAACAACATAAAGAAACGTGCGGGACTGCACTTAAACCAGAGCAGCAAATGTGGACAATACATGCCAAATCTAGAGGCGCCAGCTGTTACAAAATTAAACGCATCCGGAATCAAAACCACGTTCCCCCCAACTAGGCGTTCAGCGCCCGTTACGGTCAAACTCCCAGCAGGAACAAAATTAATCCCAACGGCGGAGACTCATTCTAATTAATTGAGAATGAATCCGCGCCGTTGGTCGACCCGGTTTTTGAGGGCAAGTTAGGCGGGAGATTAAAATAAAATAAATAGAGAAGTTCACGCGTGTATGACGCGGCACTTTTAAAGCATGTGATTCACGAGGTTTCTGTTTGTGTATGGGGAAACTGAATAATGGCGCATCTACTTTACAGAAGGTGCACCGTCACATTCTGCCAAATTATCGCAACTTCGGGAGAACGTGGCCGTCATTTCTTAATGACTACTGACAGTGACGACCATGGTCAGTCGTACCATGTCATCAAATTTACATGTTTCTTAATTCTTTATACGTCTTTTTAAATTTCCAAGCGACTCCCAAATTAGGTATGGATTTGTTAAGCAATCACGTTGCCCATTAATTCTATTTCGAAGAGTTCTTTTGGGCTTTTTAAAAATTGTTTGATGAAGATTTTTATATGTTTGGTTTATGTTTTTATTATGCCTGCATTAAAAAGGGTATAATACCATGTTCTGTAGAATACATTTCGAATTTGTATTTACACGTCTGGATTGTATGAAGAAAATAATTTATTATGTCTGCATTAAAAAGGGTATAATATCATGTTCTGCAGAATACATTTTTGAATTTGTTTTTTACACGTTTAGATTGTATGTATATTATTATTATGTAGAAAATAATTTATTATTTCTGCATTAAAAAGGGTATAATATTATTATGATATTTTATTTCAGGGTTCAACTGTATAGTTATTGAGTCAAACACATGACCCATATTTCATGAGTCACATGAACCCATCTCTCATGTTATATAGAATACAATTTGAATTTGTATTTTACACGTCTCCATTGCATGTGCATTATTATTATGTACAAAATAATTTATTATGTCTACATTAAAAAGGGTATAATACCATGTTTTACAAATACATTTTGAATTTGTATTTTACAAGTTTTAATTGCATGTACATTATTATTATGTAGAAAATAATTTATTATGTATGTATTAAAAATAGATATAATACCATGTTCTACATAATACATTTCAAGTTTTATGGAATGAATTTGTATTTTACACATTTGGATTTCATGTACATTATTATTATACAAAAATAATTTATTATGTATTAAAAATGGGTATAATCCCCAAATTATTAATGACTAAAAGTTGTCATTTGAAATACTTGGGTTTAATGTCATGTTTTATTAAAATACATAAGATTAATTAGGGTGGCCCCACACTAGTGGAAGTCACAAGGGGGAGCTCCTCCCCATTCACATATTCAACTTAGAAGCCACAATGGAAGTCCAAGAGCCACAACTTGGAATTCCAAGTATAGATGTCACGTAGAGGATTCAAACTTGGGGCCTTGCTATTTAAGCACAACGCCTTTGACTCCAAATACACGTGTACATTATTATTATTATGTAGGAAAAAAATTATTACCATAGTGTAATATTTAGAAATATCATTTTGTGTTGTTAGAAAACCCATAAATTTATTAATTTGTTGTTCCATTCTCCTTCATTTATTATGATTTGCCCCAAATTATTAGTACTTGCCCTTCCCTAGTACTATTTAACAAAAAATATTTGAAAAATCATTTATGCTCAAAATTTGAGCTCTTAAGAACGAATTTTGTGGAAATACTATTTGAATAAAACAAACACACTAAAATGGAGCATAGTATACATATTATTTATAAATTTGATATTATAAATATTAATGAAATAATATAATTAATTATATATTAATAATAGAATGTATATTAAATTAGTAGAATTATTATTAATATTTAATTTAATTTTTTTTTAATTTAATGCGCCTGGTAAACTTTTTAACGTGACCGGCGACGCTGGAGCAATGAACCGGTGAGGCCACAACTGGGGGACCTCATCCCCTAGGAAGAACACTTCAAACCCGCGAGCTCATTGGCCCAGCGAAGGCGTAAAGCCTTGCGAGCTCGTTGGCCCAGCGGGGGTTTGAACTCTGGTGGCCGCCACTACATCCTGAGCGACTTAACCACCGAACCATGTAATTTTTATTATATATATATATATATATATATATATATATATATATATATATATATATATATAATTCTTATTTTAAATATCAATAGAATAATATAATTAATAATAATATTTATATTAAATTATTTTATACAAATAAATGGAATTATCATTATTTTTCATGTTGAACAAATTTTAATTTTTCTTAAGTTTAGATGAGAAAATTTTAACAAAAATTATTTGGAAAATCATTTATTTGTGTTGTGATTGGCTCAAAATTTGAGCTCTTAAAATTGAGTAGAAAAATACAGGAAGTATGGTATCAATTAGTTAATTTAGCTAATTGGAATGCAATTTGTCAAACCTTTCTATATTCAACTAGTTAATTTATCTAATTGGAATGCAATTTGTCAAACCTTTGGGATGTAGACTAATAATTACAGGTGTCATCGCAATAATAGCAACTATAATAAACAAGTGCCACGTAGTGGCCAGTACCTGCCTTGTAGTGTTTTAATAATATTATGTGTTTTGTAGTTGAAATTTTTTTCTTAGATTAAATATTTGTTTAATATTGATGTGGAACTGATTTATTAGTAAATACTCTTCATGAATTGATTAGTTGATTTTGAGTTTGATTTAATGGTTACCATAGACTACAATGGAGTTTGCACTGGAGAATGTAGAAAATGTGAATTTTAGTCTAATATTGCCAATTCTTGGGTCTCTTTTTATTTATTATAGAATTTTACTACTTGCTATTATTGCGATGACAGAAACTTCCGGAGGTCATAACTTTTGACTTAGGGTCCGTTTGAGCTAAAATTTGGTGGGCAGATGCGTATTGAGGAGATTGAAAATTCCACTAAACTGGCAAGTTCAGTAGGTCGCCATTTTGACACTTTTTCGGTACATTTTTCGATCATCTAGGGCCTCAAAATGAGGTCTTAATGATTTTTTGAGATTTTTCCAAGTTTTTTCTAATTATTTTTCAAACTTTACATGTGCAATTAGATTAGAAAGTTGACAATTAGTCCTCTTTTAGTTAGTTTTAAATAATTGACAATTTTCATGACCATACGGATATGGATGCGAAGATACCAAAAATGACAATTTTAGAAAGTTGTTAAAATATGCCAAAAAGGTAATTTTCATTTTTGTATAAATTTGGTATTTATTTTTAGTTGAAGGAGGATGAAATGGAATGAGAAGGATCATTTGAAAATAGTTCTAGTTTCTGCATATTTTTGCAATAATAATAGTGTTGAATCTTATGCTAGTTTCGTTATATCAATATATCAATATTTCATTTTACTATAATATAACATAAATATAAATACATTATAATGATAATTCTATTTATTCAAGTATAATCCATAATTTAAAAATTAAACAATCATATTAATATGAATATTATATAATATAATATATTAATATTTAATATTTATAAAAAAATAATATAATGGCCATATATGAATTATAATATTGATATTTTAAATATATATTAATACTATTTTTATAATAAAATTTATTATAACATAGTAAAATGAAATATTCATATATATTTGATTATAAAAATTAAATATTAATATATTATAGTGAAGGAAATATTAATTGAAGAGCTGAAATTTCCATAATGTCTTTCAGTCTCTAAAAATCTAACATGAATTTCAAAATGATAATATGCCCATCCTAGTATACAAACTTCAACATAGGGGAGTTGCAGTGTTTATTTTTAGTGAGATATCTTCTTTCTTTTCTTTTTTTGTGAGATTCATCCTATGGAAAAACAAAGCCACAAATAAATATTATTTACTTTAGTCACTCCATAAACAAATTAAATAGTCGAGTGAGTGCAGGATCATCGTGGGCCAAACAGTGGCAATAGAAAAAAAATTGCATCTTTACTTAGCCAAAATCACGAACTTTCATAGGCTTGTAAAGAATATCTATTTTGGTTTGGAATACCAAACCAAAACAGATATCTATTTTGTGGAACCCAAAACATATATCCATTTTGGGTTCCATAAAATGTCAAAAAGAGGTTTGCATTTTGCAAACCCGTGGCTTGCAAAATGCAGACCTCTTCCAAAATGGATATCAGATCCTAGTAGGTATGATTCTTGCATTTTTTTGTTTGTTTTGTATATTCAAGTAATTTTTTTTGGTTTTTATCCTAAATGGGTATGTTTTATATTTTAAATAGGTAAAATGGATGAACAATTTATGAAAACTCAAGCCCTCCCCCTCCAACAATTGAAATTGAAAAAAATATTGATCAAATAAGTAGGATTATAGAAATGTATCACCGCCACCCTCGATTATCTTCAGTGACATCAAATTTAGAGGGAATTATTACTCATGTTCGAATCCTCACAAGCCAACACGAACCATTTAGTTAATGGCGAGAAACCAAGAAGGCGAAATATGCTGATGGTTTATCATATGATCAAGTAAAAGAGTTAGACATTACCAAAGCTATGTGTTTTGATGTAAAAAGAGGAATGGTAGTGGGGTTTTAGTTTCAAGGGTAAATCCTCCTTTCACAACAAACATTCAAGGACATATCAAATGAGTTTAATCTCTACTAAGCGAGAGCGTTCACCTAACAGGTTGGGATGTCACTTGGAATGATATGGAAGCTCAAATGTTATCAATCAATATCTCAATTTAATGCTCAAATATTCTTAAAACCCTAAGTATGTAAAACAGTAAGCAAATTGATGAATTACGACAAAGCCTTTCAGATTAAGGTGAAGGACAAAGATTAATAACTGACCATTTTTGAAGTTCAGAATGCGGAATAGTCAGGGACACCTCCACTAGCACCCCTATCGAAGGTATTATTTTCTGTACAGAATACTGATCTCCTCCTGACACTGATATTCATTATATCTTCTATTTTTGCCTCGGAAGATGTAGAGGACACCTCCACTAGCATCCTAGTCTAATGTTGGATGTTTTTTAGGGTGTTAGAAGCTCTTCGGATGTTGATTACCACTGTCTAGATTGTTTTTGTGTTTGCAACTCTGGAGGAAACTGCCACTAGTGTTCGTGTCTAACCAGTCCTTTTCTTCAGGGATTTGGAATCTACACACTATCTTACTATTCCCTACAACTCAATTCCATCTAGATGCAAAACCTGTAACCTGCAATCACAAAGGAGTGTGTTTGGGGGTTGTGTTTAGAGGCTTACATCAGCTAAGCCCCCGAGAGACATTCAAGTCTTCTGAACATAGTTGTTAGATAAAGAGTGTGTATCCCTGCGGGATAGAGGCAAAATCCAAATGATAAATGATTCAAACACAAATAAATGTCACCTTAGAAGTGTAGATCTCACATAAATGAAGGTTCATCAATCACATGAGAAGATGAAGTTAAATCTGCAATCACAAACATAATAACAATGCTTTGCTCTACAACAATGAATATTATGGATGCTCTAAAATCACAAGTATGCATAATGTTCACCATCATCTTCTAGTTTACAAATGAAAACCTAAGCATGCTTATGTATGCAACTACAAACATTCCCACTAAGAATTTTGTAATTAAAACTTGAGATGTCAGCATAGGACCTAAGTAACGGTCATAAAACTAACATTTAAATTTAAAGCTGACCCAAAATAAGACAGGACTAGGGTGCTAGCACCCAAGTCCACCCTCCCATTTTTGTTTAGGGGTCATCAAAATAGCACCCCCTAGGTCCTATTTGCTATAAGACTTTAGGGTTTTCTCATCAGGATTCACAATTAACATGCAAGATGCTCTAAATGCATTCTAAGGACCTGGGAGTGAAACCTTAAGAGGGAAAAGCCCCCAAGTGGACATTTTTTGACATAACATTTAGCCCCCACTTTAATGTATGTATAAATGCAAGGCCAATACATGCATTAAAATATAGTCAACAAACACAGTAAACACACCAAGCACAGTGAAGACACGCCAAACACATTGAAGATAGTAACAGGCATGCAAAATACAGAGAAGACAGTTACAGTCACGCAAAACAAAGATAGTTACAATCATGCAAAAAATGTAGAAGACAATAACAAACATGCAAAACATAGAGAAGATAGTTACAGTCACGCAAAACAAAGACAGTTACAATCACATAAAACACGGAGAAGACAGGATTGAAGACACGCAAAACACAATGAATATAGTGAATGCAATGATTATTTCTTTTTTCATTCTCTCATATATGAATGCAAATGCAAGTACATGGAAAGTAAATACACAACCCAAATGCAGGAGGAGCTCATCGCCACTAGTCTTGAAACTGTATAAGGAGCAATAAAAATGCAATACAAATCTCAGAGTGTAGGAGGAGCTCATCACCACCAGTATTGAAACTAAACTTGAGAACAAACATGCCATACAAATCCCAAAGCATAGGAGGATTTCATCACCACTGGTCCTGAAACTATGCTTGGGAACAAATATGCCATACACACACACATGGAAGACACAGAGAAAACATGGCAAACAAGCGATGGAAGAAACCTATTGCTAGGTTCACTACCATCTCAGGCACATTACATGCACACTGATGATTGCGCTTCGCCACAACAATCGCCGAAGACACACTTAAGGGAGGATACACCAACCCCTCCTGCTCGGAGAACTTTTAGAAATGATAGAATGTGCAATCTCCTCGAGAAATACACCATTCCCACCTCAGAGGGCTTAAAATGAAAAGGATATGCATGATACCCTGCCTCCACAGAGGGCTTAATGATCGCAATATAAAAATAAAGATGTGCACTCGCTCGGAGATACAACATTCTGCCTCTATAGAGGGCTTACAAACATGCTTCATTAGTACCAAAATCATCAGACAACTTACCTTATATATGCCCCCACCTTAAAGTGGTTTATATTGTGTACTACTATCAGGCACGTTAAAGTAGGAAGAAAACACACAAGGGAACACGAGCTCTCGCAAAGTCCATGCCCCCAGAAGTGACATGCACTTTACGATCGTTGAATGTTCCCACAAACATAATTTCCTGCAAGAAAAGGTGTTAGCAACCATATAATCACGATAAACAACAATGCATGTAATCATTGACAAAAAGAGTCGAGCAAGGCAAGATCCAAGATAAACAAAGTGCATGGAGCAGTAGTTTTGTTATGTTTTGTTACTGTGATAAGACATCATCAAGATATCACATGGAGTGATTCTACTAGCCAAGCATCGGATAATATATATCAACCCCATCATCATGTATGGACTAGGTCCATTTTTTAATTTCTTGCTAAAGGGACACTAGGTCCGTATCAATATTATATGTTTTTCGTCATTCTCCAGCTAGATAGAACCACTAGAGGAAGATAAACAATAAATCAAGAGAGAAGAAACAAGTGTCCTAGGGTTGTCACGTAGGAAGGTTTCCCCAAGTCACCAACCGCAATGATATGCCCCTAGGACACAACACACAACAATGAAAATAGAGGAGAGACAGTATAGAAGAATGATGATACAAATAGAAGAAGGGTCACAACAGAGGTAGTCTCCCGGTATCCTTGACCTTACAAGATAATTAAGGGTCATCCTAGGAGGCCTAAACAACACATAGCACATCACGGGGGAAGCACAACACAGAGGTAAAGGTTTAGAAATACTAACCTACTAGAGGCTCATGCTAGAAGTTATCAACGATCAAATCATCCTCTTCCTAATCCTGAATGCTAGAGGAAAGAGTGTGTAAGGTACTATAGCCCAACTTTTGTTCTTGTCTTCAAATTGTTCAGTGTTAAGTTCTAGGTGTGGTTCAATGTTAGGTGGAATGTTTTCTTGTTGAGGTGCATTTCATTGGGCAAAATCTTGTCTTCTCTTCCTCCTTTCTCTTTCTTGTCTATTTCTTCTTATCTTACTGTTTATCTCTTCAAAGGCATTATTATGTTTTTCCATAGGAATTTACACATTAGAGGAGGAAGCACCATGTTCAAATCTCATTGGTCTCAATGAAATGTTTTGTTTTTGATAAACACCTCTCGATCCTTGTAAGGATGGTGGGGGAGGAACCCCAACATAAATACCATCTCTCCGTGGATGAGGTGAGTTACGAAACTTTCCTTATCCACTTCTATCATGCCAATTATTTCATCATAGTCATAATAGTATTATTTTATTCTTATTTCATTTTGTCATTTTCCTTTTTCTCTAAGCGGATCTTTGAATGCATGTTGTTCTTCCCTTATTGTTTGTAAAGGAGGCCTGGCCACTCTAGCTAGTTGTTTTGCTTTGTATCGTTTGTATTCTAGGAAAGATTGGTCTCTCCATGGATCAGGGTCTCTATCAGGTTGCGGCCAAAAGTAATCAAGAGTGAAGTTCTTGTTCTTAGCCAGAGGTCAATATGAATTATGGTGGATAGTACGTATTTCTCCATGCAAAGGGAATTTTATGCATTTGTGAATAGTTGAGGGGACGACATTCATAGCCTTAAGCCATGGATGTCCTAGTTTTACATAAAAGAGTTCAGATAAGGGGATAACATCAAATAACTGATCCATGACTTTATCATATACCAAGACCAATAAGGTTATCTTCCCAAATATATTCATCAAAGCTCCATTATGTGTTTTAATTCTCAAATCTGACGGTTCATAGGAATCTTGTGTCAAATCATGTTTAAGAAGAAACTCTTCCATAACCACATTAGTCATGCAATTAGGGTCTATAAGTGTTCCATGCACAGTTCTTTCCATTATGTTCACTGTAATGTAAAAAGGCCCTTTAGTAACTACCATTTCTTTGTCATGAGGTGTAAATGCTATTTCAAGTTCAGGGGCTCTTCTTTTCAAATGAGGCCTAGGAGAAAACCTAGAATTATTGTTGTATTGATAAGCCATGTGTATGTTTTCAAATGAATTCCAAATCAAATTTTAAATAATTTCAACACTTGTGCAAGAAACAAGTGCAAAAGTATGTATGAATATGACCTAAAATGCTTGACTCTTCAACTTGTTTCAATGAAAATAAGTGAAATATGAGGTTTTGTGAAGAATTTCAAGAGAGACATAAAATAATATGCCTAATAACAGTCCAATGATGCAACAATATCCTTCATAACACACCTACAGTGCAGATCTAGAGTGATGACAAGTTAAAACCTAGTGAAAATACACCTAAAATATGCAAATTTTCACCAATTTTCAATGTAGAAGCCTAATCGAAAGGGTGTGGTAAGGAATTTGAGGAGAGGAAGCAGATTATAACCCTAATATTAGTCAAATAATGCAGAACAATCCTCTACAACATGCCTATAATGAAATTCTAGAGAGACAATAAGGCTAAATTTAGTGAAAATGCAAGGTTTTCAAACCCTAGACATGAAATTTTTGTAAAAATGACACTATGATGCAACACTACAATTAGAAATCAGTCCTAATGAGTGTTTAAAAAGGGTAGTAAAATTTGAAATAAGACCCTAGCTAATGTAAAACTAGGTTTTTATGAAAAATGCACAATTTCAAGCAATTTTTGACAAACTAAGCATGAAAATGCAATGCAAGTGAATACTAAATGATGAATTTCTGTAATTTAAATCAGGTCTAATGAAAATAATAGAAATTAAATGAAATTATGATGCAGGAGCATCCTTGGTTCAAGAGCAATCTTGCATTAACCAAAAAAAATTTGCATTTCAGTTTGTTTGCATTTCAGTTCTTTCATTTTCCAGTTTAGTTCAGGCAGTTTAGTCAGAAGCAGTTTTTAACTTGAGGTCCAGTTTTGGCACTTCACACCTTGTGGATCTAGATGTAGCATCTAAATTCATTCATCTACATCATATCAAGAATTTAGAGCATTTGGATTAGTTACCAGAAAGATATCGCTATCAGAAGATCGACTGTTTTCTTAGTGTAGAGCTTCCTGACAGTCTTAGATAAATCAGCTAAAGGAGAAGGCTTGTGGATCATTCCTTGACTTGTAGATCCTAATGACACATCAATCAATGATCCTTGGTTTGTGACCAACCTTCCCCAGAGGTCCGCATGTTGTTCCATTCATTTGTGGGCGTGTTCTATGCATTTAGGTCCGACCTATCTGTGAACACGTTACAACTCTTCATTAGAGTTTATGACCTTCCTTAGCTGACGTGGAGGAATCTTTTGGTCTGGAGATGATATATAATGATGTAATAGATCCTTAGGAAAGTAGCTAACAAGTTCATATCACATTGATAGTTGATAGTTTGGATTTTGTGTGAAGGAGCTTCAAAGCTTTATCTTGCGCAAGTATGTAATTAAGCCTGTGAGCCCTAATTGTAAGCCTGCATGTTGCTGACCAATCTGTATTTAAATTATATGATATACTAAATGAATGAATCTGTATTTGTTCCATTTCTTTGAGTTATTTCCATTGTGTTTACTCTTGCTGCACGGTCTGGATAGTTCATTCTGTGAACCCTCCTACCGTGATTGCACCAAGTGGTATCAAAGCGAAAGTTTGATTCTTTGGAGCAAATTAGAGAAGGGGATTCTATAAGATCTTGTTGTGAGCATATCACTGATCCGGGGAAGGTTACTTTTGTGCAACCGATCGCCAATTGAGTGGCAGTTGTTGCTTGTAGTCTGATCACTAAATTTGAGGCAATTTGCACTTGATCCTAGGAAGATGCCGCCACGAAGAGTTCCTCCTATTGGTACAATGGCTAATAGAATGGATGAGATTATGGAATTGATGAGAAAAATGCAAATTTGTTTAGATGCTGTCGAGGAAGATAGACGAAGAGGATTAACACCTAGACCTAATGTTGAAAGTGATGATGAAGAAGAATTTCAATCTACTAAACAAATTGGAGAAACCCTAGAAGGTAATGAAGAAGAAGAATTAGATCCAGTAAAGATGATACAAGCTATTTCAAAGATTAGAAAGAGACCTAGAGTTGATGTGCTAAATTATACTGGTAATTTGAACCTTGAAGAGTTGATTGACTAGATAAATGACATGGAAGAATACTTTGAATATGAGGAAATTGAAGATCTAGAAAAGGTGAAATTTGCAAAGACAAAGTTGAAGGGACATGCTTCTATATGGTAGAAATAGGTTCAGTTGGAAAGAAACAGAAGAGGAAAATAAAAGATTACAAAGTGGGACCGGATGGTGACAAAGTTGAAGAATCAGTTTATACCTGCTGACTATGAGTTGGAGCTGTTGAAAAGATTGCAAAACTTGAGACAAAAAGAGAAATTTGTGAAGGCGTACACTGAGGAATTTCATAAGATGATCATAAGGATAGGACATAGTGAAGCAAAAAAGGAGAAAGTGGCTAGATATATCAATGGTCTGAGATTGAACATTCAAGGATAACTAAGCTTGGTAAGGATGACATCTTTGGAAGAAGCATATTAGTTTGCCCTGAAAGTTGAAGAGAAGCTGAATAAGAAGCATGATCAAAGATAGAGAGGTAGAGGAGTTAAATTTCATAGAGGTAGAACATTTTTTGGAGGAGACAGATCATTTGTGGAGTAGAACAAGTTTGACATTCCCTTTAAGAAGGATGATAGAGATAACAATACTTACCAGAGAGATGACAGAAATTTTTACCAGAGAGGAAACCCTAGTGCATACCGAAATGAAGGATACAAAAGAGAAGGTAGAGGATTTGATAAGAGAACATTCAGAGGTACTTGTTTCAAGTGTGGAGGTGAAGGACATAGAGCATTTGAATGCAATTAGGTAGTACAAGCAAGAGGACAGAAAATAGTGGAAGAGCAACTTATGTTGAAGAAGAACCTGTTGGATCACCTAGTACTGTTGGCAAACCATAGAGAGGAGAATCATTGGTGATGATGAGAGCACTACTTCAAGTAGAGACAAATGAAGAACCACCACAGAGGAAAAGCTTGTTCAAAACTAGATGCAAATCAGGAGGTAAGTGTTGTAAAGTTGTGATTGATAGTGGTAGTTCAGATAACCTAGTTTTAGAGGAGATGGTGACTAAGCTAAAGTTGGAAAGATTGAAACACCCTAAGCCTTATCATATAGCATGAATTTAGGATGATCATAAGGTACTAGTGAGTGAACAATGTTTGGTGAAATTTCATATTGGATCTTATCATGATGAAGTCTTGTGTGATATTATGCCTATGGATGTTTGTCATATCTTGTTGGGTAGACCTTGGCAGTATTATAGAAAAGCTATACATGATGGAAGAAAGAATACATACACTATAACAACAAATGGAAAGAGAATTACTTTGATTCCTTTAGAAGATGATCCTAAGAGTGAAGTATGTGGGAATGCTAGAATCTGTTTGGTGGATGGAAGAAATTTTTTGGATGGTTTGAGACATGAGAATATGTGTTATACCTTGATTCCTATGAAGCCTAAAACATTGAAGAAAGAAACTGAAGAGACACAACTAGAGGAGATAAGAGAGTTGCTAATAGAGTATTTAGACATCATGTCAGATAATGTACTTGAACGATTGCCACCTATAAGGAGTATCAGTCATCACATGGATCTTATACCAAGAGCAAGTTTGCCTAACAAAGCAGCACATAGAATGACACTGGCAAAGAATGAAGAACTGAATAGACAAATACAAGAGTTGTTGAGGAACAGTTTGATCAGAGAAAGTTTGAGTACTTGTGTAGTACCTATAGTTTTGGCACCTAAGAAGGATGGAGAGTGGAGAACATGTACTGACTCTAGAGCAATAAACAAGATAATAGTTAAGTATAGATTTCCTTTACCTAGGATGGATGATATCATGGATTGTTTGAGTGGAGCAAGATATTTCACAAAGATTTGAAGAGTGGATACCATCAGACCAGAATCAGAGAAGGTGATGAATGGAAGACTACTTTTAAGACAAATGAAGGATTGTATGAGTGGTTAGTGATCCCTTTTGGATTGACATATTCACTAAGTACTTTCATGAGATTGATGAATGAAGTCTTGAAGAAATTCTTGGGTAAGTTTGTGATTGTATACTTGGATAACATTCTAATTTTTAGTAAGACAAAAGAGGAACATTTGTGACATATTAGACAAGTTTTGCAAAGACTAAGAGAAGAGAAATTGTTGATAAACATCAAGAAGTGTAGTTTCATGAAGGAAGAACTAGTATATTTGAGATTTGTGATTTCTACGGAAGGATTGAAGATGGACCTTGAGAAAGTGAGAGCAATTGTTGAATGGCCTACACTGGAGAGCATTAGAGAGGTTAGATCATTTCATGGCTTGGCTAGTTTCCACTGAAAGTTCATCAAAAATTTTAGTTCAGTATGTAACCCTATGATAGAGACAATGAGAGGTGATAGAAAACATTTTAAGTGGACATCAGGAGCAGATAAAAGTTTTGAGTTGTTGAAGCAGAAAGTGATAGAGCAACCTATTTTGGCATTACTAGATTTCAATAAGGTATTTCAAGTTGATTGTGATGCAAGTGGAAGTGCAATTGGAGCAGTGTTAAGTCAAGAAGGTAGACCTGTAGCATATTTCAGTGAGAAGTTGAATGATGCAAGGAGAAGATATTCAGTTTATGATCAAGAGTTCTATGCCATAATTCAAGCCTTGAAGAAGTGGAGACATTACTTGTTGCCTAAGGAGTTTGTGTTGTATACAGATAATCAAGCTTTGCAATATTTGAATGGTCAATGTAAGTTGAATCAGAGACATATGAGATGGGTAGAGTTCATGTAGAGTTATACCTTTATGTTGAAGCATAGGAGTGGTAAATCAAATAAAATTGCTGATGCCTTGAGTAGGAGAAGAAACTTGTTGACAAAAATGAGAGTTGAAGTGTTGGGTTTTGATGAATTGAAGAACATGTATGAGGGAGAAACTGATTTTGCAGAACCTTGGAAAGCATGTAAGGAACCTATTGTGGCAGATAGGAGTAAGTGGTTAGACTATTTTATTCAAGAAGATATGTTGTTCAAAGGAAGTCAATTGTGCATACCTAGAAGTTCAATGAGGGATAATTTGATCAAGGAGAAGCATAGTGGTGGATTGGCAGGACACTCTGGCATTGATAAGACAGTGGCTTTGGTGAGTGAAAATTACTTTTGGACTTAGATACATAAGGATGTTCAGAGATTTGTGCAGAATTGTAGAGTTTGTCAAGTTGCAAAAGGGAGTAGTCAGAACACTGGATTGTATAAACCTTTGATAGTACTGGAGAGACCTTGGGAAGACATAAGCATGGATTTTGTAATGGGATTGCCTAAGACACAGAGAGGACATGATTCAATATTTGTAGTGGTTGACAAATTTTCAAAAATGGCTCATTTCATACCTTGTAAGAAGACAATGGATGCAATGAATGTAGCTAACCTATTTGTCAAGGAGATTGTGAGATTGTATGGATTACCTAAGAGTATAGTTTAAGACTGAGATACAAAGTTTGTTGGATACTTTTAGAAGACAATTTGGAGGAAGATGAAGATAGATTTGAAGTTCAGTTCAACTTTTCATCCACAGATTGATGGACAGACAGAGGTAGTGAATAGGAGTTTGGGAAGTTTGTTGAGATGTTTGGTTGGAGAGAAAACCAGAAGTTGGGACTTGATTCTTTCACAAGCAGAGTTTGCATACAACAATTTAGTAAATAGGAGTACCAGAAGAACACCTTTTGAGATTATTACCAGAGTGAACCCTAGAGGAGTTGCAGAATTGAGAGACATCAATATAGAGGAAAAGAGAAGTGCAGAAGCAGAAGAATTTGTAGATCACATGAAGACAGTGCATAATCAGGTGAAGAAGCATTTGGAGGATATGAATAGTAAGTATAAGGAAAAGGCGGATGAGAAGAGAAGACATAAGGAATTTGACATTGGAGATGAAGTGATGGTGTACTTGAGAAAAGAAAGATTTCCAATTGGGACATATAACAAGTTGAAGATAAAGAAGTTTGGACTTTGTAAGATACTCAAGAAATTTGATTCAGGAAATGCATATAAAGTAGAGTTACCGGAGACATTGGGTACATCACCTATTTTCAACATTGTAGACTTATATCAGTATCATGAAGCAGAGTTAAGTGATAGCATAGAAGAAGACTTGAAGAAGTAGTTACCACAACAAGAACCGGAGTAGATAGAAGACATCTTGGACAATAGAGTTGGACATAGAACTAGAGGGAGACAAGACAAAGAATATCTTGTGAAGTGGAAAGGCAGTCCGGAAGAAGATTCATCTTGGATTTCTCAAGCGGAGGTGGACCGTCTTGGTTCTCCTCTAGCCCCAACAAAGTGAGGGACTCACTTTTTTTCAATAACCCCAGATGTCTGATGCAAGAGCATCCTTGGTTCAAGAGCAATCTTGCATCAACCAAAAACATTTGCATTTTAGTTCTTTCATTTTCCAGTTCAGTTCAAGCAGTTCAGTCAGAAGCAGTTTTTAGCTTGAGGTCTAATTTTGACACTTCACACCTTGCAGATCTGGATGTAGCATCTAAATTCATTCATCTACATCATATCAAGAATTCAGAGCATTTGGATCATTTACCAGAAAGATATCGCTATCAAAAGATTGACTATTTTCTTAGTATAGAGCTTCTTGATAGTCTCAGACAAATCAGCTAAAGGAGAAGGCTTGTGGATCATTCCTTGACTTGCAGATCCTAATGAAACATCATTCAATGATCCTTGGTTCATGGCCAACCTTCCCTAGAGGTCCACACGTTGTTCCATTCATTTGTGGGTATGTTCTATGCATTTAGGTCTGACCTATCTGTGAACGTGTTACAACTCTTCATTGGAGTTTATGACCTTCCTTGGCTGATGCGGAGGAATCTTTTGGTCCAGAGATGATATATAATGATGTAATAGATCCTTAGGAGAGTAGCTAACAAGTTTACATCATATTGATAGTTGATAGTTTGGATATCGTGTGAAGGAGCTTCAAAGCTTTATCTTGTGCAAGTATGTAATCAAGCCTGTGAGCCCTAATTGTAAGTCCACATGTTGCCAGCCCTGTATTTGAATTCTATGATATACTGAATGACTGAATCTGTATTTGTTCCATTTCTTTGAGTTTTTTCCATTGTGTTTACTCTTGTTGTAATGTCTAGATAGTTCATTCTATGAACCCTCCTACCATGACTGTACCAAATTAAATGCCAATTAATTCAAATTATGCTAAAATGTAAGCCTAAGATGCCAATTTTTTCAAAATTTTCAAATTTTTTCAAAATTTTCAAATTTTTTCAATTTTTTTCAAAATTTTCAAAATTTTCAAAATTTTTAATTTTTTTCAATTTTTTAATTTTTTTGTAATTTTTTAAATACAATAAAATGAATGAATGCAAATCTATCACACAAGACTCAACAAGGTGCAAAAAATTCAAAAACATGGGTTCACCAAAATGTTTTGATGTAAAAAGAGGAATGGTAGTGGGGTTTTAGTTTCAATGGTAAGTCCTCCTTTTGCAACAAACATTCAAGGACATATCAACCGAGTTGAATCTCTACTAAGAGAGACCATCCTCCTAACAAGTTGGGCTATCACTTGGAATGATGTGGAAGCTTATATGTTATCAATCAATATCTCAATTTAATACTCAAATATTCTTAAAACCCTAAGTATGCAAAATAGTAAGCAAATTGATGAATTACGACAAATCCTTTCAGATTAAGGTGAAGGATAGAGATTAATAATTGACCACTTTTTGAAGTTCAAAATGTGGAACATTCAGGGACACCACTAGCACCCCTGTCCAAGGTACTAGTTTTTGTACAGAATCCTGATCTCCTCTCGACACTGATATTCACTGTATCTTTTGTTTCTACCCTGGAAGATGCGGAGGACACCTCCACTAGCATCCTAGTCCAATGCCGAATGTTTTTCAAGGTGTCAAAAGCTCTTTGGATGCTAATTATCACTGTCTAGATTGTTTCTGTCTTTGTAACTTCGGTGGACACTACCACTAATGCCCATATCTAAGCAGTCCTTTTCTTTAAGGATTCAGAATCTACACATTATCTTACTGTTCCCTGTAACTCCGCTCCATCCAAATGCAAAACCTATAACTTGCAATCACAAAGGAGTGTGGTTGGGGATTGTGGTGTTTAGAAGCTTGCCTCAGTCAAGCCCTAGAGAGACATTCAAGTCTTTCGAACACCATTATTAGATAAAGAGTACATATCCCTACGGGATAGAGGCAAAATCCAAATGATAAATGATTTAAACACAAATAAATGCCACCTTAGAAGTGTAGATCTCACATAAATGAAGGCTCTTCAATCACATGAGAAGATGAAGTCAAATCTGCAATCACAAACACAATAACAATGCTCTACTCTGCAACAATGAATATCATGGATGCTCTAAAATCACAAGTATGCATAAAGTTCACCATCATCTTCTAGTTTACAAATGAAAACCTAAACATGCTTATGTATGCAACTACAAACATTCCCGCTAAGAATTTCATAATTCAAACTTGAGATGTCAGCATAGGACCTAAGTAACAGTCATAAAACCAACATTTAAATTTAGGGCTGACCAAAAATAAGGTAGGACTAGGGCACTAGTGCCCAAGTCCACCCTCCCATTTTTGTTCAGGGGTCATCAAAATAGTACCCCCTAGGTCCTATTTGCCATAAGACTTTAGGGTTTTCTCATTGGGATTCATAATTAAAATGCAAGATGCTCTAAATGCATTCTAAGGACTCGGGAGCTAAACCTTAAGAGGGAAAAACCCCCAAGGGGACATTTTTTGACATAACACTATGTTAGCCCAATATTTTGTCAATCCTAAAATTGGATTGCATGTTGATGTTCGTAAGCGTAAGTATTCAATCAAATGGTGTACACATGAGGGTATTAGTCATAATTTTTTGGATCACCGGTGGATGGTTTTTGATAAACCACCTAACGACAATTTAGATGTACCTTTGTATTTCCTTCATAAACTATATGCAGAGTTTGTAATGGGTCACCATGTGAATTATTTTGATTTTAGAGAGTTCCAGGGAGTAGGTAAGGGAATGCCTCAAGATAGACCTGGGGCAATGAGACAAGTATAAGGTTCTTTTATTCCCCCTCCTATCCCTTCTCCACCCCCAATTCAACTTGTAAATGCAACACAATAGGGCCTCATTGCCATACACTCATTGACTGAGCACTTGATTACACAGACTTCTCGATTTGCACAACCACATGATGTTGGTGGTGATATTGGATCATCTGATATTACTATACCCTCCTCATCCACACATGTTTATGTGCCCCATCATTACTTTTTTGCAATTAGTTGTGCTTAGGTCCTCTTATGGCGAGTAGTGAGCCACCCTTGAACACTTCAGAGTATGATGTCCCTTCACGAGATGAGGCAGCGGGGTCTAAAACTCAAGCTGAGGGGTTGGGGATAAGAGCAGAAGCACAAGCATTAGTAAAGAATGAGAAGAGCATGGCCAATCTTTTATACATGTAAAGTTTAAAGTTAAATTTCATGGTGTATTCCATTTGAATAATATAAACAAATAGTAGTACTAATGTATCTAAGGGGGATAACAGTTGATGACAAAGGAGTTGACAGAAGTTCATTATGGAACTTTGTATGCCATCCAATATGGCTTTGACTTGCCGATATAATTTTTTCTACACATCAACTTTTTTATTGTATGCATTTATTTCTTTGTGAGTAATTATATATTAAGTTATATCTTGATGTTAATTTAATTTCATAGTCAATCCAAAATGTGAATGATGTGGCATATTTGCCAATGGTCTTTACTTAAACTCCTGATTGACCCAAGGGACCATCATTTGTGGAACGACTTTTTGAATGCCAACAAAGGGTAGAGGTAATTCGATTGAACTGTACTTTAATTGATAATTTAGAAAACTTAAATATTTGATTTAGTCATTTAGACAAATAATAAAATATAGGATAGATAAATTGATCTATTAATTTAAAAATTATTATGATTATTTGTATACATAGAGTCTTACATTCTTGTCATTTTTCATATAGGAGATATTAGCTGGTTCATCCATGATGAGTCCTTCTCAATCAATGCAAGAGGCCTAGATGGTGGTATGTGCTTGTTTTCTAGTAGATAAGTTTTTTTATAGTGCAATCTAGATTGTTTATTTGTAATACATCTAACCTTTTTTAATGTATGTATTTCTTTTTTTGTTTAATAATTATCTATTAATTTATTTCAATGTTACTTTACTTTTACAGTCTCTTGAGAAAGTGAGTGATATGCCACCTTTGCCATCACACTTCAGTAGGACACCTAATTGTCTTAAGAGAAAATCATTTGCAAAATGATTGTCCAAACGATAAGAAAGAGTTGAGGTAATTGAATTGAATTTTTCTAAATAATTGATAGTTTATAGAGGTCTTATAGTTGATTGTAGTGATTTAGATGTGTTAATAAATAAAATTTCTAAATTGTAGTAGATAAGATTCTATTTACTAACTCTAACTTATTTATATTTACCATTGAAGAGATTAATCAAATTTGTGGTTTGAATTGTTAATGCAGTCAACTTTGCGTCCATCAACTACTAGACATCATGGTATGAAGAAGACACTTTTTGAGGATCCATCATAGATTGAGGATTCACCAAAGACATAGGGTCAAGTGGACCTTTAGTATTTGATGTATCTATTAGGCATGTAGATTGTATATAGAATTTGAGACATGGCATATGCCACATTTTGTAAAAAATGTTTTGAGTTGACATATTTGCCAAATTTTTGTATGTCTACCATTATGGACTAGATTGTAATATATATACACCTTGATATATACAATATAATTTAAATTCCTTATGTGCATGTATTCCTACTTTGAAACTTAAAAGTTTAATGTATAATCAATTTACAATGGTTGGGTTATGATCAATATCGTCTTATAGATTGATTTCTTGTTATATATGGTTGTTTTTCTCGGTAGAAAGATGATATATGTAGTTTCATACCTTGATATAACTTGATCTTAATTGCCATGTGATTGTAGTTTTAGTTAGATATAGGACCTCCTTTCTTCATGTTTTCTCCATTTTCAATCTTACTCAGGACATCTACAATCTAGAACAATAATTTGGTACCTCATGGAAGGCTGCAACAATCATATCTAAGGTTGCAATTCTGGTATAAGTTTATAAAGTTAATTTTAATTTAGCTTCAAGACCTTGATTCTTTCATCTTTGACCATTTATAGCTATGATTGTGTAGGTACAATAGTGATATAGGTCTAAAATCAAGTTGTTTCATGGTTGGTATAGCAAATTAGGATTTTGAAATGTTGTCACAACAACACTTTGCAAAAAGATTTTCAAAATTAGGTACACGAGTTTCATTTCATCTCCTAGAGTTTGTCTTAAAACTCATTGACATCTTCTAGCTTTCATTTTGTAGGTACACGAGAATATCTTTCCATTTCATGAAGTTTCCACCATGTTTCTACCTTGTTTCTAGATGTTTCCATAATGTTTCAAGCCTCACAAACCATATTGTCAAATTTTTTATTGTGGGAAACTTCACAAATTTATCATTTTTCCTTGGCCTCCTAGATATTCACCATTTATGCATGACCAATCTTAACTTGTATAGCCTACCCTTGACTATAAATTATTTCTCTTAAGCTATGACAATCTTAACTTGTATAGCCTACCCCTACCATAGTACAATAGACCTCCACAATCATGGATGTCCATCATTTATGACAACTCTTCATTGATATGACAATCATTCCTTCAACCTTTTGACTATGTTAGGACCTCATACATTCACCTTCAAACCTTATGATAATGTCTTGTTATTATGACCAACTTTATGAGGCATAAGATGGGGATCCAAGGGTGTAGGTAACTTTCTCAAAGGATTACAAGTAGCTTTATGGAATGTTGTAGTAGGATAAAACTCTTTATGACTGTCCTATAAGGACACAAATGCATTCACAAGATCCAAACCCTTTCAAAGTGTTGCATACAATCTAAGGATTTATTGTTCTATGATATGAGACAACAAAAAACTATGTTTGGTGAGTGTATTGTGATGAGATATTTGGACAATCAAAGACCATTTAGAGATCATATGATTATAAGAGTTTTATTTTTTAAATGAATCCTTTCTCTCTCAATACCTTGACAAAATGATTAATTCTTCTAAAAACTATCCCAAGACCCTATTGATTGCCAAATTCCATAACTAGGTGTGATAATAGCAGAGCAACATGGTGTTAGTCCACTTTATCTCATTTATGATAGTGCTCTTGCATAGAATAGTAGTTTATTAGACTCTTTAGTTGATCCTTGATGATAAGATATGATGGTAGTCTTATATTGTCCAAACAATCCCCTCCATGAATTATGTGGTAGTCCAAAGGTGATGAGGATCATGACAGTTGTAATGTCCCCATTCTGGGAATGGTCAATAAAGTAGAGTACACGGCAATGATAGAGCAGACCTGAGTGCAATTAATTGAGAAGGTATTCTTAATTACTTTGAGCCTAGAAGACCTAGGGTTTATGCCCTAACTTGGAACAATATCATTAGAACCTTTCTCGTATCATTTTGTAAGGTCTAACTGCTTTGTAATTGACATTATATATTCAAACTTATAGCAATAGATATCTAATTTGATTTTAGTCCATTATAGTTGCAAATTGAAATGGTTTTCCTTATATAATTCATTGTGGATTACAAATATATTGTTGGGAACTGTATGGGTGATGCTTTTACGATGTATTGGACATGCTTTTTGCGCTGAGATAAGTGTATGTTTAGGTTTGATATAAAAATTAGAACTTCATAAAATTAGGGTTTGAGCAAAAAAAATAGAATTGTTGCATATATCCCATTTGGGATATTAGAACAGTCTAGTTAAGTTGGAGTGTTGATTGACTAGATGACAGTCCCTTGTTCTATCCACATGCATTTTGTAGTTGTTGAATGATCTCCTCTAGTTGCATGACAAAGTCAAGAACAACATGCATGACTAAATTCCTCGAGACATGACAGTCCTAACATCCCTTCTACAACTTTTATGTTTCCTTTGACAAATATAAACTCCTATTGACTATCCTTAATTGAATCTAAACCCACTCTCCTCACTCCACCAAGACCTAAGGTTTATGACACAAGTTCCAATGCTTTAAACCCACCTAATCATGACTATACAATCCCTTTTGACTATAACAATCTTTTTCAAACAATGTTTACATGGTTTCTAAAGCACATAATGGAAATCTCCTTAGGTATTTAGTGTATTCATCCCAATGCAGAAACTTATGATGTATATGATACCCCCAATGATCTTAATTAAAGATGAGTGTCATGACAACCTCATGTCTCCATGGTCACACTAGTTGAGATTGCAATTATATAATCATTGACAACATAATGACATGGATAGATTTTCAACTTACAGTGTCTAATTATGTAAAGATTGATTCAAGGAGATCCATGACTATTCTAGGGTTTAGGAAAAGATGATATGGTCATGGATCAAAGCATGAATATTCAAAACTGACCAAGACAACTTTCAAATTTCCTCATAGTTATATAATGACAGTTAATAGTTTTGTTGTAGTTTTAGGGCTCTTTTGGTATGATAGTCCCTTGACTATTTTTGTGTTTTCATAGTGATGATTAAGGGTTTAGAAACACACAACTTGATCATTAATTGTTGATGACAAATCCATGGTGTTGTCATAGTGATCTCCTACATAATAGGATAACTTGCTAGGTAAGATCCATCATGGTGTCATAATGTAATGAGAAGCTTGATAGATGGTCAAGAATGAAGAACCTTCGCAACCATGATTAGAAACATAATAAAATACCCATAGAACATCAACAACACAATCATTAAGATTACAACATCAACAACACACCCATAAAATTTTAATATATAATCAGTTTACAATGGTTGAGTTATGATCAATAACATGTTATAGATTGATTTCTTGTTATATATGATTATTTTTCTTAGTAGAAAGATGTTATATGTAGTTTCATACCTCAGTACATAACTTGATCTTAATTGCCACATGATTGTAGTTTTAGTTAGATATAGGATTTTCTTAGAACATTTGGCATGTGAGTTCTTTTCATTCAAGAACAAGTTAGCTTTGACATGTTAGATTTTCTTAGAACACTACATTTGATATAGAAACTACTAGATTTGATATGATAATCATTGATAATTTCTCATCTTACATGTTAAACATGCAAGATACATGTTAAAAATGATAAAACTTGTGATGTTTTTCATTTAATTCAAGATAGTTATTTTTGTATTAATGAACCAAGACATGTTTGTGTTTTTACCCATTTTGTTATCTAGTTTATGCAAAGAAATGTCATCCACAACCCAAATTCAACAGCCGTTGCATTTGGAAATGTAAATAGGTGTATGTATCTTAAATGGAAGTATGTTTCAATATCATATCCTCATTTCATGGTCTGTATGTCTCCATGTAGGGAGAGAGACACGTTTGGCATGATTCACATATCCTCATTTTACCTTCTATATGATCTCCATGCTTTTCATATCCTCATTTCATAGGTCCACATGTTTGACATAATTCGTTTATCCTCATTTCACCTTCTATATGTATAACGTATCCTCGTTTCACCTTCTACATGTATAACATATCCTCATTTCACCTTATATATGTTTGACATTATTTCTTAAGCTCATTTCACCTTCTATATGTTTAACATGATTTTCCTATCATCATTTCATCATCTATATGTCTAGTATACCCTCATTTCACCTTCCATATGGGTTATGGTAAGAGCAGAATGAGAGAGAGAGAGAGATGTACATTTGCATGATTTGTAATCCTCATTTCACCTTCTATATGGTCTACATACTTTTCATATCCTTATTTTCCTCGCATCTACATAAGTTATGGAAAGAACAGAATGAGTTGTGCCCTCGGTGTGTTCCAATGTTTGTGGGGGAGTGAACATTTTGCCCTTGTAGATGATGAAGGTGACTACATAGGGAGAGAGATGCATTTGGCATGATTCATATTTGGACCTAAATAATGGCGCCGATAGGTCAAGGTGGCTGGGTTTATGCTAGTGGAGGCCCTATTTCATTCCCTAGGTGTCCAAATCGAATGGGGCTACAGTGTACTGGCAAAGTCTCTTAAGAGACTTAAGAGAAAAAAAATTCCAGACTTTGATGAAGTAATTCTCACACTTTGTGGCACCTAAGAATGATTTGTTTGGACCTATAGCTAGATGTCAAGCCCCTCCACAGTAACCTCTCTTAGTTTTGACCAACTAAACATTGTTTGATCGTGCCAACGACGGATGCAGTCTTGAAAAATGCCTCAGTGACATGTATTGTAAAGGTGCAAGGACCCATATTTTGAATTCTTCACCCCATGGGACTTAACCGATGGCATTGATAGATTGGTGTGGGTGGTTTTATGCTAGTTGAGGCCCTATTTCATTCCCCAAGTGTCCAAATTGAATTGGGCTACAGTGTACTGACAAAGTCTCTTAAGAGACCTAAGAGCAAAACATTTCTAGACTTTGACGGAGTAGTTCTCACACTTCGTGGCACTTAAAAATGATCCATTCACATCTACAGATGGATGTCAAGTCCCTCCACAATAACCTCTCTCAGTTTTGACCAACTCAACATTGTTTGACCGTGCCAATGGCGGATGCATTCTTGAAAAATGCCTCAGTGACATGTAGTGTAAAGGTGTGAGGAGCCATATTTTGCATTAGTCACCCCATGGGACCTAATTGATGGTGCCAATAGGTCATGGTGGGTTTATGCTAGTGGAGTCCCTGTTTTGTTCCCCATGTGTCCAAATTGAATTGCGCTACAATGTACCAGTAGAGTCTCTTAAGAGACCTAAGAGCAAAAGATTGCCAGACTTTGATGGAGTAATTATCACACTTTGTGGCACCTAGGAGTGATCCGTTTAGACCTATAGATGGATATCAGGCCCATCCATAATAACCTCTCTCAGTTTTGACCAACTCAACATCGTTTGATTGTGCCAACGACAGATGCATTCTTGAAAAATGCCTTAGTGACATGTAGTGTAAATGTGCCAGGAGCCATATTTTTCACTCCATGGGACCTAACTAATGGTACCGACAAGTTGAGGTGGGTGGTTTTATGCAAGTGGAGGCCCTATTTCATTCCCCAGGTGTCCAAGTTGAATCGGGCTACAGTGTACCAGCAAAGTCTCTTAAGAGACCTAAGAGCAAAAAATTGCTAGACTTTGATGGAGTAGTTCTCACACTTCATGACACCTACGAATGATCCGTTTAGACCTACAGCTAGATGTTAGGCCCCTCCACAATAATCTCTCTCAATTTTGACCAACTCAACATCTTTTTGACCGTGTCAATGATGGATGTATTCTTGAAAAATGCCTTAGTGACATGTAGTGTAAAGGTGCCAAGATCCATATTTTGTATTCTTCACCCTGTGGGACCTAACCAATGAAGATGTTAGGTCAAGGTGGGTGGGTTTATGCTAGTGGAGGCCTTGTTTTGTTCCCCAGGTGTCCAAATCGAATTAGCTATAGTGTACCGGCAGAGTCTCTTAAGAGACCTACGAGCAAAAAATTGTCAAACTTTGACGGAGTAGTTCTCGCACTTCATGGCACCTACAAATGATTCATTTGGACCTACATCTGGATGTTAGGCCCCTCCACAATAACCTCTCTCAGTTTTGACCAACTCAACATCGTTTGACCATGCCAATGACGGATGCATTCTTGAAAAATGCCTTAGTGACATGTAGTGTAAAGGTGCCAAGAGCCGTATTTTGCATTCTTCACCTTGTGGGACCTAACCTATGGTACCGACAGGTCGGGGTGGGTGGTTTTATGCTAGTGGAGGCCCTATTTCATTCGTCAGGTGTCTAAATTGAATCGGGCTACATTGTACTGGCAAAGTCTCTTAAGAGACCTAAGAGCAAAAAATTGCCAGACTTTGACGGAGTAGTTCTCGTACTTTGTGGCACTTACAAATGATCCATTTGGACCTACATCTAGCTGTCAGGCCCCTCCACAATAATCTCTCTCAATTTTGACCAACTCAACATCGTTTGATCGTGCCAATGATGGATGCATTCTTAAAAAATGCCTCAGTGGCATGTAGTGCAAAGGTTTGAGGAGCCATATATTTTGTGTTCTTCACCCCATGGGACTTAACCGATGGTGCTGATAGGTCGAGGTGGCTAGTTTTATGCTAGTGGAGGTCTTGTTTCATTCCCCATGTGTCCAAATCAAATCGGGCTACGGTGTACTAGTAGAGTCTCTTAAGAGACCTAAGAGCAAAAACTTGCCAGATTTTGACGAAGTAGTTCTTGCACTTTGTTGCACCTACAAAATATCTATTTAGACCTATAGTTGGATGTCAAGCTCCTCCACAATAACCTCTCTCAGTTTTGACCAACTCAACATCATTTGATTGTGCCAACAGTAGATGCATTCTTGAAAAATACCTCAGTGACATGTAGTGTAAAGGTGCCAAGAGCCATATTTTACGTTCTTCACCCTATGGGACCTAATCGATAGTGTCGACAAATTAGGGTGGGTGGGTTTATACTAGTGGAGGCCCTGTTTCACTCCCCATGTGTCCAAATTGAATCGGGCTACAGTGTACCAGCAAAGTCTCTTAAGAGACATAAGGGTAAAAAATTACTAGACTTTGACAGAGTAGTTCTCGCACTTCATAGCACCTACAAATCATCCATTTAGACCTACAGCTAGATGTTAGGCCCCTCCAAAATAACCTCTCTCAATTTTGACCAACTTAACATTGTTTGACCATGCCAACAACGGATGCATTCTTGAAAAATGCCTCAGTGACATGTAGTGCAAAGGTGCCAGGAGCCATATTTTGTGTTCTTCACCCTATGGGATGTAACCAATAGTGCCAACAGGTCAAGGTGTGTGGGTTTATGCTAGTGGAAGCCCTATTTTGTTCTCCATGTGTCCAAATCGAATTGAGCTACAATGTATTGACAAAGTCTCTTAAGAGACCTAAGATCAAAAAATTGCTAGACTTTGATGGAGTAGTTCTCACACTTCATGGCACCTAAGAATGATCTATTTAGACCTACAGATGGATGTCAGGCCCCTCCACAATAACCTCTCTCAATTTTGACCAACTCAACATCATTTGACCATGCCAATGGTTGACGCATTCTTGAAAAATGCCTTAGTGACATGTAGTGTAAAGGTGCTAGGAGCCATATTTTATGTTCTTCACTTTGTGGGACCTAACCAATGGCACGAACAGGTTGGGGTGGGCAGGTTTATGCTAATGGAGGCCCTATTTCATTCCCCATGTATCCCAATTGAGTCGGTCTATAGTGTACCAACAAAGTCTCTTAAGAGACCTAGGAGCAAAAAATTGCCAAACTTTGATGGAGTATTTCTCACACTTCATGGCACCTACGATTGATCGATTTAGACCTACAGCTAGATATCAGGCCTCTCCACAATAACCTCTATCAGTTTTGACCAACTCAACATCATTTGACTATGCCAATGACAGATGTATTCTTAAAAAATGCCTCAGTGACATGTAGTGTAAAGGTGCTAGGAGCCATATTTTGTATTCTTCACCTCGTGGGACCTAACCGACAGCATCGACAAGTTGGGGTGGGTGGTTTTATGCTAGTGGAGGCCCTGTTTCATTTGTCAGGTGTCTAAATCGAATCAAGCTACAGTGTACTGAGAAAGTCTCTTAAGAGACCTAAGAGCAAAAAATTACCAGACTTTGACGGAGTAGTTCTCGTACTTCGTGGCACCTAAGAATGATCTGTTTGGACCTATAGTTGGATGCCAGGCCCCTCCACAATAACCTCTCTCTGCTTTGACCAACTCAACATCCTTTGACCGTGCCAACAGCGGATGCATTCTTGCAAAATGACTCAGTGACATGTAGTGTAAAGGTGCCAAGAGCCATATTTTGTGTTCTTAACCCCATGGGACCTAATTGATGGCCCAGATAGGTCGGGGTGGGTAGTTTTATGCTAGTGGAGGCACTATTATGTTCCCCAGGTGTCCCAATTGAATTAGGCTATAGTGTACCAGCAAAAACTCTAGTTTTCATAGGGGGAGACATGATTTTAAGAGGTTTTGGGACTACTTTTAAGAGGTTTTTGGGACTAATTTGAAGAGATAAACTAGTTTATTGTTAAAATATTCATGACATCAAATCACTACATATATAACCATCAAATTTAGCATTAAGCATAATGAAAAAACACACCTTAAAGAGTGTACTACTAAAATCATGTGAAATGGTTATCAATTATTAGCACTAGATGTGAAGAAACACTAGGAGGATATGTAAGATAGAAACGTTATTGTATTATGGTCATAATCTGCTCAAAGGATGTACAAAATATACAAATATACAAATATAAAATATAAAAATTGTCTCCACGATGGCAACTAAATGCTTTAACCACTGATCTCTATCCCTTGAATACAATAGCTTTATAGTTGAAAATACCTGCATTTATAAGTTAAAAAATGTTAAGAAAAGTAAACACCATCAAGTACAACTAACTTAATATTTTTTATAAGAAGTTTGATGAAAGATGTCTTATATGTCACCTTAGGAATTATATAGAATATCTCTAAAATGAAAGCTAAATGCTTTAACCAGAATCTCAGACCCTTGAATGTATAATAGCTCTATTCTCCAAAACACATGAATGTATGAAATGATCAAAGACATCTTAAGTAATGCATTAAAAACAACTTCATGATGCTCATGACTATAATAGTGGATTGTTATATAGGCTTGTGACTATCCTAAACTTATGAAAACCTCCTTTTTAGTGTTTTATCTCCTTATAACTCCCTTTGTATCATCTTGTATATACCCTAAGACAACCCCTAAACCTTTTTTTCATGGAGATTTCTTAGATAATGGGCATGATACAAATCGCAAATGACTATCACAGTGGCAAATAGTCTTAAATCCCTTTATGTAAATTCTCTTCTTCTCCTTTACATGGATTGTCTATTTCTTTAAATTGTGAATGTTGACAATGTCCCCTTAGAAGATGGTAGTCATGAATGATGCTAATTTGATACCCTACTAAAATCACAACCTAAATTTATAACATAAAACAATTTGACAAGCCACATGAACTATTTGACAAGCCATGTGAACTATTTGACAAAACAACTCAAAAAGATGTCTTATGGAATGCAATGATTGCAAGATATACACAAAATAGATTTGTTGCTTTAGAAAATTTTTGTTAGAAATGAAGTTGTAAACCACACAATGGAAATATGATTCAAACCTTATTTAAGTCCTCTAAACAATATAGAATCAATGGATATTGCAACAAAAATAAAACCCTCTACACAGAAATAACAAGCATAAAGAACTGAACACATAACACAATATGTAACGTGGAGAAAACCCGTATAGGTAAAAAACTCCACCAAGAAAAGAGGCTCCAAGTTGTTTTCTTCAAAATATGAGATTACAATACATCCACTTCCTCTATTTCTTTAGTCTTCAATCCAATGCCGCCTGTTACTCTCAAATCTGATAAAAATGTAGTACAAATATCCTTATAAAAGTGGGTTGCCTTCTAGGAAAAGATAATCAACAAAATATCGACCCTTCGCAAGGGGAAACCCCCTTGCAACCCCCTATCATGGATGAATGGGCATCATGTACTAGATATAAATATATGGTTGAAACAAGATTGTTGCTAGTGAAACCTTTTATCCCTTATGGGTGATTTGTAAACAATATTAAGAGTAATTAATTACATAGGATTTACAAGGTTGATGGCACCTTAATCCTAACATTCTCCCACTTGACATCATAGATTGTAAATACCCATAGAAAAACCATAAAATAATCAAGCACTAGAAGCAAGGCCCATGGATTCTCTGTACAAACAAATTTCTTTGTGCTCACAGGCTTGGTCAAAGCATCTGCAACATTCTCCTGAGTGTCTACCTTCTTCAACTCAATCTGTCCATTTGCAACCATTTATCTAACAAAGTGATATTGTACATCAACATACTTAGTCTGAGCATGATACATAGGATTCTTGGCCAAACATATAGGACTTCGGCTATCATAACCAATATGAATGATCCTGCAATCAAATCCAATACTTGTACACAATCTCCTCAACCAAACTACCTCCTTAGAGACATGGGTAGTAGCCATATACTCTACTTCTATGGTGGACAAAGCAACTATGGGCTGCCTCTTACTCATCCAACTCACTGCTCCTCCAAACAAAGTAAACATATAGCCACTAGTGGACCTTCGACTATCCAAGTCATCTACGCAATCTGCATCAACAAAACCCTGTATGTCCAACAATTTATCAACACTATCAGTATCAGAATAAACCAAACAATAGTTAGGAGTACCTGCAAGATACTTAAGCACCCTCTTTGCATAATTCCAATGTTGTCCACCAGGGTTAGACATAAATCTTCTCAAAACTCTCACTGTTTGGGCAATATCTGGCCTAGTGCAAACCATTGCATACATCAAACTCCCTACAACACTATCATATGGCACATTAGACATATCCTCAAAATCATCCTCATTCTTTGGACACATATCTAATGAAATCTTAGTATCAATGGGTAAAGGAACTATAACTTGGTTATAGTCCTACATACTGAATCTCTGTAAAATGGTATTCACATACTTACTTTGCGACAACTAAAGCTTTATCTTACCTTCTTCCCTCCTGATCTCCATACCTAGAATATACCTAGTAGCTCCAAGATCCTTCATATCAAATGCACCTGAAAGTTTGGATTTAAGCTCACTGATCATACCCTTAGTATTACTGAAAAATAACATGTCATCAACATACAATGCAATGACTAGTATAGAATCATCAATACAATGAATGTACACACAATGATCCTCCTTGCTCCAAACAAAACCCAATTTCAATACAAATTAATCAAACTTTTGATACCACATTCTAGGGGATTGATTCAACCATAAAGAGACCTCTTCAACCTGCAAACCCAATGTTCTTTTCCTTTTACCTCAAAACTTGTAGGCTGTTGCATATAAATTTCTTCCTCAAGATCTCCATGCAAGAATGTAGTACATTCATTTTCTCAATCTCGCAATCATAAGTTGCAGCAATGGATTAAAGAAATCTAATAGAAGTCAATTTAGAAATAGGAGAGAAAATTTCACCAAAATCAACTCCTTCTCTAGAAGTAGCCCTTGGCTACCAGTCTAGCCTTGTACTTCTCTAATGAACTATCTACTCCAAACTTCTTCTTGAAGACCCACTTACAACCTATGGCCTTTCTTCCTTTGGGCAAACAAACAAGATCCTAGGTGTTACAAGAGTCTAAAGCCATCATCTCCTCCAGCATCACTAACTGCCAAGATTCGCTATCATCTGCAAGAATAGCTTCCCCGTAGGATCTAGGCTCATTGTTAGTACTCAATAAATAAAATATACAATGGAAATCTGGTGGTCTATACTTGTCAACTGGAATCTGTTGTCTTGTGGATCTCCTCAAGGGTGGAGTAAGAGTCTCAACTTGTTCTTCTACATGATCATCTACACCAATTTCTTCCGTAACAACAAATTCATCTTCATTAGAACTACTCGAATCTTCTTATTCTTCTTCACCCCCAATCCATCATTATGTTCTTGAGGTGCATCTTGCTACTCTAAATCAGAGTGCACTCTCTTTACCTTTTCTTCTTTTTCTTTTGGTTGCTAAGGTTCATAAATAGCTCTAAGTTCCCTAAAAATAACATCTCTAGAATAGATAATCTTATGGGTTAGTGGATTCTAAAGCTTATAACTTTTGACATTATCACCATATCCATTGAATGTACACTTTTCATCTTTTGGATCCAACTTAGATCACTTTTCCTTAGGCACATGAACAAAAGCCTCATAGCCAAAAACCCTTAAATGTGAAGTAGAAGGTTTCTTACCTGTCCACACTTCATAAGGTGTTGAATCAAGAGCCTTACAAGGAGATCCATTAATCAAGTAGCAAGAAGTACACACATCCTTTGCCCAAAGCATTTATCCAACTGTGCATCACTCAACATACTTCTGGCTCTTTCCATGATTGTTTGGTTCATCCTTTCTACAACACCATTTTACTATGGTGTATATGGAGTTGTCTTTTGTCTGATACTACCTGCATGCTTGCAAAACTCAACAAATTCCTTAGAGCAATATTCCCCTGCATTGTCAAAACTTAATATTTTTATCTTTAATCTCTATTGGTTTTCAACTAAGATTTTAAAATCCTTAAACTTAGTGAAAAATTCATATTTGTGTTTCATAAAATAAATCCATGTAAATCTAGATACATTATCAATAAAGGTGACAAAATAACGAGATTTTCTGATAGAATCATTATCCACAGGTCCAAACACATCTATATAAATAATTTCTAACTTTTCTTTTGCTCTATTGCTTCCTAAAGGAAATGATTTTCTATTTTGTTTACCAAACACACAATGCTCATAAAAATTAAAGTGCTCATCAGAATAGGAGAAACCATCCAATAAATTTTTATTCTTGATAGTTTTCAAAACATTATTACTAGTGTGGCCCAATCTATAGTGCCACAACATACATGTATTTTTAGTACTAGCCTCAAATACATAAGAGGCATTACAAACTATAGTGGCTTCAAGCTTAAACAATTTCCCAATCTATTCCCCTTCACTACTACCAAGTTCCCTCTCACCATCTACAACCATGCTTATCAAATGTTACATGCATTCCCAAATCATTCAACTTTGAAACTGAAATTAGATTTCTAGCTAATCCAGGAACATGCAAAACACTAGGGAAGGTTTTAATCCTCCCATCATTGAAACACAACAATACCTTGCCTTTCCCAACTATGAGATATGTAGAGTTGTCCCCAAGGTATATATAATCACCTCTATCATACTCTTCATATGTGGAAAACCATTCCTTATGCGGGGTCATATGAAACGAGCACCCTGAGTAAACCAACCAATGATCATTAGAAACAACATTAAATGTAGAAAGTAAAACATCTTCACTTGCATTCGAGGACTTATCTGAAGCACTCTCCCACTATTTCTTTGGGTTTTTGCACTCCTTCATGTCCCCTTTTACTGCATTTCCAACACTTAACTTTGTTCTTCTTCCTAGGAGTCTTAGATCAGCCCTTGGACTTGTCCTTAGCCCCTTTCTAATCTTCTTTTGGTACTCTTTCCATAGACCTTCCCCTAACACTAAGAGCATCCCCTAAACTATCCAAACTTTTCTTCCTTAATTCATGTGACAATAGAACTGGAACAAGAGCATCCAACTTCAGATCTGTGAGGTTAGCAGTGATATCCAAAATAACATTCTCCCATAACTCAGGCAAATAACAAAGAAGCAATATGCATTTATCTTCCTCATTCACCTCAACATCTACAGATGCTATTTGACTTAGTAACAAATTAAATGAATTCACATGCTCTGCAACCGATTCACCCTCTTTCATTTTTATGGAAAATAAATTATGCTTTAAATAAAGCTTATTTACCATACTCTTGGCTTGGTATATCTCACCCAAACGCTTCCACAAGCTATGTGTAGACTTCTCACTCACAACATTCAGTAGATTAGAATCTGCAAGACATAGCCGGATTGTACCTCATGCCTTTTTATCCAATCTTTCCCATTCATCAGTAGCAACATCATCAGGTTTCTTCTCTTTTGTAACAACCAACCACTGGTTTCTTTCTTCTAGAAAATCCTCTATTTTCAGCTTCCACAATTCATACCCTATGCCATTGAACTTTTTAATGTCCAACCGAGAGGTAGAAGCAATAGTGGATGAAGCCATGATATCTACACAAGATCTACAAACAAACAACAACCAAATCTCCCACTGCAGCTAACAAACCTTCACACTACCAACTAAGAATCAAAACTAGTCAGGCTCTAATACCAAATGTTAGAAATGAAGGTCCAAATCACAACGGAAATCTGATTCTATAACATTAGAAAATGTCCCCTTGGAGGCTTTTCCCTCCTAAGGTTTAGCTCCTAAGTCTTTTATCTACATTTAGGACATCTTGCATCATATTTGACAACCCGATGAAATGAGCCCTAAGTTTCATGGCAAATGGGACCTAGAGGGATCCCTTGAACTAATCCCTGACCAAAATAGGGAGGGAGGACTTGGGCACTCGTGCCCTAGTCCTGCTCTATTTTGGGTCAGTCCAAAAATTTAAGTGTCAGCTTGTGACCATTATTTGGGTCCTATGCAGACACGGTAAGTTTGAATTACAAAATTCTTGGTGGGAGTGTTTGTAGTTGCATATATAAGCATGTTTAAGCATTCATTTGTAAACTAGAGGATTACTATCTAGCAATTTGGATTCTCAAGCTTATGTGAAGGTGACTCAAAGCATTCATTGTGTAGCAAGAGTAGATTTGTGTTGTTTATGTGTTTGTATTTGTAGATTTGAGCAATCATCTCCTCATGGCATGAAGAGGTTCTTCCTCCCATGAGATCTTCACTACAATATGATATCATTTGTGTTTTCAAGTATTTATCATTTGGTTTTTGCCTTTGTCTCACAAGGGCATGCACTCTCTATCTAACAACGGTGTTCAGAAGACTTGAATGTCTCTCTGGGGCTTGACTGAGGCAAGCCTCTAAACACCACAACCCCCTCCCAATTATTCTGTGATTGCAGGTTACAGGTTGAAGAAGAAAGAAAAGTAGAGTTGTAGGAGAGTGTTGCAGAGTGTTAGATTCATAGATCAAAGCCAAAAATAGGGACCTGGACTTGGGCACCTGTTCATTAGTCCTCCAGATCCTGCACCAGAGAAATCTCTGAGACAACAGGAACAGGTTACAACTCAAGTTCCCAAATCCTGACAAAAATTAGGGCATTAGACTAGGGTGCCCACTCATTAGTCCCCGACAATTTTGCTTCCTGAACTTTAGAAACTGGTACACATTTGTCTATTATTTTACATCTTTTTGTAACAACATTTTCTAATATTCGTTTGTTTGCTTCCGTATTGGCATAATTAGGGTTTTGATGTATAATTGAGTATAAGTGAGCATAATTGACAATATAATCATACAAATCCAAGTTTCCCTACATTCCTAAGTGACCAAGGGTCTGATAGTGCATTGCCACTCGATCCAAAGTCCTTGAATGTCAAAGGGTGAAAGGAGGATACACATAAACTACCAAATCAAACCCTATCCTAATTTGACCCTTTACATTTTGGTGAACCCATGTTGTTGGAATTGTTTGCACCTTGCTGATTGTTTTTCTTTATATTTGCATTTATTTCATTCATTCATATTATCATTCATCTTATTGCATTGGAAAACTTACAAAAAAATTAAAAAATTGGAAAAATTTGAAAAAAAAATGCATTCTAGGGTTTCTATTTTGAATCAATTAATTTGAATTTCATTAAATTTCTGAATTTTGCATTATATCTGAGATAAATTTAAGAAAATTACAAAAATTCAATAGCTTGCATTGCATTTTCATCATAAAATTGCTAGGGTTTTGTTAGAAATTTTGCATTTTTCATATAACCTAGTAATTTCAAAAACTAGGGTTTGTAGGTAAAATCTTGTTTCAGATTTTTCTACTCATATTAGACACCCATTCAAAATTACATTTGGCTGTAGTGTTGCATTTTAGTGTAAATTTGCATTTAGATCTCAAAAATTTGCATTGTTACATAGAAAATTTCAACAAAAAACTAGCATTTCCATTGATTTTTCATTAGATTTGTACTTGCATTTTGCATGGTAGGGTTTGAAAATCATTTTCAGATCTGATTATGATTAATTTTCATCACAAATTAGATTTCAAGACATTCATATAGTATTTTGTACCAAGATCGCAAAACCTAAGGCTTGAAAAACCTTGATTTTCACTAGTTTGGCCTTATTGACTCTCACAATTTGCACCATAGGTGTGTTGTGAAGAATATTTTTGCACTAATTGGATGTTATAAGGGTTATTATCTTCTTCCCCTCCTAAAAATCTTCACAACACCTTGTTATTGAGCTCTTGTATTGAAAATTTGGTGAAAAATTGCACATTTATGCTATATTTGCCCTAGGGTTTAACCTAGATTGCACTCCAAGCATGTTGTAAAAGATTTTATGATTTTAGGTAACTAATATAATTGATATTATTTTCTGCACCTCCTAAAATTCATTACAACACCCCTTTTCTAGGTCTTGGGGTTGAAATTTTTTGAAAAATTGCATATTTTTTCTATATTTTCACTAGGGTTTGATCTTGAGTGGCACTACAAGTGTGTTGTGATGGATTTTTTGGAATTAGATGGCTGTTATTACTGATATAATTTGATATCCATCATCATTTTCCTCACAACACTCTTTTTCATGCTCTTTTGCATTGAGATTTGGTGAAAAAATCGCATATTTTAGTGTATTTTCACTAGGTTTTGATTGTCACCATCTTTGGTGCAGGGGCACCTAACACAAGGCCGATTCAAGGTAGTTAACTGTTTTATGTTCATTTTTTTATTCCATTCATGTAATAAGGTCTGTTTGACCAAGGCATGTCATGATAGTTTGTATCTAGGTTTATGATGTAAGTCGCAAGGACTTTTGTCAATCTGTAATCGCAAAGGTTGTTAGATAGTTAGGAAGTTGTTAGGCAGTTAGTCGGTTGTGATCTCCCAGCCACTTGGATTTGTCTCCCAGTCACTTAGAGTCAATTTAGTACTACTCATGGTGAGTAGATAAATACCCCAAAGATCATTGAATGTAGAGGGCAGTTGAGTAGTAGTATCTGAGTAGTAATAGAGTTATAATAGAGGTCTGAGATCAGAGTGATTTGCAATTAAGAAACAGAGCATCTATGTTTTCATGTCTGAAAGGCATAATAAATAAAATCTTGTTCTATGTATATTTCTATTCAGCCTCCTCTGTGCAATCAATTTATTGTTTTGTGGCCGAGATGGATTCCTAATCCATTCCACTGGTTAGATTTCTTCGAAATCGGTGGAATGGCTGTACAGTTCATTTTTGCACTTTTCATTTTGTTCGTTTGTGTTTGCAGGATCACATACAATATGCTCTAAGATTTCCTAGTGCCATCATGTGCTAGGTTGGTGAAGTAATAGATCTATGTAGTTGTAGGATTTGTAGAGGTGCAGACCGGCGTAAGATTTGTGCAAGTTCACTGGATATACATCTTATGTGTATATCGCTAACATATGTCGGGTCCATTTCGTGGGTATCTTACAATTACATGTCAAAGATTGTATGTGCAAGGTGGAAGGCATCAGGGTGACAGGAGCCATCGGGCATGCTAAGTTGGGTCAAGCTGGTAGTATAAAGTCTTACCGAAAGCGAAGTGTGTTGTTAAGTCTATCGGCATGAGATGTGATATCGGGGGTCTAGATCAAAGTCGGGCCGATAACTATATGTCACTGTGAAAGATTCAACAGAATCAAAAGAGAGAAGGTTCATCGGAGTAACCAAATGCGTCAGCAAAAAGTCTTTTAAGTCTACCGATAGTAGTGTGTCTAACCGATGGTTGAACCGTTCATTTGGTTCAACGGGTTCAACAAGTTCAACCGACTTATGTGGTTCAAAGGTTCAAGGGTTTGATCGGTGCGTCAGGAAGATAAAAAGCAAGGTGGCTGATAGAAGAAATCATATCGATAAGGTGTCAGAGACACATCGGTAAGAGGAAGGACTTCGATGTTAAAGATGTTTGGTTGGCCAATGGCATACTGTTTTACTAATCAGTTTGTGAGGTTTTGAATTGCGCTGATGGTACATAGTCTTGTCGATAGGCAAGTAAAGAGAGATAGACAAAGGGTAATGCAGGCTAAGGTGATTGGCTCTGCATCATAGTGGTATCAGAGCTAGAGAAAGGTCTGCAGAAGTGTTGATATTATCTATGAATGTTTATGTCAGACAGAGAAAGTGAAGAAGGGGCTAGCGACATGCCTCCAAAGGGAATGACCACCGAAGTGGCCAAGAAATTTCAAGAGATGGAAGAGATGATCAAGACTGGAGTCAAGGAAGCATTCCAGGATGAGTTAAAAACCTTAGGAAAAGGTAAGAAATTAGAAGAGGAGTCTGATGAAGAAGAAGAAGATGGGGAAAAGGAAACAACCTCAGAACAGACAAGTATATCTGCAAACCAAAAACAATTTCTGGAGGCTATAAAATCACTCGGTAAGGAGTCATCTAAATCAAGAATGGAGATTTTGATGTTCAGTGGAAAAATGGATGCAGAAGAAGTCATCGAATGGATCGAGGCTTTGAACAATTACTTCAAGTACAAGGAGGTACTGGAGAATAGAAGAGTCAAGTTTGCAAAGACAAAATTGAAGGGCGCTGCACTCACGTGGTGGAACTACACCTAGGGAGAAAGGGTGAAGAGTGGAAAGAGCATGATCTCCTCCTGGAGTCGGATGGTAGAGAGGATCAAGGCTCAGTTCCTACCAGTGGATTATGAAGTGCAGATATACAGGAAAATGCAGAACCTCAGGCAGAAGGATATGGATGTATCCACCTATATAGAGGAATTTCATAAATTGTCCCTAAGGTGTGGACATATTGAGGATGAGAAAGGAAGGGTTTCCAAGAATATTAATGGCTTGAAGTATAGTATACAAGATGAGATTACCATCCTGACACCAGACACTGTGGACAAGTGTTTCCAAGTGGCACTGAGAGTAGAAGAGAAGCATAAAAGAAAGGGAGAACAACATAATAGAGGCAGAGGTAGAAAGAATTTTAGGGGTAGAAATAGCTTTGGTGGTAGAAATCAGTTCCAGAAGAATCAAGGGGAGTCCAATCAGCAAGAATGCAGTGGAGAATTTGGTTCTAGAGGGGTTTTCAGAGGAAGGAGACCCAATGGGAGAGGCAGATTTGGTGGACCAAGCAGAGGTCCTAATGTCTTCACGGGAAGATGTTATAATTGTAACCAAATTGGGCACACAGTAGGTAGGTGTCCAGAGAAAGCCTCAAGCTCTCATGGTGGAGAGAGAAGGAGCCAACTGATTCAAGACAATTGTCAAAGTGTGACTTCACCTATGGGAAGCACAACTCTAGCACAAGATGGAGAGAGTCTCATGATGAGAAGAACGATGCTGAAGGTACCACAAAACAAAGAACCACCGTAGAGGAAAACACTATTCAAAACTCTGTGTAAAGTTTCTAGCAAAAGGTGTAAGGTAATTGTTGACTTTGGCTCAACTAAAAATTTAGTTTCAGTAAAAATGGTAGAGAAATTGAATTTGAAAAGATTACCTCACGTGAGTCCATACAAAGTGTCATGGCTGAACAAAGGGCAGCAAGTCTTGGTTGATGAACAAGCTTGGGTAGAATTTTAGATAGGGGAATATGGGGATAAGCTTTTGTGTGATATCATTCCCATGGATGCATGCCATTTACTATTAGGTAGACCTTGGCAGTATGATGTACAAGCCCAGCATGATGGTAAATCTAATTCCTTTGTGATCACTAAGAATGGTAGATAGTATAAGATGGATCCTTTACCAGAAGAAGGTGTAGACAAGAATGTAGGCTCAAACATCATGTTAATGAGTGGGAAAGAGTTTCTCCATACTCTAAAAGAAGAGGGAACCCAGGGATATGCTCTAATTTTGAAACCTAAAGATAGTTCTGATTTGTCTCAAAATAGTAAGGAAAAGGTCCCTAAGGAAGTGCAGGAATTGTTGGACAAGTATAAGGGTATCATGGTGGAAGATATGCCCAATGTTCTACCTCCTATGAGAGACATAAGTCATCAGATTGACTTCATTCTAGGATCCACATTACCAAATAAACCAGCTTATAAAATGACACCTAATCAGAATGAGGAGATTGCTAAACAAGTACAAGAACTATTGGATAAGGGTTTGGTGAGGAAAAGTCTTAGTCCATTTGCTATGCCCACAGTTTTAGCTCCCAAGAAGGATGGCAAATGGAGGTTGTGCACTAATTCGAGAGCCATAAATAAGATCACCATTAGATATAGGTTTCCTATGCCCAGAATAGAGGACCTCATGGATTGTTTGGGTGGAGCTCGGTATTTTTCTAAAATTGATCTCAAGAGTGGATACCATCAGATCAAGATTAGAGAAGGGGATGAATGGAAGACAACCTTTAAGACTAATGAAGGTCTCTATGAGTGGTTGGTGATGCCATTTGGTCTGTCCAACACTCCCAGTACTTTCATACGTCTAATGAATGAGGTATTGAAAGATTTTATTGGCAAATTTGTTGTTGTCTATCTTGACGATATTCTAGTTTTCAGCAGGACAAAAGAAGAACATTTGCAGCATTTAGAACATGTGTTGAAGAAGCTGCATGAGGTGAAACTGATGATCAATATGGAAAAGAGTGTCTTCATGAAGGAAGAACTCACATACCTTGGATTTGTGATATCCCAGGGTAGTTTGAAAATGGATCTGGAAAAGGTAAATGCTATTTTGTCTTGGCCAGCACCTAGAACAATAAGTGATGTGAGAAGTTTTCATGGGTTAGCAACTTTTTATAGGAAATTCATAAGAGGGTTCAGTCATGTTTCTGCACCCATTCTGGATACCATAAAAGGAGGACAAAAATGTAAGTTTGTTTGGAATAGAGCAGAAGATGAATCTTTTGAGATTCTCAAACAGAAAATAGCAGAGAAACCCATTTTGGTTTTACCTAATTTTAATAAGTTGTTTATTGTGGAATGTGATGCCAGTAACCTTGCCATTGGTGCTGTCTTGAGTCAGGAAGGCAGACTTGTTGCTTTCTTTAGTGAAAAGTTGAATGATGCTAAAAGAAAGTATTCCACATATGATCTAGAATTGTATGCAATGGTCCAAGCATTGAAAAAATGGAGACATTATCTCTTGCCCAAGGAATTCATTGTTTATACTGACAACCATACTTTGAGTTTTTTGAATTCACAGGAGAAACTAAATCACATGCATATGAAGTGGGTAGAACAACTCCAGGTGTATACTTTTTCCATCAAACATAAGAAGGGACAAGCCAACAAGGTGGCAGATGCTCTAAGTAGAAGAGTGTGCACTATACAGGAAATCTAGTTGCATAGTGTGGGAGTGGATTCTCTCAAGGATATGTACCAGGATGATAAAGACTTCAAGGAGATATATGCAGTTTGTTCACAATTTTTAGATTCCTATCATTCTAATTTTTCTGAATTTTTGCTACAGCAAGGGCTACTGTTTAAAGGCAACCAGTTGTGTGTGCCTAGGTGTTCCATGAGGGAGAACATCATAAAAGAGAAACATTGCAGTAGTCTTAGAGGTCATTTTGGATTGGACAAGACGTTGAAACAAGTGAGACAGTTTTACTTCTGGCCTAAGATGTAAACAGATATCAAAAAATTTGTAGACAGTTGTCACATTTGCCAGAGAGCCAAAGGGATTTCATCCAATGCAGGTCTCTATCAACCACTTCCCATTCCTTAGAGATTGTGGGAGTGCATCAGTATGGATTTTGTTTTGGGTCTTCCAAGGACTCAAAGAGGATTTGATAGTGTGTTTGTAGTTGTTGACAGGTTTAGTAAAATGGCTTATTTTGTGCCATGTAAATGTACTAATGATGCTTCACATATTGCTAGTCTTTTCTTTAAAGAAATAGTAAGAATTCATGGTTTACCATTGAACATAGTCACTGACAGAGATCCCAAGTTTGTGGGACTTTTTTGGAGGACACTGTGGAAGAAATTGGGCACCCAATTGTCTTTCACATCTGCATATCACCCTCAGACAAATGGGAAAACAGAGGTGGTGAATAGATCACTAGGTAATCTTTTGAGGTGTTTGACTAAATAGCATGGAGAAGCATGGGATATGATCATCCCACAAGCAAAATTTGCATATAATGACTCTGTCAATCCGAGCACAAGAAAGAGTCCTTTTGAAGTTGTATATGGGATTCATCCCAAAGGAATTTTGGAGTTGAGAGATCTCTAGAACATGGAGAAAATGAGTGCACAAGGAGAAGATTTTGCAGTCAGCATGAAGGATATCCATGCTGCTATAAGGGACACTATCTAGAAGAACACAACGAAATACAAGGAGAAAGATTATCAAAGGAAAAGAGATGTCTAGTATAAAGTTGGGGATCTTGTAATGGCCTATCTGAACAAAGAAAGACTCCTAAAGGGGCAGCCTCTAAAGCTTCTCATGAAGAAGATAGGTCCATGCAAGATTGTTCACAAGTTTGGGCCTAATGCATATGAAATTGCACTTCCTCTGGGTTTAGCAACATCACCTATTTTCAATGTTTTTGATCTGTTTCCATTCTGAGGAGACAATGTTGATTTCAATATGACAGAAGCAGGGGATGCAGAGTGGATTTGTGACCTCCCACCCAGCCAGCTAGTTTAGTTGGAATGTATTTTGGATACCAAAGTTCAGAAGCAGACCAGACATCAAACCTACAAGCAGTATCTGGTCAAATGGCATGGTTTACCTGATGAAGATGCTACCTGGATGACTAAAGAAGACATCATCAAGCATGGGGTTACCATTTCTGACCTGGATCCTCAAGGGACTTGAGTTCTTTTCAACCCTAGGAGTATGGTGCAAGGGCACTTAACACAAGGCCAATTCAAGGCAATTAACCGTTTTATGTTCATTTTGTTATTCCATTCATGTAATAAGGTCTGTTTGACCAAGGCATGTCATGATAGTTTGTATCTAGGTTTATGATGTAAGTCCCAAGAACTTTTACCAATCTATAATCACAAAGGTTGTTAGACAGTTAGGAAGTTGTTAGGCAATTAGTCAGTTGTGATCTCCCAGCCGCTTGGATTTGTCTCCCAGTTGCTTGGAGTCAATTCAATACTACTCATGGTGAGTAGATAAATAACCCAGAGATCATCGAATGTAGAGGGAAGTTGAGTAGTAGTATTTGAGTAGTAATAGAGTTATAATAGAGGTCTAAGATCAGAGTGATTTGCAAATAAGAAATAGAGCATCTATGTTTTCATGTCTAAAAGGCATAATAAATAAAATCTTGTTCTATGTATCTTTCTATTCAGCCTCCTCTGTGCAATCGATTTATTGTTTTGTGGCCGAGATGGATTCCTAATCCATTCCACCAGTTAGATTTCTTCAAAATCGGTGGAATGGCTGTACAGTTCATTTTTGCGCTTTTCGTTTTGTTTGTTTGTGTTTGCAAGATCGCGTACAGTATGCTCTAAGAGTTCCTAGTGCCATCATGTGCTAGGTTGGTGAAGTAATAGATATGTGTAGTTGTAGGATTTGTAGAGGTGCAGATCGGTGTAAGATTCATGCAGGTTCACTGGATATACATCTTATGTGTATATCGCTAACATATTTCAGGTCCATTTCACGGGTATCTTACAATTACATGTCGAAGATTGTATGCGCAAGGTGGAAGGCATCGGGGTGATAGGGGCCATCGAGCATGCTAAGTTGGGTCAAGCCGACAGTATAAAGTCTTACTAAAAGCAAAGTGTGTTGTTAAGTCTATCGACATGAGATGTGATATCGGGGGTCTAGATCAAAGTCGAGCTGATAACTATATGTCGCGGCGAAAGGTTCAACAGAATCAAAAGAGAGAAGGTTCATCGGAGTAACTAAATGCGTCGGCGGAAAGTCTTTTAAGTCTATTGATAGTAGTGTGTCTGACCAATGGTTGAACCATTCATTTGGTTCAATGGGTTCAACAAGTTCAACCAGCTTATGTGGTTCAAAGGTTCAAGGGTTTGATCGCTGCATCGGGAAGATAAAACGCAAGGTGGCCGATGGAAGAAGTCATATCGATAAGGTGTCAGAGACACATCGGTAAGAGGAAGGACTTTGATGTTAAAGATGTTTGGTTGGCTGATGGTATACAGTTTTACTGATCAGTTTGTGAGGTTTTGAGCTGCGCCGATGGTACATTGTCTTGCCAACAGGCAAGTAAAGAGAGATAGACAAAGGGTAATGCAAGCTAAGGTGATTGGCTCTGCATCAATCATAGAGTTGCATCAAAAGTGTGTTGTGATGGATATTATTTATGTATTGGACTAATATCAGACATATTATTTTCTTCCCCTGATCAAAATCTTTACAACACCTTTTCTTTCATATATTTGCATTGAAAAAGTACAAAAAATCAAGCATTTTAGGTCACTTCTACATATAGTTTTGCACTTGTCTTTTGCATAATTTTGAAAAAAAATTTAAAATATGATCTTACACTAATTTAAAAACATACATATGGCACCTTCATGTCATTTTTCTATGATATATCTGCATGCATTTATCAAAGATCTTGATTTTGACAAATTTCTAATCCTCATGAGTGAACATCCTATGATATTAGAAAGATTAACTGAGTTCATCTCCATGAGTAGCAATAAAAAAGATGACTGTGATGGCACTTCTCCTACAGCCCCTACATGTGATGATGACATAAATCTACCCTCTGGGCATTCTTTGAAAAATGATTCTTCTCTTGAGGATATACTTGTACAAGACAATGAAATCACTGATACCTTGCCAACAATAGAAGAGACACAACTTTTGCATGACATCATGTCTCCTACAACTACAATAGAAGAAAAAATCTCTCATGATGTTAACAATCCTATTGAGGTGATAGCATATGTACGTGACGAGTAAGTAAACAAACTTGATAAAGACCTAGCTGAATTCCAAGAATATGTGTAAATTGAAAGAATATCGGAAGAAGCTGTACCTGTGATTCGCAACATAAGAGAATTGATAAAAGAAGGGAAAGATGGCATTAATGTTGTTCAAGTCTTAGCACACATTATACAACATAATGTTATGCTTCTATATTATCTTATTAATACATATCATTATATAATGGAAGATTCAACAAAGCACGTTAAGAATGATGAGTACGAAAATCTTCTTAATGGAATGGAATCATTAGCTAAAACTTATGATGATGAGGATGATAATGATACAACATCTAAAATTCTTGACAACACGTTGCCTTTCTTTCAGTCCAATGCTCTCTTTGGCCAAGAAGAAGCATTAGTGAACATAGAAAGATATTTCATAGAACAACAAGCTTATTATGACTATTATTAAGATGACTATCTGGAAATAGATAATATAATCACTATTATAGAAGTGGATAAGGAAAATACTAAAGTATTACCCCATCCACGAAGAGATGATATTTATGATGAGGTCCCTCCTTCGTTATCCCTTCCGGGATCAGAAGGAAATCAAAATACATTAGACAAACAAATGGAACAACTTACATCTCTCTCCAACATTCAGATATGGGAAGATCATCACCTCCCTGATGATAACTTCTAGCATGAATCTCCCTACAGGTAAGTATCTCTAACCCTTTATCTCTCTTGTGATGTTCTTCCCCTGTGATGTGTTACGTGTTGTTTAGGCCTCCTGGGATGACCCTTGATTCTCTTGTAAGGTCTAGGATACCAGAAAACTGCCTCTGTTGTGACCTTCTATTTGTATCATCATTCTTCTATATTGCCTTTCTCTCTGATTTCATTGTTGTGTGTTGTGTCTTACGGACATAGCATTGTGGTTAGTGACTTGGGGGCACCCTCCTATGTGATTGTCCCTAAGACACTTGTTTCTCCTCTCTTATTTATTGTTATCCTTCCTCTATTATTTCTATCTAGCGGGCAGATGACGGAAAACATTTATATTGATGCGGACCTAGCGCCTCTTTAGCGAGAAATCAAAAATTGGACATAGTTCCTAATATGACAATGGGGTTGTATATCTTATCTAATGCTTGACTAGTAGAAGCACTCCGTGCTTTCTATGTAGTCATTTTGATGATGTTTTATCTCACTTACAAACCTTAACAATAATGTTGCTCCATGCACTTTGTTTGTCTCTGAATCTTGCCTTGGTGACACTCGGTTCTGAGATTTTTGTGATATAACCCCATGGATATCCTCGATCTCTGAATTCATAGTATAACCTTGGCTCATTGTGTGACTGATCATATGCATTGATGTTGTTTATCATGATTATAGACACTAACATGTTTCTTGTAGGAATGTGTTTGTGGGAACATTTGGCGATCATAAAGTACATGTCACCTCTGGGGGGCATGGGCTTTGTGAAAGTCCATGTTCCCTCGTGTGTTTTCTTCCTACCTTAACATGCTTGATATAGTTGTGAGATATCAACTACCTTAAGGTGGGGGCATATATAAGGTAAGCTGTCTGTTGTAGATGTTAGCAATGTGCTTGTCCTCAGGTGCAGTTTAAAGACTAGTGCGATGAGTACTTCCTATACTCTAAGTTTGTTTGCATTCAATCAATCAATCATCTTAAGCCCTCTACAGAGGCAGGGGTGGTATATCTCTTGTGAAGAGTGCCCATCCTGTCATTTTCAAAAAGTCCTCTACGAAGGTAGGGAGCGGTTCTATGACAACCCTTAAGCGTGTCTTTTGTGATTGTTATGGCGAAGCCCAATCGTCGGTGTGTGCTTGTAATGTGCTTGAGATGGTGATGAGCCTAGAAATAGGAACACTCCATTGCTTGTCTGTTGTGTTTTCTCCATGTCTGCAAAGTGTGTGTGTTTGGCATGCTTACTTTGTTTGGTGTGACTGTTGCCCCATACATGTAGTCTAAAGACCAATATGATGAGTGCTTCCTACATTTTAGGAGGTTTGGTGTGTCTTGTGTGTGTGTTGCCCCATATATGCAATCTAAAGACTAGCACGATGAGTTCTTCCTGCATTAGGAGGTGTGTTTACTTTCCCGTACTTGCATATGCATTTCATATATATGAGAAAAAGAAAAGAAAAGAAATCATTCGCATCTTCCATGCATTAACTATCTTCTATGCATCTACTATTTTCTCTATGTTTTGTGTGACTGTAACTGTCTTCTCCATGTTTTGCATACCTGTCATTGTCTTCAATGTGTTTGGCGTGTCTTCTCCGTGCTTGGCATGTTTGCTATGTTTGTTGACCGTACTTTAATGCATGTATTGGCCTCATGTTTATACATACATTAAAGTGGGGGCTAAATGTAACATCAGAAAATGTCCCCTTGGAGGCTTTTCCCTCATAAGGTTTAGCTCCTAGGTCTTTTATCTGTATTTAGGACATCTTGCATCATATTTTGACATCCTGATAAAATGAACCCTAAGTTTCATGGCAAATGGGACCTAGGGGGATCCCTTGAACTAATCCCTAACCAAAATAGGGAGGGAGGACTTGGGCACCTATGCCCTAGTCCTGCCCTATTTTGGGTCAATCCCAAATTTTAAGTGTTGGCTTGTGACCCTTATTTGGGTCTTGTGGTGACATGGTAAGTTTGAATTACAAAATTCTTGGCGGGAGTGTTTGTAGTTGCATAAATAAGCATGTTCAGGCATTCATTTGTAAACTAGAGGATTACTAGCTAGCAATTTGGATTCTCAAGCTTATGTGAACATGATTCAAAGCATTCATTATGTAGCAAGAGTAGATTTGTGTTGTTTATGTGTTTGTATTTGCAAATTTGAGCAATCATCTCCTCATGGCATGAAGAGATTCTTCCTCCCATGAGATATTCACTACAAGGTGATATCATTTATGTTTTCAAGCATTTATCATTTGGTTTTTTTCCTCTGCCTCACAAGGGTATGCACTCTCTATCTAACAACGATGTTTAGAAGATTTGAATGTCCCTCTAGGGCTTGACTGAGGCAAGCCTCTAAACACCACAACCCCCTCCCCATTTTTCTGTGATTACAGGTTATAGGTTGAACAAGCAGGAAAAGTGGAGTTGCAGGAGAGTGTTGCAGAGTGTTAGATTCATAGATCAAATCTAAAAATAGGGACCTAGACTTGGGCATCCGCTCATTAGTCCTCTGGATCCCGCAATGGAAAAATCTCTGAGACAACAGGAACAGGTTACAGATCAAGTTCCCAGATCCTGACAAAAATTAGGGCATTAGACTAGGGTGCCCGCTCATTAGTCCCTGACTATTCTACTTCATGAACTTCAAAAATTGGTACACATTTGTCTATTATTTTACATCTTTCTGTAACAACATTTTTCAATATTCATCTGTTTGCTTCTGTATTGGCATAATTAGGGTTTTGATGTATAATTGAGTATAAGTGGGCATAATTGACAATCTAATCATACAAATCCAAGTTTCCCTACATTCCTAAGTGACCAAGGGTTTGATAGTGCATTGCCAGTTGACCCAAAGTCCTTGAATGTAAAAGGGTGAAAGGAGGATACACATAAACTACCAAATCAAACCCTTTCCTAATTTTACCCTTTATGGATTCAAACCTTATTTAAGTCCTCTAAACAACATAGAATCAATGGATATTGCAATATAAATAAAACCCTCTACATAGAAATAACAAGCATAAAGAACTGAACACATAATATAGTATGTAATGTGGAGAAAACCCTTACGGGTAGAAAACTCAACCAAGAAAAGAGGCTCCAAGTTGTATTATCTTCAAAATATGAGATTACAATACATGCACTTCCTTTGTTTCTTTAGTCTTCAATCCAGCCCTGCCTGTCACTCTCAAATCTAATAAAAACATAGTACAAATATCCTTATAAAAGGGGGTTGCCTTCTAGGGCAAGATAATCGACAAAATATCGATCATCAGATCTGTGACCTAATGACGGATGGTCCATATTCACAATGATAAAATATAAATAAAATTAGGTTTTGGGGGTGCTTCCCCAGAACCCCCATTAGGGCACATGACCCATAGACCCCCCGCCAGGGGGATGATCCCCTTGGACCCCTTGCAGGGGGAAACCCCCCACGACCCCCCATCACGAATGAATGAGCATCGTGTACGGAATATAAACATATGGTTGAAACAAGATCGCTACTGGTGAAACCTTTCATCCCTTATGGGTGATTTACAAACAATATTAGTGTTACCAATTTTTCACCTACAGCTCAAATTGGTAGAGCTGAAACAATTCATTACACTTGAGGTGAAGAATATTTTTAATACATTCCTACTATGCTTAACCATGGCATATTTTAAGTGTTAAGAAAAGATTGATTTCAATTTTGTTGTTTAGAATAAAGAAACATAAAGGAAGGTACATATTGAACACAAGGCATTGCTTTCATTCATTTCAATGATGTTTCATTCATTTCCCAATGTTTCATTCATATTGCAAATGAAGTATACCCAAAATTACACAAGTGTTGCATTTGTAATTATCAAAAAGAAAAGAGTAATCAATGGTCCCACACAAGCCATGGGAGTAGCTAACCAATGTAACATACTATATGCCATGCATCTAAAGTTAAAATAAATGAAAAGAAGCATAAGGGAAGATGCATATCCATCATTGCCTAAGATAGATTTGGGGTGGATCTTCTTTGTCTTGCTCCTCCTCTCCTAATCACCAAGTGAACCTGCATCATGGTAAACAATTGGTTAGAGATCTAGATACGAGTCTGCTCATATGCCCTACCAATAGAAACACATCACATATCATGAAGCATTGGATCAATAAGAAAGAGAACCAGAAAGATCAAATCATCACAAGAGTATTGTATTCATTGTTTTGATATAACTTGTTTGTGCAATGTGTAGGTATAGGTATAATCATTATGCAAGATACTTTAGCATGTGGTAAAAAATGGGCTCCCACAAGGGTTGAGCCTAGCATGATGCCCCTTGATCTTAAGGGAGGTATAAGATAAGCAAAGAGACTTTCAGATCAATAAATAAGAACATATTTTGATTGGAAGCCAATGACAACCAGATAATCATGAGACAACCTCCAAGGTAGGACAGTCAACATCAAAGCAATATCAGCTAAAGGACACTCCCATCAAGGGTATCACAGCCAAAAAGGCATCATGAAACAATAATTAAAATTAGGCATTTTACCACTTTTTGTTGTGAATGAGATGTAAAATTGCTTTTGAATTCATTAAGCAGCCATAGAAGGACAAAAATCAATCATTAAGATGACTATCCCATCAATCAAAGAAGCATGTTATCAGTTATAGAGTAGTCATATATTCCAGAAACAAACATGTACATGTGTGTCATGCCATATCAACTGACTTGTGTGCAAGATAAATCATAAATAGACTAAATAGGACTTCCAGAGAAGGGCTTACAATACCATCATAATGGGATAGTCACCCTAATGATAGTTCATTCATGATATAGCTACCATATGCCTCTGCAAGTGAAGATATAATCATGTGCTAAAAGAGTCATGAGAGGAACTCATAATGCTATTAAAGAGAGATAGGGAGATATATCAAGTATAGTAGTCTTGATCAAAGGACAATCATAACTCCAATAAGATCAGTTATCATGTCAAGAATCCAAAAACCAGAGAATATGCATATGCCACAAGAGGTGTTTGACAATTATCATGTTAGGAACAACCATATAGACTATAACAATGCCTCATGAAGATGGAATTCACGACAACTTTCCATGTAGATTACATGAGATGCATAGAGCAGATACATAATGAAAACTCCAAATAACAAGGTATCAAGATCAAGATGTATGAAAACAGTACAGGAGGTGTAGCTTCAGTCATCAAGAGCAGCCCATAGTCATGTCCTCAATGTAAATGAAGATTGAAGACATGTGAAGTGCATTACAAGGACAATAAATCAAGAAGAGAACTCATTATGCCCTTAGTGAGAGGTACACAAATACACATGATATATTTTTATGCTACAGGATGTGTGCCATGAAGAATATAGGTGCAACATTTGAAAAGCTATAGTCAATTTGCCACAGTCATTAGATGGAAAATATAAGCTTCCAGATGCATCAACATGCCATGGAATAGTTAGGGTACAACTATAGAGTTCAAGAGACAGGTACGTAGTCAAAGAGAAATACCATTTACAACCATGCAAAAAGAGACATTTCACACATGAAGATACATCATGAAGACACTGAGGCATAGGATGGAAAATGTGTGAGAGCTTCATTACACATATGGAAAGGACAAAGCATCAATAGAGCAACTTGTAATATACAAAAGTCATTCCCACAGTCATCTTTGCCACTATACAATACACAGTCATTCTTGACTATGATGAAGGAATAGTCATTTAAGTCTCTATGCCTAACAAAGCCCTAAGGAGCATCCCATCATAAGGACACCACAAGTGTATGAATATAATAGCTAAGCATCAGTCATTGTTTCAAGTAAACAATAGCATATTTAGGGTTTCAAAGTGACACAATGAATTGAATACACATGCATAAGAATATGGTATGTCAAATGCTTAAAGATGAGAATCACTATAGGGTCTGCATATTTCATGGAGGTTCCTTATACTCTATCCTATCTAGTGTGGGAATATCATAGAGATAGACACAGTGAGCACTAAGACATCAATCCTCAGGGACACTGAGTTTATCAAGAGTTTAAGACTCATGCCAAATGTGAGGATAGTCTAGGAATCTAGTAGAGATAAAGGGTAAGGTGTTAAAAGTTTCTTATCTTGTATGCTTAGAATTTTCAAGGATTATCTTGATCAGGTTTGTGTGGAGCTTGTCAAGGGTTTCTAAACCCTATATAAACCCTCCAAAAGATGCAGAAAATCATTAAAGGCACAACATAAATGATAGGTTTATCTATAGGAGATATAAAGGATAGAAAATATTTTAAACCCATTCTATAGCCCCCATCATAAAATGCAAAGCATACAGTGTATATGTGAGTGCCTTGGAGTAGTAGAGGTTAAAAATAAGGTCATAGTCCTTCTTTTAGGGTGACTGTCCCCACAAGCCACTGAACAACATTGTTTGGAGGGTGAAAGAAGTGTAGTGTATGTAAACCCTAGTAGGGTTAGTAAATAAAGAAAACCCCCTTTCATCACTCTTTCAATGAAGACCAAACAAATATGATGCAAGTATAGAGAGTGAACAAGGAACAAGGAGCAGTAAAAATGGAGCATATTGTTCACCAAACCCTACTAGGGTTTACTTACAATGAATGAAGCTTTTACCCTTGTGTTTTCAACGGCTATAAATATTTGTCCTATTGTAGTCATGCCATGAGTAAAGGAGTAAAGCATATAAGGAAATAAGCTACACTTTCTCTTTTCAAAGAGTTTTTCACAAAACCCTTATAGTCATTGTGCCATGGAGGCCAAACAAGAGGAAGAAGAATATACAAAGCAAGATACAATGAACTAAAAAGAATACCAGTATGAAAACTATCTTTCTTCCCCTATTTCTTTATGCCAAAATAGAGTAAATATGGAGTGTATGTAGAAGTAAAAAGGAGGTTATTCTTTCACCATCATGTTAAAAGCCAAAAACAAAAAGAAAGTAGCTATAGGATCAATAAATAGCTTAGTTTCCCCACCATTCCTTGTAGAAAAACAAAGATATACAGAAGGGAAACTTACCTGAAGAAAAATGGTGATGAAGATAGCTTAGAACATTAGTTTGAACCGCCACAATGCCTCTAGAAACAATAGAAACCCTCGACTATGGCAGCGGGACAGCAAAGTGGAGAGAAAGACAAATGCAAAAATGACAAACTTTTAGGTTTTCATCTCCTTTTGGGTCGAATGCCCTAAGCCCGATTGTGGGATTTTGATTTCCTTTTATTTTTAATCGTTGTTATCCAACAAAATGCCCATGGTAAAAACCTTTTAAGTCAATAAACCTAATGATGCAAAAAGGGGCCCGTGAGGTTGATAATGTTTTGATTTGATTCCCTTAAAAGTTTGAAATAGGTGAGGTCAAGTGCATAATGATATAAGGCTATGATTATTTGCCTTGATATTTTAAGGATGGAAATATGCAAGTCAAGGAGATAATGACATAAGGATCACTTATGTATGAGGGGCATATTATGACATGGAGATGCAATAACATAGCATTATAGCATGGGGGTTCTAAGGGTGAGTTTATCATGGATATGGAATGAGAGTCATAAGGATGAAATAATGTATGTACCTAATGATAATGTATGATGATTGTATTGTTTGACCTATGAATGGATGAAATCATATGTGATGCATGATGGCATTGGAGTTATAAGGAGTTATTATTTTTAAACTTTTTGAAAATAATTACCCTCATTTTGCATGACTTAGAAGCTAAACCAATGTAAACAAATAGTAAAGTAATGCAATTATAAATTACTTTATTATTTGTCACAAAATTGTAAAAAGTCAGAGATAAACAATTTTATAACAACTAGTAAAGTAAGTCTTTATTGATTACTTTATTACTCATTCACATTGTTTCTTCATGCCCAAATCATGCAAAATTAGGAGATGGAGTTAATTGAGCTATTTTGGAGTTTTTTGCATGATTTTTGGTCAAACTAGAGGGAGTTTGGTGTACCACTTGGTCAAACTGAGTGTGAGGGGCAGTTTGGAGCTATTTTTGCTCCTTTTCCTGCAGTTATGACCCTATTTTTAGGGATTTTTATGCTTTCTCGTGGATCAGTGTTGGAGGTGTTATTTTTAGAGGCAGTTGACTACAGTTGACCTTTTGAGGTCTTTTTGTGAGCAAATTATATATTGGAGAAAAACCTATGTGTTTTTTGTTCTTGCCCTTTTTCTCTCTTGTGCATTGCAAAGAGAAGAAGTGTTTGTAACTCAATTTTTGCAAATTTATACAGTACAACAGGTTATAGGTTATTTTTTTGCCATTGTTATGCAAAGTATTCCTTTATTTTTAGTAGGATCAAGTATCTACGTTCTCATTTTGTGTTGTTCTATGAATGATTGGATGAGATTTTATTGTGTTTTAGTATTAGAACCTTTAAATCATTGTCTCATTTATACTTGCATGCATTGAAAAGTAGTAAAAATCATAGGTCTTAAGCTATGCATTAAGATAGTCTTTTCTTTATGCTGGGAGAACCCAGGTTTCCTCCAAAGAAGAAAGTTATTCAAGCCTTCCTTAGAATTAATTTTGTGGTCTTATTGCCAAATTGGTTGTGTGGATAGATACTCTAAAAATTATTGTGAATTAGAGTTGCATGTTTCTATCAAGCAGGTGCATCACCACACATTTAGATTCAGTTTTAGTATTCTTATTAGGACGTCTTTTTAAACCCTTTTCCTACAAAGCCATTAGTTTATTAGAAAATCAGAAGGGAACTAGCCCCTAATATGGAGGTCTACTTGCACCATAGTGTACCCACAACCTGAAAGTATTCCAATGTTACACAGGATTGTAGAGCTTTCCATCTTTGCATCACGGGTGCAATCCTATTTGCTAATAGTTTTTGGCATGCTCGATGGGACCGATTAGACTATTTTAGTCCAAAAGTATGTTCATATATCACTGATATTTGGTGTGTATGTTAGTGATCTTAGCCTTTAGAGGCAAGAAATCAACACATCTAGTGACTATGAGTGACATTTCTACTGGTTTCAGTATGATCAAGTGCTGTTTTATTTCAAGTAATTCTGGTTTTAGTTGTTTTCTAGCTTTTGAATGAGTAAGCATGTCTATCTTTCATGGGAACATGTCATATCATCCATCATATCATGAAAATACTGCTAATCCACCATCTTATCAGCCATATCAAATCAACCATGCTACTGGTTTTAGCCCAAATTCTATGGGTTTTCAAGGAAACCAGCATGCTCAATATGCTTACCTCCCACCCACCCTTGTTCAACCTTCATATCAGCATTCATATGTTGAAAATTAGCTTCAAGAAATATCTCTAATATCAAATTAGTTCAAACACTCTTTTGATCACCTCCAAGATTTGGAGGTTAAGGATATAAAGAATAACATGAATGATATGAAGGACACATTATTAGACTTCACAAAGTAGATAGAGGAGATCAAGAGGTAGAAAGAGTATAAGTAGCAACAAGAAGAAATGGCTTATCAGGCCTATCTCTATGAGCAAGAGTTGGAGGCATAAAGGATATAATTTGAAGAAATGCTTGATATGGATTTAGTTGCAAAAGAGTAGCAGATGATTTTTTTGGTTGCTCAAATACAAAGGCATGAGATCCAAACATTTCATTTCATTCTAGATTATCCTATTCAAGATGAGCCACTTGAGGAGCCTTTGTTCCTCCAAGAAACTCAAGAAACTTCCCAAAGTCTCCAAATTCCAAGTTTCAGTCTAGCAGCTAAAGGTTCTACTATTTTTACTATGTCCCCAGCTGAAAATGAGCATAATGCATGTGTTGAAGGGTTTGACTCACATTTGATACCAAATCCTTTACATTTTGAATCATTTGAGAAGTTTTCTAATGCTATTCACAAGATGAATGAAAGAAGGATACAAAGATTGGAAGGTCAAAGTCTTCAATTACAAAGATAAATTGCCCACATTCTGATGGAGAATAAACCAGATAAAGAAGAGGATTCAATTTCTTTGTTTGATCAACTGCCTGCTTTTGTTGATGGTGACGAATATAGCATACAAGTAGCCAAATTACCAGTTAATTTGGGATAGCCAGACGATATTGTAGAACATGATGTACTGCAGGTTCATAAGGGCAAGGATGAGGATGAGGCCTTAATTTAGCTAGAAGAGCAAAATGACAGTCCTGTTTTGAAGGCTAACAATCTTGTTTTGCATGAACATAAGACTGACTACCAGGCTGAACTTTAAACTAAATCAGATCACATTCTCCATGAAGATGAAACATCTAATTTGTTTTCAGAACTCCCTTTGTACTACATTGAAGAGGCTAGCATGGATGAATTGAAGGCAACTTGCTTTGAAGAGTATTCAAGTGAACGAATAGAAGATATTCAATCTTTTCAAGATAACTCTATATCTGATTGTCAAGATCCTAACTGGTCAGCTTGTAGGGAGCTTGCCATTCTACTAAATTCTTGTAGTGATCAAAAGCCCAAGCTAGTGAATGATAAAGACAACAAGGTAAAGCAGGTTTCTAAATTTTTGCCTTTTGCATTTGAACAATATAAGGTTAATCAGTTTAAGGATAGCAAGGAAAGTATGCAGATGGAGCTTTTGGAAGATGAGCAAGGCTTGATTGAACTAGCATCAATGCCTAGTTTCAAGTTCTAAGATGAAGGGAATTAGTTAGGCAAAGTGTAGATTCAAGAAGAATCAAGTGAGAACAGTCATGTTTTGGAAGATCAAGAGGTTGATTCACAAGAAAAGGTTGTTCAAGTAAAGCGAGAAAAGAAGCAAATCATTGTTCATCAAGAGGATTTATTCTCAACTATCATTGAAAATTTCTACTCTAACATTGTTGATAACTTAGTATCTTTCAAGGCAAAGGTATGTGATCAGCCTATTCAGGTCAAAGAGACAAGCTTTCCTTCATTTCATTCATGTGAGCTAACTTTTTCAAATCAGATTGAGACTGCAAGTGACAACAGGACAACAGATGTCAATAAAGAAACTAGGAGTATTAGCCAAATCTTTATCATTGCAAGAGGGTGTCTAATTAGGGATTTAGCTGGCAGAGAGCTAAAAAAGGAGACACATGTTACTATTGTACCTAAAGAGGAGATTGCAGCCTTAGAACAGTATAACCAAATCATCTATTCACCCCATAATAGTAGTATCTATGATCATATTCAGATGGTGAGTGGTTTTGTTTTCATTCTTTAGAGAGTTTTGCAACATTTTGCAGGGTATATTCTCATGAATCATATCTTATCAGTAGAAAATCACATTGCAGGACATCCTTTCTTAAATAGAAAGGGGAGTTATTTTATAAAGCTAGTTAATGGGTTTGTTTGACTAGCTTCTTTGGCTAGGTAGAGTAGGTTAGTATAGGTTAGGTAAGGTTCTCATTTTCCAAGAAGTGCATATGCACATGTTTTGATGGCCATGTCCTAAACAAGGTCATATTAGTTTGATTTCAATTTTAGTTTTGTTGCTGTATGTTTCTGGCAGCTGAGTTACAAACATTTTTCTGAGTTGTAAAGGACAAGAATGCACTCCATGCCCAATGGATTATTCAGGCAACTGGTCTATATGCTTAGCAGGCAAGAATTTAATAGAAATCACCAAAAATGTTACCAATTTTTCACCTACATCTCAAATTGGTAGAGCTGAAATTGTTCATTACATTTGAGGCAAAGAATATTTTTAATACATTCCTGCTATGCTTAACCATGGCATATTTTAAGTGTTAAGAAAAGATCAATTTTAGTTTTTTTGTTCAGAATAAAGAAACATAAAGGAAAGTACATATTGAACACAAGGAATTGCTTTCATTAATTTCAGTGATGTTTCATTCATTTCACAATGTTTCATTCATATTGCAAATGAAGTATACACAGAATTGCACAAGTGTTGCATTTGTATTCATTAGAAAGAAAAGAGTAATCAATGGTTCCACACAAGTCATGAGAGTAGCTAACCAATGCAACATAATATATGCTATGCTTCTGAAGTTAAAAGAAATGAAAAGAAGCATAAGGGAAGATGGATATCCATCATTGCTTGAGATAGCTTTGGGGTGGATCTTCTTTTTCTTGCTCCTACTCTCCTGATCACCAAGTGAACCTGCATCATGATAAACAATTGGTTAGAGCTCTAGATATGAGTCTCCTCATATGCCCTACCAACAGAAACACAACACATATCATGAAGCATTGGATCAATAAGAAAGAGAGCCAGAAAGATAAAATCATTACAAGAGTATTATATTCATTGTTTTATCTAACTTGTTTGTGCAATGTGTAGGTACAGGTATAGTCATTATGCAAGATACTTTAGCATGTGGTAAAAAATGGGCTCCCACAAGGGTTGAGCCCAACATGCTGCCCCTTGATCTTAAGGGGGGTATAAGATAAGGAAAGAGACTTTTAGATCAATAAATAAGAGCATATTTTGATTGAGAGTCAATGACAACACCAGATAATCATGAGACAACCTCCAAGGTAGGACAATCAACATCAAAGCAATATCAGCTAAAGGATTGTCCCATCAAGGGTATCACAGCCAAAAAGGCATCATGAAACAACAATTAAAATCAGGTATTTTACCACTTTTGGTTGTGAATGAGATGTAAAATTGCTTTTGAATTCATTAAGCAGCCATAGAAGGACAAAAATTAGTCATTAAGATGCATGTCCCATCAATCAAAGAAGCATGTTATCAGCTATAGAGCAGTCATATATTCCAAAAAAAGTCATGTACCTATGTGTCATGCCATATCAATTGACTTGTATGCAAGAGAAATCATAAATAGACTAAATAGGACTGCCAGAGAAGGGCTTACAATGCCATCATAATGGGGCAGTCAGCCTAATGATAGTTCATTCATCATATAGCTACCATATGCCTCTGCAAGTGAAGATATAATCATGTATTACAAGAGTCATGAGAGGAACTCATAATGCTATCAAAGAGAGATAGGGAGATATATCAAGTACAGTAGTCTTGATCAAAGGAAAGTCATAACTCCAATAAGATCAATTATCATGTCAAGAATCCAAGAACTAGAGAATATGCGTATGCCACAGGAGGTGTCTGATAGTTATCATGTTAAGAACAACCATATAGACTATAACAATGCCTCATGAAGATAGAGTTCATGACAACTTTCCATGTAGATTACATGAGATGCATACATCAGATACAGAATGCAAACTCCAAATAACAAGGCATCAAGATCAAGATGTATGAAAAGAGTACATGAGGTGCAACTACAGTCATCAAGAGCAGCCCACAATCATGTCCTTAATGCAAATGAAGATGAAAGAGATGTGAAGTGCATTACAAGGACAATAAATCAAGAAGAGAACTCATTATGCCCTTAGTGAGAGGTACACAAATACACATGATATATTTTTATGCTACAAGATGTGGGCAATGAAGAATATAGGTGTTGTTGGCAAGAGACACTGTGTGCCTTCATAAGTGTTGTCATTGATGGCAAGAAAGTCTTCCCACACATCCATAGTACATAATATGCTATCACCGGAAGTCAGATTGAAGAATGTTTTGGTCTAGTGAACAAGAATAGAGTATGTAACAAGGTCTGACAATTAGGTCTAGATCTCTCAGATGGTGTAACTCAGTAAGTTGGAGACTTGGACAAGTCAAGAGGGGTATGATGACTACTATACTCTAGATATTTAGCCTCCGGTGCTAAATCAAGAAAAGATATGAGCATCTGAGTGTTGGGTTCCAATCAAGTAGAGTAGACAGAGGAAGAACTAACCATTAGAGTATCAGACTTCAATCCAAATGAGTAAAAGGTGTTGATCAAGTAATTTGTGGGATTATACATTGTTGGCCGACATGATTTATGACTTCTACACCTATGTTTTTGATATGCATAACAAATCAAGCATGGATTCAGCCGACAAATCAGTAACCTGTAAATATCTTGAGTGTTCTTGTTGCCTACTGGAAAGTTGATGAGAATCCTTGATGCGGATATATATACCAAATGGGTTCCAGCATGTAAGTGTGTGTGATGAAGGTGTGAAGCAATAAGGTACGAAGAAAAGTAGGGATAAGTGTGAGACCAACAATTCAAGTCTGGTATGTGATTGAACAACAACATTAAACAGAGGAAAAATGAAGTGCATCAGATCAGTATATTGTGCCTAACTGGAATTGAACTCTTGCATTTGTAGATGCTTCTCATCAGTTCAAACACTTGATTATATTTTGTAAGTTCTGTACACAGTGAGTCTCTTGTAGGCAGTGTGCCTCTGTGAGCAGTGTGCTCGGGCAGTGAGCCCTAATTGGCAAGTGCCAAATTTGTACTCCTTATTCTTTTAACAGAGAATACAATCTTGGGTTAGTCACCCTGTGGTTTTTCCCTTAGTAGGGTTTCCACATAAAAATCCTTGTGTTGTGTGTTAATTTCATCTTTCAGTTCTTATGATTGTCTTTGCTTCCATGTTTTGATAGAGCACTAAAGGCTAAGATAAGAAAAGAAAGCAAGAAAGACAAAAAGTTATAAAATAACTGATTCACCCCCCTCTCAGTTATTTGCATTGTTCCAACAATTGGTATCAGAGCTAGGTTCATCTGAACAAAGCCTAACAACTTCAGGAAGATTTGGGAATCTTAATGGATGCATATGGTATGAAGGAACAACTTTAGTCTGCCCTAGATGATTTTGAACAATCCCACTCTGAAGTCAATAATTTGAGAGAAAGACTCAAACAAGCTGATGAATTCATAAATGAGCTAAAAGAAAAACTTAGTATTTCTGTGAAAAAGAGAAAGGAACTACTTCAAAAATTAGCCAATCAGAGTGAAGTCAATGATACTAATGAAGATGTGAATGAGAAAAATAAGCTATGTGAGAAGTTGTCAAAAGATGTCATTATAGTAAGACATGAAATGGAATCAGGGGTTATAAGATTCACCCAATAAATTGAAGAAAAAAGAAAAATTGAAGATAATCTAAAACAATCCATCAAGGAGAAAATAGAGGACTACCACAAAATGGATAGAATAATTAGGCATCTTGAATCTGATCCTAAAGAAGCTAGAGACAATGAAGAATAACTTGAGAATCAGATAGACACTCTTAAACAAGATCTTCAAACTGCAAATGAATACAAATAAAAATTCAAGATAAGCTTAGCCCAACTTGAAGTTCTTCTTGAAAGCCAAAAGAGGGTAGAGGATAAGTGTGGCTTGGGATATGAGAAAGGTGAAATCTCTGGATCCAGTTAGAAGAACTTTGGATCAGGAAATCAAAGAAACAGGCCTAGAAGACCTTTGGTAAGGAAACCAAATGCCCAAAGATATCCATCCTTCAATGGATACTGCTTCAATTACAACAATTTTGGTCATAAAGCAACTCAGTGCAGGAGGAGAATGAATCAGAATAATCCATCCTTCTCCAGACAATGTTTTAATTGCAAAAGGTATGGTCACAAATCTCATGAATGTAGAAATATGCAAATAAACAATTCATTCAATGGTAGATGCTTTGCATGCAATAGAATGGGACATATGGCTAATCAATGTTGTTCAAGAGGATATCAATCAAATAAGCAAAGAAATGTTGTATGTTACAGTTGCAATAGATCCAGTCATATTGCCAAATTCTGCAGAAGCAGAAATCAAGATAGAAAAGGTCTGGTGGAACATGATCAGAAATAAGATAAGGGCAAAGGTAAAGTGAATGCGGATGAAGTTCAAAAGGAGATGAGCAAGATTTGGGTAAATAAGAGTATAGAAAATACTGGGGATGGATCCGCACCACAATTTGGTGCTGATACTCCTTCCAAAAACTAAAAAGGTGAGCTCTGGCTCAAGGGGAGTCATAGAGAAAAACAATTTCCCCCAACCAGTCAACTAGTGCCTAAATTCGGCACATTGAGTAAACATATGATGCTGCGGATTAAAGGGTTCTCAGGGAAACCTCCAAATAACCTTTAGTCAAATTGTGAAAGATCCACATGGAGTTTTGCAAGATTTATAACCGCTCAAGTTAATCTAGTTCTGACAACTATCTAGTAAAGTAGAATTTCACAGACAGATTTGATATGATTCAATGCTTTGATTTGCAGACCCATGGCATGATTGAAGAAAAGAAGATACGTTGTTAATCCTCACTAACAATGATTATAAGTTCGACACAGTGATTCAAGAAGATCTCTCTTAAAATAGGGCAACTGGATAACTTAAGTTGTGCATTTATTACAAAAGGAAATTAGGGTTTGTGCAAGGATAAAAGGGTTCCTTCACTCATTATTTACACACTTGCACTCATGAAGAAGAAGAGAAGAGCTCTACAAAGAAGATTTTGCAATTCACTCAAGATCAACTGGAAATTGAATTCAACCAGTGATTCATTCCGGCTCCTGCTTCAAACCCTAAAATCATGGAAAGGTACTTCCATTCTAAAATCTCTCTCTGAATCTTTTGCAAAATGGCTACTCCAATGGTTGTCAAGATTTCTAATAGGTCGAGACCTAAATTCAAGAAACACCCTTACAAATCTCTAGAATTTGATCCCTTAGGGGCATTTTCTAGCATTTCACATGGAGTGTTGCATGTAGAAGATGTTAGGGTTTATATCCATACCAACATCGAAGAAGTTGGAGACTCAAAATTGATGGACATTTATCACAAATAGCTAATAGATGAAAATTTTGAACTCAAACCTGATCTCAAGGCCCTCTGGGACAAACACTTCGGACATTGCATACATTTTCCATGCTTTGCAGAAGATGATTGGGTCCGGTATGTTCTAAGTAGGATGCACGATAATTTTATGTGGCTAATGAGGCCATTCAAGATAACTAAAGATGCCATCAGGGCAGTGACTAGACTGCATTCATCTGATGGGTTACATGCACTTAAATCTGTGAAGAACCAAATAGTAACTGAAGCTACTGGATCTAAATTTGACAAAAGAGCAATGACCATAGATGACATCACAGATCCAGATGTCAAGTTTGCCTCAATGATAATTGGCTACAAGATCTATCATTCGAGCAGGGAGAATTCTGTGTCTGGAACAACAATCTATGTAGCATATCAAATGTTGAGGGAAGATGCAGATTATGATCTATGTGAGCTTTTTCTAAATCAGTTGTTGGAGAACTTGCAAAAGATCAAAAAGGATAAGAAAAATTCCTTTAAATATGGCAGTCTAATACTATGTCTATTCTTTTATTATATGAATGAACTGCCTGGATAAATTGGTTGGGTCTGGCAAAATGATAAACTGGTTGCAATTCAAATCAGAGATTACATGTATGGACTTGGTGATGCTCAAGCCTAAAACATAGCCCTCTGGGGGTACTTTAAGAACTTCCAAAGCATGATGCAAGCCAGAGAGAGAATACCACAGTCCATAGTTGATAAATACAAGGACACAGTTTGCTTCATGGTTGACATTGATCAATGCCTAATGGAGGCAGTTGAGCCAAGAACTGTGTGGATAATGCCTATGGGATATGAGGTCGATGAAAAAATCTTGGAGCTACATATTCAACACTTGCTGAGCCAGCCTAAGGATACTAAAGCAGAAAGGTTTGGTACCTTTCAAGAGCTAAGTGTAAAAATATACATTGAGTTAAGACAATCGAAGATGAAGGGGAAAGTAAGAAGGGAAGTTGAGGAAATTGCCAAAAGATTTGGCTTATCAAAGGAGGCTGTAGATGCAAATAGAGAAAAAATGGAGAAGGTTGAGAAAGAGAAATAAGAAGCAAAGAAAGGAAATGTTCTGGTACAACCCTCCTCCCAGACTAGATCTTCCAAGAGCTCTGCACCTGTCACTCCTAAAAGCTCAAAGGCTACTAAATTGGAAGTCAAGCCATCCAACAAAAGTGAAAAGAGAATGAAGACCCAAAGCCTCAAGAACATATACAAGCCATAAGGATGATGAAGAAATAGAATCAGATGAAGAAATCAAGAAACTGAAGAAGAAGAGAACATTCAGAAAGTTCTCTTCTAGTAGAGATGAGGAAGAGAAGGCAGAGGAATTTATTGAAAAGCCCACTCTTTCCATTGATAACATCATCAAGGCAGTAACTGTGGATGGGAACCTGCAACTGGTGACTGAGTTTTATGATGCATACAGTGATGCTGACAAGAGAATTCTGGAAGAGGCTATTGTCAGGTACTTGAACATTTACAATAAAGCCTTCATTGAAATTATATCTTTAATTCCTAAGAGCCTAGAAAAGGTACTTGAGCTGAGAAAAGAGAATGCAATGGAAAATGACCTAGAGATTTGGGAACAAATAGTAATATAGCTTTATACTTGCATCATTCCAAAAAAATAGACATGATTTTCAAGGAGTGTAAGAATGAGTTCTGGAGCAAGGCAAGAATGAACAAACTCATGCTTGGAGAAACATACCAATTAGTAAGTGAAACTAAAGATATCCGCTAGAATTCTTTGAAGAGATTTAATCTTCCTATTGTAGAGGAAACAAATAAAGAACCTTCTACCATGGATGTTGAAGTATTAAATGTAATCAATGATGAATCTTCTGACAAGGATGTAGAAGGATCAAAGAAAATAGATGAAGAGAAGTTTGAGGACTTAGATTCCTCTGTTCTGGAAGAGGAAGTTCATGAAGCAGTAAACACAGGTGACATCTCTCCTCCAGATCCCACTGTAGATATGATAAACATTCCAGACTCTGAAGCTGAAGGAGAAGGTAGAAGAGAGGAGAAGAAGATTCAAGAAGAAGAGGTTAAGGGAAAAGAAGAAGAACAAGTAGAAAAGACTAATGATGACTCTTCTGATATTTCAAAGAAGTCTCAATCTCTAGAAAGAGACACTACAGAGATAGCGAAGAATTTCTTAAACAGAGAAATGATGGAGTTGGATGAACCTAAGCTATTTTAAGGACCACTAAATTTTGACTCTCTCTCCCTGGTTCAGACAATGAAAATAGCATCGTTTGCTCAAGCCAAAGCAAAAGAAAAACTCTTGAAATCTCACATGGAGGATTGTGAACTATTGGAGATTGCATCTAGGATGCTGAAGAAGATCATGCCATCCTATCAAAAGGATTCTTCAGCCCCACCATCCGGTAACTTGAAAAACTTAGTAAATTCTATTAACACTCATCTTGAATCTCTTGAGAAATCAACAGAAGCAAAGGTCTGGAAGGAGTTTCTTGGAAAAAGATTCACTAAGGTGCAAGGACTCATTGCAAGTGATAGGACTCTAGATATTGGAATAAAGAGCCTTGAAAATGCTCTTAACAATGGTGGGGACCTATTCAAATTTTGTCTGACTTGGCCTAAAGTGACAAAAGATATTGAGGAGAAGGTAAAAGAACATGAAGAAAAACTATCAAGCCTAGTTTAGAATTTTGACCCTCTTTCCTCCTCTCTAATGAATCAAGAATGCCAGGCTATTGTTATCATAAAATAAATAAAGAGGCTGAACAAAGAAAATAAGAACATAATGAACAAAATGGGTGAACTCAGAGGGATAATTATCCCTAAGCTAGAGGCAATGCATGAGGCCTTGACAGATGCTCAGACCATAGCTCAGACCAGTGATCCAGCAGATTTAAAAAGGGCAGAAGCATATGCATTTTTGTTGAGTGGTCACATCTCCATTTTGGATAGGATGAAGGAGAGTTGGGCCACAGAGTTGGTACAATTGAAGACTACTTTTGTGGATATACTTAAGTATATGTAAGTATAACATATGATTTATATATACTTATGCGGCCATGTATAGGACAATTTTTGCAAAATTTTGGTATGTGGATTCTGCTCTCTACCATTGATGTCAAAGGGGGAGTGAGGAGTAGTGAAAAATGTGGAATCTAGCTAAGGGGGAGCTCCGGTAAAATAGTGCAAAAGACAGAGCATCAGCCAAGGGGGAGTTACTGCGACACTTAGCCATTTTTCACTAAGTGTTGCCATCAATGCCAAAGGGCAAGATTGTTGGCAAGAGACACTGTGTGGCTTCATAAGTGTTGTCATTGATGGAAACAAAGTCTATCCCATACATCCGCAGTACATAATGTGCCTTCACCAGAAGTCAGATTGAAGAATGTTTTGGTCTAGTGAACAAGAATAGAGTATGTAACAAGGTTTGACAATTAGGTCCGGATCTCTCAGATGGTGTAACTCAGTAAGTTGTGGAGTTGGACAAGTCAAGAGGGGTATCATGACTACTGTACTCCAGAGATTTAGCCTCTAGTACTAAATAAAGAAAAAGATATGAGCATCTAAGTGTTGGGTTCCAATCAGGTAGAGCAGATAGAGGAAGAACTGGCCAGAAGAGTATCATACTTCAATCCGGATGAGTAAAAGGTGTTGATCAAGCAATTTGTGGGATTATACATTGTTGGCCGACATGATTTATGACTTCTACGCCTATGTTTTTGATACACATCACAAATCAAGCATGGATTCAGCTGACAAATCAGTAACTTGCAAATATCTTGAGTGTTCTTGTTGCTGACAAGAAAGTCGATGAGAATCCTTGATACAGATATATATATACCAGATGGGTTCCAACATGTAAGTGTGTGCGGTGAAGGTATGAAGCAATAATGTGTGAAGAAAAGTAGGAATAAATGTGAGAACAACAAGTCAAGTTTGGTATGTGACTGAACAACAACATTGAACAGAGGAAGAATGAAGTGCATCAGATTGGTATATTGTGCCTAATCGGAACTGAACTCTTATATTTGTAGATGTTTCTCATCAGTTCAAACACTTGATTATCTTCTATAAGTTCTGTAGATAGTGAGTCTCTTGTAGGCAGTGTGCCTCTGTGAGCAGTGCTCTCAAGCAATGAGCCCTAATTGGCAAGTGCCAAATTTGTACTCCTTATTCTTTTAACAAAGAATACAATATTGGGTTAGTCACCCTGTGGTTTTTCCCTTAGCAGGGTTTCCATGTAAAAATCATTGTGTTATGTGTTGATTTCATCTTTCAGTTCTTATGATTGTCTTTGCTTCCATGTTTGGATGGAGCACTAAATGCTAAGATAAGAAAAGAAAGTAAGAAAGATAAAAGTTATAAAATAACTGATTCACCCCCCCTCTCAGTTATTTGCATTGTTCCAATAGGTGCAACATTTGAAAAGCTACAATCAATTTTCCACAGTCATTAGATTGAAAATATAAGCTTCCAAATGCATCAACATACCATGGAACAGTTAGGGTACATCTATAGAGTTCAAGAGACATGTACACAGTCAAAGAGAAATAACATTTACAACCATGCAAAAAGATGTTGCAAGTATGAGGTTAACCAGTGTTGTCATTAATGTCAACATACTCATATTGCATTGATGAGAAGGATTGGATGAGCTGTGTGCTGAGGATATTGAGAAAATTAGTCTCAATTAGGAACAGTGAAGAACAGTGATGTCATTAAGTAAAAGGCCAAGATAAGATGAATATCAGAGGATGCGGATTAAAGGGTTTATAGATATGAGTCTTGAGATGATCTAATTAAGATTTCATAGGTCTGCATGAAGAAATGAAGAAGTTGTGATCGATCAAGTAGAACCAGTTCTGGGAGATGCTCTGGAGTGACAGAGTGCTACAAAAAAGGTCTGGTGAGATCTGGAAGTGCATTTTCCTATTCTACGGATTGGAAGGAGTGTTTGGGATGTCCTTGTGATGTGTCATCTCTATTTGTTCATGGTTTGGAGGTCTGGAAGCACCTTTGTGATTGTGACAGTGGCAACAGACTGTGTTCTTGAAGTTCCGGATGAAGAAGAGAATAGATTCTAGTAAGTAGAGGAAGTGCGGATGTAACTTGTCATTCAGGCAAGCTTGTGAAGGTTCTTGGATCATGTTGAGGTTGTGTTGTTGGTCCGCATTAGTGTTAGAGCCCAGAATTGGAGATATTCTTCTGGATGGAGGTGTTCTTGTTGGCCAACCGGATGAGTTATTCATCTTGCGAATGTTCTTATGGTTGATTGCTGACTTAGATGATTGTTCCTAAGTCGATGCCTTGTATAAATAAAGGTTTGTGAGTTCATTTCGAAGCGTGTCATGGTGTAGATGAGTGTGGTATAGCGAAAGAGAAAAAGGCAGAGCAGAAGTGTTTTGGGCTTAAATGGAATTGATCCAGACATGGTAAAGATGTCATTCTCCAGTTCAAGTTTGTGATACTTATGATCTTGTAGATAGTGTGTCTCTTGTAGGCAGTGTGCCTCTTTGTGAGCAGTGTGCTCAGGCAGTGAGCCCTAAATGGCATGTGCCATTCATTTTTTTAATTCTTCTAACAGAGAATAATCCTTGGGTTAATCACCTCGTGGTTTTTCCCTTAACCGGGTTTTCCACGTCAAAAATCTTGGTGTCTAATGTGTTGATGTTTATCTGCTCCAGTGTTTATGCTTTATGCTTTCATGAATGGTTAATTAATATGCTATTAACTAACAAAGAAGAATCAAGTGTTTGAAGTAAAAGCAAGTTTTTGTACAACTGATTCACCCCCCTCTCAGTTGTATGCCCTAGATCTAACAATTGGTATCAGAGCTAAGTTCCTCTAAAAGGAGCTTAACCGCTTGAGGAGATCCAGGATGTCATCATACAAGAAGGATAGTCTGAAGTTTGATGGAACCAACTTCTCTCTCTGGAAAGGTTGCATCAAATGTCACTTGGAGTGTATGGGAAAAGCATACCTGACCATGGTCTCAAAACCATATGTACCTCCATAGGGTGGTCCGACAACTCTGAATGAAATCACAGATGTTGAAAATAATCTGCAGACAAAAGAAGCTCTTTTAAGTTCATTAACTGACTCAGAGCTCTCAAATGTTATTGACCTACCAATTGCCTATGAGGTCCAGACTAAATTGGAACTTCTATATGAAGGAGATGAGTTTGTCAAGAGTGCAAGGTTGCAAAGTCTCAAAGGGAAATTTGAAAGATTAAAGATGAGAGATGATGAAAATATAACTACCTTTATGCCAAGGGTAAATGAGCTGGTGTGTGGAATCAGGAATGCTGGTGGAGTTCTGGATGAAAATGAGATTGTTTGCAAAATTCTCAGATCCCTTCCTACTACCTACAAAATCAAGATTGCTGCCATTGATGAATTCAGAGCTCATACAACTGTCACAAGAGAGCAATTGGCTGGCAAACTGGTTGCATTTGAAATGACCAAGTTTGGAGAAGATCACCCCAAGACTAAATCTGCATTCAAAGCCAGTGCCTATGTGAAAGGTAAACAAAGATTTGATTTGGGAGAGAACTCTGCAAGGAAGCTGTCGTGGTATGATCAAGCAAGGAAAGACATGGAAGAGGAAGAAGCAGAAATAGCTCAACTTGAAGCCCTCATTGCAAAGAGACTGCCAAGAGGATCTGGTAAGTATGAAGGAAAATTACCCTTTAATTGCTTCAACTGCAATAAGATTGGTCATTTTGCTTCAAGATGTCCGGAAAGATCTACAAGGTCCAATTCTAACAGACAAAGGTTCCAAAAGAATTGTTATTATGTTCATGAAGAAGATGATAATGAAGGTGTAACAGATGATGAATCAGAAATAGGAAACAGATCGAGAAATGAATGGGTGTTTATTGCCATCAAGGAAGAAGATCCAATATCCTTTGAATCTGTCAATCATAAGGTTGTAGAAAGAGCTTTGGCTACCCATGTTGAAGAAAATGATGATTGGGTCATTGACAGTGGATGCTCTCACCATATGATAGGTGACAAGAACAAGTTCTTAGATTTGGAAAGGTATAAAGGAGGAATGGTAAAGTTTGGAGACAATTCTGCTGGTAGAATCAGAGGTAGGGGAACTATTTCTTTTGATGGAAAGAGCAAAACCAGTAATGTACTGTATGTTGAAGGATTGAAGCACAATCTTCTCAGTGTTGGTCAGTTGGTAGACAAAGGCTATGATCTTCGGTTTAAGAATGGAAGATGCAGGATCTTTGAAAGTTCCAGAACTGAAATTGCATCTGATACTCAAACAAAAGGTAATATCTTTCATCTAGTTGGTTCTGATAAAAGTTGTTTGTTTGTTCAAGTTGATCAGAGTTGGTTATGGCATAGAAGGATGTGTCATGTGAATTTTGACAACATCATCAAGATAAACAATACTCAGGCTGTAAGAGATCTTCCAAAATTGGTGAAACCTACAAATAGATTGTGTAAAGAATGTCAGCTAGGTAAATAGAGCAGAGTCTCTTTCAAAAGCAAGGATTAGTCCTCTACCGGATTACTGGAATTAGTTCATACTGATCTCTGTGGTCTGACAAGAATCAAGAGTATGCAAGGTGATAGATATTTCATGTTACTGATTGATGACTACTCTCGGATGATGTGGGTTACCTTTCTAAAAGAAAAATTAGAAGCCCTTGAGAAGTTCAAAATCTTCAAAGCTTTGGTAGAGAATCAAATCGGATTGAAACTAAAATGTCTGAGTTCTGATAGAGGTGGTGAATTCACATCCGGTGAGTTCATAAACTTTTGTGAGAAGCATGGTATAAAGAGACAGTTGTCTACTCCTAGGACTCCATAGCAGAATGGAGTAGTTGAGAGAAAGAACCGGACCATCCAGGAAGCATCCAGGACAATGATGATGGAAGCAAATGTCCCCCAGATGTTTTGGAGAGAAGCTGTTAGCACTGCAGTCTATACTCTCAATTGAGTTCAAATCAGAAGCAATACCGGTAAGAATCCTTATGAACTTTGGTTTGGTTTAACTCCCACTACGAGATATTTTAGAGTATTTGGTAGCAAGTGTTACATCAAAAGAGATGAAGATCTAGGAAAGTTTGATGCTAGAAGTGATGAAGGAATTTTCTTGGGTTACTCCACTCAAAGCAAAGCATACCGGTGTTACAATAAGAGATTGAGAAAGATGATAGAAAGTACAAATGTGAAGGTTGATGAAGGAATTGAGAAGCCCTCAATGTTTTATGAATATGATGAAGATGATCAGAATGATTCCCTGGTGCAAGGAGCTCAATCCTCCTCTGAAATTTAGATTTAGACTGATCCGGTAAATCAAGAAGAAGAGGTGTGTCTAAATGAGCCTGATCAAGAACAGTAGTGCAAGAAACTCTCAAAGTTCCAAGGTATGTAACTCTAAACCATTCTGAAGATCAGATTATAGGTGACAAAAAAAAGGGGTACAAACAAGGAGGAGAGTTGCTCAAGATTCAAATGAATATTGTCTGATTTCAAAGATTGAACTTAAGACAATTAATGAAGCTTGCAATGATGAAAACTGGACCAAAGCAATGGAGGAAGAGTTGATGCAAATTGAGAAAAATCATACTTGGGATCTTGTTCCCAGACCTAGAAATAAGAATGTGATTGGAACCAAATGGGTCTTCCGAAACAAACTAAATGAAGTTGGTGAAGTAATCAGAAATAAGGCTAGATTAGTCTGCAAAGGCTACTCTCAAATAGAAGGGAATGACTTTGAGGAAACCTTTGCTCCGGTGGCAAGAATTGAAGCAGTCAGACTATTTCTTGCATTTGTTGCCTTCAAAGATTTCAAAGTATATCAGATGGATGTCAAATCTGCCTTCTTGAATGGTGACTTAGAAGAAGAGGTGTACATTGAACAACCAGATGGATTTCAGTTATCTTAGCATGGTGATATGGTCTGCAAATTAAAGAAGGCACTATATGGTCTAAAGCAAGCACCAAGAGCATGGTATGAAAGGTTGGATAAGCATCTTGTGTAGATTAGATTCAACAAAGGTACTGCTGACGGTAACTTATATTTCAAAATTGATCATGAAAACATTTTGATTGTTGAAGTGTTTGTGGATGATATCATTTTTGGAGGAAGAGATAGTATGTGTAAAACTTTTGCAAATCAAATGAAAAGTGAGTTTGTGATGTCTATGCTTGGTGAAATGAATTTCTTCTTGGGTCTACAAATTACTCAAACAAAGAAAGGGATCTTCATTTCTCAGACCAAATATGTGAAAGAATTGTTGAGGGAATTTGGGATGGAAGATTCAAAGCCAATGAATACTCCCATGGCAACCGGATGCAAGTTGAGCAAAGATGATGACTCTCCTAAGGCAGACCAGACAAAGTATAAATCAATGATTGGTGGATTATTGTATCTCACTCAAACTAGACCGGATATTATGCAAGCTGTTGGTCTTGTTGCTAGATTCTAGGCTGATCTTAGAGAATCTCATGTCATGGCAATCAAGAGAATTTTTAGATATCTAAAAGGGACAGTGGAGTATGGTTTGTGGTATCCTAGAGATCATGATTTCTCTCTTCATGCTTACACAGATGCAGATTGGGCAGGAGATGTGGATGACCGGAAGAGCACCAGTGGTGGAGTATTCTTTTTGGGAAAGAGATTGGTTTCTTGGCTAAGAAAGAAAAAAGATGCAATATCTCTGTCTACAACTGAAGCAGAATACATTGCAGCAGCAGGTAGTTGCACTCAAATCTTATGTATGAAGCAGATGCTAAAAGACATTAAAGTAGAATATGAGGAGCCTATCACAATTTTCTGTGATAATTCAAGTGCAATAAATATTTCTAAGAATCTGGTGTTGCATTCTAAGACCAAGCACATATCTATCAAGTTTCACTTTCTGAGAGAACAAGTGAACAAGGATGAAGTTAGATTGGAGTATGTATCCTCCAAGGATCAGATTGTAGATATCTTTACTAAACCTCTTCCCAAGGACTCTTTTGAGTATCTGAGGGAGAAGTTAGGGGTCATGGCCCCTCTGGAGATGAACTAGGATGCACTGATGTGCATCAGTCCGGTGGATATCACAGTCATATCTTGTGATCTGAATTGATGATGGGGAGTTGCTACTAAAGGGGAGCAACTGGTATGATTCTGATGTGTTCGAGTTGCAAGTATGAGCCCTTTGCCATTGATGTCAAAGGGGGAGAGAAGACATGTGAAAAACAAGTGGTTGATGATCAAAGGGGAAGCAGTAAAGGAAGAGAAGACATGTGAAAAGTTGTTGCTGATAGGGGGAGCTATGGCAGAAAGGAGAAGTTCTTGTCTTGATGGTTTTTCACATCATATGTTGCCATCAATGACAAAGGGGGAGATTATTGCAAGTATGAGGTTAACCAATGTTGTCATTGATGTCAACATACTCATATTGCATTGATGAGAAGGATTGGATGAGCTGTGTGCTAAGGATATTGAGAAAATTAGTCTCAATCAGGAACAGTGAAGAACAATGATGTCATTAAAGTAAAAGGCCAAGATAAGATGAATACCAGAGGATGTGGATTAAAGGGTTTGTAGATATGAGTCTTGAGATGATCTAGTTAAGATTTCATAGGTCTACATGAAGAAATGAAGAAGTTGTGATCGATCAAGTAGAACCGGTTCCAGGAGATGCTTCGGAGTGATAGAGTGCTACAAAAAAGGTTTGGTGATATCTGGAAGTGCATTTTCCTATTCTACGGATTGGAAGGAGTGTTTGGGATGTCCTTGTGATGTGTCATCTCTATTTGTTCATGGTTTGGAGGTCCAGAAGCACCTTTGTGATTGTGACAGTGGTGACAGACTATGTTCTTGAAGTTCCAGATGAAGAAGAGAATAGATTCTAGTAAGTAGAGGAAGTATAGATGTACCTTGTCATTCAGGCAAGCTTGTGAAGGTTCTTGGATCATGTTGAGGTTGTGTTGTTGGTCCACATTAGTGTTAGAGCCCGGAATTGGAGATATTCTTCTAGATGGAGGTGTTCTTGCTGGCCGACCAGATGAGTTCTTCTGGATGAAGTTGTTCTTGTTCAAATTGGTCGACCAGATGAGTTATTCATCTTGCGAATGTTCTTATGGTTGATTGCAAACTTAGATGATTGTTCCTAAGTCGATGCCTTGTATAAATAAAGGTTTGTGAGTTCATTTCGAAGCATGTCATGGTGCAGATGAGTATGGTATAGCGAAAGAGAAAAAGGTAGAGCAGAAGCGTTTCGGGCTTAAATGGAACTGATCCAGACATTGTAAAGATGTCATTCTCCAGTTCAAGTTTGTGATACTTATGATCTTGTAGACAGTGTGTCTCTTGTAGGCAGTGTGCCTCCTTGTGAGCAGTGTGCTTAGGCAATGAGCCCTAATTGGCATGTGCCATTCATTTTTCTTATTCTTCTAACAGAGAATAATCCTTGGGTTAATCACCCCGTGGTTTTTCCCTTAACCGGGTTTTCCACGTCAAAAATCTTGGTGTCTAATGTGTTGATGTTTATCTGCTCTGGTGTTTATGCTTTATGCTTTCATGAATGGTTAATTAATATGTTGTTAACTAACAAAGAAGAATCAAGTGTTTGAAGTAAAAGCAAGTTTTTGTACAACTGATTCACCCCCCCTCTTAGTTGTATGCCCTAGATCTAACAAAAGAGACATTTCACACATGAAGATACATCATGAAGACACTGAGGTGCATGATGAAAAATGTGTTAGAGCTTAATTACACATATAGAAAGGACAAAGCATCAGTAGAGAAAACTGTACTAGTCATGAGGATAAAGAGACAATTATCATATGACTGTCAAAGTAATTCCTATAGTCATCTTTGCCACTATATAGTACATAGTCATTCTTGACTATGATGAAGGAACAATTCTGTAAGTCTTTATGCCTAACAAATACCGAAGGAGCATCCCATCATAAGGACACCACAAGTGTATGAATATAACAAATGAGCATCAGTCATTGTTCAAGGTAAACAATAGTATGTTTAGGGTTTCAAAGTGACACAATGAATTGAATACACATGCATAAGAATATGGTATGTCAAATGCTTAAAGATGAGAATCACTACAGGGTCTACATATTTCATGGAGGTTCCTTATACTTTGTCCTATCTAGTGTGGGAATATCATAGAGATAGACACAATGAGCACTAAGACATCAATCCTCAAGGACACTGAGTTTATCAAGAGTTTAAGACTCATGCCAAATGTGAGGACAGTTTAGGAATCTAGCAAAGATAAAGGGTAAGGTGTTAAAAGTTTCTTATCTTGTATGCTTAAAATTTTCAAGGATTATCTTGATCAAGTTTGTGTGGAGCTTGTCAAGGGTTTCTAAACCCCATATAAACCCTCCAAAAGATGTAGAAAATTATCGAAGGCACAACATAAATGATAGGTTTATCTATAGGAGATACAAAGGATAGCAATATTTTAAACCCATTCTATAGCCCCCATCATAGAATGCAAAGTCTACAGTGTATATGTGAGTGCCTTGGAGCAGCAGAGGTTAACAATAAGGTCACAGTCCTTCTTTTAGGGTGACTATCCCCACAAGCCACTAAACAACATTGTTTGGAGGGTGAAAGAAGTGCAGTGTATGTAAACCCTAGTAGGGTTAGTAAATAAAGAAAACCCCCTTTCATCACTCTTTCAATGAAGACCAAACAAATATGATGCAAGTGTAGAGAGTGAACAAGGAATAAGGAGCAGTATTATCTTATGTAAAAGAGAAGCAAAAATGGAGCATATTGTTCACCAAACCCTACTAGGGTTTACTTACAATGAATGAAGTTTTTACCCTTGTATTTTCAATGGCTATACATATTTGTCCTATTGCAGTCATGCCATGAATAAAGGAGAAAAGCATATAAGGAAATAAGCTACGATTTCTCTTTTCAAAGAGTTTTTCACAAAACCCTCACAGTCATTGTGCCATGGAGGCCGAACAAGAGGAAGAAAAATATACAAAGCAAGATACAATGAACTACAAAGAATAGCAGTATGAAAACTGCCTTTCTTTCCTTGTTTCTTTATGCTAAAATAAAGTAAATATGAAGTGTATACAGAAGTAAAAGGAGGTTATTCTTTCACCATCATGTAAAAAAGCCAAAACCAGAAAGAAAGTAGCTACAAGAACAACAAATAGCTTAGTTTCCCCTTCATTCCTTGCAGAAAACACAAAGTGTTACCAGCAATATTGTCAAAGTGATCAAACTCAATCAATAAACCAATAATCTCAATAGAAATTGCAAATAACAAAGATTCAAATAAACAAAGAACAAACCATGCAAACCTTATTACTTTGCTGCTTCCATTGTTCGCCTAGTCTTAATCAATCTTTTTATATGTGAATTGAAGCCCTCAGAAGATGTACTTCCTTGCTTTGTTTTTCAAGATGACGATGGAGAGATGGCTATGATCCTTCTTGTAATGAAGTTGAGCTTCAATACAATAAAAGGGTGATTGCAAGCTATGGATGGATTTGGGTGCCAAAGGCGTGCTGTTAATTCTGTTGAGTAATGATACTAAAAGCTTGGATGAATGAAATGGAGGACGAGGGTTCAATTTATAGACTTGTGAGAGAGAAGATCAATGGTACAGAAACCTTGAGAGAACGTACGTGAATAGAAAGAAGACATGTGTCACACAAAAGCTATTTTGTTTGAGTTAACTGCTTTCTTTTATAAAGATAAGATTTAATTTCATAAATTAGAATGTTTTTTTCTAATTTAAGAGATATTGATAAAAACAAGGTTGATTGAGTCAGTTAACTCAACTTGTGATTTGCTTTTGCATGATTTGAGAGAAATTAAATAATAAATTATCTAATTTTGTGTGCATGAAGAAGAAGACTTATTTTTAGAAGATTTGGAAGATATTTAGAAGAAAAGAAAGCAAATTAAATAAATAAATTTATTTAATTGTTTGTGCAAGATAGAAGAATAATAAAATATTTGATTGTATTTTATTTTTAGAGATTGAGAGAATTTAAATAAATTTGATTGATTTATTTAAATTTGGAGGAATAATTTGACTTAATTAAATAATTAAGAATTATTTAATTATTTGGAAGAATTATAATTAGATAAAAAAATTATTTAATTTTGACTTTAGAAGAGGTAATTAAATATTTTGATATTTAATTAATTTAGAGGAATGTGAATCGAATAAATAAATTTGTTTATTTATTTATTGATATAAGAAATAAAATGAATAAATATTAAGAATATTTATTTAGACCGAGTTGTGTTTTTTTTAGGTGTATACATTTTTCCCCTGTTTGATGCAATGTAGTTTACGACGTTGGTTGAAAGAATAAATTTTTGATAATGATATATGCCCCAGTTTGCCTCTGGTATAGGTTACGATGATAGGATGCCCCCTCGGGAGATTGGATGGGAAGAAGACAGAAGGATGTGAGATGGACAATCTCATGAAGAAGAAGGAAAAAAATAGGTTAGGTTGAAGAAATGAGCTGAATGATACGCAATGCAACATAAAATGATAACACACACAAGCAAGCAAGCAAGTATGCACAAAGGATACAAGAACAAACAAGGTATTGCCCCTATCAAGCAGTAAACCAATGATTTAATCAATATGATATATGACAATGTTGTCATGGTGGAGAACGATAGATCCATTGAGCAACACAAAGGATAGTGTTGTCAGGGCGGGGAACGATAGATCCCTAGAGCAACACAAAGAACAATGTTGTCATGGTAGTGAATGATAGGTCCCTAGAGCAACACGATACACACAGGAAATGTACATCCCATTGATACTTATGACTGATTGAGTTGGTTTACGACCAGACAAGGATCAAGACCACTGATTGTGATTGGATCATTTGACAAGATTGACTTGACTCGATTGGTATGGATTAAGGATGGACTTGCATTTAGATCATTGCTCAGATTGACTGGATTGGTATGAGAGATATGATGATAGATAGAAATTTAATTTATAGAAGAATGACTCAACAAAAGGAATCACAAGCTTTTGTATACATTGATACTCTGCACATAATCTTTATTGCATGGATGGTATACGAAATGTAATTAGATATGTATACGGATATGATACGCAATTGGATACGTTATGGATATGGATATGGAATGCAATTGGATACATTATGGATATGGATATTTGTCATCTTGATATCAAAAGTATTTTGAAGTGCTTGTTTCATCATTGGGTGATTTTTTTTGGGTACTTTTTCTGAATGTTGTAAGTTAATACAGGCATCTAGGTATAATTGAACTGAGATGACTTGAGTATGACTTACATGGATTTTGATTTAGCAATTTAGTACAAGCATCTAGGTATAATTGAACCGACATGACCTGAGTATTTCTTGCATATCAACAAACAAGGATTGTCCCCTTTCATGTTAGACCTTTGATGTCCTCGATGATCTTTTGTTGATCATGTCATTAGACAAGGCTTCACATTACTAAGGATTAATCCACAAACAACAAACAAAGAGAATAATCATGCCCCCATCATAACATCTCTAGATTTTGGCATCCTCAAGTGGTGTCGAAAGACATGATAACAAAAATCAAGATGCTGCATCTTAACCTGATCACAACTACAAAACATTCTTGCATTTAGATGTGTTTTTCTTTCCATAATTTGGATAGAATCATTGAGAGTGCTTTAGGTATTTGCTTGCTTTGTTTTGGATATATTGGTGTCTTGTGTCAAAATGTCTTCTTTGAAAGTAGGTTTTTCTTGTGCTTGCTTGCCTGGTGAAAGGTTTCACAATCTTTATTTGCAAAACGGGCCCTAAGGGACTAACCTAGTGCCTCGAGGGTGCATTGTTAAATGGCCTTGCCTACATGATGATGGAGAGGCAATGTAGTTCGAGGACTTGGACCATGGATGGACTAGAGGATAGATGACAAGATATGGGATGGATAGGAAAGTGGAGCCTCGGGGGTGCATTTGAAAAATGGCCTTGCCTACATGACAACACAGAGGCAACATAGTTCGGAGTTGACCCTATGATATTGATGATAGACACTATGCTAGGTTGACACTATGGATAGGATACTGGATAAAACCTTAGTTGATAATATGACAAAAGAGATAGAGTATCAAGCCATGATAGGTAATCATTAGGTTTTTATTATGAAAAAGATATGGATCAGACGAGAAGTGATGGTAGGAGGAATGGACACAAGGTGATTGGTTTCCCAAAGATGGAGAAGGTAGTTTACCACAAGTAACGCTTATTGCTAGGTTTTCATCATGGTACCTATCCAAGGTGCCTGTTTGCCAGGTTTTCACCAAAGGACATTTTTTGTTGCTTTTTTCTAATTTTTTGCTTTTTTGCTTTTTTGAATTTTTGCCTCCCTTACATTGGGGTTCTCTTAGGTATAGAACTGGTGAAGATGTATATTGTTGATTAGGTCATTGAACAACTCACCCTCTAATGTTGCTAACTGATATGCTCCTGACCCATGGGCTACAATGATGACATAAGGACCAAGCCAGTTGGGTTCAAACTTACCTTTCTTTTCCTGATCCTGTTGATTGTAGGGATTTTCCTTGAGTACTAGATCACCCACATTGAATACCCTGGGACGGACCTGGTGATTGTAGTTGCGTGATATTGTCTATTGATATGCCTTGAGATGGTTAAAGGCCTATTGCCTTCTCTCTTCTAACAGTTCTAGCTCTTGTAATCTAGAAACTCTATAGTCTTCGTCAGTGATAAGGCCTTTTAATGACACCCTTAGATATGGTAGCTCAACCTTGATGGGCAAAATGGCTTCTGATCCATAGATAAGGGCATACGGAGTAGCACCTATGGGAGTGCGTATACTAGTTCGATAGGCCCACAATGCAAGATTCAGTTGTATGTGCCAATCATGGCCAGCATCATTGACTGTCTTCTTGAGGATTTTCAAGATTGTTTTGTTGGATGCTTTTGCTTGGTCGTTGCCTTGTGGATAGTAGGGTGTGGAGAAGTGATGTTAGATTTTGAATTTGTCACAAAGCTCTTGGACATCTTGGTTCTTGAAAGGCCTATCATTATCTGTGATAATGGATGAGGGAATTTTGTATCTACAAATGAGGTAATTGAGGATGAATGAGACAATCTGTTTGCCTATGACATTGGAGAGTGGAATGGCTTCAATCCACTTGGTAAAATATTCAATGGCAGTTATTATGAACTTGTGGCCGTTGGATGATGGAGGGTGAATTTTGCCCACAAGGTCGAGTCCCCACTGATAAAAGGGCCAAGGTGTCATTAAAGGTTGGAGCTCTTGAGCTGGTGCATGTATTAGGTTTCCATGTATCTGGTACTGCTTGCATCTATTCACAAACTGATATGAATCCATTTCCATGTTCAGCCAATAATATCCCAAACGCATTAGTTTCTTAGCTAAAGAAGGACCGCTAGAGTGTGTTCCACAAATTCCTTCATGCACATCTCATAAGGCGATTTGAAATTCTTCATGTTCTAAACATCAGAGTAAAGTACCATCCAAACCTTGTTGGTATAGGGTATCAATGATAATGGTGTAACGAGAGGTTTGGTGAATGAAGGTTCAGTGTTGGTTGGAAGACAAGTCAAGTGGTAGGGTGTTATCCTTGAGGTAAGTGTAAATCTTACCATACCAAGGTGAATCAGATCTGACTAATAGGCATATGGAGTGTGTTTCAGGAAGATCATAAGCTGGTTGCATAATTGACTCGACCAATAACTCATACCGTGACTCATTCTCTAAGATCTCGAGGAGTGAGGCAATGGTTGCCATGGCATCAGCTACTTTGTTTTCAATGTGAGGTATCTACTCAAAGGAGATGATCACAAAGTAGTCTTTAAAGTCATCTACCATACGCTTGTATGGGATTAACTTGTCATCTTTGGTCTGATAGTCATTGTTGACTTGATTGATTACCAGTTAAGAGTCGCCATAGACATGTAGCTCTTTTATTTTCCATTATGTTGCCATTTTGAGACCAATGACCAAGGCCTGATACTTTGCTATATTGTTTGTGCATGGAAATAACAGATGATAAGACTTAGGTATGGTGTCGTCGTGAGGAATGACCAACAAGATTCCTGCCCCCGATCCATGGTTTGTATAAGATCCATCAAAGTAGAGTTTCCATGAGTGTGTTGTGATATTAAATATGGATTCATTTGGAAACTCAAATGTCATTGGTGTAGTATCCTACAATGGTGCCTTTGCTAACTGATTGGCAATGATTTGACCTTTGATAGATTTCCTTTCTACATACTCGATGTCATATTCACTTAACAACATTACCCACTTGGTTAGGCATCCTGTTAGAGCTGCTTTGCTTAATAGATATTTTAGTGGATCTATCTTTGCAATAAGCTTGACTAAATGTGCTAGCATGTAATGCCATAGTTTTTGGGAAGCAAAAACTACAAGACACGATCTTTCTATTTGAGAGTATTGCAGTTCATAGCCCACCAATGTGCGACTGATGTAGTAGATAGCTCTTTCTTTGCCTTCATAATCCTGTTGTGCTAGGAGGGCTCCGAGATCTGTTGGCGTAGTGGATATGTAAAGTAATAGTAGCTTGCCTTGTATAGGAGACATCAAGATAGGTGGATTCATAAGATACTCCTTCAGTTTGCCAAATGCTTCTTCGCACTTCTCATCCCACCTAAATGGAATGTTTTTATGTAAGAGATGACTGAAAGGTTGGCACTTGTTTGCCAGTTATGATATGAACCGACGAATAGCCTGTAGCTTGCCTTGTAGAGACCGCAATTGAGTGATATTCTTTGGCGGTGGCATTTCCATGATAGCTTTGACTTTGGCAAGATCCACTTCGATCCCACTTGCTAATACAATGAAGCTGAAGAGCTTGTCAGAGGTGACTCCAAACACACATTTCTTTAGGTTCAACCTAACTTTGAATTGTTCCAGTCTTTGAAAGACCTTCTCTAGTACATCTAGGTGGGATTCTCTTGTGAGTGACTTTGCAAGGATGTCATCTACATAGTCCTCCATTGTGATGCACATCATATCATGGAAGATAGTGGTCATAGCATGTTGATATGTTGCCTCCGCGTTCTTTAACCCAAATGGCATAACATTGCAGCAGAAAGTGCCCCATTGACAAGTGAAAGCTATTTTATGTTGGTCTTTTGGTGCTATCCTGATTTGATTGTACCCAAAGAAGCCATCCAAGAGAGAAAGCATGGTGTGCCCTACTGTCAAGTCGACAATGATATCAATGTTAGGCAATGAAAAATCATCCTTGCGGCAAGCTTTGTTAAGATCTTAGAAATCATTACACAATCTGACTCTGCCATAAGGTTTTGATACTAGCACTATGTTGGATACCCACTCTAGATAGTCTATGGCCCTGATGAACCCTACATCAAGTAGTATCTTGAGCTCCTCTTTTACTAGTAATGCAATGGGGGGATGCATCGTTCTGAGCTTTTGCTTGACTGGTTTGATTCCTGGATCTAGTGGAAGATGATGTAGGATCAAGTCTGGATCTAAACCAGGCATATCTGCATATGACCAAGCAAATTTGACTTGTTTTTTCTTGAAGAATTGTACAAATTTGGTCTTTTCTGGCGGAGTTAGAGACTTTGCAAAGTGAATGATCTTAGGATTGCTCTCTGTTCCAATGTTGACAAGTTCTATAGGTTCCACAACAATATGAGACTTCTCCTAATACATGTCATTGGGGAGAGTATTAAGCCTTCCATCGTCTGGAGCCTCAGAGAAGTTTTCACCATCTGATGTCTCCTTTCTTTTTACTATTTTGGGATCTGATACTGCCGCAAAGCTATTTTCACCATAAAATCCAATTTTTATTTTTATGTTTTTGTAACTGGAAGGCTTGGCACCCTCTCCAAAATAAGCCATAGTGTTGAGTTCAATGGCAAAGCCAGCTTTATGATCTCCTATAGGTAGGTGGTCCCTAAGTTCCATGTAGTCAATATAGGCATCATCATTTTGGAACATGTCTAGTTGTGGGGTTCCTCGTAAATCCCAATTAATAAGTTTAGGATGCACAAGGGGGAGGCTATCAGAAGATAGATCTAATTCATTAGGTGTGATAGTTTGAATGAATATATGGGGAGGATTTAGATTGATAGGGATAGGATCCAGGATGGTATTTTATTCCAGATTGTTTATTGCGATGGAACTCTGACCTTCCTCGAAAGTTGTGCTCTTAGGAGTTGGCGAATCACACTGTAATGGTCTATTCATTAGCGTTTGTCCCTCACGGTAGTGGCTATAGGTTTGAACGGTGTCAACTCCCTTGTCCTCATAGGAGTGCTCTGTGAGTTCATCCCACTCATACTCGTTAGAGTCTATGTCAGTATCTTCTTGTAGGGCATGGATCTGCTCAAAACAAGCATTGGCCTTAGCTTTGCCTTTGTCCTTGTATCCTATCCCTTTTGTATTTATTGCCAATGAGGATGAGGAGGGTTGGATGGGTTCTATTATTCCTTCCTTTCTTAGGCCAATGGGACCTTGTCCTTCGTAACCCATTCTGTGCAAGATAGACTCACCATGCCCATAAATTTCTGTTGGGAGCTTAGGTGGTTCTTGTTGTGTGTTATCTTCCTTTGTGTAGAGCCATTGTAAGACATCTCTTTCCTCTGTTTCATCTGATAGGGTCCCTCATTTTACAAAAGGAGTTGCTAGATGTGCAGGAGGAGCAGATGGCTTTGGAAAAGGTTTGGGGCGACCAAAAGATCTTGGAGATAGAGGCATTTTGGCTAGGTTGAGGCTGTGCTCGATAAAGTATTCTCCTACTCCTATTTCTTTGATTGTGATTTTCAGCTCTTTTGGTTTGGATGAGAAAGCTTCGGAGGTAGAATCATATTGTGAGATGGGGGATGTGGAAGCTCAATTGTTGGGAATGATGCAATCATGCTTTGAGCGGACAGAGTTGCAATGTTGAAAAGGATCTAGATCACCTTGGATGGTGATCTATTTTCTGTTATGAGGGAATTTGATGCACTGGTGGTAGGTAGAAGGCACAGCTTTCATTACATGAATCTAGGGTCTACCTAGGAGAATGTTATAGGCTAGCTCCCTGTCGAGGACTTAGCAAACAATGTCCTTTATTACCGGTCCAACTTGTATTCGTAACACCACTATTCCTTTAGTAGTTCTTTCTTCTTCATCATAGGCCTTAATAGTGATCTTTTTCCTAGGATCTACTATAGTTTTAGAGAGCCCCAATGTAAGGACTAGCTTGATCATGCAAATATTTAAACCAGCTCCTCCATCAATGAGGACTCTTTTGATACGGTGTTTATGAATGAAGGCGACAATATGCAAGGGAGTGTTATGGGGCTAAGACACTGAAAGGTCATCCTATTCAGTGAATGATATGGTGCTGGAGGAGGTTATATTTCCTACCATGGCTTGAAAATTCTCTTGGGCTAGGTTCGTGGGCACAGTTGTTTCCACTAGGGCTTTATTGAGAATTTCCTTATGGGAGAGAGACGGATGCAACAACTCTAAGATAGATATGTGGGTAGGAGTTTTCCAAAGTTGGTCTATGACACTGTACTAATGGGAGTTAGACTGAGAAGGTGATGACCTTGGAGGAAGCGTGTTTAACGTGACCTTACCACTGCGGGTGATGATGCTGGAATCAGTGTTGTTGGGTCCTGATTGTTGGTTGAATGTGACCACATTAACTTGTGGGATGTGCTCTGATATGTAGTTGATGGTATAATCAAATGACACACTCGCATAGTTAGCATTGTTGTGTCCGTTATTCTGATTCTGCCTATTGCAGTTGTTATTATTATTATTGTTGTCATTGTTGTATGACCTGTTGTGGTTGATGAGTGGATCCTTGTATGCTACATGTGTCTCATTAGAGGTATGTTGTTGAGTTTCTTCCTAATTTTGGTCAAGTATGTCTTGAATGACATGTTTGAGATAGATATAGTCATTGGTCTTATGGCCTCTTCCTCTATGATATTCGCAGAAATTAGTGTCTTTCCAATAGTGAGGTTTTACTTGATGTTCATAGTTGCTAGTGGGTGGAAGAGTGATCTCATTGTTGCCTAATAGCTTTCTTAATGCAAACTTTTAGGACTCCCCTAGTGGTGTGAACTTTTGTCTAGGATTGGAGGTAAACCATTATTTTGGCTCGTGAGGGAAGGTTTTGTTTGGCGTAGCATTGCTTGCTTCCCCTTTGAGAGTGAAGAATGGTTGTTGTTTGGGGGCTTCTACCTTGGCATAAACTACTCCATCATTGAAGGAATTTTTATTCTTTGTCCAAAACTTAGACTTGTCCGTGGTGTTGTTAGAGTTAGGGGTGTCCTTGTATAACTTTATTTTCCCCTTGGCAATCATAGCTTTCTTGATAAATAATCCCATCTCAATGACTTTCATGAATGAGGTAGGGCATTGAATTTGGATTTGGTAACTTAGATCGGGGTTAAGGTTGTGGACAAACATCTCCATCATTTGCTTCTCAGGCATGTGGTATGAGCATTTGCTCGTGAGTTGTCTCCACCTTTGTAAGAAGACAGTGAAGGATTTGCCTCCCTTTTTCTTTCTATTGCATAGGTCAAGCATGGAAACTTTGTGCTCAATGTTATATGAGAAGTGTTGGATGAACTTGTTTACTTACTCATCAAAACTTTTGATACCCGGGGGAAGTCTTGAGAACCATTCCATGGCTTGGCCACCTAGAGATCTAGGGAATAGTCTCATTAGGAAAGTTTCATTGTGAGCTACTTCTAGGCATGCGGCGTTGAATTCCCTAATGTGATCTCTTGGGTCTCCTTTCCCTTTGTATTTATCAAACTTAGGAACTTCAAACTGAAAAGGGAAGGGTACCATGTTCAAGCTTTTGTCAAAGGGATAAGGTGTGATGTCCTCTAATGAGTAAGTTTTAGTGGGTGGCCCCATTTGGAGATCCGCCACTTTTTGCATTAGGCTCTTGATTTGTTTTAATATGTCCAAAGGCATGTTGGGGTCTACGACTTTCTTTCCTTTGTCTTTGTCAAGGGAGATTTCCTCATTTGTGCTCTTTTCGTGAATTTCTTCTACTATAGTTTCTTTCAGTTTGTTGAGATCAAAGTCCGAGGGGAGTTTGAGTCCTAGGTTTGCGAGATGAAGAAAGTACTTTTGGGGTCCTCAGTGAGCACATTTTCTAGCATGCGTTGAAATTTTTGATCTTGGAGGGTTCCTTGGAAATCTTCATGAGAGATTTCCTCATCACTGTCATGAGGGGACACCATGCAGTTGGATGTTCTAGCCATTTCAATTTGTTTTTTAGTATTAGGATCTAGTTAAGACCATGCAATGCGACGTGGGAAGAAGTGGGGTGAAACTAGAGACTTTGGTAAGGTGCCTGTGGAGATTGTTGAAAAGAGGATACTTGTGGTGATGATATTTGAACAAGGGGCTCTTTTGATCAATGATTCCAAGTAAGTTGGTTGACACAAGATGATAACCACAAGTAAGGATATTTGATACTCATTTATTGTGTAGAGACTACTCTTGCACCAAGACCACTAGTAAAGTTATGTGACATACTAGGGTTACTTGAATCTAGAATGATTTGAAAATGGTCTTGTACTAATCTGATATAGATACTTTGACTTGTTTGGTGGGAAGACCTGGTAGAAGGTGGATGAGACGATCGATGAAAGAGAGGGTATGCAATGGAACGGATGGAAGAGGTGACTGGATGGTAAAAACTGACTATAGAAACTGGAACAAGGGTAAAATGGGTATCTAGAAATGCTGAAATTTTTCTCTCAAAAGATGCGAAAATGCTAACTGTTGTGGATGCGCAGCACTAAATGCACTGAAACATAGGATAAATGTACAGTAAGTCAGGATAAATGCACAGCTCTGGTGAAGGATAAAAGTGCAGTACAGATGACAGATGCACAGGAAGTCACAATAAATGCACAGTAGGTTGAAATGGATGAGCAGCTTTGTAGGACAGATGCGCAGCTCTGCAAGACAGATGCACAGCTCTAGTTTTTTCAATGTTTTTACAATTTTTTTGATACGTTTTTTGATGTTTTTTCATTTCTTGGTTGCAAGTTGGTCTTTTTGATCTGAATTTATCAATGATAGCAAGAAGACACAACAAACACAAAGAAAGTTTTCATGGTTTTTAATTTTTTTAATAATTTTTGGACTCTTTTTGACTCAAAAGCAAGTACAAATCCTAGGCTAGTTGGGACAATATAAACTGAATTCTCACTATTTCTAGATGAGGCATCTTTGGGAGGTGATAATCACCCTTCCCTACACCAGCTTATAGGGGTTTTTGTCTACTAAAAATAAAGGAGAATTAATAAGTGCAACCGTTCGAGTGGTTATACATGCGGCAACACTACTCTCTGTTATGGAGTCTCCCAACCTACAAGGGTTGCATCTTGGAGGGTTTTGGGGGAGGTTGGCTATCAGTATAACACAATTTCACTCGTTGTTTGAAGCTTTCGCTCCAAACACAATTTATTTATAGTGGCTTGGCAGGACTTGGTTTTAGCCTGTTACCACTTAATGTCATTCCCACTTGGACGGAAGGATATCCAAGGATAGGCCTCTCTAAAGGTTTAACACATGCGAAAATGACATGTCTGGCATTTTGGTCACCCAAGATAGGGGAGAGCATAGGCCTAGTATCATTCCCAAAAACATGAAAGATAGCGGTTCTTTTCCCCTAATTAAAATGAAAAAGACTAAATGAGCTAGCTACTTGGGCACACATGCAAGTTGTTAACTTTGAAAGCAAGATAGCAATGGTTCAACTTTATCCTCCTAGCATTGAGACTAGATTCAATTTGTTGATGCAACAAAATCAAGTTACTCCCTTCCTAGTTAGATCTAGATGTGATTTTGTATGAACATTCAATTACTATCCTTTAAAAAGATGATGTGTTAACAATGCAGCTAGAATGTCTAAACCAGCTCTTAAACCTACAAGTAGACGAGAGAATATTCCCTGCAAAAAAGTGTCAGTGTTAGCAAAACCATAAAAAATACCCTAAAATCATTGTTTAGAACAGATGCGCAGCTTCAAAGCCTGAATGAGTAGAAAAAGAGCTCAGAAGCGCAGGAATTTTAAAAGTGCAGAGACAGAGGTCAGATGCACAGAGACAGAGATCTTATGCGTAACTATTACAAAAGCACTGAGACAGAGGTGAGAAGCGCAGAAACAAAGAGCATGTGCATAGTTTAGTAGATGTGCTGTAATAGAACATAGATGCGTAGCTTCAAGAGGTAAATGCACTGAAAGATCAAATGCATCGAAATAGAGCTCAGATGCATGATAGAATTGGTCAGATGTGTTGAATCCTCTTGTGTATAGAACCTTAGCACAAAAAACTCAATTTTTGGGTTAAATTGGGGCAAGGCCCCATGGTGGGTGCCAAAAATGTTACTAGAAATATTGTCAAAGTTATCAAACTCAATCAATAAACTATTAATCTCAATAGAAATTTCCAATAACAAAGATTCAAATAAACGAAGAACAAACCGTGCAAACCTTGTAACTTTGTTACTTCCATTGTTTGCCTAGTCTTAATTGATCTTTTTGTATGTGAATTGAAGCCCTCAAAAGATGTACTTCCTTGCTTTGTTTTTCAAGATGACAATGGAGAGATGGCTATGATACTTCTTGTAATGAAGTTGAGCATCAATACAATAAAAGGGTGATCACAAGCTATGGATGGATTTGGGTGCCGAAGGCGTACTGTTAATTCTATAGAGTACCGATACTAAAATCTTGGATGAATGAAATGGAAGAAGAGGGTTCAATTTATAGACTTGTGAGAGAGAAGATCAACAGTATAGAAACCTTGAGAGAAAGTGCGTGAATAGAAAGAAGACATGTGTCACACAAAAGTTGTTTTGTTTGAGTTAACTGCTTTCTTTTATAGAAATAAGATTTGATTTCATAAATTAGAATGCTTTTTTCTAATTTAACAGATATTTATAAAAACAAGGTTGATTAAGCCAGTTAACTCAACTTGTGATTTACTTTTGCATGGTTTGAGAGAAATTAAATAATAAATTATTTAATTTTGTGTGCATGAAGAAGACTTATTTTTAGAAGATTTGGAAGATATTTAGACGAAAAGAAAGCAAATTAAATAAATAAATCTATTTAATTATTTGTGCAAGATAGAAGAATAATAAAATATTTGATTCTATTATATTTTTAGAGATTGATAGAATTTAAATAAATTTGATTGATTTATTTAAATTTGGAGGAATAATTTGACTTAATTAAACAATTAAGAATTATTTAATTATTTGGAAGAATTATAATTAAATAAAGAAATTTATTTAACTTTGACTTTAGAAGCGGTAATTAAATATTTTGATATTTAATTAATTTAGAGGAATGTGAATCAAATAAATAAATTTGTTTATTTATTTATTGAGAGAAGAATTAAAACGGATAAATATTAAGAATATTTATTTAGACCGAGTCGTGTCATTTTTAGGCTTATACATTTTGCCCCTCTTTGATGCAATGCAGTTTATGACGTTCCTTCAAAGAATAAGTTTCTAATAATGATATATGCCACAGTTTGCCTTCGGTATAGGTTACGATGATAGGATGCCCCCTTGGGAGATTGGACAGGAGAAGGCAGAAGGATGTGAGATGGACAATCTCATGAAGAAGGAGAAAAACAAGTTAGGTTGAAGAAATGAGCTGAACGATATGCAATGCAAGATAAAATGATAATACACACAAGTAAGAAAGCAAGTATGCACAAAGGATACAAGAACAAACAAGGTATTGCCCCTGTCAAGCGGTAAACCAATGATTTAATCGATATGATACACGACGGTGTTGTCATGGTGGAGAACGATAGATCCCTAGAGCAACACAAAGGATAGTGTTGTCATGGCGGGGAACAATAGATCTCTAGAGAAACACAAAGAATAGTGTTGTCATGGTGGGGATCGATAGGACCCTAGAGCAACATGATACGTGCAGGAAATGTACATCCCACTGATACTTATGACTGATTGAGTTGGTTTACAACCAGAGAAGAATCAAGACCATTGATTGTGATAGCTCAAAACATCAGTTTGAACCGCCACAATGCCTCCAGAAACAACAAAAACCCTTGACTATGGCGGTAGGACAGCAAAGTGGAGAGAAAGCCAAATGCAAAAATGACAAACTTTTAGGTTTTCATCTCCTTTTAGGTCTAATGCTCTAAGCTCGATTGTGGGCTTTTGATTTCCTTTTATTTTTAATCATTGTTATCCAACAAAATGCTCGTGGTAAAGACTTTCTAAGTCAATAAACCTAATGATGCAAAAAAGGGCTTGTGAGGTTGATAATGTTTTGATTTGATTCCCTTAAAAGTTTGAAATAGGTGAGGTCAAGTGCATAATGATGTAAGGCTATGATTATTTTCTTTGATATTTTAAAGATGGAAATATGCAAGTTAAGGAGATAATGACATAAGGATCTCTTATGTATGAGGGGCATATTATGACATGGAGATGCAATAACATAGCATTATAGCATGGGAGTCATAAGGGTGAGTTTATCATGGATATGGCATGGGAGTCATAAGGATGAAATAATGTATGTACAACTAATGATAATGTATGATGATTGTATTGTTTGACCTATACATGGATGAAATCATATGTGATGCATGATGGCATGGAAGTTATAAGGAGTTATTATTTTTAAACCTTTTGAAAATAATTACCCTTATTTTGCATGACTTAGAAGCTAAACCAGTGTAAACAAATAGTGACATAATGCAATTATAAATTACTTTATTATTTGTCACAAAATTGTAAAAAAGTCAGAGATAAACAAATTTATAACAACTAGTAAAGTAAGTCTTTATTGATTACTTTATGTGAGGCCGATTTTTTACCTCCCTTATTTTGATCAAATTATGCTATTTTGTGATGACATTATCAAACATTGGTGACTATGCTTCAATTTGCAGACTTGATGTTTTACCTCCTGATTATGATAGGGCACTGATTTGACATATGGGATTTGTTTTGATCATATTGGAGGATATTTTGTAGTTTGACATATGGGATATAGTAGATGTTATATTTCTATGAGATTTTAGTTATTTATGTGATGTGAACTATTTGACAAATGATTTAAAACGTAGTTTAAATTTGAGTTAATTATTGATGATTATTGATGTATTTGAATTGCGTGAATTTAATTCCAGTTGCTTCGGCTATGATTCCATGATATGACTGACACTTGATCGAGATGTGCAGGTTTTACATTCCCTAGCCACGGGAAAATCAGAGGTAGAATTCACGCTATGTTATCCCCTGTAAATCTGATTCATTCCCAAGAGGGATAAGGATCACGTTTGAATTTGAATGTTGATTTAAGTAATTGATTTAATTTTTATTATTTTGGCCTTAGTACCCCTTGTCTATTTATTTAATAATGAGTGTTGTATAATTTTACTTGATTTACACCACTTGGTATTTATTTTATTTTGAGGCCATTTAAATGTGATTTTTAACCCCCTTTGTGAACCCTAGAGTCCCAAAAGCTACCCTAGGTGGTTACCCTTGAGTCTAGGGTCAACTTGGACTATCTAACCCTTGATTTGACTCAAGTTTGGTCACTCTAAACCTTGGTTTAGTAAAAGTGACGAAAATTTGAAATAAGGGAAGTGGGAGATGGGTCATGCCTTTCATCTCCCTTCCCTAAGTGTGGGAACTCATTCCCAAGGAAGACTTGGGAGGTCTCCAAGACTCCCAAGTGTGTGGGAGCTTACCCCAAGATTCTCACACACATATGAGAGCATCTTGGAGGAAGATGGCTCCTTGAGAGAATAGGAGGATGCCTTATGGCACCCCTTATCCTCTTGTGGGTATGAGTGGAGTTGCCATCTCACCACTGGTCCTCTCACACATGTGTGAGAGCACAAGTGGATGAGGTGAGGATTGAGAGGGAATGAGAGGATGACACTTGTCATCCTCACACTTCCTCTCCCTTGCAAGTGGCATGGGAGGAGGAAGGAGAAGGTGACAAGTGTCACCTTCTCATTCCTCAAGGCCAAATTCATGGCCTATATTATCTCCTCTTGTTGAGGAGTGGGGGGTTCTTCAATTGATTCTTATTGCTAATTTTTGGAGGAGTTTGGGAGAGTTAGAGGCATTGCTTGAAGGATTGGAAGACTTGGGAAGGCTTGGAGCTCTTCACCAACTTGCTTCCATTTTTAAGGGCTTTGAAGGTAGGCCTTCTTATCTTGTTTTCTCAACCTTGTTTTTTAGTGTATTGTGTTTTTGTTTTGGTTGTTTTGCTATTTTGCATTGTGTTGTTGGGATGGGTGTATGGTGAGAGTACCTCCAATGGAGGTAATGCTCAACTTGTCATGGGTAGGGGAAAGGAACCTCCTTGAGGTCTCTCCCACATTTTTTTATGTTCATGCCTTGAGGGCTTTATTTGTTGAGAAGATTATTAATGGCAAGAGTGCCATGGAGATTATTGTGATTTTTGGAGGAAAATGGTGTTTGGAGAGTTTGGCTTGAGGCCATGAGTTTGATATATTCATCTTTTGGGAACCCTTTGAAGTTGAGGGGTCCATTCCCTACGCTCCACAACTCATGTTTATGAGTTGAGTTTTGTGATAATCCTATGGGCTGTTTTGTGTTGTTGATGTTTTTGTTTATTGTGGAATGTATACCCGTGTGGATTTCCTACCTCCCCAGCTCGGGGGTGACCCACTTGCAGGTCTATGGTAGGGAGGAGAGCTTTTGAAGTGGCTAGTTTTGTTTTTTGTGTTGTGTTTATTGCAGGTTTTGAGTGAATAATTGAAGAGTTCTTTGTGTGGTCTTGTAGTGTTTTAATGGATGTTGGAGCCATGGCCATTGAGGTCTCATTGTATTTTATGTTTGTAGAAGATTGTTTGGATATCCTTGCCATGAGTTGGCTGTAACAAATGTTGTAGGGAATGTATTCTGATTTAATTAAAAGGTTGTTTATCTTCCCTATTTTTGTGAGTTAAAATTGGTGAAATACATGAAATATGTTATTCATCTATTGCTGTCATTATTATTTCAAAAAAAATGTATGAGTTGGAATGGCTGCTAGATTTTATTGTAGAAGAAATAAGGGAAGGTACATCTAGTTGTAGAATAGTTTTACTGCAAAAAATAAAGAAGGGAAATTAATTTAGTTTTCTGTTTTGTGCATTAGAAGCCTTTAATATTTGTTGTTGTTAAAATAGGAGAAAATTGTATTTTCATTTTGCTTAATACTTCAAAAAAAAATATAGAGTTGCTGATTTAGTTACTGGGTAAATCTGAAAGCCAATCTTCTTCTAATTTAGTCCTTAATATAAAAAAAAAAGAAAAAAAAAAGCAATGAGTATATATACATTTAAATATATCGATATATATATGTGGTCATATATATATAAGTATAAATAAAAATAAATATATACATGGTATTCTCATTTCTCTTCATCATGATATTACATGTTTGGTTGTATATACTTATATTTTGATTCTACAAAAAAAAAAGAGAAATTTATACATTGACTTTTATTTAGACTGAAGGTATCAATCTAAAAATATGTATATATATATACTAGCTGTGTATTGAGACAAAAAAAAAAACAACAAAAAAAAATATATAAAAAAAAATAAACAAAAAAATACAATAGAAACCGGACCGTGGGTGTTGCCCACAGTCCATTGTATTACAACAGAGGGGTGTGGGGGAGGCGGTGCCTCCACCCACACTCGCAGGTGTGGGTGGAGGCACCACCTCCCCCACACCCCCAAACCCCCACACTCCCATCCTCGTAACCCTCGCGAATAACTCCCCACTCCGCTGCCTTAACCTCTGCTTGCCCCTGCTCAGCACTCCCGCCACCGGATACCATGACTTCCACTACCTGCGACCCGGAAGCCCCACTGCCTCCATCCCCTCGGTGCCCCGTAGTGTCCCTCCTCCGTCGCCGCAGTACATGTCTACCCTCCACTGTGCTTACTCCCGGCCGTGCCACTATTCCGGCCACCTCAGCTCCGCCCCCTCCACAAATGTGTCCAACACCGCCACTCTCTCCACCCTTCCACCTTCTGGCCACCGTCGGCCCTTTACCCTACACATCTAACTTTCTTTTTGTATAATGTTACAAAAAAAAGGGGGATCTTAATCACATTTACACATATTTGTATGAATAACATTATTACTGGTTATGCAAACCTTCGTGAGCACTTCCATGGCCTCTAAAGGCATCACAAACCCTAACCTGAAAACTAACATACAAAAAAAAGAGGTAAACAAAAATAAGAGTTAGGGCAACTCATTCAAGAAAACAATAGGTTAAACAATTAGGGCTTTCATTTGAACTCTTAGTGTTAGTTGAAATTAGGGCATCTTAACTAGGTATCAATTATAAAATGGGAAATTGGGTTACTTAATTTTAGGAAGTTTTGTGAATTCTCTTTGAGAGGATATTTAATTATGAGGTTTTTATTTGTGAGGATGTTTCTTTTAGTTAATTATCTTAATTCTTTTGGGAGGAATTTTATTTGTAAGGTTTTGATTTAATGTTATTTATTTTGTTTTGAGAACTCTCTTTTTGCCATGTACCTTAACTCTTCGGTCTTATACTATTATTGGTATTCTAGTTGTTTTAATTGAATTTTACTTATTTCATTGCCTTGTGGATTGCATTTTATTTGGGGAATTAATTTTTATTCTTATTAGGTAGAGTAATTTTCCCTTGTTTTAGATTCGTCTTAATTCAGATTTTACTTTATTTTATTTAACAAGATAGTAGCATTTCTATCTATTGACCTATTTTATTATTATTTTTACGGGGAGAGTTATTTAAACTCTCCTCCTCCCTCTGTTAATTTTTGAGTTGATTATTAAACATAATTGCTAAATTGTGTTTAATAATGGACTCGATTTTCTCTTTGGACGTATTTGACATCTTGTCTTTTATTTTAATTTTATTTACTCTTAAGCTTTAACTTAATTTAAATTATCCTAAATTTTTGTTTATGATCTCATTGAGGTTTTATTTTTAAATTTATTTTTGCATTATCAAAAACGTGTTATGCTTTGTTAGATTTTTAGGGGTTATTTTATGCGATGTTTTATTCTTTCCACTTGAATCATGCGCCATTCTACCACTTAATCACTTTTTGATCTCGTTTTATTAAGGTTCGATGTTGGCGGTTTTCTCCTTCACACCTAGGAAACTAGGGTTCAGATTTAAACAGTCTAACCCTAAAAGCGACACACTTCGTATCGCATACCCCCTAGAAGGCCTTCACCATCACGATTACGTTGACATGTCTACGCCTATGCGTATTGCCATCGAGCACGCAGACGCATGCGAGGGGGTTCCTAGGGATAGGTAGGAAAGTTTTTCATAGTTCGTGTCATGACCACATGGCAAATGTGGACATGACACGTGTGTTTGTGTGTCGTGACCGCATGGGAAATGCGGGCATGACACTTTATTACTCGTTCACATTATTTCTTCATGCCCAAATCATGCAAAATCAAGAGATGGAGTTAACTGAGCTATTTTGGAGCTTTTTGCATGATTTTTGGTCAAACTAAAGAGAGTTTGGTGTACCACTTGGTCAAACTGAGTGTGAGGGGCAGTTTGGAGCTATTTTTGCTCCTTTTCCTACAGTTATGACCCTATTTTTTAGGGATTTTTATGCTTGCTCATGGATCAGTCTTAGAGGTGTTATTTTTAGAGGCAGTTGACCTTTTGAGGTCTTTTTGTGAGTAGATTATATATTGGAGAAAAACCTATGTTTTTCTGGTTCTTGCCTTTTTGCTCTCTTGTGCATTGTAGAGAGAAGAAGTGTTTTTAACTCAATTTTTACAAATTTATATTGTACATTAGGTTACAAGTTATTTTTTTTGCCATTTTTATGCAAAGTATTCCTTTATTTTTAGTAGGATCAAGTATCTACCTTCTCATTTTGTGTTGTTCTATGAATGATTGGATGAGATTTTATTGTGTTTTAGTATCAGAACCTTTAAATCATTGTCTCATTTATACTTGCATGCATTGAAAAGCAATAAAAATCACAGGTCTTAGGTTGTGCATCAGGATAGTCTTTTCTTTTATGTTGTGAGAACCTAGTTTTCCTCCAAAGAAGAAAGTTATTCAAGCCTTAGAATCAATTTTATGGTCATATTGCCAAATTGGTTGTGTGGATAGATACTCTGAAAATTATTGTGAATTAGAGTTGCATGTTTCTATCAATTAGGTGCATCACCACAACTTTAGATTTAGATTTAGCATTCTTATTAGGAAGTCTTTTTAAACCCTTTTCCTACAAAGCCATTAGTTTATTAGAAAATCAGAAGGGAACTAACCCATAATCTGGAGGTCTACTTTCACCATAGGGTACCCACAACCTAAAAGTATTCCAATGTTACATAGGATTGTAGAGCTTTCCATCTTTGTATCACAAGTGCAATCTTGCTCAATAACAATTAGGAGTAATTAATTACATAGGATTTACAAGGTTGAAGGTTGATTTGTAGCCAAATACATGACTGTTGCAACCTTCCATGAAGCTTATATCCACTGTTCCAAATCTAAGTGTAGCATTCCTAAGTGTCCATTTTTTTATGTAATTGGTGGGTGTAAAGCCAAATTCCACAACCTTTGCCAGCATCCTCCCTGCATGTGCCAAAATGGGATCTGTGGAACGGGATATGGACATCCATCAAAGCATGAAGGATATGGGAATTCTGTCAGATGTTATAGTTGTAACTTCCCTAGGAGACATGAATGCAAAGTGTGGAAGCATAGGCAAGGCACATGAACTATTTGGTGGAATACCTCAAAGAAATTTGGTCTAATGGAATGCCATGATTGCAAGATATGAAAAAAATGGATTTGTTGAAAAAGGCTTTAGACACTTTCAAGAAAATGCAAGTGGTAGGTGTAAAGCCAAAATCCACAACCTTTGCTAGCATCCTCCCTGCATGTGCCAAAATGGGATCTTTGGAACAGGGTATGGACATCCATCAAAGCATGAAGGATGTGAGAATTTTGTCAAATGTTGTTGCAATTACCCTGTGACACATGAATGCAAAATGTGGAAGCACAGACAAGGCACATGAACTGTTTGATAGAACACATCAAATACATGTCATCTCATAGAATGCCTTGATTGTAGGATGTGCACAAAATGAATTTAGAAATTAGTATGTAGAAAAAGCTAGAAAGCAAAATATTAAGAAATACAAATGAACACTAAAAATCATACCTCAGGTCTACGATGCCATGCAAAATAACCTCATTTGTAGTCTGTATAGTCAAAAGCATGCATTATAGTTAAAGAAACAAGATTTTTAATAAAACAATTCTAAAAAATAGAAAAAACAAGAACAAGTTAAGTTAAAAATTGTCATACTTATCCATCTAGAAGTTTAAATGCCAATCAAGCATCCCTGAGTGGTCATCTCTTACCTTTAGAGTATCCAATATTGCTTCAAGATCAGCATTACTAATTGTCCATAGTTGTTTTGTTTTTGTTTTTGCATGATGCTTTAGTAACTTAACATTTGTTGCTATAACTAGGTGTGAATACATCAATATGGTTTTATGCTTCTCAAAGTCTTCAAATACAAGGATGCCAATCTTTCTAATCATATATGTTCTCAACCAAGTCCCAACAATAACAACTAATCCTATAGGATATGTGAACCCATCATCATCTATCGTAGTTCGTGTTATCTTTTGTTTTCCCTGTACACATTGTACCAATCAATAGTCTGATCTCTCTTCATTTCCATGCGGTACAACAACTGCATAAACATGACCTAGCTATATAAGGTCTGAAAGATGTTCATAGTCAAATGAGATCTCCATATCATTGACTAAAGATGATTGACCTTCAGATAAAGGGGTTAAATATCATGGAATCCATGCATCTACCCACTCACTTGACTCACAATTATCCCAATCACATTTAATACAACTCTGACAAAAACAAGCTAATTCTCATGTACAAATAGTCCATGCACTTGCATCTGAGCTTTGAAATGAATGCATCTTTGATGATTCATTGATTCTCTAACAATCCAATTTCTCTCTCAATATCCCCTCATCAACCATCCAAAAGAACTTGCACACTTCTAAATCAAGAGCCACTCCTTGTGACAATGCATAGTTACACCACTTAGCAATAGAATATGCATCATTGAATGTGTTGGTGCCTGCATAAACATTTAGGTTTTAGTCTTTCATCTGCAGGCACCTTTCATAAAAATCCAAAATTTCTATGTCTGCCAGCTTCCTAAATTACATGCATGTATCCTTGTATATGCATTATCGTTTGTATGTGTCTTTGTATGTACAAGTGTAAATGTACATTGGTGGGCCAAAAATGTTCAATCAGCCTTCAAAAAAGTGAAAAAATTGATTGTATGTGTTTTGAATGCATATCGGGTTTGTATATGCATTGAGGAATCTGTCGCAAATTCCAAGAATATTCCTTGCTTGTATGAGAGGGTTGCATGTATATTTGTGTTGTATGTTTTAGACATGCAACAACTAGATACAAGGAAGGCGCATGCAAAGTCAACATACAAATGGGATTGTATGTACATCACGGAGTTACAATGGCGATGTGCAAGAAGAAATATGCAAAGGAAAAGGTGCAATGTCAATGTACAAGGCCAATATACAATTGGTGTGGCCCGCAGACATACAAAGCAAAATGTACATCAAGCACATGCAAAGAAAGTATGCAAAGAATGGAGATACAAAGCATGGGGTCCACTAGATGCATATACAAGTGCGATTGTATGTTCGTGTTGTTATATGGAGCCTAATCAGACTTAGAGGTTATATTTACCCCTCTTTTATCAGTGCGGTTTCCCCCCCCAAATCCGTACAGGGTCAAGGGGCAGCGCCCCTAAGACGGGGTCAAGGGGTAGCGCCCCTTGCTGGGTCTAGGGGCAACGCCCCTAGCTCGTTCCCTATCACGATACAAGGCGGGATCGAGGGGCAGCGCCCCCGTGGGGGCTCAGGGGCAACGCCCTTGAAACCTCACATGGTTTTTTTATTATTTTATAAAGCACCAGGAGTTATTTTTCATTGACTGACATAAGAAAACCCTATTTTTGTAACCGACAAAAAGGCTTAATAAAAAGCGGCCAAGGGTTAGGGTTTGTGTATTGTATTGTAGCATTTTGCAGCAATATTGAGTTGCAGGGATTGCTGATTGTAATCAGTTTTGATTTACTGGATAATAATATTAGAGTCTCTGTTTGGTGGATGTAGCCTGAGTTTGGGTGAACCATGTTAAAACTTGTCCCTCGCTATTATTATTTCTATGTATTTCCATTCCTTTGTTTAATCTTTATTTGCATTTAATTGATATCTTCTGCCGGCTAACCCTAACAGTTCGCACATACAAAGGAACATGTATTCCAAAGGTGCATTGGTCGGATATGAAAAAGTATGCAATGCAGTTGATAAGGGCTTAGGTCCGATTGAATGCATGTTTTTGCTTGTATATTGCATTTGTATAATGCAATATGCAAGCCGATATACAGGGTGAACATACAAGGGAGCGATATGCAAGTCGGACCTTATTCAAAGGTCAAATTTGGCGAATTCAGCACTGGCGTCCGTGGCTTGCATGTATATGGCATTTGTATGTGCCGATATACAAAAGGATGAGATACATGCCAGATTTCAAAAGAAAATTCAATCCGATTGATAACTATACTGGAATCCATGTTGTATGTATATTGCATCGTATGTGTGCAATATGCAAGGCAAAGATATAAAGGAGAAAACATATATTGCCTGGAGCCGATTGAAATTTCAAGTTGTTTTATACAATTTTGGGGTCTGCGCTTTGTATGTAGGCAGTTGTATGTATATGTATATGCTTTTGCATATACAAGGATTTTAAGGGCAAAAATGGAAAAAGGAGAAAAAGGCAAAAAGGTGATTGTATGTTCGCTAGAAAAGTCAGCGATGGCAAAGTGGCACCCACGTGGTGTGATTACATTGGCCTGTGACTATTCAGGATCATTTGTGACCGTAGATCTCAGTGGGAGAAAAAGGAATTGATGGCCCTATTTTAAAATCTTTTAGCGAAGGATTTCCTTTGTATGTGCAGTTGCGTTTCAAGTGGGAAACCATAGAGCATGCAGATTGCTGCATTTTCTAAAGCTGTGGGTAGGTTGGCATTAATGGTGAAGTTGCAGAAGCATGGTCAAAGATATAGATGGGCCACCTACCATCTTAAGGGAAAAAATCTTGAGCGGCTGCACAGTTCTTGATCTCACCTGCCCCCCTCCTCTTTACCTAGAACATTCAATGATTTGAGCGCCATTCAGTGGTGCACTAATTTTGCAAGAATTTTGAAAATGCCTTGTAACTATTGCTGAGTGCACAGTCTTGCTATAAGAGAAAAACTGTGTTACTCATTTAGGGTGGAAGACTTGGGAAATTTTTTTGGTGAAAATAATGAAAAATAGAGCCTTTCTTGGTTGTTTTATCTCTATTGGAGTTTATGAGTTGCATTTTGAATGCATTTCACACACATGTTCAGTTTCATTGTTGTTTTTATATGAGAAATGCTTTAATGCATGTGTTTAGTTGTCTGTCTCCATTTGCCGTATGCATTCCTTCTTTTGAATCTGGTTGCTAAGGGTTCCTCAGATTCTAGGATATAGATTTGATGTATCACATGCTTGATTTGTGACTTCCACTCAAGGAGTGGATTAAATTATTTTAGGTTAAGTATGGAGAAGAATGTATGTCAGCTAGGATATTTATAAGTAGAGGCAGCTGAATACTCATTCTTGGGTGGTATTTGTAAGGCAAATACCAATCTTAACCCCTTGAAACTTGAATGCCAATGCAAACCATTCACTTGTATACATCTAGTTGACTCCTTGCCATAAGATAGGCACCATTCTGCTCCCTATGTAGTAGTTATGATCTAAAACCCCCTGTCTTGCATCCAAAATTTAAAACAAACCATTTCATAATTCCCACCTGTTAGTTGTAGGAATAGGATTAGGACCCCTACATACTCTCATACCTAACCAGTTAGATATGTCCAAGAATGTTGCCAAACTTGAGATTTGTCATGAAAATCTTGGTCCAAACATGAGAGTATTTTGCCTGTTGTTGTAAAGCTAAATCTTTTTGTAATTGGGCAAGTCAAGGTTAAATCTTTAGTTATAGGGATACCCCCCTTGGTGTGGCAGAACTAGAAGTGAAGGGGAGGCAGCTCACGTAACCTCCTGTATTCGTTGGCCGAATCTGCCTATGCATTAGAAGTGGCAGACCCTTTGTCGATTCGAACACCAACAAAATGTAGCACCACCTCTAATCTTTAGTTGTTCTTTAGAAAGATCTCTCTTCACACATGTACCCACTCCATCATGCTCACCTTTTCTATGCCCAGCTTCAAAAAAATTCCAAATATGAGGTATACCATTCACTGCATGCATTCTACTCAACCAATAGAACATATGAGCATTCTTGAATTGACCGGTGTAATTATTTGACCAAATGAGATGTGTTACAAGTATGAGAAGTAAGTGTTGTCATTGATGTCAACACCTAAGAAAGTCATTTGAATAAGTCTGAACAAGTATTTAAGGAATTAGAACAAAATGCATAATTGCTTTATCTACCAGAGCATTGCAGTGTTTTGCTCCGCATATCTTGTAGATTGAATATCTTTTCTTGTAGATTGGAAGTAATGTTAAGGGATGTTTGTAGATGATATGTTTCAAGTTTGAGCCTCCAGTATGAAGATTTGAGTGATTTCTATTCACCAGAGTGAAAACTATTCTTCTGTGCATTTAGTGGTGATAGGGAGAATGTATTCTGCTCCGCATTTAAGTTTCATAGTCTGCGGTTCTGGAATTAAGTTTGTGATGACGTTATGTGCCTTCAGTTCAAATGGTTTGTGATTTGGTTCTCTGCAAGTAATCTTTCCTTAATGATAGTGGCTAACAGTAATGTTCAAGTGCTCTGGTTTGAAGAATCTTATGGATAAAGTGTTTAGAGGGTGTGGGGATGTTCTTGGTGATTGTAATGTGCTTGTGGGAGTCTCTAGATTGTGTTCCTACCTTTTGATTGGTCCACAAAGTATAATCTAGATCATGCCTGAAGCATGTTCTTGAAAGTTTTAGTGTTAATTCCAGTCTTGGCCAACTTGGTTGTTTTCACTACTTGCGGTTGTGCTTCAAAGTTTGTAAAGCATGTTGATTCATGGAAGATTGCAATTGAGTCCCAGCTAAGGCTTGGCATGATCCGCATTCATTATTTTCTCTCTCAAATCTATTTAGGTCCAGACCTATCTTGATGTATGTATGTTTGTCAACCTTGGATATTGTTCCAATGGTTGATGATTGTAATGCCAACCTTGATGCAAATTCCAATGTTGATGAATTGTTTAAAAACATGTAATGAAGTCTTGAATTGGTGCAGGATGCAAAAATGATAAATAAATTATGAAGTAAAAGGGCAAAGCAGAGAAGAGGATACCTATTGTGCTTTAATGGAACTCAACCTTGGCATAGTGTAGATGCTACTATCTCAGTTCACTAATTTGGCAATGAGCCACCCACCGACAGTGAGCCTCTTCTTGTAGTGAGCATTCTGGGTAGTGAGCCCTATAGGTAGTGAGCCTCTAATTTTTGGTATTGTTATTACATATTATATTGTGAGCTAACACTCACCATAATTTTACCCTTATTAGGTTTTCCACATAAAAATCTGGTATCTCATGTGTTAATGTGTGAATATGTTTAAGTTTCTGATTTCATGTTTTCATGGTTAAATACAATAACATTGATTAAGTGGTTGATGTGTTAATGGTTTTGAAGTATTGGCTACAATTGATTCACCCCCCCTCTCAGTTGTATTGCACTTTTCAACAAGATGTTGATCCATTCTAATATCTTTTTCTTGCAAGAACTCATAAAATTGTTGAAAACAATATTGTACTCTGATGAACTAGATCGATCATCACTCATGTACAAATGGTATTCTCTGACAATCTTCCTATTCTCTTCTGTACTCTTAGGGGCATGTCTGTATGTGATGTGAACAAAAATAGCAATCTAAATAGAATTGTAGAACTGGGATTGCACTTCATTTTGGGGTTGCAACGTGTAGTTTTCTACACAATCAACTACAAAGACAATAGTTCCAATCAGGAAAAAGTCTTTACACATCTTGAACTATTGATCTAACCATCAAGACCTCTGGCTATGTCTGGCATACTTGTAGAATTTTTTTTTCTTAAAATCATCAATAAAATCAGTAATACTTACCTCTCTTAAAATTAACTCACATCTAGAACCTTCACCTCCACTTTTCAAATTGTATTTCACTGTCTCATATCTCTTTTTCTCAACCATTCTCTTTCCAAAATCATGCTCACTTCCCTCATGAAAACATGATACAAACTTTGATAACCCACCACATTGTAAACACTTTCATTTAAACAATCATTTTTGTAGAAAATGCAACCATCATCTCTAATACATAGAAATAAATCCAATATATCCCTAGATGACTTTGGTAGTTGAATTGCACCACACTCTTCTAACATTTCATTGGTGTGAAAAGTAGAATGAATATTGCATAATAATTCATGATACATAGAAAACTCTACATGGTATTTGCAACATGTGTTACGAATTTTAAGAGGAACATAATAAAATAGCTTAAGAGATTCAAATGCTCTTTATGAGATTATCATACCTGGGTGTGTTTCATAATATTTTTTGTAAAATCTTGTTTGGCTACATTCAAAGTAATGTTTAGGATGTGGTGTGTGGTCATTATCACCAATTCTTAACTTTAAAACATCTTTTGCATTCAGTGATACCCTAGAGTTAGTGTGCCAAAATCATTCAATTTCTTCCTTTATGCTATTGATTAGCTTCTTATCAACTTGTGGAAGCCTACCACTGAAAGCCCAAGTATCATTTCCAAGAGGATTATCTAGTCTTGATCTTAATGCTAGTGCTTTTGACAATGTTTTACAATTCAATCTTAAGTCAACACAAGTTTGCCTCATTAATCGATCTTTTCTTAATTGTTTACTTACTATTGAAGTTGTTATTATTCTACAAGCAACTATTTTATCTTTCTCCTTGCTAGCCTTTCCAATAGAATTGAGTGCATTGAAAAGGCTTCTAACAATAATTTTATTCCAATCAGACACTTTGTTTAATCGAATCTTTAATTTCTTTAGTAAAGGTCTCATTTTGTACATCTTTAGTAATTGCACAAAAATTTGGCATTGTTTAGTTAATGTTTTATTCTCAAAGTATTCATTGAAGAGTTTTGAAGCCCATAACCAAACCATTCGTGACAACCTCTTGCCTTCAAATTTTTCCATTATGTTCTCATCAATTTCAAGTAACCATTTTGGGGTTCTTGAATGTTTTCAAATTTCATCATGCTTATTCTCTTTTTGACAAACATCCTCTCTTCTTATGTACTTTGGAGATACATTGATTTTCATTGTTTCATCCATGTTATCAACCTCATCAATTTTATCAACAAATGGATTATGGCGTACAAATTCAACATCATGAGGTTCATATCCACTTTCTTCAAAAGCACGTCTTTGTTTTTCTTCTTCTTCTTTGTTCATGGTATTGCTCTTATCAATAGGTGTTTCATAACATTTTGCAACATGTTCATTTGCACTATCATTTTCAATTTCATTCTTATCTAACATTTCATTATAATCAACATTAACACCTTCAATTTGCATGTCATTAGATGGTAAAGAAGAAGCTTCACCTTGATGAGCATCCACCAAACCTGGTCTTCCAATCCTCTTCCTTGCTCTATCCTTTTCCCTAATTGCTTCAATTTCCTCCAATGTAACTTTCCTCCTTTTTTCTTTATGACGACTAGTGCTCCCCATTAGGGGAACAAAACAAGAAAATTGTGTGTCCAAAAGTGCATAAAAGTGTATTTTTTATTGTAACAAGCAGAGATCATGGGTTTTTCGACAACAGAGGGTATGTGGGGACGACTGTCGGGCCCAACAACATTTCTTTTGTCTTTTTTGGCTTTTACATAATGGATATCCATTTTCAAAATGGACATCCATTACCTAAAGCCCAATTCTTTGAGTAATGGATATCTAGTAATGGATATCCCTTCTATAAAATGAATATCCATTTTGTAAAATAGATATTTGTTTTATAAAATGGATATCCATTATGTTTTCCTCTCAAGGTTTAATGCTAGAAGGGTAACTTGTTGGAGAAACATTAGACATGAAGCCAACACTAGATATGCATAATACATGAAGTATATGTGAAATAGGAAGTATACATGTAAGACACAAAGCATGAAGCATATGTAATCTATGAAGTATACACATAAATACATGTGAGACATGAAGCATATATAAGCACACATGATACATGAAATATGAATCATACTCATAGATACATGTAATACACATAAGTACATATGAAGCATGAAACAAACACATAAATACACATGATACACGTAATACATAGAACATGAAGCCTACACGCAATACACAAAGTATACGTATACACATAATACAAGAAGCATGAAGCATACACATAATACACCAAGTATACACATAAGTACATACAAAATAAGAAGCATGAAGCATACACATGTAATACACAAAGTATTCACATAAATACATATAATTTACATGAAGCATGAAGCATACATGTACATGAAGTATACATATAAATACACGTAAGATATGAGGCATGAAGCATACATGTAAATACATGTAATATACATGAAGTATGCACATGGATACACATAAGTCATGAAGCATACCCATGAATATATGTAAGTCACGAAGTATACACTTGAATACACATAAGTCATGAAGTATACACTTGAATACACATCAGTCATGAAGTATACACATGAATACACTACAAGTCATGAGGTATACACTTGAATACACGTAAGACATGAAGCATAAACATGAATGTACATAAGGCATGAAGTATACACATGAATATATGTTGCATCAACTACCATTCATAGGGTGGAAGGAAGAATACTCTAATCTAGGGCCCAAGTTGGATCCAAGTGGACAACTCTCTAAATGAGGATCAAGGAACACCTGTATTTTACCCGTTGTGTTTAGAAACACCTATCTGGAGTTTTTACATAGGTTTACAATGTTTAGTAAACACACATACCACAAGGTTTGATTCCTCAATAATATCCTTGCATTCATGCACTTGGTTATCATGATTTATACAATTGTTTAGAATTAATAGTTTTAATTTGGCCACAAGATCAAAGAAATACACACATTTTAGAATCAAAGAGAGTGTCTACACAAAAATCTACATATTAGGACACAAAGTAATCTCAAACCATAAATTCAAACAAGTGTTCCATGAGTTCATAAAGTTGTAGGGTATATACATGAAATACACACATAGGTCAATCCTTGGACAAGGGGATGGAATACTATTGGTGATTTTTCTTACCAAAATTCAAAATATTCTGTAGTCAAGAGTGAATTAAGTTTGAGAGAGATTTTTTTGCAATGTGTAAATAATCTATCCAAAGTTGATTTGTGTATGATAATGATTTTTAGAATTGATTTAATGCCATAAGATTTATTGCTAAATTTAGTCATAACATATGAATGTTTATCCACTTTTAGCTCAAGGAATTTAAATATTCTTCTTTCCATGTGTATGTAGGTTAGGGCTACCTAGAGTGATTTATCTCAAGTCAAAGAGAGCTATAGCTAGGCCAAAGAAGAAGTATGCAGAGAAATGCAAGTAGGATGGTCATTTAGAAGATTACAAAATGCTTATCCACTTGACATGAATGAAAAGGAGATTCAAAAAACCTAAATGCAGCTATAAGACTATCATCTCTAAACCCTAAGGTTGTAGGTGAATACCACAAAAAATGGGTTTTTCTTGGAGAATATGGACCACCTCAAAAGCCATGTAGATCTAAAAATGTAAATAAGAGGCCTACCAAGATAATCACCTCCTTGGAGGGAGATTGGAAGCATTCATATGATAAATTTTGTAAAAATTGATGTCAAAATTTGATGAGGTTGCCCATGGCAACATCAAAATTTGATATTATGAGGGAAAAGAGAGAAATTTGAAGATATGCTAAGTAGTAAATGGTTGTTTGTATTCTTATGAATAATTTATCCATTCTATATGCTTAGGTGAGTTGAATTGTAATTTAGTCTTATGGTTTGAAAATCTTTCTAGTCCTAAACATCATAGGTGAAGATCTTCTAGATATATACAAGGATAGGTGTAGGTTTAAGGAAATGATAATACTTTGTATCTTTTAAAGACTAAAATGTTGTTGAATTAACTTGTTATAGATAAATGCTTTTGGACCAATAGGTTTCCTCATTTAGAAGAATTTGATATTGTTTTATGTTGTGGTTGTAGGACTACATGGTAATTAAACATGACTGCTTCCTTAAAGTTGCTACATGAGATAGACACATGAGATCATGAAGGCTGGGTGTGGAATTGTCACCACCAAGAATGAAATGGATTGTTGATTTGACATAAAAATCTTCTCCTATTATCATAAAATTCCCTCCTTGACTAGCTACTTTGCCTCTGAAGTGAAGATTGAACTTGAAGAAGTCTATAAGGATGGTATTGCCATGAGAGATTTTGACAAGGTGATGGTTAATCTACAAGTCCATGAAGGATATAACCTATATGACAATAGGTTGACATAAGGAGTTGTTGCTACAATTATTGCTTGTCGATAAAAGATTGAAAGAACTACAACTTAGGATTTGGTGATGTGAAAAGAAGGCTTTATAGCCACTTTGGAAGGTTGTGGATCTATTCTAAATCATGCATTTTGGTTTCCTAATAGAGAGACTCTTCTCTCTATATGCCACCTAGGGTTGAGAAGGATTTATTTGGGGATCACTCAAGTTGATTGACACAAAAATCTTCATTTGAGAAATGAATATATGCCACCTAGGGCTGAGAAGGATGTATTTTTGTTTCCCAAGAACGGATATCCATTTTTGGGAAATAGATATCTGTTTCTAGCTGCCCAAAATAGATATGAAATAGATATCCATTTCTAGCTACCCAAAATGGATATCCGTTATGTTAATAATGTATATCTATTATTAACAAATATCCGTTAGTAACGGATATCTATTGTATTGCGGTTTTGCCTTGTATTTAGGCTTGGGATTGTCATAGTTGACTTTCCTTGAATTCTAACATTTTTGTAGGTTTCACTCTCTTCTTCAAACTTCACCCTTCATGTTGACGACTTTTTTTAATGCAAATTTGATAAAACAAAAAGGGTTTATTGAAGAAATTGTTAGCTTTTTAAAAATATAAGATTTTCTTGGTTATCATTTTATTAAATAATTATTAATAATTTTCTATATAGTGTGTGTCTGAAATCCTGATGGACACACTAATTGAAAAACATCCATAACTTTCAAACTGTTTCACCTTTTTGAGATCCAAAATTTGCGTCACACTCTATGCTTTTCTGGCTATAGGTTAAAAAAAATTTAAATTCCATTTTTTTTATCGAGTTAGGTTGGCTGGAAAATTAATTTTTAGTTTTTAAAAAGTCATAGTAAAAAAAAATCATAACTAATTATTTTATTGGAAAAAAAATTCAAAAAAATATGCATCACATCCTGGCATGAGTCCTCTACTTGTTTTGAAAGATTTAAAAACTGGAATGACACCCACTTTTTATTTATTTTTTAAACATTTAATAGATGTTCATTGAAATATTCATTTTTCACTAAGTAAATTTAGTTTTTTTAAAAATAGTAGCCCATAAACTAGATTCAACTCTCTAAAAATTGTGTTCTTACATATTTTTCAAATTGTGTAGATAATTTCCATTCAAATTTTCACATCAACTTGATTAAGTCTAATTTTTAGTATTAAACCATTGCCACTTAGAGGTATAGTTTGGCACATCATGATCTTGCACATACCTAGTCCTCAATTTGTAAAACATGTAAATAATTAAACAAGAAGTTAAATAATATCAGTTACAAAAAAGTTAAATAGGACTACTAAACAAGCATATGAGAAACTCACAAAGTCTACTATACTTCTACACTTGAATTGTTAGCTCTATATTCATAACAATTTGTTTTAAATAATCCTATAATGTCAAAAAGATAACTAACTTTAAGCCATTTTGTTCTTACTCTTAAACATACCTTAAAAATATGAACTCCATCTTATTTATCCAACCCACTCCTTTGTTGTTGGATTGTTTTCTTTCAATTTTTATTTTAAGTTAGCAATTTATATTACTATACAAATATAACAATACCAAAGTAATGTTAAAATTAAATGATTATGTGTTCCATATGAGTATAATATTTCAATATTTAATATTTATAAACAAATATATATTAATATTTCATTTTACTATAATATAACATATATATAACGATAATTCTACTAATTTGTATAATCAATAATTCAATATACATTCTATTATTAATATATAATTAATTATATGGTTTCATTAATATTTAAAATATCAAGCCGATAAGGGCATGGTTCAGTGGTCAAGTCGCTTGGTTGTGGTGGTGGCCACCAAGGTTCAAACCCCCACAGGGCCAACAAGCTCACAGGTCATGCATGCCTCCGCTAGGTTGTTGTGGTCACAAGCTAAGTGTACCTTTGCTGGGTTGGCGTGCTCGCAGGCTGTGTACCTTCTCTGGGCCATTGAGCTTACAAGTTTGACCAAAGGATGATAATGCCCATTGTGGATGAAGACCCCCTAGTTGTGGTCTCAAGTGATAAAGCTGATGGGAAGAGATCCCCCGTAATGGTCTCTTTGGGCCCGAACCAAGCTAAAAAACTAGGTACCTCCAATAAAAAAAATATTTAAAATATCAAATTTTGAATAATATAAATATACATTCTATTATTAATATATAATTATTTATATTGTTTCATTGCCGATAAGGGCGTGGTTCAGTGGTCAAGTCACATGGTTGTTGTGGTGGCCACCAAGGTTCAAACCCCTGCAGAGCCAATGAGCTCATAGGTCATGCGTGCCTTCGCTGGGTTGTCGTTCTTGTAGGCTAAGTGTGCCTCTACCGGGCTGGCGTACTTGTAGGTTGTGTACCTATGTTGGGCCAATGAGCTCACAAGTTTGACCAAAAAAGGGTGATAATGCCCATTGGGGATGAAGACCCCCCAGTTGTGGTCTTAGGTGATAAAGCCAATGGGAAGAGTTTGACCAAAAAAGGGTGATAATGCCTATTGGGGATGAAGACCCCCCAATTGTGGCCTTAGGCGATAGAGCCAATGAGAAGAGATCCCGTGTAAGGGTCTCTCTAGGCTTGGACCAGGCTAAAAACCTAGGTATATCCAACAAAAAAAATTATATGGTTTCATTAATATTTAAAATATCAAATTTATAAATAATATATACAATGAATTAAAATTAAATAATCACATTAATATGAATATTATATTAATATAGAAAAAATATTTTTTTTTTAACATTAAAAAATATATTTGTTTAATAACCAAATTCTCGGGAAGAATTTAGCCACCCAAAATTTAATTAAACAAGTTAATCTATTTAACATTTAAAAAAATTAGTTGCTTTGTTTGGCCTTTTTGTGGCCTGTTTTTCTGCCCTAGGGCCTTTGTGAAGGGTTCAGCCCCAATAAGTTGCTTATCTTTATCAAAAACATTAATTTTTTTTCTCCTTGATTTTAGTGTGTTTGTTTTACTCAAAATAGTATTTTCACAAAATCCATCCTTAAGAGCTCAAATTTTGAGCCAGTACAACATAGATAAATGGTTTTCAAATATTTTTTGTTAAAATTTTCTCATGTAGACTTAGGAAAAATTAAAATTTGTTTAACATGAAAAATAATACTCCGTTTTGATTGGTTTACTCCAAAGATTAATCACTAGATAAAAAAACTCATTGCAATAGTATTGCCAAAGGCATGTACTAATAAAAAAGAGTCTTGAATTCACATTTTCTAACATTCTCCAATGCAAACTCCATTGTAGTCTATGCTAACAAAAAAATACTAAATCAAACTCAAAATCAACTAATCAATTCATGAAGAGTATCTACCTATTCCACATCAATATTAAACAAATATTTAATCTAACAAAAAAATTTCAAGTACAAAACACATACTATTATTACAACACTACAAGGCAAGTACTCGCCACTACGTGACACTTGTTAATAACAAGAAGTTGTCATTTGAAATACTTGGTTTAACTCTCCTTGTTTTAATTTTAATTAAATATAAAAATATATTTTATTTGTGTAGTGATTGGCACAAAATTTGAGATCTTAAGGATGGATTTTGCTAACTTGTTAATTAACAAGATTTTGGTTATTTTTTTCTTTTAAGTCTATGCAATTATTATAACAAAAATTGTAATATTTATATTAATATAATGTTCATATTAATGTGATTATTTAATTTTGATTCATTATATATATAATTTATAAATTTGATATTTTAAATATTAATAAAATAATATAATTAATTATATATTAATAATAGAATGTATATTAAATTATTGATTATACAAATTAGTAGAATTATCATTATAATGTATTTATATTTATGTTATATTATAGTAAAATGAAATATTGATATATATTTGTGTATAAGTATTAAATATTAATATATTGTAGTGATCTAAATATTAATATATTATACTATGTTGTTTTTCTTCATTGTACTTATAATATTGATATTCTAAATATCTATAAAATAATATAATTAATACTATTTTTATAATAAAATTTATTGAAACATAGTAAAATAAAATATTAATATATTGGTGTAAATATATTCAATATTAATATATTATAGTGATCTAAATATTAATTTATTTTATTGTGTACAATATTCATATTAATATAATATTCAACCTTATGAACCCCATTCATGGGATCTTAAGGGATCATCCACTAAGTGGTAGAGCAGAGGCAAGATGGAAGGTACTTGATAAGGGATGCACAAGCTAAATTTTGATGGGGCATCAAGGGGAACCTTGGGTCTGTATCAATTGAATGTATGTTGAAGGATGATGAAGGTAGGTTCTATGGAGCAGATGCAAAAATTATTGGGATCATGTCAAACAATGAGGTAGAATGCATACCTTTATTATTGGCTTGCAACTTTGCCTATCGATGGGAGTTAGGAGGGTCCATATAGAATGTGACTCCCAAATAATTATCAATGCCATACAGAAAAAATAAACACCAAACTAGAAGTTAAATAATCTACTTCAAAGAGGATTGGCCCTCTTGGACAAGTTCACATATTACAAAATAAACCATGTATTCAAGGAGTCTAATAGAGTGGAAGCTAGGGTGGCTAATATGGCATTCAAATTGGAAGAGGACATGTGGATTGGATACTCTTTAGATGAATGGGCCAAAATGGCCCCCGATCTAGGCTTGCTTCTTCAAGAGGAAAGCAGGGTTCCTCCAATAACGAGCCCAAGAGGGCTACCACATGACCATAGGCTGGAGAATGAAGGAGTATTGGCATGAGGTAAGAGGTCGGGCTAGGGGAATGGTGAGTTGTTTGGCAAATGGCCCATGGAGGTCGCCAAATAGGTAGCTTAACACAAAGTTTTGCAAAGAAAGGAGGATGTGAGCTAGTAATGATGTATTTAGGAGTATTGTGAGGTGTGGGAATGAGCTGGCATGCGACAATCAATAAGGAAGGAGTAATTGCAATATGTGTGTGGGAATGATTTGAAGTCTTTAAATCTTGCTCACTGGAGGCCATACACACTGCATTGGTTCATTGCATAGCTTGATTCTGCCATGGAGTCGATGGTGATGCTAAGTGGAAAGCAAATACAAATGGCCTTCCAAGGCCCAATTATAGACAAAATATTAAAGGGAATCTTCAAGCTTAATTTGGCCATTACTTTCCATGTGGTAGGCATGGTCTTGGGAGAGGCATTCATGAATTTAAACAAGAATTACTAGGTGAACATGGATATTTTAGGCATGTTCATGGGTGTTTGCCTTGACCCAGGGGAATCAAAGGACATGGTCTAAGAAATGGGACAAGCACTCATCTATGAAAAATGGTGAGGGGGATTGGAAAAGATGTTGGAGATAGCAATCCCTAGGTTGGGCTTTAGACCAGATGGACGCTGCTGGTTGGAGATGCTTCTGAGTTACAATGAACCATGGATACTGTTTGTGGTCCCAGTGGTTGGTTGATTAGAGGCTAAGAGACACAACGAGGCCTGTTGGGGGTGGCCTTCCTAAAGATAGTGGTGGGTCTGGCTGATGGAGCAAGGAAAAATTGGGTGGAGTGGCAAACCTCGGAGGAGTCGGAGGAGGGTTCGGGAGCTGTAGGGATATGAAAAGGGTGGTGTTTATTATAGTATGTAAATAGTTTACTATAGTATGAAGATTAAATACTAAATATACTGATTGTAATAGCTGGCAAATATATAATGTAACAACTGAAAGTAGATAATATATAAAATGGCTCTCATCTAATGAGTAGCCAAATTTTGGTTCAATTTTTTTGGTTCCAACTATTGAGCTCCATTATTAACCAATACATTGATGTAGAAAGGGCATGCACACTACTCAATGGACCAACAGATCCTATATCAAGCAACCTACTGGTTATATAATGTGCTACATTTACATTGTCAAAACCAGGGAATCATATTCTTCTTGGATAATGCATGTACTATGTGTACAGTTAAGGGTTCCTAAGTTTTATTCTAGAAGTTGTGTAATGGAAATAAATAAAGCAAATACAATACTCTAAGTGGGTATGTGTAGGATCATCGCGGACCAAATAGTGGCAATAGAAAAAAACCACATCTTTACTTAGCCAAATTCATGAATTGGCCAACTTTGACTTTCATAGGCATGTTAAGAATATCCGTTTTGGTTTGGATACCAAACCAAAATAGATATCCATTTTGTTGGTCCCAAAATGGATATCCATTCCAAAACAGATATCTATTTCTGGAACTATACAAATGGTATTTTTTGTTATTCTTTTCATTGGTTTATGCTTAGAACTTATAGAACTTACAATTCAACTTGCAAATTTCTATTGTTACATGGTTAAAATCTTTTCAACCAATCAACAAAGTTGCATCTCTTTAAAATTTGAACCTCCCTCTCTCTCTAGTAATCCCTAGTGAGTCTTGTTTGCAATGTGTGAGATGCACTAAGAAAACCTTAAGGCTTGATGTTGAATTGGTAGTGGTTGGTAAAGCTATGCATGAGATCTAAATTGAACTCATAGAACCAAGTAGTAATGTGTCAAACCATACAAGGGCATATTATATCAATGTGGAGGGAAAATTCTTAGCAAGGACATAATCAACAATGGTGACAATTGTGGCTTGGATAAAGAAGTGTCTTATATGTGCAATAAGATATCCTTGGACATTATATTATCAAATTTAAGCAAGACCATTTTAGGAGGAGATCGTTGGAAGATGATGTGAATTAATAGTGGTGATTTAATCCATCATATTGATGAGGAAAGAGGAGGAGGAGGGTTAAGGTCTTCTAATTGCATTTACAACACCTTGAGTTGTGTGTAGATATAATCATAATTGGGAATATGTGTTAGATAAATGTCACATGGTGGAGGGATGGTGTTAGGATGAGTGATGATTGTTGTGGCAATGTTATGGTCAAATGTGTTATGAAAAGGAGGTGGCATGGGTAGTGGGCTATTAATGTTGGGAAAGGGTTGGGGAGGATGTAATTAAGGAAGGGATGTGTGTCATGGTATGATGTCTCAAGGAATGGGAAGAAAGGATGGTGATTCATAAGATAATATGAAGAATGATGTTAGAGTGAATTGGAATTGTAGTAACTGTAGCATGTCATGGGGTGAATCATACCTTGATACAGGTTGTGGAGTGAGAAAGGGGTGGTATGGGTATGGTTGAATGGAGTAATGAGGTGATTTAATTGGTGATGACCTAGGTGAAGTGATAGGTAAGGTGTATTATGTGGGATTTCTAGAAAGTGTGATTGGCAATGGCGGGAATAGATAAATATCCTCTTCTAAGGGTTCAAAGGTGAGGAAAGTGTAAGATGGGGATATGGGATAATCCATGGTTTAACGATTATTCAAGGGAGACTCCTTAAAATGATTATCAATGATGGTGTTGATAGGGGGAATGAAGTCTATGAATGTAGGTGTGGGAATGTGAGCTATGACATTGGGATTGTATTGGATGAACAATGGAAAGTAGGGGCACCTATCTAGTGATGGAAGGAGCCACATGATCAAATGATGTTTGGAGAAAGACTTTTCTTAGGAAAGTAAGAATTTGGGTGAGGGTCTAGGGTTTGGTGGAGAAGAATTTATGGAAAATTTGGAGGTCATTAAAATTGACATGAATAGAAGATGTACAAGACATGGATAAGGATAAATGATAGGCTCAAAATAGGATAACTAGGACTATGATGATGAAGATGGAAAGAAAAGTCAACAACAATAGTATGATATAGGGATAGGATTAGAAAAAAGAGTACTACAACTAGCAAGAGGAAAGTGAGGACATAATGTAAAGTTAACATGGCATAAACTCTCTTGGAAGGCTAAGCATGGACTATAAGAAGATTGAACTATTTGGTTTTGTTAGGCTTACCAAATGAAAGAACCTTAAAGGTTAACCTTAATTAGGTAAGGTTATTTTTGAGTGTGGTTGTTTGTGCAACAATATGTAAATTAATGTTACCGAAGGATAAATCTAACTATACTAAAATTTTAATAACCATGAGAGCTAGGACTAACAATTAGACTAAAAACTTGACAAACAATACAACTTGGAGACATGTAGGACTTGGAAAAATGGAAAAGAATAAGTATTAAATGTGGAAAACAATGAAAAAGTGGTATTAGTTGCACCTATGTAGAGAAGTGCTATTTATGAAATATGCTTAGAATTATGCTCTATATCTATTTGTGAAGTTTGGAGCTGATTGGACCTAAAGGATAGGACCACCATATGAAAAATAGCCTACCTAATGGGTATGTGCATGGAAATGGAGAGAGAGAGAGTCCTAGTTTTCTTGTTTTCATTTCCTTCATCGATAAGGGAGAGGGACAGACAGAGGGGAGAGATAGGGAGATATAGGAATGATAGGGGAGAGAGGCAAGAGATAGAGAGATAGGGAGAGATAGCTAGGTAGAGAGAGATAGAGAGGAGACAGATAGGGAGAGATAAAGGAGACAAAGGGGAGAGATAGGGAGATAGAGAGTGAGCGAGATGTCCAAAGAGATAGGGAGATAGAGGAATGATAGGAGAGAGAGAGAGGCAAGAGATAGGGAGAGATATATAGGGAGAGAGAGAGGATATAGATTGGGAGAGATAGAGGAGACAGAGGGAGAGATAGGGAGATAGAGAGTGAGTGAGATGTCTAGGGAGATAGGGAGAGATATATAGGTAGAGAGAGAGGATATAGATTGGGAGAGATAGAGGATACATAGGGAGAGATAGGGAGATAGAGAGTGAGTGAGATGTCTAGAGAGATAGGGAGAGATATTGAGAGGTAGAGGGATGATAGAGAGAGGGAGATAATGGAGAGATAGGGAGATAGAGGTTTAGGGTTTCTCAAGTTTAGGGTTTAGGGGTTACGGGTTAGGGATTAGGGGTAGAGAGACTTCTTTTGACATGCAACTGTAAACCTTGAATAATGCCCCCTAAACCATAAACCTAAGGAACCCTAAACCTCTAAACCTTAAATAATTCCCCTAATCCCTAAACCCTAATCCATAACCCCTAAACCATAAACCTTAAATAATTCCCCTAACCCCTAAACCCTAAACCCCTAAATCCTAAACCCCTAAACCCTAAACACTAAACCCAAGCAACCCTAAACCTCTATCTCCCTATCTCTATCATTCCTCTACCTCTTAATCTCTCTCTATGTCTCTCGCCATGTCTCTCACTCTCTATATCTCCCGATTGGTTCTCTCTCTAAACACTAAGCCCTAAACCTCTAAACCTTAACCCCTAAACCATAAACCCTAAACCTTAAATAATGCCCCTAAACCTTAATCCCTATCCCCTAAACCCTAAACCTGAGCAACCCTAAAACCTCTCTCTCTCTCTCTCTCTCTCTCTCTCTCTCTCTCTCTCTCTCTCTCTAAACCTGAACAACCCTAAATCTAAGAAACTCTAAACCTCTATCTCCCTATCTCTCCCCTATCTCCCTATCTCTATTATCCCTCTACCTCTCAATCTCTCTCCCTATGTCCCTGGCTATGTGCCTCACTCTCTATCTCCCTATCTCTCTCCCTAGTATTCTCTATATCTCCTTATCATTCCTCTCTCTCTATAAACCCTAAACCCTAAACCTCTAAACTTGAACCCCTAACCCCTAAACAATAAACCCTAAACCCTAAATAATGCCCCTAAACCTAAGAATCCCTAAACCTAAGTAACCCTAAACCTCTATCTCCTTATCTCTCCCCTATCTCCTTATCACCTTTGTCCCTCTACCTCTCAATCTCTCTCCCTATGTCTCTGGCCATGTCTGTCACTCTCTATCTCCCTATCTCTCCCCTCGGTCTCCTCTATATCTCCCTATTGGTCCTCTATCTCTCTACACCCTAAACCCTAAACATCTAAACCTTAACCCCTAACCCTAAAACCCTAAACCCAAGCAACCCTAAACCTCAATCTCCCTATCTCTATCATCCCTCTACCTCTCAATCTCTCTCTATGTCTCTGGACATGTCTCTCACTCTCTATCTCCTTATCTCTCCCCTCTGTCTCCTCTCTCTCTCTCTCCCAATCTCTATCAATCCCCTTTCTATCTCTCTTTAAACCCTAAACCCCTAAACCCTAAATAATTCCCCTAAACCCTAAACTTGAGCAAATCTAAACTCATAAACCATAAATAATGCCCCTAAACCCTAACCCCTAACCCCAAGTAACTCTCTCTCTCTCTCTCTCTCTCTCTCTCTCTCTCTCTCTCTCCACCCTCTCTTCCTCTTCGTCCCTATCCATCTCCCTTATCAACAAAGCAAATGGAAACAACAAAACTAGGACATGCAAAGAGGGCTGAGGATATAAATTGGGAGGATGAAATGGAAGCAAGATAAAACTAATGTTCATTGGATGGGAAGAATGATGAGAGGAGAGATGGAAAATAGTTAAATAGGGAAAAATTAGTGGGATCTAAAGGGAAATTGGAAAGGAAAAGGAAAACTGGGAAAGCTAGGAATAGGATTTAACTAAGAGGTAAATAGGTCAGAGAGAGAGAGAGGGGATATATATATATACATATAGAGGGGTAGAGATAGAAAGAGAGGATTGAGAGAGAGGGGATATATATATACATATAGAGGAGTAGAGATAGAAAGAGAGGATTGAGAGAGAGAGGGAGATATAAAGAGAGATAGAGATTGAGAGGAGGGATATTGAGAGATATAGATAGAAAGGGAGAGATAAAGAGAGATTGGAAGATAGAGAGGGAGAGATAGAGAGAGATTGGAAGATAGAGAGGGAGAGATAGATAGATAGATAGATAGCAATAGAGAGAAAGAGAGGGAGAGAAGTAGAGATAGAAATAGAGATAGAGATAGAGATGGAGATAGAGATAGAGATAGAGATAGATATAGAGATAGAGAGGGCTAGAGATAGAGAGACAAGATATAGAGATGGAGAGATAGAAAGACATAGATACAGAGGGGTAGAGATAGAAAGAGAGGATTGAAAGATAGAGATAGAGAGAGATGGAGAAGGATACAAACAAAGAGAGAGCTAGAGAGAGAGATTTCTATAGTTCCAAAAATGAATATCTGTCTCTGGGCTCCCCAAATTGGATATCCATTTTGCTTTGGTTTTACCTTGTATTTAGGCTTGGGACTGTCATAGTTGACTTTCCCTGAATTCTAACGTGTTTACTGGTTTCACTCTCTTCTTCAAACTTCACCCTTCATGCTGACAATTTTTTATGCAAAATTGATAAAACGAAAAGGGTTTATAGAAGAAATTGTTAGCTTTCTAAAAATATAAATTTGTTTGGTTATCATTTTATTAAATAATTATTAATAATTTTCTATATAGCGTGTGTCTAAAACCCTGATGGAGACACTGATTGAAAAACATCCATCACTTTCAAACCATTTCACCTTTTTGAGATCTGAAAGCCGCATCACACTCTATGCTTTTCTGGCTATAGGTTAAAAAAATAAAATTGAATTCCAATTTTTTTATTGAGTTAGGTTGGTTGGAAAATTACTTTTTAGTTTTTAAAAAAGTCATAGTAAAAAAATCATAACTAATTATTTTATTGGAAAAAATTTCAAAAAAACATGCATCACATCCAAACATGAGTCCTCTACTTATTTTGAAAGTTTTAAAAAAATGGTTTTTTTACTCATAGTTAGGTTGGCTGGAATGACACCCACTTTTTATTTTTTTCTAAAAAATTTAATAGATTTTCATTGAAATATTCATTTTTCACTAAGTAAATTTAGTTTAGAAAAAAAAAGTAGCCCATAAACTAGATTCAATTCTCTACAAATTTCGTTCTTACATCCTTTTCAAATTGTGTAGATAATCCATTCAAATTTTCACATGAACTTGATTAAGTCTGATTTTTTGTATTTTCATTACCACTTAGAGGTATAGCTTGGCCCATCATGATCTTGTACATACCCAAGTAAATAGAAATAATATAAAATAAGTAAGCTTATCTAAAACAACAGTAATCAAATGATTCTCTGTAACTTCTATGTAAGAGAGTAACTAACAATTGGTTTAGTCAATGATCACCTTGACTCAATGGACTCAATAACATGAATTACCAAAGTTAAACTATTTCACATTACTCTTAACAACATACACCAATCACACATATAAATATAAACATACAATTTATAAACTGAGCATATGAACAAAGTGGAGAAACATAATACCTCAAGTGGCCGGCATGAGTGACTATGATCCCACAAGATCTAGGTAAATATCTATTGAATCTTTGCAGTCATTAAAAAAACTCAAAACACATATTCCTTAATTGAATGCAAAGTAATAATGATACAACAAATTCTGATACTATATCTCTATTCAATCTATATGAAGAAAAATCTAATCTCATCTAATCTAGCTAACCAAGATCAACATTGTTTATATAAATAAAGCTACTGAACAATAAATGCCATTAATGTCCATTATCCCACATTGTAGGAAAATGACTTTATTACAGAGTAACTAGAAATAGGAAACTAACTAACATGAAGGTGGCACAAATAATACAGTCCTACTGCAACTCTATCTCTTCATTATCCATGAAGAATAATCAATGACTTAGAAATAAAACATAGAACAAGTTCAAGATTCCTTCATCATTTAGGATTGCATCATTCATTGAAGGATAACTAGTATGGAGTCATGAATGGCTCATCCCAATCAATTCGGGATCTTCTTCACTTGGCTGCAGGTACCTGTATCATCTTCTGTGGATATTAGCATCTCCTTCAGTTGCTGGTTGTCTAGTGTTCTTCATGATATAAAGCCAAGCTTTTGTTGCATGGGGAGTTAGTAAACCACATAGTATTTATGCATCACTATCACTAAAATCAGCATAAAATACTAACATATTCCATAAGAAATCAACCATCCACACACAATTAATTAACAACATATTATATACCATCTTCATGCTTCAGTGTCTTAAGGATAAAAATAGACATAATTAATACATATAGAAGTCTGGAAATGTCTCAGGAAATAGGTAATTAAAGCAATAAAGATAAGACAAATCATGGTCTCATCACCAACTATACATGGGTTCTGGCTCCCTTAAGACAATTTGACAAATAAAAAAATTCAACCTTATGAAAATTATTTAATTCTTATATATATAATAAAATTTATATTAAATTGTTGATTATACAAATTTATAATATATTTATATTTATATTATATATTATATAGTAAAATGAAATATTGTTAATAAAATATTTGCACTAGAAAATGAGATCTATGAAACACATAATGGTTTCATTTTGACATTACTTTTCTATTATTATATTTGATTAAATTGTTGATTATAAAAATCCCAATAATTACAGACCATTAATGTCAAAACTAGGATTAAAAATAACTTTTTTTTTGCAAAACATGGTTTGTAAGTTTGAGTTACAAAATATCTATAAATTTGGACCATTGGTTAATATGGGAGCTGCCATGTATTTGTCCCAATACTATTTTTGAACGACTTAATTAATAGTTAGTTGAAGTTTTGGCTAGGAAAACCAAAAGATGGCAGGTGAAGTTTTTCACTTTCTTTTACACTAAGTTGGAATAAAAAGCTAGTCCTCCATGCCCCAACATGTGAAAATTTGTAATGATAATTATGTGGAAATCCGTAATGACAATTACGCCAATTTGCAAGGCACCTCATTTTGTAATATCACACCCTTCTATTCAACATAATTTTTTATTAAAACTTGAGAATATTCTATGTTCTTTCTAGAAAACAAGTAAAAGGCAGAGGAGTCATTAATTTTAAAATTAAAAAATTGAATACCACTAGGAGAATTAAGTTCAAAGATACAACAATAATAATCACTAGGTATCGTGCTTAGGTTTGTGGTTCAACAATAGACAAAAAGTAGTAACTTGAGGAACAAAATTAGCATGTGAAACACATTAAATAGTAGCCAGTAGTCACATGAAAGCCTATCATTTGCTTAACAACATCCCACACAAATGTCCTCCATACAATAATGTGCCCATTCAAGGGGCAACATATAAAGTTATGGCCTAATTATTTTAAGCAAATCAAGGGAAATTTTGTTAGAATAAAGAAGTTTTTTTGTGGATTTTATGTTTTTTTTCACCGATATAATTTGGTAATTGTGATTTCTTAAGCTAAATTTCAGTTGCTGTTAAATGGTGGAGGTGTTGGCATGTCGAACTTGTGATGTTATTAGTTTTCTTGATCTTGCTAAAGTCCTCTTTTACTTTGATAATTATTTTTTGTGCTCTACATTTTCTAATTTCATATTTTTGTCTTCAAATAGTTTGGTTGCAGGGTCAATTAGTTCGGTTGTAGGTTTTGTCTGGCTGTGATGTGTGAAATATGATTTGTTTTAGGGAAAAGGCTCACTACAACAAATCCCTATGATTAGCTCCTTTTTTTTCTCTGTTTTTTGCTTCCACCCACTGTTTTAATGTATTTTTCTCTAATTTTTTTGAAAAAGTCATCGCTATTTATCAGGATGGCACTTTTTTGGCATTTTTTGCGCTGATCAAAACAAGTAGGTGCTAAATTAGGTGCAAATTGTGCCTAAATTAGAGCCAACTTTAGCACCCAAATTAGCGCCAACTTTAACATCTAAATTAGCTCTAACTTTAATGTCTAAATTAGCACCGACTTTAGTGCGTTACCTCTAAGCCTCTATGGATTGTGTTGGATCAAAATTTTAGACTTTAAAAATTCTCCATTCTCGCCATAATCCCTAATAAGACGTTCTACTTGAACCCAAAAAATACCACCATTCCCTTATTAGCCCTAAATTCTATACCTCAACCATAAAATATTTGATGAAAAACTTAGTATAGCTAACATCAGCAAGATGATACTATGTCAAGGAGACTCAAAATACAGTCTCTTTGATGACTCGAAGGCACAAGAAGACAAAAGGAAAATCACACAAAAACCTGAAGTAATGAGCAAATCGAAGAGACAGGGGATATCGACAAGAGTCATTCAGCAGTCTCATCGATACCCTGAAAGTTGAATAGATAAGGCACCTTGGTGTGACACCAAAACGTGTCACGACAATCAAACGAAAATATCGATAACCTTTAAGGGATTCAGGATATCGAAGTGATATGGTTTAGAGTCTCACCGATAAAAGGGGTCTTGCTGATGAAAAGATAATGTAAAGGGTATTTTGAAGAAACTCTACTATGTTGAAGAGAGGGTTTTTGGGGTCTCTCCAAAAAGGCGATGAAAAGAAATTAAAATATCAAAAGGGTGATTTCTTGTTCAAGGAGACTCATATTATCGAAGTAACACCAGTTAGGGTCATACCAAAATCCTGAACAATAAATGAGATTGCAAAACACATCACCTTGAAATAAAGTGACAAGACATAAAGGTGGCGATCTAACGCCCTTTTTTTGAAAACATTTAAATTCCCTTCAATGATATGAGAAACACAAGCAAGATTCCATTGATTGGATAGAGTTAAGATTGTTGAATGGGAATTCGAAGGGCATTGCAAAGAATAAGTACAGGGTGTGGACAAATAAGCAATTCAAGACCAGAGTGATTTGTCAAGTAAGTACTGCGAACGTGCTTGTATAGATTATTCTACATTTATAAATGACAGAGTTGAAATCCAGACATAGTGATAGAATATAGAAGAAACAATTTAGAACCCAAAGAGTAAAAGACAAAAAACTGGGGATAGGCATCTAAATCAGGATTTATTAGACCAATGTCCTAGGCCAGGACAGAAATCTAGAAGAAATGCCCAACTAAACCCACATGTTAAGAAATTTGAAGATTTATACAGGGATATTGGGAATATATGGACACCAGTCAGAGGGTATGATCTCCTTATCTCCCATTACAGAAAAATGTATAGGCATAAACCCATTTCAAACCCATGGTGGCTAAACTTGGGTAAATTGGTAGTCCCAAATGTGTTTGTAAATATCCAGTTGATGAAGTTTCTTGCAGAGAAATACAATCCTAAGACTTGTTATATTGAATTCAACGATGGGATTGGTTTCTTCCCCATTACCAAAGACTATATAGCCACAGTGTTTCAGTTAGACACAAGTTTAGACAAGAAATTCAGAATCAAGGATTTATTGGTTGAGTGCCGTAATATGAGTAGCAATTATAAGAGATGGAAGTTACCCTTGCATAGGCCTCGCGGTGACAATAACCAACTTAGGGTATTTTCAGAGGGTGAAGATCCACCCTACTCAACTGAATTGTTTGAAGATTATTTCAAAAACACATATAACTTTGTCTGCCAGATGTTGGGAATAGAGGCCTCCATGTTCATGGAAATTGCATCCATGGTCCTAGCTGCGGACATACAGAGTCATGATGTGTGGTATTTTGATTATACTGAATACCTGGCATATAATATAAAAAATGATTTAATGTCTATTAAAAATGGAGGAAGTAAATTCAAACATTATTCTTTATTTATGCATATGGTATTATATGAAGGACAATGTATGGGCTTATGGGATAGAAATCTCAGGGTCAGAGACATAGACATCAATGGACATATAAAACCTGTGCAAATGTGGACTGTTGGGATAGCAGATGTGACAAATCCCATTATTTATACCTTGAAGAGTTTTTTATGAAACCAATATTCAAACGGTTTGGACATCCTTGCAACCACAATTTTCATTGAAAATATAGAAGTTTTTGAGACCAAAAGATAGACATGAAGAGGGAAAGTTCAGCCATAATTGGAGTGATTGGTATGTTTTTAGAGATTGCACTATGATAAGAGTATTCAGATATGAAGGGCCACCCTTCCTGCTACCAAAGACATTCCCATATCGAGTTGCATACTTAGAAATTGTTAAGCAATTAACTTCCTCAGACTTCATGCATCTCAAGAATCAGCATAAACAGTCATTTATTCCTAGGAATTTATGCTTTGGAGATTTCATAGTACTTTCTAACAAAGGTTATCAATTAATGGATAGTAAATTAGAACAATTCAGATTACCTTTTGGAAATGCAAGAGGAAATTTTGATCCAGAACACTTCATAAACCGTGTAAAAACAAAGTAGAAGTTAAAGAGATATGATCATGTCCTATTTGTTGATGAAGATTTAATCAGAAATTGTGATGAAACTACAGCAACAAAAAGAAGAAGTTTGTACCATAAAACCATGTTAGCAGAGGCTTGGAGGGTAGCCCAAAACCCCACCTACACTAGAGTTTTCTAGGATATTGATGATCCTATCGAAAGACTGGACACTATGATTACACATGCACCAGAACTGATCAAGAATGTTCCCCTTCATGTATTTAACAAAAAAGGAAAACAACTTAAAGATGCATAGGATGAGTATGAAGTACCCCTGGGTCACTTGTCACCTCAACCCACACCAGATATAAGTTTCTTTGTAGACACAAACATTGCAGAAGGAGAGGGGAAGTTTGAAGAAGGGGTGCAAAGTTATGACCCAACCATTGAGGGGTATGAACCGCCTGAAGATAGAGAAGCTGTCACTGTGGAAGCACTAAATGATCTATCAGAAGACATAAGGCACTTGGCCAATAGTAAATTCATATCAGATGATGATTTCATCAAAACACCTAAGTTTAAAGCCTTCTTATATGAATACAAGGGCAAACAAGCTAGGAAGAGAATGAAAGATATCACTCCTGACATACAGGATGAGGTGTTGTCTGAGCTTCAGAAGGAGATTGACAATGCATTAGAGATAATGACTCTAGAAAGGGGAAGGACCTTGTTACAAGAAGCAGGTGTGATTTTGATTCCTGGATGGGACATGACTTCGGCTATTGTATTTGATACTTTCAATAGAAATCAAGATAAGAAGTTGAAACTCAACACAGAGGCAATGGATGATATTAGAAGAGGATCAAGGTATGACCCTGATAAAAGAGCATTGCTTATATGGGTGTTGTATCCTCCAACTAAGAGACCACATATCATTGATGATCCTAATAAAGCTTTTGGTCTCCTGTTGATACAAAGGATTGAGGATACAAATCCTATGGACACTACTGATTTAAATGTTAATGTTGCAAGGTTTACTAAAGCACAAATTGAGAAATTAATCAAAGCTAATAATATATAAGAAAGAAAATGCTATACTGAGGCAAGAGATTGATTTGCACAGAGACAAGTTGCCTTCATCCAGCAGCTACTCACCATACCTAGAAGGTGATCAAAGGGTAATAGAGGCCTTGGAAGATGTGAATTATTGGAAGTATAAGGCAAAAAAGAATCAAAAGAAAAGTGAGCAGCTAGAAACTTAATTGAAAAATATCAAATATAGCATGGCCTCTGAATTGATTCAAAGAAGGTTTGGCCACATGATGAAAAATAGCGACAAGGTTTGGGATTTGCACAATAGAACATATCAATTATACCAAGATCATAAAAGACTACACCTCAAAATGTTGGAAACAAAGGAAGCGTTGAATGCTAAAGCTAGCACAGAGGAACAAGTGCTCAAATGATATAATGAATTGATGAAAGAACATAAGAGATTTAATGGTATATTGATAGCAGATTTGAAAGATTTTGATCAATGTATTGATTTGGCATTTCCCAACTTCTTCAATGATGAGGACAACCTAAAAGACAAGGACATTTGGAGGAATGAACTAGGTCAGTTATTGCCACCACTAGTTGAAAATGTAAATAATGAGGAAAGGATGATAGAGAATACTTATACATGTCTGGGAAAGATATTTAATTTGGAATCAATGATGAGAAGTTTACTTGAGACTGATCCATGTGACTATCAAGGGTACATGGACCATATCGGTCAAATAAATCTATTTGTATCCAGAGCATTGTGATGAAGCAAAAGTAGTACAATTTTGTCAAGCAATGCAGGTGTATCAATTTGTATTATGGAGATGAGGACGATCTTGCTAGGCCTTTGAGTCACGGGTCACTCTATGGAGATTAATGGAGCCAGAATCAAATTGTTGCATATGCTTTTATCTTCATTTATGTTTGTTAATTATGCATTAGTTACCAAAAGATGTTATCATGAAAAGGTACAATGTTTTAGGCCTGAAGCTTGTTTGCATCCTATAAAATAGGATACCAAGGCTACTATGAAGGAGATCATTCGATCTATTTCAGAGAAATATATTTAATATAAAAGTAGTATTCAAAGAATCGATTTCCATCTATCTATGTTTTCAAACCAATATGAATTGCTAAATTAATAAAAAGATTTAGAGTGAATTGGAGGATCCAAAATTGATGTTCAATTGTTGTGTTGATGTTAATATTTATGAGTTGTATGATTGTCTCCAAAGTGGTTTGTCAAGTTGTTTAAGTTAATATATCAAGGATATCATTAATTTTTCAGTATACATTTGTTGTTACTATATGATCTATGTGATTGGTTTCTGAGGAAGTTGATTTAAATCTGACTGAGTAGTCAATGTTTATTGGTCTCTGCCTAGGGTTAAAATCCTTTGAACAATCTATTCTAGTTGGTTTCCTTCCTATTAGAATTAAAATCCTTTTTCTAGGTCATATCAATTTGAGGAAATATCATTGGGATTTATAAGAAGAATCTTGTACCTCAACATTCTTGCACATCTGCACAAGATACAAATTTACATAAGTGCCTAACAATCTAAGTTAAGTTAATATAAAGATCCATTACACCATTAACTCCTGATTTCCTTGCCCAATAGATAAAGCACTGGTCCAATTTACTATTAATCTTCATACCCTATTCATATTTGTAAACCTTAACCTTAGAAATACATTCCAACCCTTACATCTACTTCACACCCATTTGCCACTATGAAGGTTACACAAAAATCTACAATATCTTTCAAGGTACACCAACTTAGGTCTAGCAAAGCCTATAGTGAAGGGGGTTTAGCCATATCTATCCCGTGTCATTAGCCAAAAACATCAAGACAGTTTGGCAACCTCTTAGGGTTAACAACCTACGTTTTTGTGACCTAATAGATTGTTTGAGATGTTTCAGTTGAAATGTTAGAGGTTTGGAATCCTCTAAGAGGAAATATGTAGTTAGAGATTTTTGTACCACTCTATGACTTTTAAATGACACGGTTCAATGCTATTCCACCCATGTAAAGGAGTTGTATACCATCATGCAAGCCATCAAGCAATGATCTCACTACATCTTGGGAAAGGAGGTCCAATCATCCACTTTGATCACAAGCCACTCCAATTCTTGCAAACTCTGAACAAATTGGAAAATGTGCACCACATGAAATGGATGACATGTCTACAATAATTCCATCTAGTTATCTGCAATCACAAGAAGGGAAAAGACAAAAAGGTATTTGACTACCTAAGCTAATAGCTAGTTCATGCACTCACCACAATGTTGGACTCATGTGTTCACAACTTCTTTGACCGGGAACCTCTCTACCCACCAGACTTGTACTTTGCATAGAACTACACCAAGCTCTTACAAGGCAAATAGGTTGGTGAATTTTACATGTCTAACAAGCTTCTCTACAAGCTCAAGTATCTCTATGTTTTAGACACCACACCACACTAGAGACTCATCTAGGAAGCATACTATGCCAAAATAACTCAACACTTGAACAACACTTCTAATGGCCTCACATATGTGCAAACTGAGAACCACATCAAGTCTCTCATTCTTTGTAGCATTGCAAAATATTAGAAATAGGAAGCTTGGACTCTACACCCCTCTCTTAGTTTTGACACTACCTTGGGAATCATTAACATGGATTTATTGAGAAGACTACCTATGACAAAGCACTGGTGTAACTCCATGACTGTGTTATCATTCTATATTTTTCTTATGTTTTCCATACTTATTTCTTCTTATATTTGAATGAATATCAGTTATTGAGCCTCAATACTATGCTTATGTGAATGAATATGCTGATACAATAAAGCATTTACTGTGGATGTTTTCAGTTACATGTTCAAAATTATGTTCAACATAAAAATGGAAACTATTTAAAAATAATAAAGTTAACAAACTTTCTCATTTAATTAATTGTGAGTTACGTGCATTAATATTTTATTAACTTTTGTGTCTTCATGAACATATGTTGATACAAAATGAATGGAAGAAGCATCCAAGTAATCCTAATTTTTTTTGCCAACAATTCATACCAAAGATTGAACAATTTAAGGATATTGCAATAGGTAATTTGTATCGACACAAATAATATTACTGAAGCATTACAAAGTTTAGGCCATAAGAATCATCCTTTTTTAAACATGGATTGCAAATAATTCTAAAAATTTAGAAGTCTTGGTCATTAACATTATTGTCTGCTACAATGTCATCAAGTGTATCATTGTCAATGTTCATATGTTCTTTCAAGTATTTAATATTATCATCATCCTCATCCTGACCTGCATCATCTTCATCATCATTGAAATTTGACTGTAGACCATCTATATTGTTACCAGATGTATTTGGATCATCATTTTCTATACCATCCATATTGTTGTCTTCCATAACATCATCTAACTCTGGATTGTTGTCTTCTTGTGCCTAAACATAACCATCTTCAACATCATCATGGATGTCAATTTCTTTGATATTCTCTAATCCCTCTCTCTCTAATTTTGTTGGCCATCATTGTTTTGCTCAGTATCCACTAATACATCGTCAAATACATGCCTTAATCTTGGATCATAATGTATGACAAATATCCATTTCGGGTCCAAAATATCTTCATAGAAAAATACCTGTACATGAATGACATACATATATTAGATGTATGGTATAACAATTTTATTGATTAATAAACACATGTATATATTCGCAATAAACTATGAATTAATAGATTAATGATGACTACCGCTTCTTGTTTGAGTTAAAGAAATACCTGCTCACAATGAATTGGTAGAACATAAGGCTCCTTATCCTCTGGTAGGAAACATGAGGAATCTATAGTAAACAATCCACTATGTGTATCATGTCTTCGTGTCCTCTCAAATGCTTCATACCATCTACACTTAAAAACACAACATTTAAAAGAGCGGTAATCCAACTCAAAATTTCTTGTATTTTCCCAACATATTGTAGAGTCCCTTCAATTATATTCTTATCTTTTGAGCTTGATTGACTGGATTGCTTGAAGTCAACAATGATGCCACAATCGAAGGATCATCTCTTTACATCTACACTTTCTACACGATAATGTCAACCATATGACCACATTGCTCAATATTTCCTCACCTGTGAAAGACCATTTATTTCAATGAAAACAAATATAATGACGAATATTAAAATAGTTAATAGTGTCAAAATTGTAAGGAAACAACATTTTGTAAAATTCCAACTGTACCTTTCTTTCACATCCTTTGGACATGTTGATTTTATCTTTTGTTATGTTTGAATCTATACTTGCATCTTCTATTTGATTTTGAATTTGTTCAGTAACCCATTCTAGTGTGCAATCTTTGCCCCATTCCCCAAGTAGATCAGTGGGAAGTGGAGTATTCCTTGGGTTCACTCTCTTAAACTGTCTCCTTGCTTCTAAGACTTCTTCTCTCTTTTTATCATACAGATCCATCCATTTGTTCATAAAGGTCATGTGGTACAGAATGAACTTGTCGAGTATAGCACTTTCGTCTACACCTATTACATGTCAACATGTTTCTTTCAAACTCCAAATGTCATGATGTTAATTTGACAAATAAATTACAGAGTAAATTAATGATTGCAAGAAAAACAACCACACTGATCATGAATTTACTTACTAATTTCTACTTGAACACCATTAGATTGTGGTTTTTCTCCATCAATAATCTATGATACTCGTTCTTCATCCTAGAAGTGTGGCCCACCTTCAAAATCCTTATCAAGGAATTCACATAGGAAGAAAAATACTTCATTCAATACATGCCCTTCAGCCATGCAACCCTCTGGATGTGCCTTTTATCGGACATATCTTTTTAGAGTTTTCATATACCTCTCAAAGAAAAACATCCACCCTGTTGATACGACACTCTCCAATTCAATGTCATCGACTAGGTGTATAAGTAAATGGACTTGTAGGTCCATGAAACTTGTAGGGAGCTCCTTCTCAAATCCACATACAATTTTTGCAATTTTCTTCTTCCATTTTGGCACTTCACATTCGTGGATCTCCTTGGAGGTCACCCACCTAATATAAGAATAGTAAATTAGTATGAACCTTTAGTCAAAAATTAAAATGCAATATAATATCTCTATGTCTCTCACACATGAACATTTCATATAACCACATACCTTGTAAATGCTAACAATCAACTTATGGCATTCCTTAAGTCAACTGTAAGACAGGAATCCCCCCTAATTGCCAATGACATGATATGTTATCAAACACATTTATGAAAATGTCATTAGTAAATTTTCCGCACACAATAAAATATTAAAATATATTTAGTACTTAATCAATGTTACCAGTAAATGTTAAATGATGATATATAATACCTTCATAAAATTATGAAAATCATGTGTTTTAAATCATGTGATATGTCCATCAACTGTAAAAGCTTTAGCCAATGACGACTCATAGCCAGTAGGTGTCCTTATTGAACGGATGGCATTTTGCAGTTGGTCTAGCTCCTTTTTTTTTCAAAATCTATGGAGCTTCTGCATATGTTTCATTTTCCCTATTTGGCCACAAATGTTTTCTATCAATTTTGGTACGCGAAAGAGCAATATCTCTCCTTGAAGACAAGGTGTCCTTATCTTTGCCTAATATATGTCAAAATATAGAATCTGGGACATTTTTGAAGATGTGTATAGGATCTAATAGGTGAGATATTAATAGATCCTTCTAGTAAGGAAGCTCATAAAATATGGATTTCCTTTTCATTCCTTTTGGCATATTAACTACAACTTGTTCTGGTTCTTCAATTGAATCACCCTGATCAAAAAAATCCTCCCAAGCTTTCAATTTAGCATCTTCATACATCTTAAGCCAATCACCTGGACCTATAATCATGGGAGGGCCTCTATTTTCAACTTTTCCATCGAATTGATTCTTCAGGCGATTTCTAAACTTATGATCTAGTGGTAGAAAAACTATGTTGTTTGTGTAAATAAATTTATGTAGATATTTAGAATATCGCCCTTGAAATTGTTCTGCACATCTTGGACATGCAAATATCCCCTTTGTTTGAAGCCCTACAATTCAATAAGTAATGTTAATAATATCAAAAAAATAGTATAAAACTAAGTATGAAAGTTGGGATGGAAATAAATTATGAGTGTAAATACGTAAATATTTTATCTTACCAGAACAAACACCAAGTCCTGGGAAATCATGAATAGTCCAACATAGCACACCATACAACATGAAGGGCATATTTGATGGGGGGCATGATATGTCATACATTCTTATGCCTTTCCATAGTAGTTGCATCTCATCAATAAAGGGCGCAAGATAAACATCCATGTTTTTAACTTGATGTTTTCCTGGAACAATGAGAGTCAGCATAAGGTGCTCCTTTCTAACACTCATCCATGGGGGGAATATTTTATACTATCAATCCGATTGGCCAAACACTATAATTTGAGCTTAGGAAAGAGAATGGGCACACTCCATCAATTGCAAGACCAAACCTGATACTACGAGGTTCATCTTTGAATTTTTTTGGCCATTTTTCCTCTATGTGTTTCATTGCTTTGGAGTCAGCCATAATTCATATGAATCCATCTTTACTCCTATTCTTTGCATGCCAATCCATCAATTGTACAAGTGACTTGCAACGAAACATTCGTTGAAGTCTAGGTATAATTGGCATGTGACATAAAACCTTCTTTGGAACTGTAGGACCTTGTACATCTATACGATATCTCTGCTCTTTGCATATGGGGCATTCTACATTGTTTTCATATTCATCTCTGTATAAAATACAATCATTTTTACATTAATGAATTTGATTATATTCAATCCCCAACTCAACCAACAATAGACGCGCCTCTCTGCAAGTTGATGGCAACACATTCTCTTCAAGGAATATTTTAGTTTTTAGTGCCCTGTAAGATTGCCATAGATTAAATCAATTGAATGTTTGACTTATGATGAACATGTTTCATATGTCAATCTATACTAGAACTATTTATATACAATATAAGTTTTAAATTCTCCTCAAAGAAATATAAATGAAGTTGATGAATGCTTATGAATTATGGTGGTAATTACCCCTACTATCATCATTACTACCAACCATATGATCATTATTGTCATCATTGTTTCCATCCCCAAAGAAACCTGTAAGCATTTCATTCAATCCTTCTTCATGCACTGCATTTTCACTAGCATGATCATCATCTTTAAGGCTAGTTGGCATGTCATCAGTGTATGTGGATCTCATCAATAGTTCAAATTTCTCAACTGCTAGTATTCTCTTCAATGTTGCTCTTTTCTACCTGGTATGGTTTAAAGGATGGTTTGGATCATCTCATCCAAACCTTAATAAGCCAGTTGGATCTTGGGTATTAGTATGTGTTTCATCAACATCTTCTACCTATCAACAAATGCAAGCATTATTTAATGTTTGGCAACAATTGCACTAAATTCAAAATGTATCAATTTCAAAGAAATATAATCAAATATGGCTTAAAAAATATTAATATAAATTGTTTGAACATATATACATCAATTGAATAATGGAACATTATTTATAGACTACCGTTTTTATACAATAATTTAAAGAAAACATAATTTTGACAACATAGTTTATAAAACATCAATCCACACTCATTTATTATTCTTTGGTTTTCTGCCCTTAAGAGCATCCTTAGGGAGACCTTGTTCTTCCCTTTTCTTTTGCGTAGGAATGCATTTTAAGAAGGGGTAATCAATCAATAAATAATCTCCAATGGTAAGGTCCATAATAGCCTCAACCATTATCGATCTATCAACCTCTCTTTCCATATTTCCATCTTTATCATTTATAACCTCAACAAATTGACAATTCGGTCTTACAGTAGGGTCCCTTCCCTTACTACTATTTATAAATCTTGCAATATTTTTGTGTGTATGCACATCCATCTATATACATAAGATGACCTCTATTCATTTATTTTTCACTTTCCAATTGGAGATGATGTGTATACATATTTGAATTAGACCATATGCTGACATGCTAGGCTTATATTCTGCTAGCCTTCTCCATTCGCCACTGTAATATGATGGACCATACTATGGCATTAATCTCCTAGTGGTTTGTTCTAAATTGTTTCTATGTTTAGATCCCACATGTACATTTTGGACGATAAAGAGGCCTAGATTTGATCCATGAATATTGGAGGTTGTATCATGTAGCTGTATCCCCAAAATTGAAACACCTCATACACTCTAGGTAGTTGTTGATAACTAGGCCAAGTGCAATATAGTCGACGATCAAATGTCTCTTTGTAAATTGATCTCAAACTTAGGGGCAAGTCATCATCTCCATCACATTCATTCTCATAGGGTATGTAGTCCACCTTCCCCTTGTCTTTAAGCAAATTATGCATCTTTAAACCAGTTCTTGTTCTGTTACTTGTTTTCATCAATTCCTCATCTTCAGAGTTGGTATATTGGCACATATTTTTGATAGATGTATCATCTGATTAATGATCATTACTCTCTAGGCTAGAAGTCGGTGATCCAGGAAACTTTAAACCAAGAACTTTATCCTACAAGTATCCATCAAGAAAAAAATTAGTTATTTAAATAATATAAAATAATGTTTAAACAACGTATAGATGTTATTTATATCAAATTGGAAAATTCCTTACCACAATTGCTATTGGATTTGAATCGATTGTAGGAGGCATACTACTGACTGGAAGCTCATCATATATGTAATGTCTTTTTACAATCACTCATTTGAATTTTTTTTTTCCACGACATATGGAACATCCACAAACAACAATTTTCTCAAAGTATTCATTCCATGTACTATAGTCCTGATCAACCTCTTGTTCAGTGCAATCATTTGTTGTGTTTGCAGGATCCATTATCATATCCTCTTCCACCCACTATCATCTACGTGATTTAATAGTTTTAGGTCCACGTCCACGTACATATCTTTTTCTTTTTCTAGTTGAACGCTCAGGCTCTGCATTTGCTCCAATCTCCATCTCAAATAATCAACAGCATGTATTAATTTATGTCAAGATTGGATAATACATTATAAATTTCAATAATATTGTGAAAAAAGATGGACGTATCACAAAATGCCATTAGATCATTTTTTCCTAAGTTAAGTCAAAATTTGAGTACCTGATGTCCCACTTCATCCGTTGTGTCCTCATTTGATATGACATGATCTATTGCCATGGCCTCGTCTGGCCCCTATAATACACAACATAGTGAATAATGTTTAGTACACTGATTATATCATTTCAACAAATATGCTATCCAACACAAAACCTCACTTTAGTCATATATGTGACATATTCATACCATGTTTTGGCCATCCTAATTTTCAAACTTTTCCCTTGATCATAGAATCACATTTAATCACCATTCCTATGCATTTTCAAATAATAAGTTTGACCTCAGAGGCCTCATGGACAAAAAATAACTTTATCTCCTCTATGTTGTAGTATTTGTGAATTCATAAACACCTTCCTCCTTTGGTTGAGGTTGTTTTCTCTTCTTACCTCTATTGTATCTACAGATTCTATTGTCATATCTACTTCCACCCACTTTCCTCTCTACGATTCAGTAGTTCTACGTCATCCACGTCCTCTCTCCATGGCCTCCTCTAGATCTTGTAATACACAACAATGACAATAGTCACATAACAGTTGTGCATCAAGAGGTTAAAAGGAACCAATCAAGATAACCACACATTAACAAAAAATGTGTCCTAACAGATTATATAAATTTCCTATATGTTTGCATTTATCCTCTAACCTTTCTACATCAGCCCTCAATTGTGCAGACATCCTAGTTGTTATATGCAAATTATTTGTATCCTTGCATTCCTATTGGCAAATATAGTGAACTGATTTGAATCCTTGTATAACCAATTTGCAGGTACATTGAATTGATTTGAGTTTTTGCATTCACAATTAAAAAATCACAGCGAGATGGTTTGAATCCTTGAGTACTCAATTACCAAACATGGTGAAACGATGTAGGTTTTTGCATACCCACTTAGCTATTATAGTGAAATGTATATGAATATTTGAAGATCCATTCACCATACATGGTGACTATTTAGACATAGGACATCGAAGTCCATGCACTGAACAGAGGAAAATACTACATCAGTTTTCAATGCCTGATGACATGTTTAAAGACATCTCTTCCTTTAACAACATTTGAAAAGGGAAGAAGAAGGTGACCTAATTTGTGAAAGAATGGTGATCGCTTTCACTGGTAAGCTCATTATTCTTGCATTGGCAGATTTTGATAGATTTCTTCTCATTTGTAAAATTGTAAGCAAAAGGTTTTCATTATAGTATGAGCAAATTACAAGCATCCACATCATCCACTCCTAGGTCTAAAATTTTCCAATAGTTGTTATATGCAAATGATTTGTATCCTTGCATTCCCATTGGCAAATATAGTGAACTAATTTGAATCCTTGTATAACCAATTTACAGGTACAGTGAATTGATTTGAGTTTTTGCATTCATAATTAAAAAATCATAGAGAGATGGTTTGAATCCTTGAGTACTCAATTACCTAACACGGTGAAACGATGTAGGTTTTCGCATACCCACTTAGCTATTATAGTGAAATGTATATGAATATTTGAAGATCCACTCACCATACATGGTGACTGTTTAGACATAGGACTTTGAAGTCCATGCATTGAACAGAGGAAAATACTACATCAGTTTTCAATGCCTGATGACATGTTTAAAGACATCTCTTCCTTTAACAACATTTGAAAAGGGAAGAAGCAAGTGACCTAATTTGTGAAAGAATGGTGATCACTTTCATTGGTAAGCTCATTATTCTTGCATTGGTAGAATTTGATAGATTTCTTCTCATTTGTAAAATTGTAAGCAAAAGGTTTTCATTATAGTATGAGAAAATTACAAGCATTCACATCATCTAAATTACAAGCATCATCATCATCATTAAATCATTTGTATCTTTTTTCAATCACTTTGGAGATAGTACAGCAACATATAAACATGAAAATTAACACAACAATTGAACATTGAAAAGAGGTTACCATTTAAGTATAGTCTTCTCCATAATACTTCTTCATAATATATATATATTAATTGTAAAGTTTTTGGAACATGAAAGTGGATGAGTGGGATGGGTGCAATCTTTCTTCTTACTAAGTCCCCTAAAATGCTTTAGAAAGAACTACTACCCTCCTTTTTTCTCTCGGGCCTTGGTCTCTCTTATATGCGAGAGGCAACAAGATACAAACCTGTTACAAAAAGACATGACTTTTGATATCTAATTATAACTGAAAAGAAAAACATTTCATTAAATAGATGCACCAATCCGTTAATCTTTGAATAGAAGCCCATGACCATCTAAGACATGTGCAAAGCTTCTATTTTTTGATATGATGCCCATCATACTATTGGCTGATCTCCTCCATCTGATGACTATCCTATCATATCTGGCACGTTCATGGTTCGATTGATAAACAGATTTATTGCAGAGAGATGATGGATGTAGTCCTGTTCTACATAGGTATTCACATTGATAATCACTTCGTTCATATCATACTCCATTCACATCATTTTTTCCAACTGCTTATGAGTATTTTTCAAGACTATCTCTTCATCGTTGATCTCCTATAATGCATTAGTTAGAACCATGGCCAATTCTTCCTTCCAATCATCACATTTTTGGAGATTCCCAAAATTATCATGAAGTGGTGGAGTAAGATTAAAATAATCAATCTCTTCTTTGAGCTTGTCATGATATTCATCATGTGACTCTATCAAATCATTATATACTTGTAATGTTTGTCCCACCAAGATCCCTTTGCCGAAAAGGTCTTCTTTCTTCTTAGTCATCCTCCCTTGTAATCTTTTATTTTCTACCATTATTGAGCATGTCAGCTTAAACAATTTCCAATAGGTAACAGTACAGCTCATCATTTTATTGAATCTTTCCCTGATTAATTCAGATGCCATATCGTATTTGATAGTTTTTACTTCCTTCTCTAGCTCTTTACATTTCCCTTGGGATTTCAGATGGTATTTTTTCCAATAAGGTGCATCAATAAGTGCATCCAACACTTTCTTATCTTTCTCAAGGTCTGGAGGATAGAATTGTGATATAGAAGAGGACGAGGATCTTTCCTTTTGATATAAAATCTCCTTCTTTAGTCTATCATTTTCTTTAAGCAACTTTTCAACTTGTGCCTTATTAAACTTTGCCACATTAATGTTGATCTCTATTGTTTCCATGGGGTCAGTATCCTGTACCCTTTTGACTAAGAGATGACCTTTGGCTTCTTGAAGCAACAACCTTCCTCTTTCGGGAGTGATGGACTCCATCTCTTTATCAACTTCCCTTTTTAATTCATCCAAAGCAGTAACCTCTTGTTCGGAAGTGACATCTTGCATTTTTTCTCTCACCTTTTTTCCTTTGTACTCATAGACAAATGAATTAAATTTGGGAGTTTTAATAAAATCATCATCAAAAATAAATTTTTGTGCAACCAAGATTTTAATGTCATCAGATAATTCATCTGATGTCTCAAACTTTACATCATTCAATTCAGGAGGATGCTCATATTGTGCTATTTCAGGAGCATTTATTGGCTTCATTTGTTCACTTTCTTCATCACTTTCCCCTTCTTCACTTATGCCAATATCTACAGAAAAACATACTTCAAGGGTAGGCTGTGAGACTTTGTAGCCTAAAAGCTCCATGTCTTCAGCTTCTGTTCCTAAATAGATTGTATAAGTTGTATCAAAAATAATTGGGGGCACATCTTTTATGATTTCATTTGCATGAGCAATTAATTATTTAATCCTTGCCAGTGGACCCTGTATTTCACAAAATATTTTGGAATAAGATTGGACATGTTTTCTTTTCCATTCATCGGCAAGAATCACTTTGTTGAATGTACCCATTCTATTGATAGTAGAGGTCTCATCAAGGATTCTAATCACATCTTCTTCTGGAAATAAATGTTCATGTCTTGAGAGCCCTTGTGAAATCTTTGCTTTTATGAATAAAACCCTCTGAATCAAAATTTTCTCTTTCATTACCTATAGTAAGATTGAACTGTGCCAATTTAGTATTAATTTCTTCATACCCTTCATTTGTGAACTGTGCCAATTTAGTATTAATTTCTTCATACCCTTCATTTGTGACCACTATGAAATCTCCAAAACATAGAGTACTAGGCATGATTGACTATTTGTTATTCTTCTTGAGGTGTATGGCATTAGATTTTGCTAATTGTCTCACAATCTCTAGATAGGCAATCCAATCAAGAACTATTCGTGGCAGCAAATGTGGGGTGCCCTCAAATCCATAAACTCTAATCACTGTGCAGTCATGGAAAGCATACCAATCTCCCCAGTTATGGTCCACTTTACTTTTAGGGTCATTTTCTTTGGCTCTTACAAATCTCTTCATCCTTGGGGATAGGTTATAATCCAGGGGATATCCCAGTAACTCCATTAAAGGTTTTACAAAAAACTCTTCAAAGTAGAGGTAGTGAGATCTACCAAATTGGCTATCCCATAACGAAGTCCACATCTGTATAGGTTTAGGATCCCCATTATCAAAAGAATCCCTTATCCTCAGTTCATTGCTCCAAAATCCTCTATCATGTCTCTCATACAAAAGCAAATGCATTAATAAGGAATAGTGTTTGAAGTTGATGCTATCACTGTTATTTTTTATTTTTTCCAACCCTTGATTTAGGGCTTTAGCCACAAAGCTAGCATAGTCAAAAGGCCTAGCCCACTTAGTTTGTACATCTGTGGCTAAAACCATTAGTGCAATTGACATTAGAGGTGGAACCTCTACTCCCAAGACTTTACCAGCTGCATAATAGGTGTATCAAAAATACTCTTCAAACAGATCTTCATGAAATGGAGGATTCTCATTACTAGAGAATTTCCTTAATTGTCCTTCTTCATCCTTAGGCCTATGCAAGGCCAACTTCCACCTTTTATAGCTAGTATCCATATGATGATACTCTAGCAATAGATCTATGATTGTGAATGGTAAATCAAAACCACACTCTAATTGAAATACATTGGAAATGAGATCTTTTGAAATAAACAGTAAATTATCACCATTGTGTGTTTGAATAGTTCTCGTTTTCGGAATCATATTTACTAGAAAGCACTTTCATTAATTCCACATTGAGAAACACCTTTGGCACAACTAATCTCCCTAGCTTCAGCCTCCATGGGTTACAGACTAGTAAAAACCTATATTGTTTTCTGTAGTGGTATAAGAAAAGTTCGTACCCTTGTAGTGGAGTCCATACATCTCGCAAGTCCTTGTGATTGTCTAATAATCGATCATGTGAGGGGTTCATCTGTACACTTCTTTTTGGTCTTGGTCCTGACCCAAGACACCGATCTATCAAGTCTTGGTTTAATAGTCTCTTTTAAGTTTTTTGTTTCTTATTTTTAGGTTTTTCTGCACTATCTCCCATTGCTTGAATTCAAACCTTTAAGAGACAGAATTTCTCAGCTGGGATCAGTGTACTTACTTGAATTTCACTTTCCCACTAGTTTTTCTTTGCTTTAATGTGTGAAAGCTTCAGTCCCCTTCTCCTTTAGCCCCTTTTGCAATTTGTTCAAGTTTTATAGGAGCTATGTGATCAAATTGTGGCGTAACTTGCTTTTATTCCTGGTTCATAAATGCACCTTTCATTTCTGTCATGTCATAGGAGGAGGTCATTTATTTTGAATATCTAAATGATGCCTCAAGATGTCATAATAATTATTATCATTGCATCATTGAGACTGTTATTTATGTTTCATCGATGTTAGCTTGCTTCATCAATGAACTCTTTGTGTCAGTGTATCGGTGGGACGCCAGGTAATGTTACCTCGATGTACCTTAGCTTAGGCAATATTGCACCTTTGGTTAACTTATGGTCATATCAAGTTATCGGGGAACAGAAACATTTGTTCTGCTGATGTTTATGAGTCACAACGATGTGCTAGCTTTTGTTGATTTTATCAATCTATCAATGAGGGACTCTCAAGAGTTAGGTCAATAGGTTATTGTTAGCTCGATATAGCTATGAGTTATGTTTATAGGACTATCAGTGGGAGTATGATGGGAACTCCAATGATGAGGGCTAACAATATTGCACCTTTGGTTAACTTATGGTCATCAGGTTATTGGGGGAATAGAAACATTTGTTCCGCCGATGTTTATGAGTCACAATGATGTGCTAGCTTTTGTTGATTTTATTGGTCTATCGGTGAGGGACTCTCAAGAGTTAGGCCAATAGGATATTGTTAACCCAATATGGCTATGAGTTATGTTTATAGGACTATTGGTGGGAGTATGATGGGAACTCTAACGATGAGGGCATGTTCAGACGATTATGTCTAATTTTGGATAACCCACAGTTATATTGGGTCATCAAGGGATTATGAATATATATCCTATCGATGACTATGTGTTGCAACGATGAGCTCACTATAGTTGGCTATATCAGCCTATCAGGTTAAGGACTTCAAAGGTTAGCCCAATAGGGTATTTTTTGACAGATACCGCTATAAATTATTTTTCATAGGGCTATCGATGGAGCTATAAATAGGGTTCCAACAATGAAGTGTTGCTAGGCCGATACACTTAGGAAAAGATATTATGAGGATTTGTTCATAAATGTAATTGTTCTGATAGGATTTTGTCCCACATGTTTTAACAATAGGAGTTAATATGGATCTTGTCACACAAATTTTTATAAATTGTTTTAATCACAAAATTATAATGTGGCCAATTTCCATGGTATTGTTATCACTAGGAATTGCACATGTATGCAAGGTTGGTTAAAGCACTATAATTCTATGTAACATTGGACTAATTTCAGGTTGTGGGTGCCCTATAACAAAACTAGACCTCTAGATTGTGGGTCGGTTCCCTTCAAATGTTCTATTGAGATGTATATTTTTACTTTTTGGGGAAAGGGAAGAAAGAAACTAATTGAATATAAAAGATAAAATGGTGATGCACTTGATTTGGGTAAAAATAATGCAATCTAATCCACAATGTTTGCTCAGAAATTTGACTTTTACACAATCCAGACTTGGCATAAATACCAGAAAACTGATTCTAAGGAAGGTTTGAAAATAGGTTTTATGAAGGAAATGGTTTTTTCATAGCATAAAAAGACTATTTCTGGTTAACACAACCTAAGACCTGTGATGAATATATGCTTTAATGCTGCAAACAAGGAGGTGAGACAATAATTTTGAAGGTTTAATAATAAAACACAGCAAATTTTCATCAAATCACTTCAACAATCAGCACAAAAAGGAAAGGTAATTCAACTTATCTGAAATAAACAAAGGGAACCTTTGCAAAAAAGACAAAAAGATAACCTGTAACCTATCGATCTCTCAATAAAACTGTAACAATGAGCTACAAGAATTCTCCAATCTGTCTAAATCAGAATGAGAATCAAGAACTAGCAAAAACAAACTTTTGTTTTACAATAAATAGGTTTGCTCTCTCCAAGAGGCATGCAAATAAAATGGACTTGCAGATAACTGCCTCTAAGAATACTCATTCCCGAGAAACCTCAAAAATCCTCAAATTTAGGGCCTAAAACTGCCACAAATTGAGCAAAAATAACTTCAATTTGGGCCTCTCCATATGCTTGACCAAAAAGTTGACCAAGGACCCTAAAAATTCTCCTAAAAGTCATGCAAAATCTCCTAGGTGACCTAGTTAACTCCACTAATCAATTTACATGATTTTGCATGAGCAAAATTGATTGTAAGTAAATAATAAAGTAATAGAATATTACTTTATTATTGGTTACAATTTGTTCTAACTTGTGAAAAATAATAAAGTAATCTATAGAATATTACTTTATTATTTATTTACAATTAATAATTTTGTAAAATCATGCATGATTAGAAGAAAAATATCACTCCTTATCACTCCAATTACACCTGCCTATTTGCATGACATGAGCACAAATAGGACTTTAGAAGAAAAAGAAAAACTCTTTATACCTCCATGTGAGAAAATATCCCTATTTTGCATGATGCAAATACATTTAAGGCAAAAAAAATTTCCCTTATCACTCAAAGATCAATGAGAAAATATTTATCTTCCTCTACAGGAAAAATAAAAAATCTGAGTCACTCCATGCATCATGACACTCTATACACAAGACAATATGCATAAACATCCTTATGACTCCCCTTTGTTGCCTTAGTGCGCATACATTACATTTTCTAAACCACCTTATATCCCCATATGCAACTTGAGATCAAGAAAGAAAAACAACTCCATGACCCATCACTACACTATCATACTACCATCATGCATAAATGATTACCTTTGAAAACTCCATGCATAGTCCTAAACATATGCCATGTCTAAAATCACACCTTCTTGGCTTTGTTAGCCATCATGCATAATCAGGAAGTATTCAACCTTGCAACATTAGCATGTGAAACTTTGTCTATGCATAACCCGACCACCAAGGAATCTTTAAGAAGTTTATAAGGCATAAAGCCTTTCCCTCACATCGCATTGACCCTCTTGACTTAATAAAAATCAAGTCTAAAGCACTACTGTCAGCCACTCCATGTTATGATGGTTAGGATATTCAAGACAAAAGGTCTTGACCATGGCACTCCTTTGGATAAGGTAATTATTTTTTTTTGTAAGTCAAAAATACACTTTGAGAGAAAAGAATCCTTTGAACAAAACAAAGAGTCCGACCCTAAAAGTTGTTCATTAATCATTTTGACTTCCTTCTTTGAAGCTCTACAACTTTGCTTCATCGACCTAGGGTTTGAATGCTTTCATCATGGCTCTGGTCTTTCTCCCTTCAAAGGCATCCTTGGTTGCATCTTGGAACTCTGCATCATTCATAAAGAAGGTAACACTATTTTTTGCTCTATAGGAGGTATTTACTCATCTCTATGGCTTTATTTTTTCATGGCTACGGCCTCCTTTTCTCTTTTATGGCTCTCTCTTTGTCATTATGCATTCTTTAACACCTTTTCTCTTCTCTGTATCTTTTTTCTTGCAACCTTCACCTATTCTTGAAAGCTTTAAGGCCACTGTGAGGCCGTGGGTAGACCCTTCTTCCTGTCGGCGAAATGAGGTAAGGTCTTGTCATTTTTCATCCTCTGTAGCTTCTTTTGTCTCTTTTCACAGTTTAAAAAAAAATGGCAAGGGCTTCTTGAGTTTATGGGTATTGCATTTTTTGGCAAAAATTGGCTTATCACTTTTGGCCATGACTGCATATATCTTCTTTTTACTTTGGACTGTCTGTAGATGTAGAAAACCTGAGGGTTTGAATTTTTGAAATGAGGGTTTAACATCTTTTTGCATTTTTAAGGCATCTACCTATTATGGTCATGCTCTATTTGAATACATGCACCAAAAAAAAAGTAGAATGTCAAGGGTTTATTCAGTTTGGAAGCTAGGGTTTCAACCCCTCTTGCACAAAAATCCTTCACACTGCCATGACCATCTTCTTTCACTATTATCTCTTTTTGCTTATGACTGTAAATGAAGAAAAGAAATAAGGTTTTGAACTTCATGTCAAGGGTTTGCTCTTTTTGTACTTTCAAGAATTCAAACTGTTATGGCCGCTCTCCTGTATTTTTTCATTCCTCTTTCTTTTTACTTGTAAGTGTAAAAAAAAACTTGAGGGTTTGAGATCTTGAAAGACCTTGTTCATTCTATAGGTGGGTACACACTTATCATGAAAAATGCTACTCTTCTGTAATGGATATGACTGTATTTCTCTTTTATTTGAGTCTTCTTGACCATGGGTACAAAAATTAGCACTAGGGTTTGATCTTTTATCAGATGGGTTTACTCTTTATCATAACAGTCTCTCTTTCTGTATAGCAATTCCTTGACTGTGGTCTCACTGTAGGCAAAAGTATTAAGAGTTGAGGTATTAATAAATGGAGCCTCACACAACACCTTCTCCTCCTTCTCTTTGTGACTATCATGACATTTAATGATGATACATTTTACTTGATTGTCCCACTATAGCTACTAGGTATAATAGCAAGTTTCTTGATATTCTGTATGATAACAAGTTCTTCATTTATTTCCACCTGTAGTTGTCTTTATCATTTCTGGAAGGCTGTAGGATAAATGGCTTCTTTGACTTATTTTCATATTATAAACTTGTACTCTTCAACTTGCAAACTATAGTATGATGAACCTTTGTCATGTGGCATCATCTTTGACTAGGTATTGTCTTTGTTGCGTCTGAATTTATACTTTATCATAGATGTTATGTTCTTATCTCTCCTTGCACCTGTAGCTGTCCTAGTGCATTTTAAAGGTATACCTGTAGCATCCTTAACATGTTCATATCTCTCCTTGGTTGTTATGCATTTTTTAAATACATTTGTATCTGCCTTTGTGCATAATGACTGCTTATCTTATCATTTACGTCTCACAATAACACGTATATCAAGCATTTTTCTTTATCTTTGACCATGGTAACTGATTACTATGACTATATCATGATAGAACAAATGTCAGAGAAGAAAGAGGACTGTTTACCTTGTGAATTTCATGTCCTTTTGTCAATAATCACTTTAGCACTTGATATAAGTCTTATTCTTCTTCTGATGTTCCTCCTTCATCATTGATGCACTTCTGTAGATGGGTATGGCAACTTATGATATATCCTAACTGCCTCTTGTTTGTATAAGCTACTTCATTGGTAATTGTCTTGACTATCCATGGTTAAGGTGACTGTATCTGTATCTTTATTTAAGACATGGCACCTTCTTAACTGTACCATGGCATCACTATAGCTCCAATGTGTATGAGGTAGAGTTTGTTTGGTCAAATGATGATGAGGTGTATGGAAACCACCTTGTTATCTTTGGGTTATGGCATTCTTAATACTCCACTATGTTTACTGTATTTGGATCCTTCTTTTCTCTAGACATGACTATCTCTTATTCTTGGATTTGTACTTGATTGGCATGTCAATGATGACCCTTCATTGTGTTATGGTATTTGCTATGCATTATGTGCCTCATTGCTGGATGCTTGAATGTTTGAACATCTAACTATATTTAGACTGTACCACTCATCTTTATTTATAGGCTCTTCTTAATGCCTGAATCATATGAGATTCTTGGCTTGGCTATTTCATCCTTGAAAACTAAGACCCATCTGCTCTAGTTGAATTGTTTCACTGTATCTCTGTGTATCTTGATGGTTTGAAGTTTTGAGTCATTGGTGATAGCCTTTTGCAAAGTTCATATCCTTCTTTTAGGAAGACTGCACACTCTGAGTACCAGTATCATGTCATTTACTTCTTACCCTTTTGTCACAATGAAATGATACCTTTACATGATATATTCTGCAACTTGGTCAAATGATACACCAATTCTTGCATTTTAGAAGCTCTATTATGTTTCTCTTGATCGGAAACTTGTATCATATCCTTAGATTATGAATGCACTCTATCAGTTGCTCTTTATTAGCTATGATGAAATAAATACATGCATTCATAATGATACTGTACCTTAGATGGCTCCTGTAGCCTAGATGACTATAATCTAATTTTTGCATTTAGTCATGTTAATTTGATTTTCTCTAATCAACTATAATAATACCATGATGACATATCCTTTCTGCAAGTTGATTAGATGATTCATGATATGGCTCAGAATGATGCATCCTATCTTTTCTGATACTCTTTTCAAAAAATGAAAAGAAACATGCTGGGCTCAAACCCTTGTGGGAGCCACATTTAATCCACATGTTTATTTGTCTTCAAATCAGCAACAAAACTTGTCCTATACTTGCACAGTGAACAAAAATGTTAGCATAAAAAAGTACCTGATAGCATTGATTGATCTCCTTCATGATTTCTTCCTGATTTGTGTCATATATCTAATCTGATGTCTTATCTAAATACATGATATGATAAGTAGATGTCTCTATTTGATAAAAGCATGTGATAATTGTAAACATCTAGAGCACTAACAGGGATGTCCCCAAAATTTTGCAGGTTTCAACTTGATGATGGCTTGGAGTGAAGAATTAAGACTAAAGACTTGAAGGCCGGCTTCAATAGCAATCTCCATCATTAGGCAATGATGGATGTTTAGATTTATCATATGTTCATTTCTTTTTCTTATATCAAATAGATACATAGCTTGTGCGTCTACAATTGCTCAGTCTAGTTATTCCCACGGCTTGTGTGGGACACATTTGAACACTTCTTTTTAAACATGATTAGTTGAATTCTCTTATGCATATGATGTATATGTATTTCCTTTTTCAATCAATGCATGAGCAAAATTAATAGATACCTGAATGTATGTTCAAAACATGACATGAAATAACAGTGCAATACAAATATCTTTCTTTCTTTATTCAAAACTGATTAACTGAATAATCAATTTAACTTATAACTCCTGAAAGATCAAACTATGTAGAACAACTATATCTCCTTGAATGTTTGATTTCTTGACAATCAGTTCTCTTGTCATGATAACTTATCAGTCTTGATTGGATTGATGGGTTATCCTAACAACTGGCTATCATTCTCTGCTTTGTCAAGGCATCAACTATTCAATGAATGCATAACTTTGAATTTTTCTATTATTCCTTCTGAACAATTACACTTAGGTCCAACTAATTTTAAGTGTGAAAAAAAAAATAGTAATAGGTATACAGAGGATAAGTGTGAAGAGGTTGGTGAGAGATGTAAAAATATTTCTGGTTCTAACAAGTTCAATCCCTTTTCAATAAAAATTATTCATATAATGTTTGTTCATATGGCCATTAATGTCCATCACTAGAAATGAATGCAATAGATTTTTTAAATTTCAAAATGTTAGATTGCATCGGTGGGACTCTCCTAGTTTCAGGCAGATCTGTGTGCTTCACTTGGTATCATCTTTGTTTATATATTCATAACCGATCGCCAAGACTCACTAAATGTCTTTTTGATAGACAGTGTCCCCTTAGTTCTCTTATTCAGTCATGAAGACATTTAGTAATATCACCAATATTGCATAGGTGTATTTTGTCTTACTTAACATTTCAAGGAGAACACTATGAAGTTTACCCTAAACACTATCCCTATTCCTAAACCCTCAACCCTCAACACTATACCTTAAACCCTCAACCCTCAACACTATACCTTAAACCCTAATCCCTTATCCCTAAACCATAAACCCTATCCCTAAACCCTTATCTCTTTCGACTTAAACCCTAAAACCTCAACACTCAACGCTATATCTTAAACCCTAATCCCTTAACCGTCAACCCTAAAGCCTCAAACCTCAATCCTTAAACCTTCAACCCTAAACCCTATCCCTAATCTCTATACCCTCAACACTTTACTTTAACCCTAATCCCTTGACCCTCAACCCTCAACCCTCAACCCTCAATGTCAAACCCTAATCCCTCAACCCTAAACCCTATCCCTAAACCCTAAGCACTATACCTTAAACCCTAATCTCTCAACCCTAAACCCTAATCCCTTGACCCTCAACCCTAAACCCTAATCCCTCAACCCTCAAGCCTAATCCCTCATCCCTAAACCCTAAACACTATCCCTATTCCTAAACCCTCAACCCTTGAAATTATACCTTAAACCCTAATCCTTTATCCCTAAACCCTAAACCCTATCCCTCAACTCTTAACCCTAAAACCTATCCCTAAAACCTCAACCCTTGACACTATATCTTAAATCCTAATCCCTTAACCCTTAGCCCTAAAGCCTCAATGCTCAATCCTTAAACATTCAACCCTAAACCCTATCCTTAATCCCTATACCCTCAACACTCTACTTTAACCCTAATCCCTCGAGCCTCAACCCTATCCCTAAACCCTCAACCCTTAACATCAAACCCTAATCCATCAACCCTAAACCCTAATCCCTCAACCCTAAACCCTATCCCTAAACCCTAAGCACTATACCTTAAACCCTAATCTCTTGACTCTAAACCCTAAACCCTATCCCTAAACCCTAATCCCTCGGCCGTCAACCCTCAACCCTAATCCCTCATCCCTAAACCCTAAACATTATCCCTATTCCTAAACCCTCAACCCTTGAAACTATACCTTAAACCATAATCTGTTATCCCTAAACCCTAAACCATGTCCCTCAACCCTTAACCCTTAAACCTTAAACCCTAAAACCTATCCCTAAAACCTTGACCCTCGACACTATATCTGAAATCCTAATCCCTTAACCCTTAGCCCTAAAGCCTCAATGCTCAATCCTTAAACATTCAACCCTAAACCTTATCCCTAATCCCTATACCCTTGACATTCTACTTTAACCCTAATCCCTCGACCGTCAACCCTATCCCTAAACCCTCAACCCTCGACATCAAACCCTAAACCATCAACCCTAAACCATAATCCCTCAACCCTAAACCATATCCCTAAACCCTAAGCACTATACCTTAAACCCTAATCTCTCAATCCTAAACTATAAACCCTATCCCTAAACCCTAATCCCTCGACCCTCAACCCTCAACCCTAATCCCTCATCCCTAAACCCTAAACACTATCCCTATTCCTAAACCCTCAACCCTCGACACTATACCTTAAACTCTAATCCATTATCCCTAAACCCTCAACCCTCAACATCAAACCCTAATCCGTCAACCCTAAACCCTAATCCCTCAACCCTAAACCCTATCCCTAAACCCTAAGCACTATGCCTTAAACTCTAATCTCTTGACCTTAAACCCTAAATCATATCCCTAAACCCTAATCTCTCAACCCTCAACCCTCAACCCTAATCCGTCATCCCTAAACCCTAAACTCTATCCCTATTCATAACCCTCAACCCTCGACACTATACCTTAAATTCTAATCCATTATCCCTAAACCCTAAACCCTATCCCTCAACCCTTAAACCTTAAACACTAAAACCTATCCCTAAAACCTTGACCCTCGACACTATATCTTGAACCCTAATGCCTTAAACCTCAGCCCTAGAGCCTCAACCGTCAATCCTTAAACCTTCAACCCTAAACCCTATCAGTAATCCCTATACCCTCGACACCCTACTTTAACCCTAATCCCTTGACCATCAACCCTATCCCTAAACCCTCAACCCTTACCTCTCAACATTAAACCCTAATCATTCAACCCTAAACCCTAATCCCACAACCCTAAACCCTTAACACTATACCTGAAACCCTAATCCCTATCCCTCAATCGTACCCTTAACCCTTAAAACTTAAACCCTAAAACCTATCCCTACACCCTCGTCACTCAACACTATATCTTAAACCCTAATCCCTTAACCCTCATCCCTAAAGCCTCAACCCTCAATCCTTAAACCTTCAACCCTAAACCCTATCCCTAATCCCTCTACCCTCGACACTCTACTTTAACCCTAATCCATTGAGCATCAACCCTATCCCTAAACCCTCAACCCTCAACACTATACCTTAAACCCTAAACCTTAATTCCTCAACCCTAAACCCATTAGAGAATGATGTCCTCACACATGGACCATGTCTAGTGCCCTCATCGATGTTGGTAAGGGATACATGGAAGGCAAATGGATTAGGTAGATAGTGGATTATGACATGGATTCTAAAGGAGAGGAAAGTGGATTATGATGTGGATTATGTAGGCAAAATAGTGGATTATTATGTGGATTATGTCGGACTTATGCCAAAGCATGGACCATAGGGATGGTATGTGGATGGTATGTAGGATAGTGGATGAATGATGGTAGATTTATTATGGAATGGAAGGGAACCATGACCAATGGTTGCACACATCGTGATAAACATTGAAGCTTGTGATGCGGAGGTGGTGTAGGGTGCAATGAAGATGTTTTCTTAGGAGATGGATGATGAAGGGATTTAGGAACCCACATAGACTTAGGCGTTTCATTACTTTTATTTTGCTTGTGGGATGGAATGTTTTGACACTTTTGAGCTGAATGGGAATTTGAGATGGGAGTAGATGGTTGGGATTTTTTAGAGGTTGATGCCTCATTTAACTTGATTTCTTGTTGCTTAGGTACCCATACCATTTTGGTTTTGGACTTTACTTGTGGAGGTATGGGCTTGGATAACTTTTTGGATTGATTTTTCTTTGACTCTTTGTTTTTATGTCCTAAGGCATGAGGACCCTTAGGATGTTTGGCATTATTAGTAGACGCATCTATTTTTGCATTTCTAGATCCCTTGGGGATGGTGGAATGAGTGGAAGCTTTAAGTTTAGCTTTAAGATTAGGGTTGAGGGTTGAGGGTTGAGGGTTGAGGGATTAGGGTTTAAAGTATAGTGTTGAGGGTTTAGAGTTTAGAGTTTAGAGTTGAGGGTTTAGGGATTAGGGTTTAGAGTTGATGGATTAGGGTTTAAGGCATAGTACTATTTAGGGTTGAGGGTTTAGGGATAAGGTTTAGGATTTAAGGTTCAAGTGTTGAGGGTTGAGGCTTTAGGGATAGGGTTTAAGGTTTAACGATAAGGGATTAAGGTTTAGGGTTAAGGGATTAGGGTTTAGTGTTGAGGGATTAAAGTTTAAGGTATAGTGTTTAGGGTTGAGGGTTTAGGGTTTAAGGTTTAAGGGTTGAGGCTTTAGGCTTTAGGGATAGCATTTAAGGTTGAGGGATTAGGGTTTAAGGTATAATGTTTAGGGTTGAGGGTTGAAGGACATGTTACGCTACATTGAAAGGTTATAGTCCCATTCTCTAATGATGTCCTCGTGCATGACCATGTCAAGTGCCCTCATCAATGTTGGTAAGGGATACATGGAAGGCAAATGGATTAGGCAGATAGTGGATTATGACGTGGATTCTAGAGGGGACAAAAGTGGATTATGATGTGGATTATGTTGGACTTATGCCAAAACATGGACTATAGGGATGGTATGTGGAGGGTATGTAGGATAGTGGATGAATGATGGTAGATTTATTGTGGAATGGAAGGGAACCATGACCAATGGTTGCACACATCATGATAAACATTGAAGCTTGTGATGCGGAGGTGGTGTAAGGTGCAATGGAGATGTTTGCTTAGGAGATGGATGATGAAGGGCTTTAGGAACCCAAATGTTTTGACACTTTTGAGCAGAATGGGAATTTGAGATGGGAGTAGATGGTTGGGACTTTTTAGAGGTAGATGCCTCATTTAACTTGATTTCTTGTTGCTTAGGTACCCATACCATTTTAGTTTTGGGCTTTTCTTATAAAGGTATGGGCTTGGATAACTTTTTGGGTTGATTTTTCTTTGACTCTTTGTTTTTATGTCCTGAGGCATGAGGACTCTTAGGATGTTTGGCTTTATCAGTAGAGGCATCTAATTTTGCATTTCTGGATCCCTTGGGGATGGTGGAATGAGTGGAAGCTTTAAGTCTAACTTTAAGATTAGGGTTGAGGGTTGAGGGATTAGGGTTTAAGGTATAGTGTTGATGGTTTAGGGTTTAAGGTTGAGGGTTTAGGGTTTAGGGATTAGGGTTTAGAGTTGAGGGATTAGGGTTTAAGGCATAGTGTTGTTTAGGGTTGAGGGTTTAGGGATAGGGTTTAGGATTTAAGGTTCAAGTGTTGAGGGTTGAGTCTTTAGGGATAGGGTTTAAGGTTTAGAGATAAGGGATTAGGGTTTAGGGTTGAGGAATTAGGGTTTAGTGTTGAGGGATTAGAGTTTAAGGTATAGTGTTTAGGGTTTAGGGATAGGGTTTAGGGTTTAAGGTTTAAGGGTTGAGGCTTCAGGGTTTAGGGATAGCGTTTAGGGTTGAGGGATTAGGGTTTAATGTATAGTGTTTAGGGTTGAGGGTTGAACGATGCATTATGCTACCTTGAAAGGTTATAGTCCCATTAGAGAATGATGTCCTCACGTATGACCATGTCAAGTCCCATCATCGATTGGTAAGGGATACATGGAAGGCAAATGGATTAGGCAGATAATGGATTATGCCATGGCTTCTAGAGGGGAGAAAAGTGGATAATGATGTGGATTATGTAGGGAAAATAGTGGATTATGATGTGGATTATGTTGGACCTAAGCCAAAGCATGGACCATAGGGATGGTATGTGGAGGGTAAGTAGGATAGTGGATGAATGATGGTAGATTTATTGCAGAATGGAAGGGAACCATGACCAATGGTTGCACACATCATGATAAACGTTGAAGCTTGTGATGCAGAGGTGGTGTAGGGTGCAATGGAGATGTTTGCTTAGGAGATGGATGATGAAGGGCTTTAGGAACCCACATAGACTTAGGCATTTTATTACTTTTGTTATGCTTGTGGATTGGAATGTTTTGACACTTTTGAGCAGAATGGGAATTTGAGATGGAAGTAGATGGTTGAGATTTTTTAGAGGTAGATGCCTCATTTAACTTGATTTCTTGTTGATTAGGTACCCATACCATTTTGGTTTTGGACTTTGCTTGTGGGGATATGGGCTTGGATAACTTTTTTGATTGATTTTTCTTTAGCTCTTTGTTTTTATGTCATGAGGCATGAGGACCCTTAGGATGTTTGACTTTATCAGTAGAGGCATCCAATTTTTCATTTCTAGATCCCTTGGGGATGGTGGGATGAGTGAAATCTTTAAGTTTAGCTTTAAGATTAGGGTTGAGGGTTGAGGGTTTTGGGTTTAGCATTTAGAGATTAGGGTTTAGAGTTAAGGGATTAGGGTTTAAGGCATAGTGTTTAGGGTTGAGGGTTTAGGGATAGGGTTTAGGATTTAAGGTTCAAGTGTTATGGATTGAGGCTTTAGGGATAGGGTTTAAGGTTTAGCGATAAGGGATTAGGGTTTAGGGTTGACAGATTAGGGTTTAGGGTTGAGGGATTAGAGTTTAGGGATCTTTACTCCTAAATCTTTACTCTTTTTCTTTGCATGTCAGTCCATCAATTGTGCAAGTGACTTGCAACAAAACATTGGCATGTTGGCATGAGGAACAATTTGGTTTGGCACAGCTAGGCACTAAATTAGGCACACTTCACGATGGTTTTGTTGCCCCAAAGAGATTACATTTAGGGCTAAAATTTGGTGCTAAAGTCAGTGTTAGAGATGTCGACTTTAGTGCCGACTAATGAATCGAAAAAAAAAAAAATCATGCCTGCGTTAAAACATACCACACAAAAAAAACACAAATTCAAGTTAATACATTTAAGCCCACAACACAGTGTACACTACCTCTATTTCAAGTTTCCTGCTAAGAATTGTAGACTGTGAAGCGATAAATTTATTAGGTCGAAAACAGAAGTTACTAATAATTTTCTACAACGGATCTTTGAATTTGTATTTTATTCATTTTTGGTTCTAGACATCCAGAAGATACAAAATTACTTTAGCTAGCTACTAAATTTGGGGTTTCTAATGCTAAATTTGGGGTTTCTAGTTGCCTCAGCCATTCAATCAAGCTTGTTTGTCTGCCTTTTAGCAAGTAAGTTCCAATTACTGAGCAATTTACTCTTGACCTAGGTTTTTATCAATTTTGATATAATTTTGAGCTCAAAGAAAGTTTTTCTAAGATGTTGTACTCATGCTTTAGGGTAAATTTGAGTAGTAATGTTGTTAATTATGCTTGCTTGCAGTATAACTTGCATTTACCATTTTTGGAAGGCCTATCGAATAAGGTCTCTTTGTACCCAAAATATGAGCTATTACGATTTGTTTTTGGCTACGATTGGTCAAGCACGTTGTTAATTCATACCTGGCTATTATTGCCTCCACAGACTAGACATAAATAATTTGCCCTAGGTCACCTCAAAATGTCAAGCAATCAAGGAAAGGGAGAAAACTCTGGCCACACTCAGGTAATTCACTGTCAATTGATAGATTTGTAAATGTTTCCCTTGTTTCTTTGATTTTTAGTATTTACTTTTCTATTTCTAAATTTAAAAGAAGAAAATTATTATATATATAGGTACATGAGACTAACAAAGATAAGGAGGCATTGGCTTTCATATTGGGGGTAGAGGCAATGGACAAATTGGATGGTGTTGACTTGACAATGCTTGACAGATACATAGAAAAATGATCTAGTAAAGCCCCTAAAACATTGCAACCAAATCAACAGTGTTAAAGGGAATCAATTGATTTCCCAACCAGTCATGGATCAGGGCAAAAGATCCAGGAGGAAATCAATAACAGTAACCTCTAAGAATGTGGAATAGGGAGTAGAGGCTTCCAATGTCCCAACCACTCCTAGGACACAGACTTCTTCAACCACCATGCCATGTTTTGCATCTTGCATTGGTAGCTACGATACCAAGATAGAATATGATGTGGTTTCGGGGGAAGTTCGAATGATAGATGCTGGAAAAATGTTTGTGAATAGGTTGAAGGAATCATGCCTTCAATGGTTCAAAGACCATCTACATTTACCATTCTCAAAGATACCCATGCACCTACAAAAAGTAGTTATCCATGACATGGAGACTGAATTTGGCACAGGTTGGTCTATAAAGAAAATAAAGCTATGAATGTCAAAATACTACAAGAGATTTTGGTGCAACCAAACAAAGAAGATAAAAAAAATCCCTCTCGAGCTAAGGCTCAAAAAAAGGCTAATTGATGTAAGTCTGAAAGTATGGAAAGAGCTTGTAAAAGCATATGAGAAGTCTGATGCACGGAGGAAGTCTGGTGAGGAGAGTATGCAGGTATTTGAATTTACTCAAAAGATTTTATCAAATTTATTAAACAATTTTTAAATTTTATTTGTGCATAATTAAATTGAATTAGTATATGTTGCAGGACAAGGCCTCCAAGGCTAGGCTTGACAAAATTCATGCCACTCATCACAATGGCCAGAAAGGTTTACAAGCCTTGGTTTGTACATTTGTAAGTATATTTAATATGTTAAATGATTTTTTTTTTAATTTCCTAGGAAAAATTAAATGATTGCATATTAATTAGTTTAACTAGTCCATGTGCCATGTTTTGACAGGAGGAGAAATATGGCTGGCAACCAACGCAATTTGAAAAGGAAATGTTACAAAGCAAAAAGTGGACCAATTTTGTAATCTAGATGGAGAATGAGGTATCAATAGTTGACTTCCAATAACTTAGTTGGATATTATTGTGTTAATAGGTCAATTTGCATTTCTTGTGTTGAGTTTCAATAATCTTTGAAGAGGTTATAGAGTGATACTTGAGACAAACAGTTACAGTTGTACTCTATTTGTTGTGTTTGGTTTCTATTGATCTTCTTATCTTTTTGACTCAAGTGGATTGTTATTCATAGGTCACTTGTCATTCTTGTTGATCATGTGGATGTAGTTATCATTGAGTTTTTAGGTGGTCTCCTAAGTGAATAGACCAAAGGGTTTATCTCAAGTCTTTGTTTCCTAACCTTTTATTATAAGACTTAAAGGGGGGCATGCATTACAGTTACATTGTTGGTTATATTTCAAACCTTTGAAATATAATGGTGGACATTTAAATTTTAATATGCACATTTTTTTTTGTTGAGAAGGAGCCATCATTGATAGTAGGCATTAACTCTCCTCTGCCATAATAGCTTTGGGAAGCAATAGTCTTTAATGTGCTTGGTTTTGGGGTTTGTGAAGGAGAAAAGGAAGGAGTGGGGAACCATTTTGGGGGGGAATTCTTCTTTTTGCTTTGGGGTTCAGGAAGGAAGGTTGATGGTTGGACTATAAGTGATTTAGAGGAAGGGAGACTTTGGGTGTGCTCATCATGTTGGCTGAGTGTCTTGTTGTTTGGGTTGGAGACTAAGAATCAAATCACCAACTAGTCTTCTTCAACTAAGCTAACCTTTCTTTGAAGTAAAGCTCCTTGTTATCCATTCTTGTAAAATTACACTAACCATTTTGGTGAAACATTTCCTTTAACTTGTGTAACTGTATGTGGTCTTGTGAAAGCCTATGCTAAAGGATTTGGATGAGGAAAATATTGTTAACTATGAGAGTTCAGACTTAAGATCATGGGACTCACGAACTGTGGAAAACTATTGGTTATTGTGTTTTGGATTTCTATCATGAAGGAAGCTACATTAATTTGGTCACAGTTTGAGGTGGAGTTTCAAACATTGACTAGATTTGCTACAATGCTATCATTGCAACATACCATGAGTCTTGAGGAAACCTGGCCTGGTTCATGGTTATCTTTTTTGACATGGTTGTAAACCCTAATGGTGTTGGTATTTCACCTATAAATGTCCACTCTCTCAATTGTGGATGCGAGGTCTTCTTGGGATTAATAATGCCACTCCTAGGTGGGGTTTTGGGATGGTTTTGGATCCTTGGTTCAGGTCAACTTGCCCCTCAACACTCCCTCCAAGGTTATGAGGTTTGCATTACTAACGCCAAAATGGAATACAATGTTGAAACAACACTACATGATTGTATTTGATTACCAGTTGACTCTTGGAAAGAATGGGTTTTGTCAATTGCATACAATTGTGTAACATTACAATAGTTGTATTGTACTTGTAACTAGAACAGTCTATTGTGAAGGCATTCATTTGATGAGAATGACCTTTGAGTTCATTGTAATGACTTGCACTAACATAGAAATGTGATTTCAAACTAGTATTTATTAAATTGGAGACTATTTGTGAACAAATTTATCTTAGTATGGACTTCCCTGTGTTTGAATGACTAAGCACTACCCACGGAATAGTAGATATTATGTAATTGTGATCATTGAGTCATTTGGATAGAGGACTCATAAATGGAATATAGGACCTTCTGTTTCATTGTCCATAAAATCCTAAGGGTTGATTAAGTTATTGTGCATGGATGTAAATGGAAACTTTAAGCTCTCTGAAGGCTTGCTTATTGTTTACAAAGTAGCATTAATTTCTTATTTTAACTGTGGAAACATCTTGTGGATACTAGTATGGTGTTGACTAAGGAATTATCTTGTAAACACTAGAAAGGTCTATGCATGTTAATCATAGACTGTAACCCTACATTTGGAAGGAAATTATTAGTGTAGATGTGATATATACCGTACAGTGGTGTCTGGTCTATGGAATGACATCTTTAGTAGGAGGTACCTTTAGATTTCTGTAGCATCATGTCTAGGCTAAGGTACCGTAAAGTTAAGTGTGCATTGTATGGTGTTATTGTATTGGAGGTTGTTGTAGGCAAAACAACTACCTAGTTTAAAATTGGCCCTTCTTTAAGCAACATATGTAGCAATGAGACTTAGGATTCTTGAAAATGAGAAGCATCCTTCTCCCCATACAACCTGCTAAATAGGGCCACTATGTTTTTTTACTGAACCCTTTAGGCTGATGGAAGGGTACCATTTAGTGTTCCTAGAAGTTAATTATCTAACTCCTCCTCTTGAGCTAATTTCCTTGTATGATGAACTTGATGATTGGAATGACCATCTTGAAGATGTAATTGAAGACTTTTGTGCTTGTGTAGTGTTGCAAATGTACACTCCATGGGGACAAAACTTGTAGATCTTAGTGTTAATCATGATATAGGCACAAGTTTTTTAATTGTTGGTCATGTAAATGTGAGTTTTCAGCTACCACAAGTGTACTCTTAAGGATAGTCTCACTAAGGAAAGCATGGATGTAAGAGTCAAACTTGAGATACATGATCTTGACTTTCTTCTTGGTATACCTAAAGTTTCTAATCTCTTTGTTAATGAGCTAGTTGTCAATTTGAACCAAGGATGTGCTTCCAACATTTGTGATGATATTTGCATTCATGAGGATGATAAGTTACATCAAAATATCAAAAGTTACATAGCCTTTGAGATGGATTTTATCCCATCCACAAGGGAGTTAATTCATTCCAGCTGTTTTGCTAAGAATAGATCACCATATAGGCTTACAAAGTTTACAAAAGTAGTCATGTCACAGTTTTCTAATCCCTCTCTAAAGATCTTGAGGGCTTCTTCAGTTTTCTTCTTCTTCTCGATTGCCTCTGTGTCGAAGACTCCACAGATGAAACAGTTTTTGCATTTGGGTTAGTGAACTGGCCTGCAATAATAACATCATCCCTGATCCCCTCATTGACCAAAAAAACCTGTAAATATTGATGCCCTGGCAAGAGACCCTATGGCTTGGATGACAATCACATAGAAATGCTCTAAAAGGACACCATCATGGATATGGCTGCCCTACGCTCCCCTTATCCCTGTAATCTCTTTGATGGCATTACGTAGCCCCTTCTCCTCTGTACTGAATAAGTGACAGACTTGATGGTCCACTAACTCCTCCAAGCACTTGCAGTGGACTCTGAAGTATTTTCTGCTCTCCATTGTTGTGGGAGACTTTGAGTCATCCTCCTAAAATAGGAAGTTTCTCTCAATTACCTTCCTCGTGACTTACTTACATTGTCTAAAAGTTGCAGGTTTTATGATGCTTTTTGCCTGTCTGAACCATCCTCACTTCTGCAAAAGGAACGCTTGATTGACTCTTCCCTAATCAAACCAGACTGGGGATAGTCCTTCCTATCTCCTCCAGGATTTCCTATCTTGGAGAAATCCATGCTCACTGTCGATTCTTCTGAGACCTCCTGCCTTGAGTTGTACTTACAAAATTCCTAAATCCCCATCATCCTCTATTAGCATCTTTCTCAGATCCTCGAAACACTACCCTTCTAAAAAGTATTCCTCCCCCATTTCCTGGTCAACCCCTCGATTCGCTAGGAGATCAACCACCCCATTGGCCTCTCTATATACGTGCATGGTTGACCTCCTTACCCATGCTGGCTATCTTGAAGACACCCTAAACTTTATAATTGAAATACCTGTTAAATTTGTGTTGGTTGTATGCATGTGTTTTCTTGGTGCCTGTAGATCACATATGAATATAGGCTAGGAGTATTTATAGCAACACTACTTTTTTATTTGGATCCTAAAATGCTACACATCTTATGTTCTTCTCTCAAACATCTATCCACAAGTGGGCAGGTGTGGTGAGGTAAGGAGATTGATGAAAGATAGAGGAATTTAAAAAATGCTCGGATGTAGTTAGATTGAAGGGCATAAATGGTACATGTCTTTTTGTGTATGAGACAGATCACATCCATAGACAAAGGAGACCTATGAAAAGTCAGAGAAGTTGTCTTGGAAGATGAAGGCGGCAAGGTATTTTCCAAATTCAAGAATTTAATTAATGTTGTGGAAGGATGGGAAAAAGAATTATTTCTTTGCCACCATGGTGAAAAGTTAGCAATTGCATTTGGTTTGTTAAACATGCCCCATGGAACAACTACTAGACCTTTATCTTAAGGTTACTCATGAACCTTAAGATAAGTAATTATTGAAAAAAAAACTATGCATTCATTAATGACATGTAAGAGAATTTAATCAATTGCTACTTAAAAACTCTTTAATGCTTCTGTCTAATGTAGGTTATTAGATTAATAGTGAAAAAAAACATACATTGACCACACAATTTGTGGCACTTAAGGTTATGTAATAGAATTCACAGTTGATAGTTAAATTGTATAACAAATTTTTTTATGATCTTTAGTAACGTTTATTAGAATTGTTGCATGTTTTACATCATTGGAATGACATATTAGTTGTAACATTTTTGAAATTTTATTATGGTATGTTCACTTTGATATGATGTAATATGATTATGGTTTCGTTTCATATGTTGGAATATTAGATATATAACATAAAAATAAATTATTACATAAAATAAATAATAACTTTTCATTTTAAATGTTTTTTTTTGCAGAACACATGTTTTCCAGAAGATGAAGATGATCCTGATGATATAGATCCAGATTATATTGGTTTTGGTACAGATCACGTGGTAGAGGATGATGATGATGCAAATATAGAAGACAATGAGGCCAATGATGATGATGATGACGATGATGATGATCATGATGATGATGATCATGATGGTGATGATGATGATGAGGTAGTTGCTGGTAGTAGCCAGTGACATTCATGATCATATAGACAACATCATGGATCATTGTTGATATATCGTTATGATGCCTCTTTTCATGGTTACTATCATATGTATCATTTTCATGGCCTGCAGTACCATATTATTGAGTTGTATCATTTTCACATGTATCAATTTGACTTATATCATTTGGACATGTATCATATTGACTTGTATCATTTTGAGTTACATAATTTATCATTTTTACTTATATCATTTGTACATGTATCATTTTGACTTATGTCGACTATTGGACATGTATCATTCTAACATGTTATTGATCTACTGGCATATTTGACTTTCACTTGTTTTAGTTATATATGATGATGATCTTATCAATATTGACTTGTCAATTTATATATATTGAAAGTGGTCGATGAATTTTGGATGGATATTTATTACGCATGATGATTTTAATTTACTGCTCAGGATGAAGTTGTAAAATTCAATTAAATTATAGATATTTGACTCACTTGTCTTAATTATAGATGATGATCATGTTATAATAATTATCTTGTTATTTTATAAGAATTATCTTTTTTTTTTATATAATTATCTTGTTAAATTGGAAGCAAAACCCAAAGCAACAAAGGAGGTCATAATGGAAGAAAAACTTGGCATCAATTAGGAAGCCAAAAAAGAAGTTATTTTCAACGCCATACAAGAAGCAAAATATGAAGCACGACTAAGAGAAAAACTAGAAGCAAAAATGGGAACAGACATGGAAGCAAAACTGGAAGCTAAATTGGGTGCAAAATCTGGCGCTAAATTGGAAGCAAAAATAGAAGCAAACTTGGAAGCAAAAATGGAAGCATATCTAGAAGCAAAAATGGAAGCAAAACCCGAAGCAAACCTAGAAGCAAAATCGGAAGCAAAACTAGAAGCAAACCTGGAAGCAAAACTGGAAGTAAAACTAGAAGCAAAATTGGAAGCAAAAACTGGAAGCAAACTTGGAAGCAACTCAAGAAGCCAAACTAGAAGCAAAATTAGAAGCCAAACACGAAGCCAAATCCGGTGCTAAATTGGAAGCAAATATGGAAGCAAAATGGGAAGCAAAATTAGAAGCAAAAATTGAAGCAAAACCAGAAGTAAAACTGGAAGCAAACTTGGAAGCAACACAAGAAGCAAAACCAAAAGCAAAATCGGAAGCCAAACTGGAAGCCAAATTGGGTGCCAAATTTGGCTCTAAATTGGAAGAAAATTTGGAAGCAAAATTAGAAGCAAAAATTGAAGCAAAACTAGAAGCAAACCTAGAAGCAAAACTGGAAGCAACACAAGAAGCAAAACTAGAAGAAAAATCGGAAGTTAATTTGGGTGCCAAATCCGATGCTAAATTGGAAGCATCACGGGAAGCAAAACAAGAAGCAAACCTAGAAGCAAAACCAGAAGCAAAATTGGAAGCCAAATTGGGTGTCAAATCCAACGCCAAATCTAGATATTGCTTTCCAGTGCTAAATCCGGTGCCAAATCTGGCTATTGCTATCTGGTGCCAATGTCGGTGCTAAATATGGTGCCGAAGTAAGCATGCAAAATTGCATGAATTTTTGCACCGAAAAAAGTGTCCGATTCCTGCAATTGCACTAAATTCTTGCACTATTTTAGGTGTTAATTGCCTGTTCTATTGTAGTGGCTACAAGTCTTCTTCTCCTTCATAATTTTTTTGGTTTAATCATAGGCTTTGATGTTACTGGTGTTTTTTGGTTGTTTAAGAATGTTTTGTTGAATTCTATAATTTTTCTATTTTGTTATAGAATGAGGATTTTGAATACGAAGTAGACAATTTTTTCTCAGTTAGCTGCTAATATTAATGTAGATTATGGAGTTCCAAATTTCAAAATGTTGTGCTCCAACTGCCCTTTGCAACAGGGTATTAAAAGCTTATCCATGTATGTACTCTTCAAAGAATTGAAATTCCAACACATCTTTTTTGTTTAATGTGTCGCACATAATATGTTTAATGTAGAGAAAATTCTTGAATAGTCAGAAGTTGAACCATTTTTTGCAAAAACTATAGAGATTGTCGAATTCTAAACTAATTTTGCAAATACACAACAATAAATGTAAATATTGTCTAGAATTTCAACCATTTGCAAAGAAATAAATTTAAATATATTATAAAATATATTGTTCTTGTATATATGCAGCAAAAATATTGAACTTTTTGCTAAACTTGTGCACTTTTTTGGGTGTGCATGCTTTTCGTTGAACCAAATTTTGTTCCAGCTATTCTCTTTGGTTCTTTTTAAATTTTAGTTGAATGTGTAAATTTATTAAGGTAAATTCTTTAAAAAAAAATTCATGGCATAAATCCTTCTAGCCATTGAATTGAATATGAACCAAAATTGTAAAGATTCTATTTAATATACTATTTTTGTCAATGTAAGGTGAAAAAACTTTAAACAATTGTTAAACAAACTGTTGAAGTTTTGAAGATATTAATAAATATAAATTTTATTATGTACATTTAGTATACTAGAAGCTCTAAATATTGCCTTTATTTAGCTGAATTTTGATTAGTAATTTTTATTTTTATTTTAAAAAATAGTCAAATGTGATATGTTACCAGAGATTTCTTCAAATTTTTGTTGTTTGATATGTTGTACAGACTTTATATATATGAAAAAAAAGGACTAATAAAAAATGGTTGTGGCAACATTTTCAAAATCTATGTGTGTGGAAGATTTAGGCCGTGAACAGATGATTCTACCCATGAATAACAGTTTGTTTACTCTTGTGAATGCATATTATTTATGTAAACTAAAATGTGAATGCAAGTGTGTCGTGAAAACTATGCACAACCACATCGGTTAAACTTAAAAGGCACAAATCACTACAATACTACCCAGTATTCAATTAACTTGATATTAGAGGAGATACCAATAGACTAGGACATTTGACATTATTTCTTATTTCTTTTTTTATTTCAATTGATGACACATTTAGTAGATTAATATACAAGAAGACATAGATGTTGGTGGTTTTGATATTTCAAAGTCTCCAAATTCTAGTTATAGTAATTCTTTCCTTGGAAATGAAGATGAGGCACAAGAGCCAACTACAATTCCTCCATATTTTCATCACACTTTGTTAATTTCTTCTACCAATATAGATGCATTTGCTAGTTTGCCGCATTTGTAGAATGTGATACTAGACCATCTTTATATTGGAAATGCAAAAAATACATGTTTGGTGGTAGCACTTGGGTTAACACATCGGTTCCATTCAAAGTTTGTGGCTATTGTACTTTATAAACCTATTCACATGCAAGGCATGTAAAATTTTTGCACTGCATTTTTCATTAACTAATTTGTTTGCAAGGTAAAGTTGTTCTTTTATTCTCAAGACAAGAATTGCATCTTCTATATGTCAAAGTTGCATCTTGTGCATGTCAAACTTCTTAGAGTGAGAATAATATGTTTGTCTTGTATGTTAGAATATTAATTGATTGAAAAAACAATGCTTAAAAGATCAAGATTACCAAAAGTCCACAAACATGGATGCAAGAGAGAATGTGATTTATGGATGTGTTTTTCTTGATCCAAATTTGTGGTTTTGAACAATGTGTTTAGAACAAGATTATGTTTACACAATCTTGAATCATGACTACATTTGTTTCTCCATTTAATGGTTTACAGTAATCCAAACATAAGTTCTGGAGAAGAGGGCATCTTTTATGATGTAGGAGCATCCGAGTCCTAGAGCAATCCTATATCACCTAAAAAGATTGTCCTTGCTTTGTTTGTTCATTTTCTTCTTGTTTTTTATTGTAAGAGTTGGTGATCAAGATTCCAAACAAAATCTTAAGGATTCATGGCCAACTGAAGGGTTCTCCTTATTAAGGAGCCAAATGGGTTCTCACAGTTCAAGTTTGGTGAAATTCTGATCAAAATGGAGCAAGTTATGTTGTTCTGAAACTTTGGCCTGTAATTAGATTAGCGGTATCTTTGAACCTTGTCAATTCCTTTTGTAGACCTTTAGTGCTTAGTTGAATATGTGGGACTTTCAACCCCTACCAAACACATCCCTTTTCTCCCCAAATCACCACAATATCCTGTTGCCTTCAATTTCCTACTAAGTCCCAATGGACTTAATGTTGGCAAGAGACACTATATGGACTCATAAATGTTGTCATTGATGGCAACAAAGGTTATCCCACACATCCACAGGACATGATGAGTCTTTACCAAAAGTCAGATTGAAGAAGTGTTGAGGTCTGGTAAGCAAGAACAGAGCACTCAATAAGGTTTGACAAACAGGTCCGAATCTCTCAGAAGAAGTATCTCAGTAAAGTGCAGATTTGGGGAAGTCAAGAGGAGTACCTTGACAAATAGAATCCAAGGATTTAGACTCCGATGTTGAAAGGATGAGGAGATATGAATACTTGAGTGTCGGGTTCCTGATTGACAGTGTGAACAGAGGAAGAACTGACTGGCAGAACATCAGACATTATTCCGGATGTGTTACTGATGATGGTAAAGGTTCTTAAGGTGTAAGTTATGATTGGCTGACATGATTGATGACTTCTACCAGTAAATCCTTGATCCGCATTACTTGGTATGCAAGGATTCAGCCGACAGATCAGAGTTTGAGGAAAATATTGACTATTCCGGATGCCAACTAGAAAGGTGATGAAATCACTTGTGCGAATATATATACATGATTGATTTAGATGTGAAGGTGTGTGTGGTGTGTTTTGTTGGTGTGAAGAAAAGTAGAAGAGCAGAGTGAAGATAGTAAAAGAGGTCTGGAATGTGACAGTACAGCTGCATCAAAAGAGAGTAAGAATGAAGTGCAACAAATCAGTTTATTGAGCTTAATCAAAACTGAACCTCAGCATGTGTGGATGCTTCTCATCAGTTCAAACATTGAGTTACCCTTCTTTTCTATAGACAGTGAGTCTCTTGTAGGTAGTGAGCCTCTTGTGAGCAGTGTGCTCAGACAGTGAGCCCTAATTGGCATGTGCCATTTTGTATCTTCTATTCTTCTAACAAAGAATAATATCTTGGGTTAATCACCCCGTGGTTTTTCCCTTAACCAGGTTTTCCATGTATAAAATCATTGTGTCATGTGTATTAGTGTTATTTCCTTTTCATGGTTATGTTTTGCTCATTTGATTTGATACTGCATTAACTGTTAAAAAGGGTTCAAAAGGTAAAAGATTAAGATAACTGATTCACCCCCCCTCTTAGTTATCAACACTTAAAACTTCCACCTACACCTTTATTTGTCTGGCTTGAGGAGCTTTGGTGTGCATGTGGATCTATGAGACTTTCGACCCATCTCAGATCCCTTTGGATCCCTGCAAGTCCCAATGGACTTGAATCTTCCACCAACCCCACTCCTCACACTTCCTATGGAGCTTTCTATTGGCATCAGATATTAACCGTAAGCTTGGCTTTCCCCACATACCCTTTGAACCCGATAATTCCCACAATATTCCTTGAGCCCACTGCAAAATTCCTTAAGCCTAATTTTCTCGACAATATCCCAATGACCCTCAAATTTTAGCAAATCATCCAGAATGTACCCAAAAATGACAAAAATAGTTATAACGGCTTGCATAGTGGATCAAGGGAGCCAATAAATTTATGACACATGTCTGAACGTGGGTTGCCCACCACCTTGCTGCTTGGTTTTCCTTTAAATTGTGGATTCAATGCCTTTGGGGAGGACTTCTGTTAGAATGAAAATTGATAGAGATGTAGTAGTCTGAGAAGGGTTTGAATAGGAAGGCTAGAATGGTTTGATCTGACTGCATTAATGATTGTAAGGCAATGCCAAAGCATGCATGAAAGCAAGATTATAATATCATTGAACTCCTGTTGTAATTTCCAGTTACAAATGAATAGATATATTTATGTTTTGTTATTTGTGTATTGAATTGCTACTTGGTTTGGTAACTTGAAAAAGAACCTAAACCCTGACCTACATCTAGTGGCATTGGAGCCTAGGTTGAATTCCTTGAGATTGTGGAAGTGTTGAGCAAGGGACCCTAAGGATATTGTTGTAGGAAGAATGAAGAGGGAAAACCTACAACTACAGAGGGTCTACAAACATGGCACACTGGGCAAGAGGTAGAAGAGGAGCCACTCCAAGAACTAGGGATGCAGTACTAGCAAAGATTCTAAGAGGCATCATAGCTAGACTGGATGCAATGGAGAGAACACAATGCAAAGGAGTACCTGTAGAAGATGTGAGTGATAATGAAGAAGTTAGTGAAGAAGAAGTAGAAGAAGGTGGAGATGAACCTAAGAGGAGGTTATGAGTGCAATGATAAGAATTACTAGCAAACCTCATGTAGAACTACCAAGTTACAAAGGTAACCTAAATCTAGATGAGTTGATAGACTAGATTTTAGAGGTGGATAAATATTTTGAGTTGGAATCCATAACAAACCCCAAGTGGGTAAAACTTGCAACTATAAGGCTGAAGGGACATGCATCTCTGCGGTGGGATCATGTGCAAGTTGAAAGACAAAGAAAAGGAAAGGAGAAGATTAAAACCTGGGAGAGGATGGTGACTAAGTTGAAGGCAAAGTTCTTACCATCATACCACCATGTTCAAGATGTTGTAGAACCTCAAGCAGAGGGAGAAAAGTATGCAAGACTACATAGAAGAGTTTTATAGATTAAAGATCAGAGCTAGTCACATTGAAGATGATGTTGAGAAGGTCTCCAAGTATGTTAATGGTTTGTATTATTGTATCCAAGATGAAATTAGCATGGTTAGAATTACTAGTGTAGAAGAAGACTATCAATTTGCTTGAAGATAGAGGAAATAATCTTTAGAAGATAGAATAGTTCTAAGGAAAGAGGTAAACCCTCAAGAGGAAGAGGGCAATCAAATCATGGACATGGTTATTAGGATAAGCAATGAGAAGCAAGTACTTCTGATACCAGTACCCAAGGAGGTAGAGTAAGGATTTATTACTCTAGAGGTAGATGAAATTTTGGAAGAGGAAGAGGATTTAGTGGAACATGTTTCCAGTGTGGACAGGTTGGACATAGGGCATTTGAATATGCTCAAATACAACAAAGCAATAGAAAAGGAAAAGAAACTAGGGTCCATATAGTACAAGCTAAGAAGGAGAGTGTGGAAAGTGTATCCTCACCAAAATATGGAGAAGAATTAGAGGATGGAGAATCCTTGATGCTAAGGAGAGTTCTTCTAAAACTAGAGAAGGTACAAGGGGAACTAGAACAAAGAAAAAATCTATTTAGAACCAGATGTAAGCCTAGAGGAAAATGCTACAAAGTCATTGTGGATAGTGGAAACACTAACAACTTAGTGGTAGAAGAGATGGTGGATAAACTAAATCTAAGAAGGCTAAAGTATCCAACTCCCTACAAGGTTTACTAGTTGTAGAGGGGACATTAGTTGTTGGTAAGTGAACAGTGGCTTGTTAACTTTTGCATTGGAAATTATAGAGATGAAATAATGTGTGACATAATGCTAATGGACGCATGCCACATTCTGTTAGGTAGACCTTGGCAATATGATAGACAGGCCATTCATGATGGAAAGAATAATTGTATTAAAATCAAGAAAGATGGAGTTGAGTATGTGTTGAATCCCTTGAAGGATAAGGAAGAGGAGGTTGAGAAAACCAATAGGGTTTGTCTAGTGACTGGAAAATAGTTCCTAAAGGATATAATAAAGGATAAGGTATGTTTTGCCTTCCTACCTAAGATTAGAGAGGTTAGGACAACAGAGAAATGGGAAGAAGTTCCCATAGAAGTCCAAGAAATTTTGAATGAATTCACTAAAATTCTAATGGACTTACTTGATGGATTACCTCTAGCAAGAAGCATAAGCCACTGCATGGACTTGATACTGAGTGCAATCCTACCAAGTAAGGCACCATATACAATGAAACCCATGGAAAATGAAGAGATGAACAAATAAGTGCAAGAGTTGTTGGGAAAGGGATTGATTAGAAAGATCTTTCATTTGTTGAAAAAGAAGGTAACAAAACGACCAGTGTTGGCATTGCCAGACTTTGGAAAAGTTTTTCAAGTGGATTGTGGTGCCAATGGAAGAGGAAGTACCTAGTTTATGACCAAGAATTCAATGCTATAGTGCAGGCCTTGAAGAAGTGGAGGCATTACTTGTTGTCAAATGAGTTTGTACTGTACACAGACCACCATGCCTTGAAATACATCAATAGTGAAGGTAAGTTAAATCAAATGCATATGAAATGGGTGGAGTTCTTGCAAAGTTATTCTTTTGTCTTGAAACATAGGATGGAAAGTCAAACAAGGTAGCAGATGCACTTAGCAAAAGGTGTTTATTGATGAATAAGTTAAGGGTTAGTGATGTTGGATTTAATGCAATGAAGGAGTTTTGTCTTGATGATCTTGATTTTAGGGAAGCATGGACAACTAGTAGAAGTCTAGTGGAGGGAGAGAGGACTTCATGATTGGAGCATTTCATTCAAGATGGCTTATTGTTCAAAGGACATAAATTGTGTATACCCAGAGGTTCAATGAGAGAGAACCTAATAAGAGAAAAGAATAGTGGAGGCTTGAGTGGGCATTTTGGAATAGATAAGACATTGGCACAGCTAAGAGAAGGTTATTTTTGGTCTAGAATGAGTGTATATGAAGAGACTGGTACAAGGTTATAGATTTTGCTAGCATGCTAAAGGAGCAACACAAAACACATGACTATACCAACCATTACCTCTACTAGAGAGACCATGGGAGTACCTGAGTATGGATTTTGTTTTGGGTTTACCTTGAACATAGAGAGATAATGACTCAGTTTTTGTTGTAGTGGATAGATTTTTAAAGATGGTTCATTTCATACCATGTCAGAAGACAAGTGATGCATCCCACATAGCTACATTGTTTTTCAAAGTGGTAGTCAGGCTGCATGGATTGCCTAAGAGCATAGTCTTAGACAAGGACACCAAGTTTGTTGGCCATTTTTGGTGTAAATTGTGGAAGAAGATGGGCATTGAGTTAGGATTTAGTTCAACATATCATCCCCAAATTGATTGACAGACCAAGATTGAGAATAGAATTTTGGTAAACTTATTAAGATGTTTGGTGGGAGACAAACCACATCAATGGTATCTTATCTTGGAACAAGAAGAATTTTCTTTCAACAATTCAGTGAATATAAGTGCAAGAAAGAGCTCATTCCAAATAGTTTATGGGTACAACCCAAGTGGTGTTGATGAGCTAAGAGATAGTGTAGATTTAAATAGGAAGAGTGTTGTACTAGAAGATTTTATAGAATACATTCATGAGGTTCACAAGGAGATGAAGGAAAAGTTGGAGAAAAGTGCTAGCAAATACAAAGAACATGATGATATGCATGGAAGGGAACAAGAGTTCCAATTAGGTGACTTAGTTTTGGCACATTTGAGTAAAGAAAGGTTCTCATAGGGAACATACAATAAGTTGAATTTAAGAAAATAGGCCGATGAAAGGTGTTGAGGAAGTTCTCATCCAATGCCTATGAGATTGAGCTACCGGTAGGATTAGACATATCTCCCATTTTAATGTTGTTGATCTGTACAAGTTCCATGAAGGAGAGACGAGTTTACAAGGGGGTACACACTCTAGTTTGTATGGTTAAATTAATTACTTGAAAATAAAATGGAAGAAGTAGACAAATTGGTTGACTCTCAAGTGGCTAAAAAGACCAAGGGAAAGGACTGCATGGAATACCTAGCCTGATGGAAGAACAAAGTTGCAGATGAAGCTTCTTGGCTGAGTGCTGCAGAGCTAACCAAGTATGGAATTTTGGTTCTAGAATTGCCAAAATGTTCATGAATTTCCAACTCATGGAACATTTTAGTTACCCAATGTGTTTGATGTAGAAGCATCCGGGTCCTAGAGAAATCCTACATCACCCAAAAAGATTATCCTTGTTTTGTTTGTTCATTTTCTTCTTGTTTTTTGTTATAGGAGTTGGTGATCAAGATTCCAAAGAAATTCCTAAGGATTCATCACCAATTTAAGGTTTCACCTTATGAAGGAGCCAAATGGGTGCTCATAGTTCAATTTTGGTAAAATTCTAATCAAAATGGAGCAAGTTATGTTGTTACAGAACTTTGGCCTGCAACCAAATAAGTGGTACCTTTGAACCCTGTCGAATGCCCTCAAATCTCTGCTAATTCCCTATGGACTTAATTTTCCTTCTAGACACCTTTTGTGGACCTTTAGTACCTATCCAAATCTACGAGACTTCCGACCCCTACCAGACACATTTTTTTGGTCCTCGAATTGTCGCAATATCCTATTGCCTTCAATTTCCTGCTAAGTCCATATGGACTTAATACTTCCACCTACACCTTTATTCTTATGACTTGTAGAGCTTTGGTGTGAATGTAGATCTATGGATGTTTTGACCCATCCCATATCCCTTCAAATCCCCACAAATCCTGATGAACTTGAAACTTCTACCGACCCTACTCCTCACACTTCCTACGAAGCTTTCTATCGGCACCAGATATATTTTGTAAGCTCGACTTTCCTTGCATATCCTTTGAACTTGATACTCTCCTTAATATTACTTGAGCCCAGATTTTCCCTGCAAAATCCCTTAAGCTCAATTTTCTCTACAATATCCTGATGACCCTTAGATTTCTACAAACCATCCAGAACATGCATAGAAATGATAAAAGTAGTTATAATGGCCTGCATAGTGGATCAAGGGAGCTAATAAATGTTTGACAAGTGTCCCATCACATTTTATCATGGGTTGCCCACCACCTTGCTGCTTGGTTTTCCTTTAAATTGTGGATTTGATGCCTTTGGGGAGAACTTCTACTAGAATGAAAATCGAACAAAGTTGTAGCAATTTGAGGAGGGTTTGAACAAGAAGGCTAGAATGGTTTGATCTAACTACATGAATGATTGTAAGGTAATTCCAAGGCATGTATGAATACAAGATTGTAATATCATTGAACTCTTGTTGTAATTTCCAGTTGCAAATGAATAGAGAAATTTCTATTTTGTTGTTTGTGTATTGAATTGCAGCTTGGTTTGGTAACTTGACAAAGTCCTTGAACCCTGATCTGCATCATTTTATGATTAGCTGGTGCCTCTAGGATCAGGAAAGTGAAATGTATGTATCTAAGAACAATAAATATACCAACAAGATTAAAATTAAAATTGAAGGGATAGAATGTTTACTTATCAAATTAGCCCATTTAACCAATTGTGCATAAAGTTTAAGGATTAAATCTTTTAATCTATCTTATTGTCAACTATCATGCAGATCTATGAAGACAAGTTGTACAAGCTGTTGGGTGAATATTTTGTCGTTAACTCGCTAACGGCAAAATGGGTATATCAGCCACAGCTATGATGAGACAAAGTCTCTCCTCTCAGCAAGGGGAGGTTCCCTCTAATTACTTAACTTTTGCAAATCAAACAACTTATCAAATTTATGTACACTAAAAACTATGTTTGTGGTGGTTCCATCTCATCTCATTCTCTTTTTTCAGAATAGATGTTTATATTTCAAACTCTTGATATAAGACTCGTAAATTATCACAATATCATAGAAACACAAAGTTTTCTGTTACCTCACTTATTACTCGTAAACGGAAATATTTGAAGTAGAATGTAGCGCAAAGTCTTCACTCCTCCTCAAGATGATAAAAGTAAATCAAATAGAACAACTTGCAGCACAAAGTCTCCAAACTATTGTATTTTCACAAACATGAACATATAACCCACAACTGATTTGATAACACAAAGTTTACCAGAATCAAATTAAGAGCGCTCTTCAATCACTTGTAATAAACTCCACACTTCAATTATTATCAAATAAGACTATGATAGCAAGACGTAAGAACAAAACTATCACAACACAAATAATTCCAAGACAAAGATTGGAATTGAACTTGCTTTCTTGTATTGATAAATATTTGAATATTGATTTTCACAAAAAGCACAAAGTCTTGATTTGCTTCTCAATTCGCCAGAGTTTTCTTGCAATAGACAAAAGGTAGATATTTACAAAAGAGGTCCCCTTTATTTATAGGGAAAGACCTTGAGAAAATCTAGGAAATCTACAACTACTTTGACTTATTCAAAAATAGGAGTCCTTATTGACTTGGGACTTCCTATATTTTTACATGTAATTACATATTGAAAATGTACATGTAAAAATGTCCAAAATTGTTTTGAAAGTACATGTGAAAATCAGAAAATAAACTAAGGGGAAAAACCAGCTACTTCAAATTGTGTCACCACTTTTTCTCACGTGGTGATCATACATAGTGAAGGTCGCTTGCATCTCGATGCTATCTGGGTTGAATGCATTTTTGAAGATCATCCTGGCCCTCACTATAGCGTCCCTCACTGTAGTGATTGACTTGGCATGATTAGTTAACCTGGTCTTCAAATTGTCCAAGGTTAACTGGTTGTCTAAGAGGTTATCCATAGAAGTTATTGAAAATGCTTTATCTTCAAATTCTTTCTGGAACATGTCTTCAAATTCCTTAACCATTTCTTTTGCTGAAAGCAATTGGTTATCTTGTGATACCAATTTACAAGGCAGTTCCTCCAACTTATGCAAAAGGTTGACATCATTTTCTTCGCTGATTTCTTTTGCAGCCTCAAGATCCTTGATCAAATTCCTTAGCATACTGCTCCTGTACATCAGAGCTTCCTTTGTTTCAGTGTATGAATCCCTATTAGAAATGGTGCCAATGGATATCAAGGTACTTATTTTCAGCTTCCTCATTTCCACCCACTTATCATGAGTATCCTCTGTGCGCTCAATATCTTGAGAGATGGCATCAATGAGATCATTGAGTTCTGCCCTTACTTTCCTCATCTTATCCGTTTTCTCAAATACCTCCGTGAGCAAAGAGATTCCCTGTGCTCGCATCCTGTCTAAGTACTCTTCAAGTACTTTTCCTCTAAGGTGAGTCTTTTCTGCCTTCAGAATGACGGGGTCTTCTACAGAAACGACCTCTGGAGTAACTGCTTCTGAATTCAAAGTGATCTTTCTTACCACTGCAGTCAGCTGTTCTGCCTTTGCCTTATAGTAATCTTTCATTTCTTTTTCCCTGTCGAACTTCTGGATCAGGATATCCATGGCTGACTGCATATCATTTTTAGCGCTCTCATGGGTGATTTTGCCCAATTCAACCCTAGAAATTGAGTAGTCATTCATATCAAAATTTTCAACAGTTGCATCCTGTGGGGGTTTTGCTATCTCCAGAAATTTATGCCCCTTATCTTCAAGTACCCTGGAAAGGATCTTTGGTTTCTTCGGGGCCTTAGGCTTTGCAGGTACCAACTTAGTGAAATCAAAATCATTTGGAGAGATGACTTGCTTTTTTCTCTTTGGCGTGTAGGCTGACAACCAAGGTGGAAGCAGAGAAGTATGCACATTGGGATCCATTCCTACCGCTGGTGTTCCTGGAACTGTGCTTGTACTGGTGGTAGAAACAATAGGCGGGGTGTTGGTAAAAACTGCACCTGTTACATTGGCACTTGAAACTTGTTCAGTATTCATCACAAAATGATCAAACATAGACGTGTCTCCAATATCGAAAGATGAAGAAGACAAACTAGGAATTGAATCAGAAGAACGGAGAACATTTTCAAAAGTGCTGTGGGGATTATCGAAGATTATTTTAGGAGGAGAGGGGGATTCAGAGGAAGGAATGTTAATAGGGGAAGCAGACATAGGGGGTGCAACAGGTGTATTGTCCTTTGGAGAAAAAGCCTCTTCATCTTGTTGATCTAAATTCCTGTCTTCAACATCCATCTCTTCTGTAGCTGGCTCTTCAGTCACTGGATCTTCAGTCACTGGCTCCTCGACTTCCATCTCTTTTGGTTCAGGTTCCTCCTCAACGACTTTTGCTTTCACAAATCTGATTTTAGGTTTATGTGTTTTAGAGGATGATGGAGCATCACTCTTATTCTTCATTCTATTTTCAACCTTCTTACCAGTCTGCTCTTGAACTTCAGTTTCCGAACCAGTGAGGAATTCCTTCAGCGTAATTCCTTTATCTTCCAACCATTTATTGGTGTTAGCCAATATGGGCTCAAACCTCTTCCTTAATGAAGTTGACTCCTTTTGGGACCATTGGATTGGAGGTAAAGGAGTACTAGCTATCTTTTCTGCATCATACTTGGCATCAACCAATTCCCCATCATCCACAAGGTCTTCTGGAATATCAGCAAGCCCCAGATATTCAATTTGTTCTAGAGACAGCCTACTATAGTCTAGTTTCCTGATATCTTCCTCTGTCCTCAAATCTATCCAGACATCTTCCACCATGGGTTCGTGAAACTAAGTTTTCCTCCTAATTTTATCCTTCACGCCCCGGTAGTCAAATTTTGGCCTCCTCTTGAATTGCTTCATGGTGACCAACTGCATTTCTGTCTCCATAGCCCTTGCCTTTGCGGCAGTCAACACTGAATATCTACCGATTTCCACTGGAAACCTGAAGCCAGGCTTCTTGAGTTCCATTTGCTTGTTATGCACAACAATCATTTGTCTGCATAACTCCATCAAGACCAGTCTATCTGAAGGAAATCTAGGAAGCATATAAGGGTAGCCTTGGAAAAAGCCAACCCTCAAGTATGAGAAAGATGGAAATTGCATAAACATGCAACCAAAATCATTAACCACTGTCCATGCCTCGTCTGAAATTCTTCTCTGCTCTAGTTGGGGATCAAAAAGGCACAAGAATACAGCAAAGAACACATCATTCACTCTCCTGAAATGGTGAATTGAGCCTTTCAATGTCAGTTGAGAATAATACTGGTATACTGGGACTACTCTCCTATCCCCTTCTGATGATAATCCCAGAAAAATCCTCATGGAGGCTGCAATGTATACCAGATAGGAAGTCATGAAGAATTTAGAGGTAGTGGATACCTTTGTCAGCTGGTCATGCAAAGCGTTACTGATTTGTTCTCCCCAGAAAATAACTTGCTTACCTTGGAGTATGACCTTAATGAAAGGATACATCCATTCGTGAAATTGTGAAGAGGAAGACAAACCTCTTATCCTGCTGAGGAGGGTAATCAAGTCACCAACTTCTTCCACAAAATCACTTTGAGGAAAGCTACGTGGCCATCTAGACAAACTTGACCTCGCAATCTTCAACCATTTGTTGTTGATCACTTTCTTTGCTTTCTCTGGATTCTTGTCATATTCCTTTTGAGCTTCAACAAAGTCCAGCTTCAATACCTTTGTCGCAGGAGGACACATGAACACCTTGTCGATGAACTCAGGATCCAACCTGATTATTACATTACCACTGGCGTCCACCACGGCTCTAATATCTTTGTTATATAAATGTGCACACTGAAGAACAAATTCTGTATTGTGAGCCGCCATCGGGAAGGATGACACCAGATGAATATTACTTTCTACTATCTTCCTCATCATAGCACTGGGGTTGCTTGACTTGTTTCTCTCTACAAACTCAGCCATATCAACATGGCCAATCTCTGTATCTCTAATATCCTCAACATTAGAGTGGACTGAGGTGATTGGGAAAACACCTTGATATTTGTACTTCATTGCTTTTGCCTTCTTCGGGGACAAGTCAGTCATTTGGGCGAACTTTCACCGAGAAGAAGTCTGATGTTGAACGAAGCTCCACAGAAGAAACTGCAACAGAAATCATGATCATGCAATTAGGGAAAATATGGGCAATCTGGGAAAATTGCATGTTGATGATCACGACTATGGGAATGCTCTTGAAAAAAGGGCTATAGTGCGAGTTGGCCAAGAGTCAGAGGAGAAGCAGGCTCGGGAAATCAAAATTTGAAATTTTCCAGAGTTGGGAAAATTTGGGACATTTTTGCACGGGTGGCAAAATTCGCCGCCCTTGCATATGCAGGTTTTGTATTATTTGCACTGGCGGCAAATTTTTCTGCCAGTGCATGTTGAAAAAAGACTGAATTGGTATAAGCGGCAAAATTTGCCATCGATGCAAGAAATAAGGAAAAGCAAAAGGTTTATGTCGGAGCGGCAAAATTTGCCGACTCCACATTTGAGTTTTGCTGCTTTTTGGTGTTTGGTCGGCAAATTTCACCGACATCTCATGGGGAATTTCGTATATGTTCTAGCGGCATATTTCACCATCTTTGCTTTGAACTGTAAGGTGAAGTTCGCAGGTTTGAGTGCGAGGTTCTAGAGATTCGCCGACTAGACACTCGACAAGGGTCATGTAGCTTTTAGGTTGGCTCGGCGAAATCCGCCAATGTTACAACAATGGCATATAGCCAGGGTTTGGGGAATCTAGGGCAAAACCTAGAGCAGCACTGATCGGGGTTTTAGGGCGAAACCTAGGGCAAAACCTAGAGTCGAAACAAAAAATGAAAATGACAGACCAAAACAAAAACAAAAACGTAAAGAAAAACAAAAACAAAAAATAAAACACAAAAAAGAAACATCTTTGAATAAACCGTGAAGGAGAAGTGGAACGGAGGCAAGAGGTAAAACCTACCTGTTCTTGAATCCGAAACCCTAAGTCCGATGGCGACGGTCGATGGCGCAATCGAGCGGTGTTAGGAGAGTTTGGTATCTCAGCTCGGGAGAGAGGATGAAATGAGGAAACAAACCGTTAAAACACAATAAATAACCTGCGCATAAACGCTGAACGAGTGGCACGAGTGGCCATTAATGGCACTGCGTGACCAAGATCCCGAAGATCTTGTGCTAGTGGAGATTCCGGCCGTCGATGCAGGAAAGAAGGAAAAGCCAAAACATGCAATGACGGTGTAATTCGCCGACTTCACATTAAAAACAAAAGAACGCATGTAGTGGCGGCAAAATTTGCCGCCTCTACATGAAAAAGTGAAAAGCATGTGTAAAAGCAGCAAAATTCACCGCCACTACATATGTTTGAAAAACAAGGCAAATGAGACATGAAGGAGCGGCAAAATTCACCGACCTTACATATGAAGTCAAAAAGAGATATGCAGGAGTGGCAAAATTCGCCGCTCTTGCATATCAAGATTTCAAATTCGACTAACTCTTAAAAATGACTTAAGTCAACATTTTAACTGATTTACGACTTGAATGTTCCTCGCAAATATCGAGAAACCTATTCACAGGGATGTCATAAACAGTCTAGAATGTCAAAAGTCTTCGCGCGAGACAAAGAGAATCTTGTCTCGGTCCGCGAGCTTAGAGTGTAGATTCACGAAACGGACAAGTTTCGTGGGGGGTGTCTACAAAATCGAGCGTAGCTGATTTTGAGAACAACACAAGCTTAGTATAATTTAATTTTTTAATAGAGTAAAATATAACATAACAATATTTTAATCATTAATACAACTAAAACTAAATTTAGCATTTACATTATGCCAGACCTTCCTCCAACTATAAGGTTAAATAAACATGTAACATAGGTACTCACAATAACTATTCTAATAAGATTCATTCAACTATTTATTTAAAAATTTCCAATCAATTATATTAATATTAGACATGCAAACATCATTAAAAATTATTAAATGTCTTTTTTCTCATTGCACTCACACTAACTATTCTAATACAAATTGTTTATCTCGTTACTACAAAATGTTTCAATAAATCATATTATTACATACACAAACATCATTACCTACTAACCACAACACACATACTATTACTACTACACTACAAAGGCAAGTACTTGCCACTACATGGCACTTGTTATGATTTTCCTAAAATTACTAATGACTACAAGTTGTCATTTGAAATACTTGGGTTTAATTGTCCATCTTTTAATTTTATCTAAATATAAAAATACATTCTGAATTTGTGTTTTACACATCTTGATTGTAGGTACATTATTATTATGTAGAAAAGAATTTATTACCATATTGTAGTATTTAGATATATCATTTTTTGTTGTTAGAAAATGAACATTTTTTTTTTTTTAAATGCACTGGTAAACTTTTTAACGTGACCGGCAACGCTGGTGCGACATGCCCTCCGGCTCCACGTGAATGCTTTTGCCCAGAGCAATGAACCGGTGAGGCCACAACATGGGGGACCTCATCCCCTAGGAAGAACACTTCAAACCCGCGAGCTCGTTGGCCCAACGAAGGCGTAAAGCCTTGTGAGCTCGTTGGCCCAGCGGGGGTTTGAACTCTGGTGGCCGCCACTACAACCGAGCAACTTAACCACCGAACCATGCCATCATCAGCTAGAAAATGAATAAATTTATTATTAATTTGTTGTCCCATTTTACTTCATTTATTATAATTTTCCTAAAATTATTAATGACTAGAAGTTGTCATTTGGAATACTTGGGTTTAATTCTCCCTATTTTAATTTTATTTAAATATAAAAATACATTATGAATTTGTATTTTACATGTCTAGGTTGCATGTACATTATTATTATGTAGAAAAAAATTTATTACCATATTGTAATATTTAGAAATATCTTTTTTTTGTTGTTACATTCTACTTCATTTATTATGATTTACCCAAAATTATTAATGACTAGAAGTTATCATTTGAAATACTTGGCTTCATTGTCTATGTTTTAATTTTATTTAAATATAAAATGTTCTACTTCATTTATTATGATTTGTCTGTAGTTATTAATGACTAGAACTTGTCATTTGAAATACTTGGCTTAATTGTTTGTTACAAGATGCATTTTGTTTTTAATTTTATTTAAATATAAAATGTCCCAAAGTTCAATTGTTACTTGTTAATTGTTAAAGTAATATTTAGAAATATCATTTTTTGTTGTTAAAAAATGATGAAATTTACTAATTTGTTGTTTCATTCTACTTCATTTATAATGATTTGTCTAAAGTTGTTAATGACTAGACACTTATCATTTGAAATACTTGACTTAATTGTCTATTACAAGACGCATTATGTTTTTTTCTTAATGGCTAGGCAATTATCATTTGAAATACCTAACTTAATTGTCTATTACAAGATGCATTATGTTTTTATTAATGACTAGACATCTGGAATACTTGTCTATTATAAGATGCATTATGTTTTTAATTTTATTTAAATATAAAATATACTAAAGTTTAATTGTTGAAGCGAGACAAAAGTTTTATATGTTAAATTAATGTGCTATAGAAATACAACTGCCAAGCACACAAAAGTTTGAAACTTCTAAAATCCATGGGATGTGTCTAGATTATTAAAATTTCATTTAAAAATAGAAAATGAAATGACAATGTATGCAAACCTAATTTCACACCTAGCTATTTTCTATCATATTAAGGCATGATTTTTCTCTAAAATACAAGTGAATTTAGAAGAAGAGTAGCATCATTTGAAGGTAATTTTTCTTTGTTTAGTTTCTAGGTTTCTCTAGTGAAATGTTGGTCCAACCTTTTGAGATTCTATGGTAAACAAAAAGCCCCCAAATTTCCCACTAATTTGAATATGAGCTATAGTTATGTTGATACTTCAAATCCCTTCTTACTAGTACTATCTCTACCTTTTCCTTTTCTTTTGTCAAAGGATGAGGGCTTGTGTGTATTTCTATAATACCATTGTTATAATGGGTGCCATGTGCAAGATCAATTGTTGACTCATTGTTACCATAATATTTTTGCTATCCTCCTTTCTTATAGTTGGGAGGCTAGCAAATGTTTTGAGCTGGTGTAACTTGAGTGGGCATAATGGCTTATATACTATGTGGTTGAGTGAGCTAGTTATTTTGATATATTTTAAGATTTTTTTGATAGGGTGTTAGCCAATTTGAAGCATTGTACACTCTTTCACCAACACATTATGGATTTACATGCCACATGGGAAAATAAAAACAAGATTATTTTTTGTTAATAACTACTCAATTAGATTCTCTAGTCCATTGCACAAAAAATTTCTTGGAGTAGCTCAAGCAACTGTTTACAAGATGGTTTACATGCATTTGAAACTATGTGGAATAAAGTTGAAGCTATTTTAAATTAATCTAGACACCTTACATTATCAACTTGTTTGAGCTTCTTTAATGAATGCCATTGTATAATCAATAAGATTAAACATCATGCACATTGATAGTTAATAAGATATTAAGAAAAAAAACATTTAATTTATAGGATATGTTTAAATATACAAATATTTTAATTTATGTTTCCCTACGTTTTTGTTAGTGTGATCAGGGCATTTTTCCTAACTAGTATATCTCCTTGCTAGTTCTCCACTTAGGTCCTTTTCACACTAGGTTAAGTTTACTTAGGGACATTGTCCACATTATCCCACATTAGTTAATTTTTTAGTCTCTTGGGTGATATATCTTCTATATACTCACGTATAGCTATCATTGTTATCACTCAATCTTGTATGCTTTGTATTCCTGATTGAATAGAATATAGTTTATTCTTTCAATTATGACTTCATGTTTATGCTTTCTTTTAGTCAGGTGGCTTCATAACCAAATATTACATGGTATAAGAGCATAATTGTGAGTTGTAGGTTAACTTTTAGGAAATCTAGGAGTGGAAGTCTATTATTTTCTTGAAGTATTGAGTATGCTATTCTCTAACATCCTTGAATGATCTAGAGAATCAGAAAGGTGTGAAATAAATAATCAATTCTGGGGGGTTCCTTTTCTAAATTTTGTCAATTATAGGTGTATTACCAGAGCTTCCTAGAGAAAATTTGAGCTCACCATTGAGTTCAAAGTAGCTGAGAAAGTTAGATCCATCTTTTATTTCAAATTAGTTGGACACTAGGGGCTAGATCTACAAGGGTTTGAAGATCAATTTTTTTTGTTAGATCCAATGTGATGCTCATTTATAGGGAAATTTGAGGCCAAATGGACCTTTCCATTGCATCCAGAAGGCCCAAAAACTCTCATTTTCATATAAAAAATTATCTAATTTGGACAATGTTGACTTAGGGGCAAATTTTTTTCACCCTCGAGTTGTACGACCCCCTCTGCATGTCGTACCACAAAAATATTTTTTAAAAATTTAGCAACACCTATGTGCTCCACCACTATAGTATTGGCACTACTTAGCAAAAGCCTACTACCAGTTGTAGCCACCACCATAGTGTCCACTATGATGGATCTTAGTTGTAGCCACCATAGGGTTGCACCACTATTCCAACACCATTAGCAGGTGACAACCCCACCACCACCTCTTTTGGCTAGATCAAGCAGTGAAATCAACCATGCACCAATGATCACTACCTCTACCAAATATTCTGAGGAATATTCCAATCAAGCCACAGTTTCCATATAAAGTGGTTTCACTCCCAATCTAAGCATTTCAAATTTGAACTAGGTAGATTTGAAGACAAGCAATGTTTTGTAGGAAACTGTAAGTAGTTTTGGCATATTTTGATGATGGAGAATATTTTGATAGCATATTAGAATATTTTGATGATGACATCATGCTAACGTTAATAAGCCCCTTGCAATTTTTTGACCCCTCACCATTGCAACTTTTAATTTTGCAATTCAACTTTAGAGGCCAATATCTTGAGCATACAACCTCCTTTTTCAATGCATTTTTTATTTGAGCTAAAATTGTGTTCTCTTCATAGTGGTGTGAACATATTTTTCTCAAGTAATCCCTTTTTTCTAGAAAATTAGTTTTATCATTAGATCTAGTAGATAATTACAATTCTTGAACTTCAAAGGCTTGTAACTTTCACATACAATCTACTGATTCTTTTTTTGAAAGTGAATATTTTTTGAGAAATACACATTGGTTCAATTTTAAAGTTCTCATTCTAAGATCATATTGTACTTTTAGTATTTGGTCTACTTTAGACATTGTAAAACTTTGGAAAAAAATCTAACATTGTATACACACTGGTCTATAAAGTGCCAAATCATATTTATTAGGTGGGATTCTTCAACTAAGTGAATTTAGAGGGGTCTCTTGGTGTGTTTTGTGCTTGTACATATCTTATCTTTCTTCTTATGCTCTATTTTTCCTTCACAAATGGGTCATTTTTGTTAGAAATCAAAGCAACACTACTTCAATGGAAATTTGATTCAATATAAATTTCTGCAATCTTTAACTGTGTGTTATTAATGGAGATTGTAACACAAAAACAAAACTATACTTCACAAAAATACAAAATCAGAAATATGAACACATAACATAATGTTTAACGTGGAGCAAACCCTTTTAGGTAAAAAACTCCACACAAGAAAGAGGCCCAATATCTGTATTAATCTGAAAAAGATTTACAATACAACAACACTTCAACTCTCTCCACCAATCTTCAATCCGACAGCATTCTGATAGCACTTGAGTACCCTAAAATCTATTTTTTAGGATTATCTTTTGCCGACTCAGAGGATGTATGCATCAGATGAACCTGTCAGAAGCCTGTACGACACCTGTACTGAACCTATCACTAAGAAACTCATATTTTGATTAGATTAGGGGCAAGGGCCCCACAGTGGGGCTCCAAAATGTGATGGTAAAAATGGGATAATCAAAAGAATATTAAACCCAAAACATCAATGAAATATGAAGGTAAAAAGGATATAATAATAAAGAAGAGATACTTACAACCTTTACCTTTCGACTTCCATTGCTCGCCTTTTCTTTCTTGATCTTGATGGAGATGAAAATGGCCCTCAGGGAGCGTGCTTCCTCACTTCAATTCCTCAAGATGATAAGGAGAAGTTGGCTCTGATACTTGTTTGTGTGGAAGATAAGCTTCAACACAAATGTGAATGGATGATAGATGGTATGAAAATGGGGTGCCAATGGCGCGCTATGGTTTCTACAGCATAAGTTTACTCAAAAGTTGAATATATGAAATGAAGAGATAGAGGGTTGTATTTATAGAGTTGGGTGAGAGAAGATCAATGGTGGAGAAGAACTGAGAAGATTAACAGAAGAAAATGTTTGAGAGAATGTGCACGAATAGAAGGACATGTGTCATTTAAAAAGAAGCTTTGTTGAGTTAACTACTTTCTTGATGAGGATGAGTTTTTATTTCTTAAATTAGAATAGATTTTTCTAATTTAAGAGCTTTGTTGATAAAACAGATTTGCTTTAAATCAGTTAACTCAGCTTTTGCTTTTGCATGACAAGAAGAATTTATTTTTAGAAGCTTTCGATATAGATAAGAGTGGATGAAATACAAATTAAATAAATAAAATTTTATTAATTTATGTGCATCATGAATAAATAAATAAAATATTTATTTTTAGAAGAAGGATGCAATAATTAAATAATTTAAAATTATTGAATCATTTGATGGAAAATAGAAGAATAAGGAAATTAATTAAATAAATAGAATTTATTTGATTGATTATGGAGAGGGAAGAAGATTTGATTTGATTTTTTTCTTTAAAGGAAATAAATCCTAAAAAGATGAGAGGAATAATAGATGAAATATCTAATTAAATAAATTAATTAGATATGCATGTGTTGCAATTTTAGAAAGAAAGCAAGAAGATATTTTTACAAAAAAGCAAATTAAATAAATAAATTTATTTAATTTTTTTTGTGCAAGATAGAAGAATAAAATAAAATATTTAATTATATTTTATTTTAGAGACTAAGAGGATTTAAATAAATTTAAATGATTTATTTAAATTTGGAAGAATGCATGACTTAATTAAATAATTAGAAATTATTTAATTGTTTGGAAGAAATAAATTAAATAAAGGATTTTATTTAATTTTGACTTTAGAAGAAGTAATTAAATATTTTCAATATTTAATTAACTTAGAGAAATATGAATCAAATAAATAAATTTATTTATTTATTTATTGATAGAGGAAATAGACTTAAATAAATATTAAAAATATTTATTTCGATAGAGTGGTGTCATTTTTAGGTGTATACACTAAGGATTTCATCTTTAATTTCTTTTGTTAGTTTATCCATTTTTTTGTCAAAAACTAGTGTGGTATTTTTGACTTTCTTTTAGTTGTTCATCAAAATTTCAAATAAATTACATTTTTAGAAACTAGACTCCATTCTACACATATTCAAAAAAAATTGGATTTTTGATTAGTTTTCAAAAAATTTAGGGGGGAGCACGCTCAATTTTATGTTTTTTAGGATGTGTCCACTTTGAAAATTTGTAAAAAAAATCAATTATTCATGAAAAAATTATCAAAAAAATCAGGAACAAACTACATGGTGTTAGCTAATTTCTCACCGAAGTGATTTTTGAAATACTAAAAAAAAGTTAAACATTTTAGGGGGCGCACACCAAACGCTATGTTATGTTTTTTTTTTTTAAAACAAGACCAATTTGTGTGTCCCCCTTTTTGGACCCCTTTATCTCAACCATTTTGGAAAAAAAAATAGTAGTTTAGAAACTAGACTTGGAGAAATTAGTCAAAGGTCTCCACATGCACTGGATACATAACCAGTCGGTTCATACTGCTCAACATTGTCAACTATTCATCTTTCAACTAATGGGGAGAAGTCAAATCCTCAATGTGGACCAAGGATTCAATCATATACCAGCTCAAAAACATCCATGTACCTTCCAAATAAGTATCATGCTAAGTTATGTATCTGCAAGATAAGAGATGTATTACTCTGTAGAGAATAGTCTTTCAGACCTTATGTAATTTTTCTCAACCTAGAACATGAGGTTGTGGTGAAGTATAGGGCTTGAAACCTTTTGGAAATTATCAAAGATATCAACTTATGCAACTCATCAGATCCGCATAGCCTTTTGAGGAGTTTTCAAAGAGATTCAGAACCAATTTAAGTATTTCCAGCTCCAAAGGACAGTTATACTTGAATTCTACTTAAAGACAAGAATACTTGATGCGGTACTAAAGAATAAAGAATATCTACATGTAGATCATACCTGATGTATTATGGACCATGGGGAACCACCGCATAAGCTTTGATGATAGAATTGTATATGTTTCACTTTCTGTAGAATTTAACTTGTTCACTTAGGCTTCATAATACATTGTGATACCTTTGTCATTTGAGTATTACATTTGTGGACCACTATAACACTTGAGACTTCATTAAAGCATGTAACATACTGACCTTAGTCATTCCTTAGAGCCACATTACAAACATATCTCTTCTAGAGGAATGCGGAGCATTCCATTGTCCCCCAATATTGTCCTGCTCTGTCTTAGTGATGGCTACTAAACTATCCCTTGTAACTGTTCTTGTTAAACAAGTGAGAGGTTGAAACCTTGGATATACCATTTAAATACATGTTAGAAACTATCATAAGAATCACATGACTAGATATTTCTTTGTGAAGAATTGTGAACCAATTCAAGTTGACTCTACCTTAGGTTTTGCACTAAGAATGCCTTAGACACATTTTTGCTTCTTACCCTTGAGTGTGGTACTCCCAACTAATGAGATATGTATGTATATATGCAAGAATCATGCAAGGATAATATTGTTTACCTCTTTATCATATTAGAACCCAAAATTGATCCATACTTAGATTATTTCTTCTTCTCCTTAACTAGTTTGTCTTGACCATACTAACTCCTTTGTACAAGTCTTGTCTATACATTTCCATCTAATATGTTGACATCAATGTATACTATGTTGACATCAATGACAACTCATGTAGACAACAACAATAAACTAAGCAGATTTAATAGAAAATAACACAAATAGAGGCAAGAACTACATAGTTAATGTCTTAGATTTCTATTCAACAGCTTAAAACACTAAGGTCTCAAGATATATTACAATAAAAAATGACTGCCAGGATATGAAAACACTTCTTCTCTAAAGTGATGAACCCTTCTTACAATGACAATGATGCCTTTTATATAAAAATCTCTCTCAGAGAGAGCACAACTGAAAATATTCCTTGAAACTACCCACGAGGCCCAATCATGGCGGTCGTTGCAACTACTACCTAAATGGATATGCGCATCCCCACCCATTGCGGCTATAGTGCCACCTGCCCTACTCCACTACCTTGCTGCAAAAGCAATCTATCCTAAACCAGCTAAGAAATGTGGCGCATGGTACTCTTGTTGTTGAAACATATGGTGGCTCCTTATTTCTTCCGCAAGTAGCCCTCTCCAAAAAAGAACCTATAGCGCACCGAGAAAGCTCCCCAAGCTTTGGAGAAGCTCCGACTTGTGCCTTGCTGACACGTGCCTTTCCTCGCTACCCCTACACATTTCTAAATAAAACCTTAGTGTCATTTTCCTAATGGAAAGTGGGCTAGACACATGCCATGATGGCACAACTTGTAGAAAGCTTTGTCTCTATTGTTGATAGAAATTGCACCCTGCTGACACATGGCTAACGCGGAGATATACTTATAAAAGTAAAAGTGAAGCCTGACACTTTATAGACTATTGATTGGTTATGTCACCACATGGCACCTTCATGCAACTTTGAAGAGAGAAAAGACTCTACGGATGTAGAAACTATGCCGCTTCTACATGTGGCACGCTCTGCTCCTTCGCAACAACTTAGAAACTCCACAGAGCTATAACAAAGAAAGAACTAGGCTGAAGGTCATGGGAGATGAAGTCTACAGCTCTTCGTGACTCCTTGGGGACCTCTTCCTATGGTGGCAAGAACCTAAAAACTTTGGTTCGCAAAAAGAAGAAAACACACAAAACCTATAGCTTCAGAAGAGATGATTGCAAAGGCACCCAATCTGCTTCTATGGGTTGTGCCTTCTATTGCAATGCTTCAAAAACCCGATCAAGATCAATCATCTCCTTGAAAGAAATATTGTTTAAAGTAGCCAATGCAGCCTTGATATAGAATTTTAACTACACCAAAAGATATAAAATTGAATTGACCTTAGCGATGCTCGGTGAGGAGCTTAGGTTCTAAAAAATAGACTGATCCTGCTACCGAGTTCCCAAAAGATGCTTAATTTGGGCCTCTGCCAAAACTAACTTGTCTAGAAGGAAAGGAGAAGGGAGTCCCAATTGGACCAACTACTCAATATGACCTTTCATATGATTCACAGTTTGCTCGAGGGCGTGGTGACACTCCTTGCCCTTAATGGTCGCTTTATTACACTTTATGAATTCCTTGGCCTTTTTCACAACTAGCCTTCTATTGCTAATACCAACTGCCATCAAAGAATCATCTGAGGTAATATACATCGTATCTACCAATAATTGGGACTTGGCCACCTTTGGGGCAATGGAGGTCAAAATCTGCTCAATAGTGGAGCCGGCCTTCACACCTAACTCCTGAGCATTTACGATTAATTTTAAAACTAGTTGAAGGGACATGGAAACTCCCTTTATTTTCTCCTAGTAGGAAATGTATAATTGTTGTAGCATCAAAAGAATGTTAGCTTGCTAGGTGGAGCCTTCCAACGTACTTTGCAACTACTAAATTTGTGAATCCTTATCTTTATTTTTGAGTTGTAGCTTCTTGACCTGTTCTACAACTTTGGAGAGCTCTCGATTAATTTGTGCTAGGTCTGAATGAATGCTTTCAAGTATGGAGTTGGCAGTCTCTTTTTCCATTTGCTCAACCTCCAATTTAGCTCGCACCATCACCAACTCCACTTGCAGCTTGTCCTCTTTCTCCTTTCACTACTCCTTTTGCACTTGCATGCTCAAGGAGTCTAAGAGTTCTTGTTGTAACTTGGTTATCTCTTGCATCTTTTCATGCAGTGTTTTCTCAATTGCTTCTTTCTCCTTCTCTTCTGCAACCTGGGATTGCAAGCTATCTAGCTCTTTCCTCATCCCATCTTCCTTTTCCTTTAGCTCCCTTTCCTTTTGCACTTGCTAAGAGGTGGTGTCGAAGAGGTCCTTTTGAACCTGTGACAACTCCTATTCTTTCGCCTATAGCTTTGAGTCAAAATCATCTTTCTCCTTTCTCTTCACATCAACCGCCGCCCATACCTCATCCAACTCTTTCTACAATTTGGCCTTCTCAGCCTACTCTGACTGCAGGTCTGCTACAAGAGTTTTCCCTGCATCTGCTTCTCTAGTTGGGCTATCTCCACATATTTGCCTTTGAGCTCTACATTTAGCCTACCCACAATGGCCTTGATGTTTTTTTTCTCCTACTCTCTTTTGCAGGTATGTCAACTATTTTTAGGTAGTCAGTCACAACCACCTGTTGGGCCTCTTCCATCAGCTCGACTCTATCCTATGGGTGGGCTTGGCTAAGTTTGAGTCCCACGATGTGCACTATATAATCATTTAGTTGCATCTACCCTTCTAGCTTGTTGACGTTAGGAGTCATGGATGTAATCATTATCGTTTAGTGTGCCTCATCATACACAATCCCCATTTTTTAGGCAACTAGCTTTAGTTCTTCCTTTTGTCTTTTCTTTTGTATCCCCTCCTTCTAGGCCTTCTTTGTTGCATCAATCTGCTTGTTGTATTTCCTCAGAGATTGGATGTATTACCCGACGAAAGGTGTGCCAGAAGGGAGGCCAAAAGGAATGGGCACAATGGAAGGCATCATTTAAGTCCCCATGGAGGTGGACAATGGGAAGCTCAAAGTGGACAGGGATAAAGGTGGAATGCTCTATAGCAGAGCTTGCAAGATACGTGAAGGTGTGGGAGTGACTAGGGGAGTGGAGTAGGAGGGCAGCATCATTGTGACCTATGCAAAGGTTGAAACTAGAGTGGGAGAGGACATTGTAAGAGATGTGGATGCGGGGATAGAAGGAAGGGGTTGCAAGATGACAAAAGAAACAACTATAGCCATGGAGGCTACAGTGGATTCTACATGGGAAGCAAAAGATTGAGAAGAGAAAAGGGGAGGAGAAAAACATACCTACGCTATGGAAGTCATGAGGGTCTACGAGACATCAACCACATCCTCATCCTCCATAAGGTTGTTCAAATCACCCTTTCTTCTCTTCATTTTCTTCTTGAACTGCAAGGATATCCCTAAAGAAGATCCCCTCATTGTGGAAACCAAAGAAGTTGTCCTTCACTTCAGGATTTGCATGCCCCTTTGAAATGCTAGATCATAAATTGATGGTGCTTGGGCAGGTGGAGACCCTGTAGGCCTCTCTTTAATGCTCATGAACTAGGGCTCATCTATGACTGTTGGATTAGCTGGCCTCGAATGCTCCTCATTTCACTTAGTGTCAAATGCATTATCTAAATCTATGGAGTCATAGGGGGAATTTAGGTCATGTATCTCCTGACGATACACCTAGAAAGTTACAACTTTCTCATTGTCCCACCCCTCATTTTCTAACCGACTTTTCAATCCTTTGTGAATTTTCACCCTGGGGTCAAAATCCTTCTTTGGATTATAGAAGTAGATCCATGCTAGTCTTGGCTGTACTGTGGGGATGTGCGCTAGATCAACATAAGTCATTATAGACTTAGCACTCGGGGACCACCACTCATCCCAATACTACCATGGCTCATGTACAAGTTGTGATGTGAACTTCAATATAACAAACACCCATCTTGATCATAGTTCCATTGGTGGCAGATTAGGTCCAAACCAATGTCAATGAGTTTCAGTGCTAGAAATTTTTTTGAAAAGCTCTTCTTCACCGATATCCATGCCCTTGTCAGTGGAGTGGTATATATTGTTGTTTTCTTTCTTCCGGCTCCAAACTTTGAATCAATTATGCTTAGTTTTTGAGCCAACTCTAGGGCCAGTGTCCAGTTGGTCAAATATGATGGAAGCCTAAAAGTCTCCCCTCTGAAACCATGCATCCTTACAAAAGTGAAGTTGGTTCTAAAGAACCAATTGGAAGGCAGATTGTTGTTCACCATCCATGCTTTCTAATGGTCCGCAATCTGGGCTAGCTTGTCTTGGTGATTCAGGTCCAAGAGTGTTGGAGTCAAAAATAGTTTGAAGAATGTATAGTAATCAAATGAAGCAGGTAGCACATGGGTCCACATAGATACTAGAATTCTTTTTGTGGGTCAGACTCATCCGTCGTGGCCAAATCAATATATGATGTGAAAAAATCAATATTTCGGTGTAGCAACAAATGCACCAGGAAAGAAAAGTACCTAAAAACATATTGATTTGGGTATGACATAAATTGTTCATGTATGGCATCTTCTATAACATTTGCGAAGTCTATTTTGAATTCCTCTTTTTATTTCCTTAAACAGAAACCCAAAAGTTAGTTAGAACTCAGAGACCTGAGAATCAATGTCCAGGCCAAAGACAAAAGCAAGCATGGAAAAGATGTCCCGCATATCCTTTTGCTGAAATTTTATGAGTGCAAGGGGCATCTTTGGCATGGTCATATCCTATTTGTCTCTACCAAGCTCCATGTTGAAAAAATTTAATTGGTCCCTCCTGTCAGCCCAGTAATATTCCAACTTTTGTCGTACGCACACTTCAAACGATGGGCCAAAGGGAACACATAGCATGTCTCAAATACCCTAGGTGCTCAAAACAAATTTGAGATGATGACTAGTAATAATCCCACTATCTAGGTCATATGTGTGCACACAGGCATCTACTAGCTTAGGGCAAGGGTGGACCATTGAAACCATGGACTACGGTATACCATAGTTCCACAGCTGGAAATCGAGAGACTCATATTCCCCTTTTGTTGCTTTTCTCATCATCCTCTCGTGGGCACCCGAGCATAGACTCCTTGGGCTTCTATGTAATCTAGGGTCATAGATCTCATCTACATAGTCTAAGACCAGACTCACATCCTGCAATTCACCTTTGGCAAACTCTGAGTATTTGGCAATTGCAGCTTAGGTGGGGTAGCAGCGGAAGCGAATGACTTGCTCTTTGGAACATCAAGGAAGAAACATGGAGCCCCTGCCTCTACACCATAAGATTCTCTGACCAGATTTATGATTTCAATTCTTCTAATCCCAAACCTTACTTCACTTGATAGTTGTGCAGCACAATTCACAGTTCACACTTGGTTCTTGAAACACATGACCTTCAGCACTCAATCACCTAGAAAAGCTTTGCAAATACTTTGCTCTGCACTTGAACTCACAAATGTACTGAAAATCTTTGCACTTAGTTTAATTCAATGATTGGAATAATGCAAATGAGCTAATGGAAAAGCATTTAACTATCAATGCTTAAGGCACTTGTGTGAATTTAATTTGGTTTCTCTTAGGAAACACAATCCTTAGTGGACAAGGAAGGTATGACTCACAGTGCGGCCTTTTTGGGAATTTCAAAGCTGAGAGCATAATAGGGGGACACATGGCAAGTTGTATTAAATGTGGCCCTAAAGTAGTCATTTGGGGACATCTCCTCATAAATACCGAGCCTGCGAAAGTTGAGCTAGCGAGACACCTGGTAGAAAGACTTAAAGCATGCACACAAGGTGCTTATTGAAGGGAAACAACAAGGGCAAAAGAAAACTAGCTAACTATTTACAAAGGAACCTTAACAGAGACACATCATTAATTAAAATTCTTCATATGGATCCCATTCACCAAAATCCCAAGAGAATTTCCCTCTAAATCTTCAAGTTCAAACACATTGCTCTCTTTGCAACTGGTAACATGGAAAGGACCCTTCCACAGTGAATCAAATTTGGCATATTGACTTGACTTAGCAGCTCATTCGTCATATTTCAAGACCAAATCTCCCTCATGGAAACCTGGGTCAGATGCTTTTTTATCAAACCACCTTTTGACTACTTGCCGACAATTGATCATGGCATTGTGAACCTCCTCTCTATTTTCCTGGACACTAAGTAATTATGCTAGCCTTACCTCCATAGCATCATTCTCCTCAATTTCTAGAGACTTAAGCAATTATAATGCTGGGATTTCCATAAAGATTGGCAACATGACCTCCTTCCCATAAACTAACTCATATGGAAACGCTTTTAAAACCTTCTTGGGAGTGATTTGGTTGGCCCAAAGCATCATCTGCAAGTGACTGTGACATTCTCTCTGATGGTTCTCACCTATCTGTTTGATCAGTTTGATCAAATTCTTATTTGTAGATTCTGCTAGCCCATTACCTTGCAGACAATAGTTAGACGAGGTCTTGAGAAAGATCCTGGTGTTGAGTGCAAATTCCAGCATTCAAGAGCCTAGGAAAGATCTTGCATTGTTTGAAATGATGGTTTTTAGGGAACCAAAATGTGCCACCAATTCTTCTAGGAAGTTGAGGATCTCATTTTCTGTGGCATTCTTCAGAGGAACTGCTTCCAACCATTTGGTGAAGTAGTCTGTCGCTATAAGGATCCGTTTATGCCCATAATTAGATGTCGGATTGATCATTCCTATGAAGTCTAAGCCCCACTGAGTGAAAGGTTCATCAACCATGATCAAATTCAAAGGCATGGTTGAATTCTTGCATTTGTTGATGAAGAATTGGCACTGCTGACATTTCCTCACTAGACCATAGCAATCTGAGAGCATAGTCGACCAATAATATCCCACGCACATGATTTTGGTTGCGATCATTTTTGTGAAGAAATGACCACCTGTGGGGCTATTATGGAACTCATGTAGGATTTTGGTTGCTTGGAGTCTATCCACACATCAGAGGAATACTTTGTCAAAGTTCCTTTTGAATAGGACTCCTTCAATTAATGCATAGCTAGTCCCCTGCCATCTATAGAATCTCCTTTTATGAGAAGTAAGGTTGTCAAAGTACTTACCAGTTTCCATGAATCAAACTCTATCTACAACCCATGACCCCTTTGATTCAAATTAATTTGTCAAAATTTTATCTAGAATTTCTTCTTTAGTAGGCATGAGCTTTCCACAGTCCATAGAAATTGTGATAAAGAATGCTTTTGGATTATACTGTGTTTTTTGTCTTAATTATTCAAAAAACACACACAGTATAATCCAAAAGCATTCTTTATCACAATTTCTTCTTTAATTAGAGATTTAGCTGCATGTGCCAAGTATTCACAGAGTCCCTCCCTTGGATTACCTTAGTAGCTCTAACCTCTAAGTCATATTCTAGATTCTTGGTGATCCAATTTGCTTTCTTATCAGTGATTTCTCCTTCCATGATATATTCTCAGACACTTGTATGTGAGAGATAAATCATTATCTTTCTTCCCGCTGTCAGGTGTCTAAATTTTTTTACACCTTTCACTATGGCGAATGCCTGCCTCTCCACAAAATTATACTTAGCCTCATATCCCTACAAGGTCTTTGAATAGAAGGCAATCAGGTGTTCTTCCCTCATCTCCACATCCTTCTATGTTAGCACTGCAACAATATTATTTTCACTACCGTAAACATACATGATGAAGTCCTTTGAAAAATTAGGATTGACCAATATCAGAGCCAAAGAAATTGCTTCTTTGATCTCTTCAAAATTTTCCCTTCCTTTAGGAGTCCATTTAAAAGCTTGATCTTTCCTCAACATGAGAGTAATCGGTTTGACCAGCCCAGAGAAGTCAGATATGAATATGCTAATGAAATTTATCTTTTCAAGGAAATATTGGACTCCTTTCTTATTCACAAGTAGGGACAATCCCTTGATATCTTGCACCCTTTCGGGGTCTATAGAGATCCCTTCTTTGCATACTACATATCCAAGCAGCTTTCCTTGCAAAACTCCAAACACACACTTTTTTGGGTTTAAGGATACTCTGAACTCTTGGCATCTTTGAAAAAACCTTCTCCAAGTGATCAAAATGATCCTCCTTTGATTTAGAGAATATTGTAAGGTCATCTAGGTATATAAGTATGATCACATTGATCAGGCCCTTGAAAGCGATGTCCATTGCTCGTTGGAAGGTAGCTCCCATGTTGGAGAGGCCAAAGGGCATTTTAGCATATGTGAAGGTTCCCCACTTGGTGGTGAATATGGTCTTGTGTTGGTCTTCTTCTTTTACCTAGACCTGGTTGTATCCAAAGAATCCATCTAGCATGGAAAACATTTCAGAACATGCAACAATTTATAAGATCTTCTCCATGGAAGGTAATAGGTAATGATCTTTCAAAGACACCCTATTAAAACCCCTGAAGTCCATGTACAACCTAATGTCTCCATTTTTCTTTTGGACAGGGACCAAGTTGGATACTTAGGTAGAATGCTTGATCAAGTATATTATTTTTCAATCAATAAGCTTCCTTAGTTCCTGGGCCATCAAAGACTCTAACCTTGGATTGACTGGCCTAATTTTCTTCTAGTGGATAGGTTTGGCTCCTTCAGTCAGATCAATGGTATGCCTGATCACATTGTGATCATATCCCTTGAGATCAACATATGTCTAAGCCACTGCTCTATCATACTTGACGCAAAAGGATATTAGCCTTTCTTTATCTCTTTGTGGGACATCTTTCCCAACTTTTAGCTTCCTACCACCTCTGATATCAAGATCAACATAATCACTTTTATCTACAACAAAATTTCTTTTGTCATTTCTAGCATCATCTCAATCAAACAAGTTTTCCAGCATGATCAAACCTTACAGGATCTTTTTTTTTATGTTGAATGATCTGGTCTTCATAAGCTTCTTCAACCTTCAGATGCAGTTGTTCCACAAACTTGCAAGATTACTAAATAAACATGGCAATCTAGTCGTCACTCTCAAAAACTTGCTAGTTTTGATCATTGTCAGGGATATCTAGTCTCACAACCACACTAAATGTTTATTAGCCTGGAGGTCTGTGACTACATAAAATTGTGACCCAATCATAGCCAATATTCTAAGACCTTGGGATTGCTTAAATATTTAAGGCTTCAAATCCTTCGATTAGGTCCCATTCCCTATGGCGGTAGGATCACATCTACACATTTTTTTCTACTGAATTCCCTCTCACTTGCTTTATTACCAGTTTGGAGTCACCAAAAACTCTCAACTGCTTTACTCCCATTCGTTTTGCTAGACTGAGGCCTTGGACTAGCCCTTCATAGTCAGCCCTATTGTTGGTGTAGGAAAATTGGAAGTGGAAAGCCTTGAGGGTCTCTTCTCCATAATGAGATACTAGTTGAATGCCAACTCCTAAACCATTCTTGTACCTCGTACCATCAAAGTGAAGAGTTCATAGACCAGATTGATCATTAAGATTTCCATCATGGCTGCCTTGGCTCTTAGTGACCTGAGGGATAATCTTGTCCTCATCATAGATTACATATGTTCCAAGGCCAGCGACATGGTAATTGTCAAAGGGGTTGTCTTGTATTAAAGTATTGATCAAGGATTCCTCTTCTTGACTTCTTTCTCTGGTCACTTCTACATCTTTAAGCAGTTCTACACGATTTATCTCATCCTTAGAGAAATATGTATGGGTAGCTTAAAAGTTTATCATCGCTTCATCTACTATATGCTCCACATGTAGTAGTTTTGACAGCACCTTCATTTTAGAGCCATACTTAGTCCTTAAGATCAAGTGAGACCAATCAAGAGACAAATACCCTCCAATCTTTGCAGTAAAATATTGGGATAAGCATAAGCCAAAATTAGGGGATATCTATTATGACTACTTCTTGAGACATTGTGATGTGTTGGGGCATGAGAATAGGGTTAGCGAGAGATTTCTAATTATCCCTAGGGTTTGAACCTTCCTCCCATCTAGCTGCATAACTCCCTTATCTAGAGGCTCATATTGTAATTTCAATGCATCCACTATCTATTTAGGCATGACCGTGGTGCTAGCACCTGAGTCGATCATGGAATTATGCAGTAGATTATCCCCTACAAAGGGAGTCAATTTTGGCTTACCTACCTCTCTCTTTGTTGTCTCACCTCTTGAATTTGTTAATGTTGTGGCTGCCCATCTTGACATGCTTTGTGCTCTTGTAGTCAACTCTTTGTCTTTCATCCGAGGGCATTCCAGAGTCATCTCTACTTGCACTAGCTTTTCGCGCCCTTTAAGAGCTTCCTACAATAATGATTTCTATTTTGGAATGTTAGAATATCCCATAGGGAAAGATTGGTGGGAGCCTTCTTCAATTGTTTGACCACATTGAGTGATCTAAGTGGTTGTATCTTTGACTCTTTTGACTTGTAAGGGAATGCTTCTTTTGGCTTTTGGAAAGGTTGGCTCACCACCGGTGAGCTGGAACTCCTTTCAAAAAGTGTCTTGGGCTATTTCTCTTGAGGTATAGGCTTGCCAGTAAGTCTCCTCTTAGAGTGGGTGTTATAATCATACTAAATTTGTGGGACCTTTGATGGGAAGGCCTTGTTCGTAAACATTGCATCTTCTTATTCCATCTAGGAGAAAAGTGCATGGTCTGGGGCAATTTCTTCTTCCTACTTGAGGGACATTCCTTAGACTTGGGCCATGAGCATAGCACTTTCTACTCCCATGGACTGGTAGGAGTAAACCCCTATGTCAGGTGTAAGTCCATGGCTCCACTGTTCTGCTACCTTGTGTTGAAAGTTGCCCCTAGGGAAGTTGCAAGGCATGTGTGTAACATTGTAAGGGAAGCACCATGCATTGACATCATCTGCTAAATTGTTCTGGTTTGCCATCAGCTCTCAGTTCTAATTTAGAGGTATTACCTGGAGTGTAGTTAGGATTGGCATTATTTGATTTGGAGGCTAAGCATGATTATACGTCCATAAACCTCCTTGATAATGATTATGCTAGAAAGGGGCCTGTCACCTTGGTAATTCTAATAAAGGGGATTCAAGGGCATCATTTTCTACCTTTTGAGGTTGATTATCTCATTAGAAAAGTTTCATAGAAATCTCTTCACGTCATTCATCTCCACGACTAGTGTAGACGAGGTGAAGGCACCTACCTAAGCATTAGGGTATACATACATGGAAGGTGGTGTAGCTGATGTACTCAGAGCATCGTCTTCTACTGACTGAGGTGATATTTTGAGAAATACTAGTATGGGTGCCTACGGTAGTAGCCTTCCAACATCTATCAGGTTGTTCTCTACTCAGACGACCAAGTCGTAAGCATCCAGGAGTGTTTGTCCTCCTAATGATTGAATCATCACAGCTATGTCAAAGTTGAAATCCTTGAGGTAGAAGACAAACACCATGTCCACTAGGGGTCAAGCCATTGTTGGGATCCTCTTCCAGCTCTTATGAAACCTAGTGTTAAAATCCATGGCAGCCTCTTGCAGTGCTCTCTTTATGTTTATTAGTTGCTATAGTAAAAAAGATCGATCTCTTTTCTCCATAAAATGTGCAAAGAAACAGTCTCCCAATTGGTCCTAGGTAGTGATAAAATTAGCAGGAAATGATCTGTACCAGTCCTGGGCCTTCCCTTTGAAGGAAGTGACAAGCAGTCTGAGCACTGCATTTTGTTGTGTAACATGATGGATAGTGCAAACATTAGCTACATCTTGAAGATGTTCTGTAGGCATCTTTAAACCTTCTTCGGTGAACTTAGGGAGCACCTTTAAAGCATTGGTGGGGATCGGGTCCCATACTATAGGAAGAACCAAAAGGATGAGTAGGCTACCACTATTCCACTCGAAAAAATTCCCAGGTAGGTGAATAGCCATACTTGCTTGCACTGGCTATACCTGAGCTTGCAATTTTGCTCTTGCCTGTGTTGCTCCACTTTTTGTTGCTTTCTACTGTCTTATCACCACTAATGGTGGTAAGAGTAGTCCAGGAGTGTTAGCTACTAATGACCTTGTAACATGCATTCAACTCATAAACTAGCTTCTGAATCCAAAAGATATGGGTCCCACCGGGCTTGCCAAAAAAGAACTGTTGATCTCTAAAAGCGACACTTAGAGACAGTCTATGGAAGGTTCTACAAATGGGGGACTAGAATGCACTCTATAGAACAACCTCCAGGATTTTAGAAGCTGACTCTTTGATTTGTTCACTAAAGGGGAGAAAAGGGGAAGAGAAAAGCTATTAAAACAAATCTAAACTAAGGTGATATGCCAAAACTTGAGACAGTTCATTCACCAATTAGCATAGTATAGTTAGAGTTTTATTAGCTTCAAAGGGATTTGAAAGAGTACTAGACATTATTCAAAACACCATAATCACCACATAAATTGAACTTATAAAAGCATGAAGCATGACAATAAATGATTATATCTATTCCTAATTAGACATAGAGCGATAAACTAAGTAGATTTAATATAAAATAACATAACATAAAGGCAAGAACTGCATAGTTGATGTCTTAGATTTCTATTCAACAACTTAAAATGCTAAGGTCTCAAGAAATATTACAATAAAAATGACTGCTAGGTGTAGACACCTAAAAATGTCTCAACCCTTCTAACCACCCTTTGACATCATCCACAACACTAATTATTCATCTAATTAATTAATTAAATTATTATTTAATTAATTATTTCATCCAATCCCTAAACCATTCACCCATCCTTCATTAATTAATCCCTAAAATTGAATTAATTTAATTAATTCAATAGTCACACATTCTAACTGTTGATTGTCAGGAACACTAAGAGGGGGGGTGAATCAGTGTTCTATAAACCTTTTCTTGCACTTTTACTTTCAACCATTTCAAAGGATTAATCAAATAGAAGCATACTATACAAATGAACAGTATCCACAAAAGCATGAATAACACCAAGATTTTACATGGAAAACCCAAAAAGGGAAAAACCACAGAGAGGATTATCTCTCAAATATATATTGTAATCTTTACAAAAATAATGTTCAGGCTTGGTCACTCCACTAGCCTAGAACATGTTGGCTCACTGCCATGAAATACAACTAGATTTATCAGGCTCACTGCCTGAACCCTAAACCTAGCAAGATTACAATAAGGGCTGTTAAACCCTATTGAAGGCTCACTACTAGCTTACTACCTTGAAGATGAAAACTTGCTTCCAATCATATTGCACATGAAAACTAAATATTGCTTAAGCATCTGTCATTATGCTAGGGTGCAGTCATTTAGCAACTAAATTCTGAATCCCAAGTCTTCATCGTCGTTGCTCTTCTAACTCTGCTCTTCTATTCGCATGCTCACATCACACACACACACATACACCACACACACTCCCTACAACTAAAATTCATCACTCTTATATATCCACATCATGATTTAATCCATAATCAAGTCGGCATCCAAGAAGTAAAACGTGTACATAGAAATATGTACCTTGTCGACTTGATCCAATGCACTGTATGTTATGCGGACCCAAATCTTTACCCAAATGTGTTCATATAGGTCAGCTCTAATCATTCAATTACTTGTATAGATCCTCCAAATGTTAACTTTTCTTTACACAAAGATTTAACATACTAGTCGGCCTCTTCCTTAAGAACATGCTTAACCAGTTCATCTGCTAACTTACAACTTCTACTGCAGATCACAAAACACTTCCAAAATCATATCAAGGACTCTTTACACATTCCCAATCTTACCCTTAGAACTGCAAGGCATGATATCATCTTGCAGAGAATTACGAACCATCAGAACTTAGACTCTATCTCTGTCAAACACTATGTTGATACTTAGCAGCTTGTAGCTATCCTTTTGGTGGACTTCAGATCTCCTAAATTTAGAATAAGACACTTCATATAAGTGTTTACAACACCTTAAAACTGCATACCAAAATACTTATCTACGGAGGAATGCGAACCACTACACTAGACCCTATTCACTGTTCCTGCTATGCCTTTGCTTACTCAAACTTAGACAATTCTTCAAGGTGACTTCTGGAGGAGATCAGGACTTAACCTTTGAAGCATAACACTATTAATCAATTAAGAACAACATACCTAAACCGCATTAACTGATCATCATCTATGGAGACATACTATCTGACTTACTGTCTTCTACTCAAAATACTTTCCATACTTAGCCATTTTCTGTCAATCAGACCTGGAATCCAATATGTTCTTCCAAAGATATCTCTTCTTGTCATGGTGATAGGATCTCTGAGCCTTGTTTCCATCAATGACAACATACAAGTCAATACCAGAGTAGTGTCTCTTACCAACAATCTCCCCCTTTGGCATTGATGGCAATACTTAGTGAAAAATGCTTGACTTCTCCCCCTTACTATATACATTGTATTTTCTTGCTCCCCCTAAGATGATTATCCATTTTTCACTTATCTACTTCTCCCCCTTTGACATCAATGGCAAAGGGTGTGATCCGAAACCAAAATTTGTCAAAACTTCAAAATTTTGTACTCTACCACATATTTACAAGTACAATCTTCATCTTAATATTACATATACTTGAGGATGTCATTGAATATGCTTTTAATCTGTGCCCACTCAATGTCCCAACCTTTCTAAGCATTGTCCAAAATTTGAATGTATCCACTGTATAGAAAATCTAAAGCTTCTACCTTTCTGAGATCAGAAGGTGTGTCTGTTTGTATAGCTACCCTAGCCTCTGCAACAAGATTTGTCATTGAGTCCAGTTTAGGGTAGACTAGTCTTCTTAGTTATCCCATTTTGCTTTTTATTTTATATTTTCAATTTGTTAAGTCAGTTAGATCATTGTGGATGCTAATGACTTCTACTTCTTTATTTCTAACTGATTCTATTACTAGATCAAATTTGGTAGAGACGTCCATCAATTTCTGTTCTAGCTCTTTGATCTATTCTTCAATCTCCTGAGCAGCTTTTGCCTAGGATAGACAAAATTTGTACACATCTCCAACTTTTTTTACAACTCTTTGAGTGTTAGCTATTGCATTTTCTAACACAATTTTATCATTGGCTATCATTGTCTTTAATTCTTCCAGTCTTTTTCCCTCAAATTCCTACCTTACTTTTGTTTCTACAAAATTTTCAAAAGATTCAAACTGATTACTTACTGAATTTATTAATCCCTTCAAGTGTCTTACTGAGGGAATGGATGAATCCCTCTTGTGGGTGGGTAGCAGCTTCCCCAAAATCCTAGATGCTTCATCAATCAATTCCCTGTCCTCAATAAATGATTTCAACATCTCTTCTTGGGCCTTTGCTTGGACAATTGAAACCCACTTAAATTTCTATGTTGGAGACATTATGTCCAGGTTTATTGGGCCATGTACAAATTCTGGTTCATCCAAATCTTGTTTCTTTTTCTCTAGCACTTCTTTTACTGATGTGGCAGTGTCTCTTGGCATAGCAGGCACTTCTTCTTTCTGATTTTGTTCCAGATCATCTAAATCCATATTCTTATTGGTTTCCCCTGCTTGTTCAAGTGGAGGATTTGCTAATTCTTCCTCAATTTTCCTTTTGTCAGTATTATCCTTAGTCTATTGTGTCGAAGATGTTCTTACTTGAGATTCATCAATATGTTTCTCCTTCTCCTTAGACATTCTACCATCTGTATCTTGTTCTTGACCCAAATTTATTTTTGGAGTAGATGAATTGATAGGAATATCGGTTTCTTCATTGACACTTGCAATGGGAATATTGTGTTGTTTCAAAGATTTCAAGATAATTTCTTCTGATTCTTTTACCACTTTATCAATATCACCCAACATTAACAAATTCATTCTTGTTTTAGTTCTAAACTGGTCCTTGGTATCCTTTGAGATCAATTTTTCTACCTCTGCAGTGATTTTCAGAAAAGTCTAGTCAACACACGTTTTCTCAGCTCAAGATCTTTAGCTCTGGCATTCTCTTTTCTGATGCTCGAGATATTAGCTAGACTTTTTGGGAGATCAGAGATGATCTCAATGAGGGCTTTGCTGAAAGTGTTGAGATAGTTTAAAGTGGCTTCCTCCAGACTCATTTTGTCATCATCACTAAATTCATCATAGTGCTTAATCATAGGTTTTAGATTCCCATCTACAGTGACAGCCTTTACTATATATACAAGTGCTAGGGGCATTTTCTATCTTTTACTAGACTTATCTTTTTCGAAGGATTTTTTTTTAGTGCTTCCGAAGGCTTTGTCAGTCTTAATTTTCATCTTTTTGATCTCTTCATCTGTCTCTATCTCCTCTTCATCCTTTTCACTTATACTAACATATAATCTTTTTCCCTTCATCTTTTTTCTCTTCATGTCTTTGGTTGAGGATTCTTTTGATGTTTTCTCTAGGTTCACTAAGGTTGTGGCACTAGATTAGGTGGCAAAGCTTCTGGTAGTCCTCTAAGATTTCTTAGACTTATCCTATTTCATCTGTGGTTTTTCTGGAATCTATACCGGTTCATTCTTTTACTTTTCTTCTACTGCTTTCTCTGCTTTTTCCCTTACTTCTTTGAGTTGTTCTTTGGTGATGCCATACCTTGCAGTGACTTCTTCCACCTCTTTTCTAACTTTTCTAGTTGATTCATGTTTTCTAAATTCAACATGAAGTTTTATGGATAGCTCTTCATAAGTTCCAAACCTTTCTTCCCTCTTGTCCTTGGGTTTTCTCAACATGTATTGAGCATAGCTCTCTAATAATTGCCCATCTACTTCATACCCCATTGGCATACCCAGACAGTCCTAGGCTCAACAACTTCCATTTGGCATTGGTCTTTTGTAACCATGAAACAGATAGTATCCTTATATTTGTCAACAATTTTCCTAAGAATTCTTTCTCTAGCCTACATTATGCCTTGAAAATTTTTGAAGTATCCCCATAAGGCTGTGTTTTTCTCATTAACCCAATGCTATTTAGATGGTTTCTAATTTGGACAGCTATTGATTTACTGCTTAACCAGATTAACTTCTTCATGTTTGGTAGCTTATTCATAAAATAAAAGAATAAGAAGATGGCCAACATACCGTATTTGAAGGGGTAGTTCTTTCTTTCCTTTATCTTCTTCAGGTTCTCCAGTAGTTTGGTTAGCAACAGTTCACACAAATCATAATCTGCGTTCTCTTTGACCATTTGATATGCAGTATATATTGTTGTTCCTAAGACGGAATTCTCCCGGTTGGAGAAATAGATCTTGTAGCCCAAAACCATTGAGGCAAATCTTACATCATGATATGTGATATCATTGATATTCAGTGCCCTCTTGTCAAACCTTGCTCTAGTGGCCTCTGTAACAGTCTGATTCTTCATAGCCTTCAACAAGGGCACACCTCTGGAGGAACTTAATCCTATCACTGCCCTAATTGCATCCTTGGTGATTTTGAAGGGCTGCCCTAACCATATGAATTCATCATGAATTCGGCTCAGAACATACCTTACCCATTCATCCTCCATAAACATAGGAAAATCCACATACTGAATATACTTCTTTTCCTTTAGGGTTTTATATTCCTCTTTGAGGTCAAACTGGTCATTAGTTAGATGCTTGAGATATAAATCTGTGAGACAAATGTTGTTGTGTTCATCTAGGGCAACATGAATATATGCCCTAACATCCTCAACATAAAAGACTCCATAAGGTATACTCAAAAAAGAACTATTTGATCCACTTCAGTTACTTTATGCAGGTGTTTCTTGAACTTGGGGCGAGGGCATTCAGTAATATCTACAATTTGTGGAGTCGCCATAGCAAAAATTCAATAGATTCAAAATTAGGGTTTCTATGGAAATACCTTGTTTTGTTGAGTCAAGGTTTCCTTTCTTCGAATGTTTCAAATCTTGGTTGTCGCTGCTTTAGCTTCGATCTCTTTGAATTTCTGATAGCTCTGAGTGCAAAGTGATTTTGAAATCAAATAAGTTCCTTTTTATCCTTCGCATGGCTTGACCTAGTCATCATAAATGCTCATTTCCAAAAAGTTGCCAAAACCTTTTACTATAGAACACAGTCAATTAGGATTGCTCCGCAATATGCCGCATTGACCCTTTTCTTCCAATTTTTCTTCTAAAAGGTGTGTCACATTAGATTCCATTATACATCTTCATGCCTAATTCTAGAACCCACATTCTAGCTGGGGGACTGAATTTTCAACACTGTTCCCCCTGAGCCAAAGCTCTCGATTTACTTCCCGGAGGAAGTAACTGTACTGAATACTAGTGTGGATCAATCCCTAACTTCTATTACTTCTTTCTTGATCCATACCTTATTCATTTCTTTCTTGGTTTCAATTGGATCAACTTTCTCTTTTCCTTTATCATTTCTCTACTCTATTTTCCTTTCTTCAAAATAGTGATTTCTCTTCACATTTTTGCTTCTATAAAATCTTGCAACATGTCCAAATTTGTTGCAATTGAAGCACATTACATTCTTTTGACTTTGATTCCTTCCATTGATTAAATTTGATCTGCATTGATTTGCCATATGTCCATATCTATTGCATGCAAAACACTTTCCATTGAATGATTGATTGTTCCTTGTATTTTGAAAGTTAGTTCTTACTGAACTTCTACATTCATTTGATTTGTGTCCCATTTTATAGCATGCATTACACCTAATAGAATTCTGACTTACTTTACTTCTACATACAACATCTCTATGACCAATTTTATTGCAAGTAAAACATTTACCTTTGAAGGATTGCTCATTCCTCTCACTATTGAAACTTTTCCTAATCTGATTTCTACATTCAAATTTGCTCTATGACCAATTTCCTTGCAATTGAAACACTGACCAGAGAGTGATGGAATTTTTTGATTTATTTTGCTCCTACACTGAGTAGCCTTATGACCATACTTATCGCATGAATTACAATAACCATTGAAAGATGGGCACCTTTGAGCATTTGGTTGTCTGACCGGAGGTCTTCTAGGTCTTCTTCTTTGATTTCTGAACTGGTATCCTTTGTTTTCCCTTGACTCAATGCTCATTTGACCAAAGTTTGAACTTTCTCCTTTCTCAAATCCTAAACCATTTTTATCATTAGCATTCGTCTAGCTAGCAATCATTTCATCAAGCTTTGCAGTACTTATCTTGAATTTTTCTTCAAAACTTCTTGCCTTTTCCAGATCTATTTTTAAACTTATAATTTATTTTTCAAGTTTTGCACAATCTTCTGATATGTTCTTCACAGTCAAATTTAGATCATCTTCTACTCTTGTTCTTTCTATAATTTATGCTTCCAAATTATTTAGGGCTTTATTTGTTGATAACAATTTGTCACTGACTTCTTAGTATTTGTCTTTGAATTTCTTGACTTTCTCTTTTAGCTTTAAGATACATTCATCAGCTTGTTGCAAGTTTTCTTTCAGATCCCTGACCTTTGCTTCAAAATTTTCAAGATCCATAAGAGCTATTCTAGTTGGTTGCAACTCTCATAATTTACATACCTTCTTGCTATCATGATCACACTATCCCAGATCTTCCTTAAGTTGTTAAACTTTTTCCAAGGAACCTTGCTCTGATACCAATTATTGATTGTTAGGAAAACTGAGAGGGGGGGTGAATCGGTGTTCTATAAACCTTTTCTTGCACTTTTACTTTCAACCACTTCAAAGGATTAATCAAATAGAAGCATAATATACAAATGACTATCATCCACAAAAACATGACACATAACACCAAGATTTTACATGGAAACCCCAAAAAGGGAAAAACCATAGAGAGGATTAGATCTCAAATATATATTGCAATCTTTACAAAAATAATGTTCAAGCTTGGTCACTCCATGGGCCTAGAACATGCTAGCTCACTGCCATGAAGTACAACTAGATTTAGCAGGCTCACTGCCTCAACCCTAAACCTAGCAAGATTACAATAAGGGATGTTAAACCCTGAGAGCTATTAAACCCTATTGAAGGCTCACTGCCGGCTTACTGCCTTGAAGACAAAAACTTGCTTCCAGTCATATTGCACATGAAAACTGAATACTGCTTAAGCATCTATCACTATGCCAGGGTACAGTCATTTAGCAACTAAATTTTGAATCCCAAGTCTTCATCGTTGTTGCTCTTCTAACTCTACTCTTCTATTCACATGATTGCATCACACACACACACACCACACACACTCCCTACAACTAAGATTCATTGCTGTTATATATCTGCATCATAATTTAATCCATAATCAGGTTGGCAAGTGAAATGTGTACATAGAAAGATGTACCTTGTCGGCTTAATCCAATGCACTGTATGTTATGTGGACCTAACTCTTTTCCCAAATGTGTTCATATAGGTTGGATCTAATCATTCAATTACTTGTATAGATCCTCCAAACGTTAAATTTTCTCCGCGCAAAGATTTAACATACTAGTCGGCCTCTTTCTTAAGAATATGCTTAAGCAGTTCATCTGCTAACTTACAACTTCTACTACGGATCACAAAACACTTCCAAATCATATCAAGGACTCTTTACACATTCCCAATCTTACCCTTAGAACCACAAGGCATGATATCATCTTGCGGAGAATTGCGGACCATCAGAACTCAGACTCTGTCTTTGTCAAACACTATGTCGACACTTAGTAGCTTGTAGCTAACCTTCTGGTGGACTTCAGATCTCCTAACTTTGGAATAAGACACTTCATATAAGTGTTTACAACACCTTAAAACCGCATACAAAAATACTTATCTATGGAGGAATGTGGACCACTATACTAGACCCTATTCATTGTTCCTTCTATGCCTTTGCTTTCTCAAACTTAGATAATTCTTCAAGGTGACTTCTAGAGGAGATTAGGACTTAACCTTTGAAGCATAACACTATTAAACAATTGAGAACATCATACCTGAACCACATTAACTTATCATCACCTACGAAGACATACTATCTAAATTATTGTCTTCTACTCAGAATACTTTCCATGTACTTAGCCATTTTCTATCAACCGGACTTGGAATCCAATATGTTCTTCCAGAGATATCTCTTCCTATCATGGTGATAGGATCTCTGAGCCGTGTTGCCATCAATGACAACATACAAGTCAATACCGGAGCAGTGTCTCTTTCCAACACTAACATCATCCCAATTAATTAAATAAATATGTCAAATATTTATTTAGTTGATTTGTTCATTTACCTAAACCCAATTAATTAGGTAAATCATATTTATCTAATTAATCAGCCCTACTAATTAGCCCATCCCTAACCTAGTTGATTAAATAGCTATTATTTTATTAGCTACCCTAGCCTACATGACCTCTAGACATTGATTAATTAAATAAATCATTACTTAATTAATCCTAAACCCTGATTACCTCCTCCACTATTTTTTCCAACCACATTAACTAAGCTAATCACCTTGATTAACTTGGTCAAAGCATGTTTAACACCTTCTCCCACACCCACAAATTAAAAATTGCAAAATATTCATAACCCTTCCAACTCATCTTTAGCATTTTTATGCAAAAACATATTCCACATTTTGTGCTTACAAGTTTAAGGCCCCAAAAATGTGCATGTGTCACATGACTTGCACATTCCCACATAAAATAGAATTTTTAATTCCATCTCATCCCAAGGAAATTAATTTTAAATTTCCTCATCCATCTAAATCACATTTAATGCTAAGTCCTCCTCAAAATGAATAAAAGATTCATTTTTATTCTCCACCATCCAATTTTGTTGATCAAATCCTAGCCCTCCATCTCACAATCAATCACATCCCTTGATCTCAACAATCAATCTCCACCGTTGGATCAAAATCCCCTCCAATTTGCCTATAAATACAAGCCTCCATAAGCCATTTCATCATCCAATTTTACATTAATCTTATTATGTCAAAATTTCTCTCCATCATCTCCATCTTAGCTAGGTTATTGTGAGCTTTGTATTGATAATTAGAGTATTTCACATTGTAACTACTAGTGTGGATTGAAAGGAAGCTAGGTGTGCGGAAATCGCTCCCTACACTAATCTAATGAGGAGAGGGCTATGCAAATTCAATTTAATCCTTGCAACTACAGTAACATGAAACATATAAACAAGATATTGCAGCAATACACATGAACTAAAAAGAAGACAAAAGAAGAGAGACAGATATAATGTGGGGAAAACCCTTATCGGGTGAAAAACCCCACACTCAGAAACCTGCACAATGTATTATCAAAACTAAATATAGTTTACAATACACTTGCAATGCAAGCTTCAATGGTCTTCGACACTTGTATCTAGAGTCAATTTGGTAGCATAACAGTACATGTCAATCCTGTAATACTTCTCCTCCTCCAAGCACCTGTTTATATAGAATATACAAGGCAATATTAGTCCTATCTTGGAATGGGCATCCAACTTGGCCTCATGGCCCAAAACCCACACTTAAGGACACTTGGTCAACATTGTAGAATGTATATGACACTTGTCCACAGCTCCCATCCCAAAGAGGTCACCTATTTCCAAAATGGGCTATGACAAATGCTCTTACGACTGTCATAGAATCTGTCATAGCAGTTACAACTTACAGCTGTAAGAGAATCTATCATACATAGGCTATAAATAGCATATTCTCTTACAACATGTCATAGTCCACCTTGGGGTGCCCAAATATGCCTTTTTCAAAGATGCTTCATGACGCATGTCTTCACCTGTCTTACAACCTTCTATTTTTGACTCCTACATGTCATAACTTTGTCATAGGAATCTGTCATAACCATTTTAGTCAAACATTCCCTTACACAACATCCAAGATGCCAACACATGGAAAAATTCTCCTACCACAAAGTGGGATGCCTATCTCCTCATGTGAGGACAAAATTACAAGTTGTCATCTTCCATGTAGGATGACACATCACCGTGCCACATCCCACAATATGACAATATGGAATTTACAATTAATTTGCAACATAGGCAATGAATTAATAAATACAATCATAAATAATGCAAGGAATTACCAGGGTTGAGACACCTTAATTCCCAACATGGGTGAAGCTAGGGCTTAAGGGTGCTAAGTCAGGCTCTACCTTGTCAAGGAGAGAGGAGCTTGGATTGCATAGGAAGGTATAAATCTTGTTTGTTTTACTTTCATTTTCATGATTTATGCAACTTTGATTTCTTATCTTTATTTGGCACGCCTAGTGGGACTCACATGGTCCCAATATAACAAGTTTGTTTGAGTTTCTTTTAAGGAGTTGAACTAATAGGAGTTTTAGTGCCAAAAGGTCTCAATTTGGTGCCATCTTCCCACGGAATAGCACCATCTTCTCTATTTTGGCGCCATCTTCCACTGTTTCGGTGCCATTTGTCCATGACCATTTGCTAACACTTTAGGCTTAACAAGAAAATTTTAAGATGTTTTTAGAGATTTTGGCACTTTTCTAACATTTAGGCTCACTGTTTTTATCAGAAACACATAGACATAGGGGGTCGTAGTGCCAAAATTTAACTGAAATACTTGAAAATGTTTTCTTTCCTAACCCTAGTATATTTTGCTTTACACTAACTAGTTTTTTTCCTCTAATCTAGTTTTTGGTTTTGCTTGACAAGATAGGAGGCTTTCTAACCCCATTTGACTTGGCTATGTTAAGCTAACATCCTTTTTTGAGCAGGTTTTAGGGGGGTTATGTGTTTCAGCGCCATATTCACATAGAATAATGGCATTTGACCAGTCAACAAGGTAAGATAGGTAACAGTTACTTTGATGTCATTCCCTGAAATTTTAGCGCCATTTCATGAAATTTCAATGCCATGTTAGAAATTAGCACCATCTATCTTAATTCAGTGCTATTTTTATTTTGTTTGTTGTTATTTGTTTAATTTTAGAATCAGAGAGTTTTAGCACCTTCTTTGGTTGTTTTAATGCTTTCTTGCTGATTTTGAGTGCCATATGACTATTTTTTAACGTCGTCTGACTGTATTTTAGCACCATTTGTCTTTGTTTTGGTGTCATTTGGTTAACTATTTTTTGGGATTTGTGCAAGGTACTAACATGTTTGTGCAGGTAAAAGAATGCAAGTCAAAGGTAAAAATTCACACTACTAACTAATTTTGTTGCAGGTTTCGTTAGTAGAAGATTTTGTATTTTCTCACTAGCTTAGTCGAACTAAATTAGTTAGAAGGATAAAGAACTTGTTTTCATTTTTTGGTTCCCACTTAGATGCATGATCTCCCCTCGTACCTTAATGTGATCTTGGGGATCAAAGTCTACTTGTGAACACTTTTACATGCTTTTAAGTGTTACCCAAAGGGGTTACCTTTCTTGTGTATGCTTTCCCCTCACACCTAGTGCAATCTTGGGGATAAAAAACAAGAGCATAGTTTCTTCTGAGGAGGCCTACTTGGGGATTTCATCACCCCACGGGATGACCTCAACTGTGTGCTTCGGTGCAGTATAGAAATGTTGTGATTCGAAAGATAGCTTCAAAGGAAGGACCCTCTTGTCTCCAATAGACCTCCAAGACCCTTGGTCTACCAAGACTTGAGTGGTTGAGCATTAGTCGATTGGGACACCCCCATTCATGGACATTGGCCTCAAGTACCTTGCATATGCTAGAGGACTCCCCTAGAAGCTCATAATTATCCTAGCTTAAGACCTTTTTGCCGTATGAGATTGTAATGTAATGAATACTAGTTAGGCCTGTGAAGTTACTCACTACACAAGCCACATTTGATTTATCACCAAGTGCAAATACCCTCTAATAATAGGCATGCATGTTGTGTATGCTCTCCCCTCATGACGTAATGAGAGATCTTGGGTGATCAAAAGCAGTTAGTTTCCTCCTCATGGGACTTGCACATTACGCCTATATAAAGGTAACGAAGTGGGCTTATGGTCTCATACACACCTACTTGAATAATTTCTAGGATGTTAATGTGCTTGGAGTGTCTTCATGTTATGCCCCGTAAAAGCAATATTACTTTGGTACATTGAGTCAAGAAGCCATTGTGTTTGATTGTTTGGTTTTTTGTATCTACTTGCCAAGAAATGTTATCAACATTATCCAAAACTGCTTGAACCTTAGAAAATCAAACCATTGAGCATTTGATAAATCAAACATTGAACCTCAAATTAGAGCAATTACCTTTAAAAGATCCAAGATCTTGAGCCAAAAGTTCAAATTTTACCAAAAATTGCCAAAACCCTAGTCAAAGTCCTAGACATTGTCTCATTTTGGCACTATAACTCCTCTATTTGGCACCTTAAAATTTTCCTATGGTGCCATAATCCACTATCTCAGTACCATCTGGCTCTGTTCTGGCACTATTTTCATCTATTTTGATGCCTTATAGCTAGAAATTAGCGCCATCTATAAACAGATCCCACATGTGTCTGTCTACCTATTTTGGAGTCCTTGAATCTTACCCAGTCAGAATCTATGGTCACCATGTCAAATCCGTCAAAATCCAAATCCACCTTTGATCATCATCCACAACCATTTTTTCCAAATTCACCCATATCCTTTCATTTTGACCTTAGAGAAAATCACTTTGATTATTAGACCTTTGATCTCAAATAATTAATCAAATACCAAGTCCAACCATAGTCCATCCTTTCCATCTCCACATATAGTCCAACATTTTGATTTTCACCTTTGGACCTTTGCTCATCTATTTCAAAATTCATTTTGAATCCAAGCCATCCCAACCTTAGTCCAAATTCAATCATCCAAGATCCTCCAACATTTACCCAAATTTATCCAAATTCTACCCATATTATCCAAGATCCAACATCAACATCTAAAAATCAAAATCATCCAAAATTCAAAAAATCAATCAACATCTAAAACCATACCCCAAATCAATTTTGTGCAAAGATTAAATTTAGATCTCACCATCCTCTAGTTTATAGGATACTTAAGACTTTGTCTACCTTAAGTACTTCTATAAATTAGCCTTTATTAACCTTTGGAATAATTGATTTAGGATCCTAGACAACTCCTAAGTTGATATTCTAAGGTATCCCATTTTTGCTTGTTGGTCATTAGTCTACCTTCAAGTGAAATAATCCTCCCCTTTTTGCCTAAGGTAATAAGTCTACCTTAAGTAAAGAGGGATATCCCTTTTATAATCCAAAGATCTATATTTATTCAAGCTCACCTTTGATTTCAAAATCCTTTTCAAACATCATCAAAATTATCCAACATCCTTAGTCATCCAAATCATCTAAGGTTATTCTTGGTTGATTATCATCTAAACCATCCTAATTACATCCTTGGTCATCCAATATCCAAATATTCATCAAATTCATCCAAGGTCATCTTCAAAATTATTATTCACCTACCTTCATCTAAGAAGTCCTTTTAAGATTTAATCTCTAAGGAGTATCTTATACCTTTATCCCCAAAACCATTTTCCAAATTCCCAAAGTCATTATCTACTCCATCCATCCTTTTTTCCACCTCTTAGGTCCAATTTTTTGGAAAATTGATTCACCCATTTATCTTTGAGGCTTAACCTCTAAGGCTTCCCATCTATCCTCATACCTTTATCATCATTCATCATTAGGTTTAAAACTTTTGAGATTTATTCTCTAGAGCTAAAACCTATACAAAATCTTTCCATATCCATATCCTTAACTCATCCTTAGGTTTATAATTTTGAAATTTTATTCTCTTGAGACAAAATCTTTATTCCCTTTCACCAAAGTTCCCTATCACCTATCCTTGGGTCTAATATTTTAAAATCCATTCTCTAAGGCCTCAATCTTCATCCACCTTTCAACCACCCAACTAAATCCACACCCAAATCCATTATATTCCCTTGACAAGGTCCCAAGCTAAGAAAAAAAAGGACATGGAATCCTTTAGAATCAACTTTGGCATAGGGATGCCTCAAACCAACCAAAACAATGTCCCTACAATCCAACAACAATCAACACTTGATGCCAATGCTATGGTAAATCCTTTTCCACCCGTCAACACTAACCATGTGGATCAATATGTCCTATATTTCACACAAGACGTCGATTCCATGGAAATACTTGATAGAGTCCTAAAATTAGATCCCAATAGATATCTTGAATTCCTCCTTCAAAATGGTGCCACCATACCCAATGTAACTACATCGTCACAACCATCCACATCCCATAATATTCCTAACACCTCCCAAGCTAAAAATGTCACCACCTCCACAATTCCTACTAACACATTAACTACACTAAATACCTCAACCATATCAACATCCACCATCACTACATCTACGCTAAAAATCACCCTTAACATTCCCAACAACACCATGCACACAAGTGCTTCCACAAGTGTGTCTCAATTTGACACTAGTGCCATAGCCTTCATGACACATTTATTCTCACAACCACCTTACAATATGTCCAACATCTCCAACAATAATCTATGCAAGAACCCTTCATCCAACTTCACATACACACAACCTCCAACTTCCCAAACACCAATTACATCTTCCACCCAAACCTCACAATAAAATCCCAATCAAAACCAGCAACTTTCGCCACATGTTCTACAACAACTCCTTGCCTACCAACAATACCTTTCCCATAAAAATCAAAATCAAAACCAAATCTCACAAAATCAAAATCCACCCCAAAATTAAATTCCACCTTTCCTCCAACAATTAATCCAAAACCAACAAACCCACATTCCACAACCACCACCTACCCAATATTTACCTAGCATTGTGCAATCTTTGATCCAAAAGGTTGATGATATACAACATGGAAACAAAAGAAAGAAATATTCTTTCGAGGATATTTGCCCATACCCATTTGATAGAACCTTACATATGCCACCCTTTCCTAAGAATTTTGAAACACCAAAATTTGACAAATACATAGGAAAGGGAGACCTTAGGGAATGCCTTAGGGAGTTTTACATAGATTTCTTTGAATTCTCATATGATGATACATATTTGATGATACTTTTTTCTAGAAGCCTCGGTGGTCAAGTTACTAAATGGTTTGCTCATCTTCCCCCCGGTATTAAGATATTCCATGAGCTTTTGGAGAAATTTGTGAATCATTTCTCCTATAACTTTGAACATGAAATATCCATGACCGACCTTTGAAACACAAAAAATGGAGTGGGGAATGCTTTGCTTCCTTTCTACAAAGGTGGAGAAGCCTAGCAAGCAAACTTCCTTGGCAAATTCCCGAAAAACAATTAGTCACCATGTTTGTGGCTAATCTCAATCAAGAAATGGGATTCCACTTACAAATCCAATGTGCATCAACCTTTGAGGAGGTTGTATATGTGAAAATTTTGGATAAAATGTAAAGATAAAACAATATAATGCAATTACTTTGATCCAAATTTTACGAATACCTCTGATGATGCATGCATGATTGATTCCTCAAATGATTGAATGTTTGATCGCTCTGATCTGCAGCATAACATTGGATTGGGATTTGATGTAGGGAGGTAGATGAAAATAGATGATGAGAGGTGATGGATGATGAGGAATAATTTTAACAGAGTAACAATGCTTCAAAGTTCATCCATGCAAATGGCTTTGAAATGGATTAATTTATAGGCAAATGTGAGAGAATGGCAGGATAAAATTTCCATTTTGTGGGTGATAGTTGAAATTAGAAAGTTGCTTGTGTAACTTGGGAGAGAGAATAGAAGGGGATCTAGTAATCTAGAGAGGATTTGAGAGATGAGTTGAGTGAAAAATAGAAGGTGAATTGAGTTAACTCGAGAAGATTTGAGAGATGGAATTGGAAGGTAAGATAATGATTTAAATAATTTAATATTATTTAAATCATGAGGAAAATGAGGATAAAGTGATAAATACAAATAAAATAAAAGATTTATTTTATTTTATTTAAGAGGAAAGGAGGGTTAAATAAATAAATAAAATTTATTTATTTAATAATGTGAAAAGGATGGGATAAATTAAATAAGTGTTATATTTATTTAATTTATTAGAGGAACATGCTAGATTAGGTGAAGAAGAGGTTATGATGGCGACGAAACGGGTACCTAGGGCAAAACATGATACAAGATGTAATGTTATGACAAGGTGGACATTTTTGGGTGTCTACATTTTTCCCCTCTTTGAGATGATGTTCGAGATGATGAGATTTGTGTCGAGTAACATCATTTCAAAGAAGCCAAGGTATGGATAGAAGAAAAAGATGATGATGGAAAGAAAGACAGGATGATGATGCCCCATCGAGAGGATAGGTGGGTTGGAAGAACATGGGTTTGCTCTCAAAATGAAATGGATTGGTAAAGGAGAGATAAGGAAATGGATAGAAGAAAAGAATGATGTGTTATGCTACAATGAAAGTGAGAAATCATATGTTTGATATAGCACGAGACTTTATGCACCAGGGTATAAGGACCAAGGTGATGATGTGTCCCATGCCCCAGCGTAATACAACCTTGTCTAGATACAAGATATGAATATTAGCTAGGAGTGATTTAGATGCAAATGCAAAATAAAAAGATAACATACAAGCAAGCAAGCAAGAAAGCATGCACAAATATGATTCAAAAATAAACAAGGTATTGCCCCTGTCAAGCTGTAAACCAATGATTGATTATTTGATTGCTTGATGATAATAGTGTTGTCATGGAGGGGAACGATATATCCCTAGATCAACACAAGGATGCAGGAATGATATATCACATTGATGATGATGATGATCGATTGAGGATTGATTGGGTTTACAATAAGGCTAGGATCAAGACCATTTATGTGATTGGATAATTTGACAAGCTTGATTGACTTTATTGGTATGGATAAAATATGACTGGCATTTGGATTTATTGGATGGATGATTGATGATGAAATGGAAGAAGTGATGGAAGAAGTGGATTTTGAAAGATTGATGAATTGATGGAGATAGATGATAGAAGAAGATGATGAGAGAAGAAAGAGGAATATCGTCTGTGCCTAAATCTGGGCACTTCCTTCATACTCTAGACTATCTACATACCCAGTATCCACAGGATCAAGGCACTTAACGATAGAGATGAGATGTAGTTCTAATTTTGTTTTGATGATGATGATGAAAGGGGATGGATTGAGTGGGTTATTGATTGATTGTTATTGATTTTGATTGATTTTGATGATTGACTTTGATTTGATGATTTGATTGGATTTGTTTTGATGGATGTGATGTGATTCGATTTGATGATTGGTCTAATGATTGGGTCAATGATTTGATTGATGATTTGATTGGAGTTTGATGATTGATTTGATGATTGGATTAGAAGAATTGATTGGTTTGACTAATTTGATTGGATCAAAAGAAATGATTTGAATGGATTGAGTGGTTTGACTTAGAATAATTGATTGATATGATTGATTTGATGTAATTTATTCAATTTGTTTGAGTGATATGTTGTGATTGATGTGATTTGATGATTAGATTGATTTGGAAGAAGTGATTTGATGGATTGATTTTATTGTTTGGATTTTTATGGCTATTTGATTTTTTTGTATTTTTGACATATTTAATTTATTATTTTTTTAGGACCTTTTGTAATTTTTTGGATTTTTTTCAAGACATTTTATGATTTTTTTGGATTTTTTTAGGACATTTATATGATTTTTTGGTATTTTTATATGTTTTGAGATGTCAATGGATTTACAATTTGGGTAACCTGTTGTGCTAGATACCAAAGACAAGGGAGAAACCAAGTCTAGGTGCAAGGATCATGTAGGATAAGGGATAAAAGGCTCATTGTAGATGGATAGATAAAAGGATAGGCTATAGTGGATTTATGTATGCATAAGAGAAAGGATGTGATCTCCACGGACTATGTCGCATAGGAATAACATGCCCCATTCTAGGTAGTATGCTTAGGATTTCTCATGACAAGGCTCATGACGATAGGATGGTAAGATGGATTGGTTTGGAAAGGATGGAGTACATCAGGAGATAACCAAAGCATGTTTCAACATTTTGCCCTCAATCTTTATCAAGATCAAAAGGAGGAAAGGAGGATGAATGAATGCAATGGGATAGGTGTATGAAGGTAGGTGGGTGTAATGGATAAGGATGATAGGATAGGATATGATAGGATGGAAAATGATAAGGCGGATGAGACAAGGTGCCCCCAAGTGTAGGTGACATAGAAGATCAAATTACACATGACGCCTATTTGCCAGGTTTTCATCATGTTACTTATCTAGGGCGCCTATTTACTAGGTTTTCACCATTGGACGAAGGGATTTCTCTTTGCTTTTTTTTTCATTCTTTTTTTTATTATTTTTTTTTACTTTTTTAAATTTTTTGGTATTTTTGACTTTTTTGTTTTGTTTTTTTACTTTTTTGACTTTTTTTTTTTTGGACTGGAGATGGATATGGATGGGAGGGACTTAAGTGTCTAGTTCCATGAAAGGTGATAGTCCCGCTAGATGGATGTCACCACATGGACCATGTCAAGTGTGCTCGTAGATGTTGGTAGGACATTGCATGAAAGTGAGATGAATTAGGTAGATGGTGGAGTATGATATGGATTATGGATGGAAGGATAGTGGATTATGAAAGGTGTGATAGTGGATTATGATGCAGATTATGTAGGACTTATGGATGTCGAGCTTATGCAAAAGCATGGATCATAGGGAAGTGATGAGGTAGATATGTAGGATAGTGGATGAAGGATGGGGAGATGGAGGTATGTGGAAATGTTGTGGAATGGAAGGGAACCATGACCAATGGTTGCACACACCGTGATAAACATTGAAGCTTTTGATGGGATGGTGGGGTAGGAAGCAATGGTGTTGTTCGCTTAGAAGATGGTCAATTTAGGCATTTAGGGACCCACATGGACTTAGTATTTTTGCTTTTCATGTGGGATGGAATATGAGATTCTTGGATGGAGTGGGAATGTGAGATGGAAGTGGATGGTTGGGATTTTTGAGAGGTGGATGCCTCATTTGAATTGCTTGATTTTTTCTTAGCTACCCATACCATTTTAGTTTTTGACTTTGCTTGTGAAGGTATGGGTTTGGATATATGCAGCTTTTGAGGTAATTACTTGTTGCTTGGGGACCCACATCTTTTTCATTTTTGCTTTGAGGTGTGTGGGTGTATGGAGCTTTTGAGATGGTTTTTGCTTTGATTCTTTGCTTTTGTGTCCTGAGGCATTAGGATTTTTGGTTTTATGAGTGTAGGCATCCAAATTTTTGTTTTTGAATCCCATGGGGTGGATGGAAGTGGGGTTGGTGTAAGATCCTTGTTTAGACAATGTGTGCATTTGTTGGTCACGATTAGGGTTTTTAGAGGGCTTATGGATGGATGGATAAGGTGTTGGAAGTAGTGGAGGTAGATTCAATGGAGGGATTTTAGGAGTTGGAAGAAGCGAAGGTGAATTGGATGGTGGAAGGTGTACAGTCACATGCTTTTGTGATTTGTAGGATGATGGAGGTGGAATGGCAACATATGTCTTGGCAATATGATAGGGTTTACGATGAACAGTGGTGGACTTAGGAGGAATGGAGGAAGTATCAACATCGTTAGATTGTTGACCTTGGGGTGTGTATCCAAGGCCAAATGAGCGCAGAGGAACCTTGACATGGATTGGCTCCAAAATACTTTTTTCAAGAGGACCTAAACCCTTACCTTGATAGTTTATGTTTTAGAGGATGTGATGGACAATGGGATTAGGTGTAGGTGGAACACTAGACACGAGTTCCTTATTGTATGGAGAAGGTGAGGTGGTAGACAAAGGTTGTTGTGTTCCTAGGGAGGAACATTCATTAATGAGGGTGGATAGACAAATAGGATATGATGGTGGATTTGTGATAGGGTCGATGGTGGATACAGAAGGATCATTAGGATCTTGATTAGCATAGTGTTCACTAAGATGCAAGGTATTGATTTGATCTTCTATGCTTATGTGTTCTTGGGAGGCACATGTCTCATTATCAGAAGTGGAAGCTTGTGCATTAGGGCTAGATGGAGGATGGATTGGAGCAATTTGGATATCTTGCTCATGGAGGGGTATAGGATTGTGGGTATGATCAAGGTGCTCATGGATAGCTTCTTCATAGGTATCATCTTGATCATAAAAAAGATAGATGTTATGAATGGGATGAAGGGAAAGGATTTGATCTTGACTTAGATAGGGAGTTAGTGTTTCCACATGTTTAGGATTATTTCCTTGACATACCTCTTGAGTAACTTGACTGGCAATAGAAGGCTCTAGGATGATTTTGATGGGTTCTTGATATTCATCCATAAGAGAGTATAATGAACCTTGACCTAGGCTCATGATGGGAGGCTCTTCAATTGGCTCAATGGCATGTGGCTCACATGATAGGTTTGGAGGGATAAGCATGGCATTTGAGGGCTCATTGCTAGGTGCTAAGATAAGTGTTTGACATGGGGATAAGTTATTCCTAGCTATTAGCCAATGGATCACATCCTTTTCTAGGGTATGGGTAAATGGACAATATAGGGGATGGATGATAAGGGTAGATGGAGTGGTAGGTATAGGCTTAGAAGTATGATTTGGATTGGATGGAGGGATAATGAAGTTAGATGCATTGGGATTTGGATCAGATGAAGGGATAATGGGATTAGATGGGTTAGGACTAGGAGTAGGATCACATGGTGATGCTAAGATAGAACTAGTAGGCTCATGTGTTGGCATGTGATCAAATGGTGATGGAGGATGCTCATATGGTGCATGACCTAGATTGGAATCTCCCTCATCAAAGGAAATTAGGTTTTGCTCCAAAGGTGAACTTAAGGACTCTTGAATTATGTACAAGGGGCCACTTGGAGTAAGATTAGGTGACATATAGGATTCTTCCTCATCAAAGGATATGAGATCTTGCTCCACAAGTGGACATAAGGCTGCTTGATTTATGTACAAAAGGCTATTTGATTCATGTGCTTCTTGTAAAGGATATTGTCCTATGTAGGATGGGCAACTTGAGCTTGCATGTGCTTCTTGTGAGGGCACTTGTTTGTCTTGTACATGGGTTTGATGGTATCTATTTTGGAAGGTTAGCATGAGGAAGTAGATGATCTTGAGGTGGATAATGTTGGGTAGATATGATATTGACATGACATGAAGATAGAGGTGATACATGGTATTGAGATAGAATGTGATGAGGTTGGACTTGTTGTGGTATGATTTGAAGTTGAATGCTTTGATGTTGGACTTGTTGGATGGGTTGTGATTGTGGTTGAAGGTGTTGATGGTGTGTTGGTGGAGGAATCACACAGGATAATGGTTGTTGAGATATGGATGGATATGGATGATGATTGGGATTAGAAGAAATAGGATAAGTTGGTGTTGGGGTAACATGATAAGTGGATGGATAGGGTTGGTGTGATGATATAGGTGACACACAAGAATGATGTGAGGATTGTTGATGTGGTGATTGGATTTGATGTTGGTATTGGCTTAAGGCTTGATGTTGTGGGAATTGTTGGTGTTGTGGTGGCCCAGGGACGTGTTCCTTTCTATATAACCACTCAAGGGTATCAAGCATTCTTAGGGTGCCATAAGGATCATTCTCATAGGCCTTGTTTGGGAATGTCATGTCCATGTTTAGAAGTGGTAGATTACGGTATGAGGATGTGGAGTGATCAAGATATGATTTGGATATGAAAATGGATGAAGTTGATTGGGTAATGGTTAGGATAAAGAGATTAGGATGAAATTAGAATGATGACGGAATAAGATGATTAGGATTAGAGGGTATGGATGATGTGGCTTAGGATGTGTGTTAGGAAGAGATTGTTTTATGACAGGGATTTTAGTTTTGACAACTTTTTTGGCAATTTTATGGCAAGCAAACAAGATGGCAGACACTCATACACAAGCCACTCATAAACATTAATCACCTAGGCTGGTTGAGACAATATATGTTGGGTTCCCACTTGTATTTCTCCAGCCATGACTATTCAAAGTGGATAGCTCCAGGAACTTGGGGCACATGCTCCCCCTTATAGTGCACTCACTTCTCAGGCACACCAAGTTCCAAGTCCTCAAGATGCATAGATCTTAAGGTACCTTGCTATCTCTACTAAGAACTGCAAAAGTGTGGGACGGCTTCAGAGGTTCGACCTCTTGTACCAATAGATAGAGGGGTTTTTGGATTCTAAACAAAGTTTCTAGTAAGGGCTTCCATTTGGGTGGCTTTACATGCAGCGATTCACTCTGTTAATGGAGGCTTCCCAACCTGCAAAGGTTACGCTCTATAGGGTTTTGGGGGAAACATTCGTCGGTATAGAAGAACAACACCCATTTTTTGTGACTTTCGACACAAACACTTTATTTATATAGCAGCTTGGAAGGGCTTGGCTTCAGCCTGTTTCTGCTTGGGTCATACCCCTTCTCACAATGGGAAGGCAGGCCCTCTAGAGTTAGCAATGATTTCTCTTGCACCCCAGATCCATTGCTTAGGCAGGAGGAGAGGATACTCTTGTTGCTAAATCAGGTAACACATAGACTCAGTAAGCAAGCAAAGAAAAGAAAGCAGGCATAGAGAAAATAGAGTTAATTTTAAATCCCAAATCGAAATGTGCCTATACTAGTGATAAAGAAGATTGTTCTTCGAATGATTGTCTTGTAGAAGATATGTCAATAGTTTGTTTGCTCCATTCTTTGACAAGCATATTTGACAAGCTGCACAGATAGAATATTAGTTTCCAAGAAAAACCATAGATTGAAGCTTAGAAAGTAGCTAAACTTTGACTGTAAAGAGAGCTAATAAAATGACAACATTACCTGATCAAACCTACTCCATTGTGAAGTTCATGTAATTACCTTTCCAACAAGTATTTATTTGTGCAATTTGGACATCATATGCAAAAGTTATGATAAAAAGAAAAAATTCACCTCCTTTGGCATGTAAGAGAAGACAGGGGTTGACTGGTTTAACTTGTTTGACTGTTTGACTTTTTTTTGAAATTTTTTTTTATATTTTTGCAAAATTTTCTAGCGACTTAAGTTTGATGCTATCAGTTAAAGGTTTAAACTTTGGCAATTAATGTTTGGTTTGGGCAGTTAAAGCGAACAACACATGTTAGAGTTTTGACAAATCTAATTTTAATCTTTATTTAAAATCTCAACTAAAAACCCTATATAACCCCTAACCTAAAAGCTTAAACGATAAATGCTAACCCTAAGCTTTAATTTTAACTGCTAACATGAACTCTAAATGTTAAATGGCTTAACCCTAAATGCCAAATGTCCAATGTTGGTGGTTAGGGCAAACTACAGGTGCAAATGTGATAGGCGACAGTGGATTGTGGTCTTGGTAGGTAGGTTTAGTGTTTAGGGTTGGCAACATAGTGCAGGTTTATGATGTGAGCAGACCAGTGGCCGAGAGTCTATAAGGAGAGGTAGCAATTAAGGTTTTTCTCCCAGGCAGCGGTCGTAGAAATGGCGGGTGGCAGGGAGTGTCGATGTGGTGGTGAACAGGCGGAAAGGAGTCCAATGGAGGCGGTGGGGATGTCAACTATGAAATCAGAGGTGGAGAGTTTAGACCGGGTGGTGACCAGTAAGTAGAGGAGGTGACTTGGTATATAGAGGTGGTGATAAGGTTTCTATTGGCCGTGACAAGTAGGGAATGGGTGGTGACCAGTGATAAAGAAGTAGCGCTAGGGTTTGAACGTAGACACAGATATAATCACAAACCTAAGAGAAAAGATTAAACCTTTATACCATCAAATAAAAATTCAAACCCTTAAGCCTTGAAATCACATACACATATCAAAGACAATCAGAGACTTCGATGAAGGCACAGAGGTGTATGGTGGATCCGTACGGTACGGATCCGTACTATATGGTAAAAAAATTTCAAATTTTTTCAAGAAATTTTTTAGTCACGAAACATAGCCAAGTTTATAGTCAAAAATCATGGAAATGGCCTCGTGGACGCAATGGTGCAATTGGTTTTTGCCCTGGAGGTCACCTGTACCAGATTCTTGCAAAAAAACTCACAAATGAGGGTTAAAAAGTACAAATTTTATAACAAAAATTTGTAAAAATGATCAAACGAAGTGGGTCCCACCGGGTGTGCCAGAATGTATATGCAAAAAATTTGGATAAAATGTAAAGATAAAACAATATAATGCAATTACCTTGATCCAAATTTTATGAATAGCTCAAATGATGCATGCATGATTGATTCCTCGAATGATTAAATGTTTGATCGCTCCGATCTGCAGCATAATGTTGGATTGGGATTTGATGTAGGGGGATAGATGAAAATAGATGATGAGAGGTGATGGATGATGAGGAATAATTTTGGCAGAGTAACTGTGCTTCAAAGTTCATCCATGCAAATGGCTTTGAAATGGATTAATTTATAGGCAAATGTGAGAGAATGGAGGGATAAGATTTCCATTTTGTGGGTGATAGTTGAAATTGGAAAGTTACTTGTGCAACATGGGAGAGAGAATAGAAGGGGATCTAGTCATCTACAAAGGATTTGAGAGATGAGTTGAGTGAAAATTAGAAGGTGAATCGAGTTAACTCGAGAATATTTGAGAGATGGAATTGGAAGGTAAGATAATGATTTAAATAATTTAATATTATTTAAATCATGAGGAAAATAAGGATAAAGTGATAAATAAAAATAAAATAAAAGATTTATTTTATTTTATTTAAGAGGAAAGGAGGGTTAAATAAAAATTTATTTATTTAATAATGTGAAAAGGATGGGATAAATTAAATAAGTGTTATATTTATTTAATTTATTAGAGGAGGATGCTAGATTAGGTGAAGAAGGGGTTATGATGGTGACGAAATGGGTACCTAGGGCAAAACATGATACAAGATGTAATGTTATGACAAGGTGGACATTTTTGGGTGTCTACAGAGGTTATAAACAATGGGACAACCATCGAAAGAGCCCTTATTGCTAAAGGCTCTATAAAACTTTACAACAATGATAACAATACTAACAACAACAACAAAGTCAACAACAATAACACTAACACTTCCCATACGAACAACAATGCACAATCCAATGACAAACCTTGCTTTTGGGGTAAAAACAAGAATACCCTTAATGACAGTGTCACCAATGTGAAGTCCATCCAAAATGTACAAAATCCCATTCCACCAAGTACATCCACAAACAATAATAATGTTAATGTTCCTAGGGGACCGCTGAGACAAAACAACAACCCTAAGAGGAAATTCACACCTTTAGGGGAACCCATTGAAAATGTATTGAACAACCTTGTAAAGGCAGATTTGATAACATTACCCCTTATTTGACTTTACAATGAAAATCAATTTAAACCCTCTTGGTTTGATGAAAATGCCTATTGTGAGTATCATCCTGTGAAAGGGCATAAAACATCTAACTGCATGAGGTTGAAACATTGCATTCAAGACCTTATAGATAGAGGTGACATAACCATCGATGAACCTTCAAGACAATCACCTAATGCCAACCTAGGAGCATACAAGGATCCACTTCCTAATCATAACAAAGGAAAAGAATCGTCTTCCAACCAAACATACAATGTTGTGTCACCTCCCTCTTCTTTTGATTCTATTGTGGGATGAATAGAATATAATTCCAACGATGTCAATATCATCACCATTAGAGCTAAAACACCAAATTATATCATTACAACCTTGTTCCCATCTGTGGAGCCCCTTTAATGATCAACCCTCTACATCCACACCTACCAATCCACCATCCGCTCACAAGTACAACCTCCTAGATCATCTTGGAAAAACTCCCACACAAATTTTGATTCTCGAATTACTACGCATATCCCCCTCCATAAGGAAGTCCTTGACAAAGCCTAAATGGAAACCCAAGTTCCTACTAATTTGAATGTTGATCAATTCCAAGCCATGGTAGGCCACATCACCTCACCTCATTGCCTCACCTTCTTGGAAAAGGACCTACCCACATCTAATGTTACACATAACGAAGCCTTACACATCAAACTCCTAATCCATAAACATACCATCAAACGAGTCTTAATAGATGGTGGCTCTAGCCTAAATCTTTGCAATCTAAAATTATTAAAACATTTGGGATACTCCAATGTGGTTGTGGACTCTAGTGAGTGTATAACTATAAAAGGATATGATGACTCTGAAAGATTGTCTGAAGGCACAATCAAACTTCCCATTCAAGTGGGACAAAAGATTTTAGAAACTAAATGCCAAGTACTTGATCTTGACCTCCCATATAACATCCTTCTCGGCCAACCATGGATTCATGCCATGCAAGTTGTTCCATCCACCTTCCATCAATGTTAAAAATTTCCACACAACGGCATGAAAATTACCATCTATGCTGACCCTCATCCTTTTCAATACTATAGTTTCTTGGAAGGACACGACCGCACTTTTTGTCCTTATAACAATGTGATGCAGCATACATATAAAAACCCAATTCCATAGAGAAAGCAAGTAAATTACAAACAAAAATCAAATCTTTTTATTGAACACACAAATAATAACAACTTATATAACCTGAGTACATAAATCTGCAACAAATCTTCATCAAAACATGAAAAGACATTACACATTTCATCATAATGAAACTGAAGGTAAATCTTTGCTCATTCTAATTACTTTCACCTCATTTTCCACTTTTGAATGACTCAAAATAGACTCTTCATTTTGTTGTTCAAGACTCCATTGCTACACACAAACTCCTCTCCTTTTTTCCCACTCTTTAAATCTGCATTTTTCTCTTATGTTGGGCCCTTCATTCTTCTTGTATCTATTGCTACATGCATTAAAATCGGCAATATGAATTAAAATATGCAATATGCATTCCTATGTTGGCCTTATACTCTTACTGCAATTTTTTTCTTTTTGAAGAGGTTGATTTTCTCTCCTTTTACTCATTTTTTTGGTGTTGCCAATAATACGTACTATGAAGCCTCAAAGAGGCATTCCAAATCCCAGCTTGGCATGGGAGTCTTTTAATATTCTTTGGCTTGAAGTTTTTACCTCATGAGAAGCATTCAAATGCCTTTTTGATGTTTTTTAAACAAATAAATACTACCTCAAAAGAGGTGTTTCACCTCCATTTAGGCGCCTCACATCAAGTTCTCAATATCCATTTTTAATTAATAAAAATAAATGCTTTTGTTGTTGCTAATTTGGTCTTCATATGAGGAGATTTACTCCTCGACTTTCCAGATTTTTGATCTTTTTTAAATAAATAAAAACTTCTCAAGAATTTGGTACCTCCTTGACATATTAAATGCTCTAAATAAATCAAATAAATAATACCTTACAAACAAATTGGAGGAGAAATTACATTTCGTCACTTTAACTCCATGTGTCTGTTAGCCTAAAAATTTGTCTTTTTGAATAACTTTTTATACGAAGCTCAACTTGATGTAAAACCTTGCCAACATATGAATAATTATGTCATGAAGCTTCTTGCCAAGCCACTCAACCTAAAACCTTATAAATTTTGAGATTTTTTTTTTCAATTTGCCAGGAAAAGTCGTAAAACAATTGATTCTTCGAAACTGTAAAATATCTGCTCATGAAACCTTCACCATAAAATCAAGGATGGAATCAAAAATATGTATGTAAGATTATTTTTTCCCAACCCTTATATTTTTCCAAAAACAATTGTTTTCGTAAAACTACCTACGGCAGGCTAAAACTATGATCCAACAAGAAATTGAAATTTGCACTTCTGAACAAAGGAGAAAATAAAAATGAAATTATTTATGGGCAATGCAGGATTGCTCATGGACCCAGATGCTCCTGCACCACAACACTACTAAGACATCCACCTCTACATCATCCACCTCATACATTGATCCCTCCAACATCGCAACCACATCACAAACATCCACTCCTCCAGAGGTCAAGATCAAGATAAGTGACATGGGATGTGGTGAATACGACCTACATGGCACATTTTGTGTGGGCCTATTACCACCGTCTCCTAAGACATTTGGTGCTCCTAAGGAAGAGGAAATCTCTATGGTTGTCATCAAATGCAAACCGTCACCTACCTTCGAGAAAAAACACCTCCTTGAACAAGATGTTCTCGAAGACATATCCTCTTGGTTATACAAGGATGAAGAAAATCAAGAAGCTCCTACTCTCCCAACCGAGATCTATGAAAAAGGTCTCAAATTTTTTAAATACATGGGCTACAAAGGACAAGGTGGTATAGGCCTTCATGAACAAGGAATTGTCAATCCCATTCAAGCAACAAGGAATCCATATATCCGTGAGTTAGGGTACGGAAAACAAGAGTCTACCCCCACTGATACTGAGTATATCTTAAGTGAGGTTGCTAAGGCCTTCCCCATGGTAGATAACATCAATGAAGAGGACCATCAAGACTCTTTCAATGATTTCTCTGATCTTTTCAAATCATCCATATGTACCATCTATACCCTAACCACCATGCCATCTACATCCAATGACTTACCTCTCGTCTATGCCCAACTCATAGATTGGGACCAACAAGGACCTCCCATCCTCGATGTCACGCAAAATGACAAAGCAATAGCTAAAATGATGGGGATCAAAGATCATTTTCCCCTTAGAGACCACAAGTCCAACTATATCATGGAACTAAAAACATCCACATACTTTGGGGAGACAATACAAACTCTTAGCTCCAAAAATATGAAAATAAAAATAACATCCCCTAGTGAAAACCACCTTGTGGTACTTTCGGATGAAGAAAAGTCAAAATAAAGGATGTATCCCCTAGTGAAAACCTCCATGAGGTGCCAGGGGATGAGAGAATTGACCTCCCTGAAGTACCTAAGTTGTATTAAAAAAGGTCACCAATCCTTGTAGAAAAATCACACGAGATGAACCTTGGAACAAAAGAGGCACCCAAGATCACATTCCAAGTGGAATCCCTCACAACAATAGAACAAGAGGCTTTCTTAGCTTTCTCCAAATAAAGGAGTCAAAAATTTGCATGGACATATCTGACATGCCGGGATTGGATCCCGCCCAAGTTATCCATCACCTTGTTGTGCATCCTGATGCAAAATCGGTAAAGCAGAAGCTAAGGAAAATGAACCCACAAGTGGCATTCCTCATCAAAGTAGAACTCAAGAAACTTTTAGACATGGGATTCATTCATCCCATAGACTATCCCAACTAGATATCAAACATTGTACCAATAGAAAAAGTCACTAGGGGCATCCGTTGTTGCACAAACTTCAGAGACCTTAATAAGGCTTGTCCTAAGGATGACTTTCCACTACCCAACATAGACATCATCGTGGATCTCACCACATGACATGAGATGTTGTCATTAATGGAAAGATTTTCTAGTTACAATCAAATCAGGATAGCCAAAGAAGATCAACATAAGACCTCCTTTATATCCCCATGGGGAATGTATTGTTGGGTTGTGATGCCCTTTGGGTTGAAGAATGCAGGAACCACCTATCAAAGTGCCATGATGGTTATCTTCCATGACCTTTTCCATAGCATAATAGAAGATTATGTAGATGATCTGCTAGGAAAATCAAAGACTAGAGAAGACCACTTGAATGTGTTGTCTAAAATATTTGACAGATTAGAGAAATACAAAGTGCAGCTAAATCCCAAGAAATGTGTCTTTGGGTCACCTCTGGAAAAATCCTAGTAGACATTGTGTCAAGAAGAGGAATCAAAGTTGACCTCACTAAGGTCAAGGATATAATGGAAATGCCTCCACCTAAAACACTCAAGCAACTTCGTAGCCTCTACGGGGAATTTCAGTCTATCCACCACTCCATAGCACAAATTGTAGACAAGTGTCGACCATTTCAGCATCTTCTTTGAAAAAACACAGCATTTGTATAGGATAACCAGTGTCAAAATGCCTTTGAAAAGATAAAGTAATATCTTTCTACACCACCTGTCCTTATTCCACCAAAGAAAGGACAACCCCTCCTTCTATACATTTCAAAAAATAGAAACAACAATAAGGGCCTTGTTAGCATAGCACAATGAACAAGGAAAAGAGAGAGCAATATACTATATTAGCCTCACCTTGGTGACCTATGAGCTGAATTACACTCCTATTGAACGAGATTTCCTTGTCATTGTCTTTACTTCTCAAAAGCTAAGACACTACATGCTCAACCATAAGACAAAGCTCATTGCCAAGATTGATCCACTCAAATATCTACTGACTAGGATAGCTCTCACAAGATAGATGGCTAAGTGGGTTATGATCCTAAGTGAGTTCGACATTGAGTATACAAAAAGAAAAGCTATCAAAGGACAAGTGATTGTTGAGAAATTGGCTGATGCACCTATCCTACCAGAACAACCATTTATTTCAAAATTTCCAGATGAGTCAATATTGACAATAGCACCAACAAAGGATACATGGAAAATGTATTTTGATGGATCCTACACACACCATGGCTCGGGGACAGGGATTTTGTTTGTTACCCTTCAAGGAGACACTATTCCAAAGTCCTGCAAAATAACATTTCCATGTACAAACAACGTAGCAGAGTATGAGGCCCTCGTTATAGGACTTTGCATGCCCATCCAGTGGAAAATTGAAAAGCTTACGGTTTATGGAGACTCCCAGTTAGTCATCAGATAGGTCAATAATGAGTACAAAACAAAAGATGACAAGCTCCTTCCTTACAAAAGAATGGTTGATGATTTTGAGGACTATTTCCATTATATCCATTTTGAACAAATTCCAAGGTTAAACAACAAAGTAGTAGATGCTATAACTACTATAGGATCCATAGTTGACATGAAAAAGGACAGTAAAAATTGTGAGTTCCTGATTGAAGAAGTTCCAATGCCAGCCTATGATGTACCACAATCTGAATTAGAATGTAACATTGTTGGTCCCTTATCTCTGTGGTATCAAGAGACCTACATGTACCTTCATGATAACGTCATCCCACCAAACCTATCATTAGCACAATGCAAAACCTTCATCCATCGAGCTTCTCGTTTCACCATCATAGGAGATACCCTATATCAAAAAAGTCTTGATGGTACTCTTTTGCAATGTCTCAACTCCAGGGAAGCCGAAGTGACCTTACAAGAGGTACATGAAGGCATTTGTGGGGCACACTCAAGTGGACCTACTCTAGCAAAGAAGATCCTCATAACAAGGTACTATTGGTTGGAACCATGGAATGAGATGCTTACTGCTTCATGAAGAAATATTTACCATGTCAACAACACGATGATCTTATCCATGATGCACCTTCACAGGATATGCAGCTAATAACAACACCTTGGCCTTTTCATAGTGGGGACTTGACCTCATAGGAAAAATTCACCCACCCTCATCCAATGGCCATAAATTCATCATTATCACCACCAAATATTTCACCAAGTGGGTAGAAGTTATTCCACTCACTTTTACCACTGGCATCCAAATCGCTAAATTCATCCTCCACTACATAATACATTGTTATGGTGTTCCATTCTCCATTATCATAGATAACAAGAAACCATTTAAGAACCAAGAAGTTCGTACCCTATGCAAGAAATTCCACATCCAACACTATTTTTCCACATCATATTACCCCTAAGGTAATGGTCAAGCCGAAGCTTCTAACAAAACCATCTTACACATCCCGAAAAAAGATGGTTAATGAAGCCAGTCATGACTGGCACTTCAGCTCAACCCTGCCCTATGGGCCTATTACACAAGCATTCGCACACCCACAGGAGCCACACCATACACATTAGTATTTGGTTCTGAAGCCATTTTGCCTCTTGAGGTTGAACTCCCTTCTCTAAGGATTTCATTACAAAATATAATCACTAAGGAGTACTGAGTTGCATGACTAAATAAGCTAGAACTCTTAGATGAGAAAAGCTTGGATGCTCTCAACCACCTTCAAGCCTATCAAAACCACCTACATAGGAGCTACAACAAAAATATCAAGAACAGCAAGTTTGATATAGGCAAACTTGTCCTTATGGAGAATCGAAAAAACCTACAAGAATGCCACAAGAAAGGAAAATTTGAGCCTAATTGGTTGGGACCATATGTCATCATAGCTAGCTATGGATCAGGAGCTTATCAGCTTGCAACACCTGAGGGGCAGCCTCTAGATGAGCCTATGAACATCATGCACCATAAAAGGTTTTATGCATAGCCCATCGAGTATCCCAAATCAAAAAAATACAAAATAAATAAAAATAAATCAAAAAAATTAAGAAAAATCCGAGTGCAATAAATCCATCCAATGGTGAAAATCACTTTGATGACGCCTTGGATAAGTACCATGGTGAAAACCTATCTTAGGTGCCATGTACAGTGGCTAGTTCTACCATCTAATAAGTCCTCCTATCCATCATAACATTCAACATCACACACATCCCATGGCTTGGAATTCTAAAACATTCAATCCCATCACCCACCCTACATCATTCCACCCAAAGCTAATCCATAGAAAGAGGATCCTTGTATTCCTTTTGTATAGCTCAAAAACTTGAAAAAACCCAAAAACAATAGAAAAAACCAAAAAATCCAAAAACCCAAAAAAAATCAAAAAATTATAAAACTCCAAAAACAATCCCACATCATCATCTCACTTATCCAAACCACCTAACACATCATTTTCCAACATCATCACATCTATCCCAAACCATTCCCACATCATCAAGTCAAACCAGAACTACATATTCATCATCACCTGCATCTTAAAGTGCCTTGATCCCCTGGACATAGGGTATGTAGGGAGTCTGGAATACGAAAGAAGTATCTAGTAATCAGGTACAAAAGATGCACTCATCCAACCCATTTGGATGGTCCATATCCCCTAAGCTTACTAAATCCAAAAAAAGTGATACACAGGCTAAGCATACTCCCAAAACATCACATCTTATGCAAAAATCAGCAATCAACAAAACAATCATAATCACAACATATGGCCTACTATCCTTTTGCCTGCCTTTCAAAATTTATCCCACAACATCCAACCAATTCTCTCCTTAATGGATATTTCATTCCTACAATAGGTAGAATCCATCATCATATCAACACTTATCTTGGCAAGAGATACAATTGTTGTTTGTATGGTTCGTTGGTCTTTTTGATTATTGATTTTTATCTTTTGTATCATCTTAGGAATTATTTCAAATCTACCTTCATCTTACTATATCATGGTACATGGTGGAAAACACCTAGAATGAGGCATGGTAATTGTTTTGTATGTTGTGCTTGTGATTTGATTTCATTATTCCAAGAATAGTATTCATATCTTGAAGATGTAGGGCTAGTTCTAGCATATTGTTTCCCATTTGCATATAAGGTTAATCATACCTTCTATGTAATAAAGAACTTATGCTATGAGTCCCCTTCCCTCATATAGGCAAGGTTATACTACCTTAGGCATGCATGAGATCAACCTATTGTTTGTGGGTCTAGTCCATGCAAAGACAGATATATATATCATCACCTTGGTCCTTTCATACCTTGGTGAACATATCCCCTTTTTTCTATAATAAATCTAGAAATGCTCTCAATAATGTCAATGCAAGTACTTAGCCTAGCTTACTTAGCCCCCTCTCTATCATCAACCATCAAACACACTATCTGGAATTAGCATCTAATGATGATTAAAACCCCTCATCCATTTAACCACTCTAACAAACCCCCATAACTCTATCACCTTACCCTTCCAACAAAACCCCCTCTAACAATGTGGCATTTCATGACCTAGTATCCCCCATCCCAACCATCCCTAAACCAATCCTGACCATCTCTACACTGATCCCAACCATCCCCAAACCTATTCTAACCTCCCCACCCCATTGCCTAGGGTTCTAAAAACATCATAATGTATCATGACATCTACCCATCTCATTACCCATATATGAGACATTTAACTATTTATCCATTATCACTTACCATTTATCCATTTTCATAATCATTTTTACCATTATCATTTATCATATCCATTTATTTATTATCATTTGTCATTTACCATTAAAAATTGTCATAATCCATTTATTCATTAACCATATTCATTTTACCCATTATCATATTCTCCATTAAACCATTAACCATTCATTCATTATCACATGCATTTATACATTATCCTTTACCATTTACCATTTACCATTTATCATTTATCCATTTTTCATTATATCACATAGCCATTAAACATTGAACCATTTCATTATCCATTAATCATTTTACCATTCCATTATCCATTTACTATTTATCCATTTTTAATATATCACATATCCATTTCATTAATCATTTATCCATTAAGTACCCATTTCATCCAAACATAATATATGTTTATTAAGCTAAGCATATATTCAATTATCCACATCATCCATCCATGAACAGAAAATGCATCCATAAAAACATTCACAAACATCATCATAATAAACATCTATCTATCCATATCAACATCATAATCCATAACATACATACATCCATCACAACATAAACCATAAACATCATAACATATCATAATCCATAACATATATACATCCATCACAACAATAAGACATAAATACCCATAACCATAAATGCACACACATCACCGCCAAAATATACATTGCTCAAAAATAATCATACATGTCATGATACAAAAAAATGCTTCAAAGGCCAAAATATATCAATGTCTAAAACATCAACCCTAGGCCAATGATGACCTAGTTGAGTCAGTAGGAGACCCAGGATGCTGTTGCGGTGGTTGTTGTGGTTGCTGAGGTGGTTGTTGTGGCTAATGAGGTGGTTGGTGTGGCTACTAAGGAGGTGGCATAGACTATTGTACTGACTGTTTGGACCTCCTAGACCTATAGGAACTAGACATCCCCGATCTACTCTGCTAACTGTAGCTTGGAACATGTTGACCCTCCGGTACTATAGTACAATAGGCCCCATTGTAGTACTCAACCCTTGCACATTGCTCTGCAACCTGATCCTGTAGCTGCTGAATACGCTGCTGGGAATCTGACCATATCTATCCAATACTGATCCCAACTACCATCCCTTGTAGACAGGTAACCTTATCCTGTAGCCCAGTAACCTATCCCTCAACCTGCTAAGCTCTAGTCTCAGCATTCTGCAACCTAGTCTCTATTGTATGTCGTAGTGATCTTTCTGTATCATGCTCAGCTATAATCCCGGCCACCTATGCCTTGTAACTGCTATAGCTCCTACCTCTAGCGAGCCACCATATCCTCCAAACTGGCCACCTGGGCCCGTAGAGTCTCTGTCTCGTCCTCCCTATCAGTATGAGTACATCGATGCCCAGTGTGAGTACCCAGAGTAGGACTAGGTGTTGTCCTTGACATCCTTGCCTCTAACACCCTAGCCCGTGTAAATGGCCCCAACTGATGCACTAGTACATGTTATGCTACCTACTGTTGTGGCCTATCCTATTGTACCTATTGTTGTGGTCTCACATTATGTAGTGCTTTTTGTTGTGGTCTCTGCCCCTGTCCCTACTACAGAGCTACCTGCTGAGGCAAAGCCTATGGCTCTGGACCCTGCTATCCCTGAGCCTACTGCTACTATCACGGTGCTTGAGGTGGTGACATCTACCCTCTCTGTGCCTATTGCACAGGTACCTGTTGAGGTACCTACTACTATTGGGGTGCCTGCAGCTACTAGGGACCCCTCTATCTCTACCACTATCCTCTCCCTTCAACCTCCCCTACTGCTGCTACTGCCAAGACCCCAATCCCATCCCCCTCCACAGGCACTTCTTCCATACCATACTTGACCCAAACCTCATCCCCTCCTCTCCATCCTCCCCTCCTCCATAGTGAAGTCAGGCTCAACTACTGGATCTGTCAAACTAATTGGTCGCCATGCTTGCCACCATCGATCATAATCTGGGTTGGTCCCTGCATCAACCACCATGCTCCTCGAATCCCACTACAATAGCTGTAGTGTAGCAAAACCATGTATCACCACCTGGGGTTGTATCTGTGCTGGCCATCTCACATCTTGTGGCATCCTCCCGGAAATCACCATGGCCTCAGGTAAGTCCTAGCGCAATCATATTGCCTCATAACTTGCAAGGGAATACATCTATCAATAGTATGATCCCCTCAGCCCATCAAGTATCGAGCCTGAAATGTAAAGGGCATATGGATATCATCATCTGCCCCTGCCTCTACCCCAATATATGGACGCTAGACACTAGAAACCAAAGCATCAAAAATGCATCTCTAGTATCGCAACTGTCCTACATAAGAATACACAATGGGTGCCCCATATAGATATACAAAAGCCTCAAATGGAGCTCGGTATAGACCTGCCTGAGGCCGCATAATACTAATATGCTCAAAGGCCCACACATGCAGTAGTGTCACCCCAACTGATAGAGCCTCATCCAAGTGATACACAATCATGTGCACTCATGATATAACTAGCCTAACATACACGACCCCCACATGTACATAGTCTCATGCTACACCATTTATTCAGTAACTCCTCCCCAACCAACCGAGAAGCCCTGTGCATGTCGATCTAGCATAACCAACTCCCCCATCACCGCACATACAACAAGGGTAAAATCATCCACCCCGGCCAACTGAGTCTGTCTATAACTCATCTGGCACCAACCCTACACATACACTAGCTAACCAGGGGCAAATGCCCTATCTTATGCTACTGCTCCTATACGAACATCATAGGTGACTCTCGCTCCAGCAATTGATAGTCACAGAATCTTGTATACATCCTCCAAGGTGATCATGATCTCACCTATTGATAGTAGGAAGGAGCAGGTCTCACCCCTCCATCGCTCTACTAGGGCTATCATCCTAGCCCTATGTGCTCATATATGGGGCATCTTGCCCACTATCTGCAATCCTATCCTATCTAATCTCAGTAAGGTAGGCTAATCAAATTGATCCACTAGCCCCATAATCGAGGGAACTCGTCGCTCTAAGGATACCACAATATGGCCAGGAATCTGCATCTGAAAAAAGACCATCAAAAAAACTAACTTTTCCTCCAAACCAGTGCTATGGCGCTAATTCTAGCCTATATGGTGCTAAAACAAAGTTTGACACCACTTTTAACCCACATAGCACCAAAACAAAGTTTGGCGCCACTTCTATCCATTATGGCACCATTCCGCATGATGGCGCCAGTTATTCCAAATTTGGCGCCAAAACAGACGATAGCGCCAAAATTTTGGAAAATGGTGCTAAAACTCCCAAAATTCCCCATTTGGCCTATGGCATCATTCCAAAGGATGATGCCAATTTGGTTGCGGATGGTGCCAAAATGGCTACGTTAGGGTGCCAATCCACCTAAACTACTCGTTTACTGATGCAATAAATACCTGAAACCCAAAATTGACAAAGTCAAGGTTGATTGACATACATGTGGGTCTGCCAAGGGTGATCGCATGTACAGGCACACTCACTCAGATTGATGCTCATAGCAGGGGAAAGTTTGTTGCACCATCTCATCTCCTATCTCCTCTCATCCAATAAGCTCAATATGTGCAAATGTGGCACTTTGGGCCCACATTTTCTATTTAAAGAAAGCCATGTCATCCCCCATCACATTTTTCTCTCCCCAGGGTGCAAAATATAACATTTTTCATTTGTTTTTCTTCCAGTCCACCTGATTTCTTGTCCTCTATCTATTTTTCACCACCATTTCCTCCTTTCGAGCAATCACCCAAAAAATTTGTATTTTTTCACCTGACCTCTCAAGGGGGCATCCCTCATCCATTTTATTCCTTCCCAGCAGCTGGGGAAAATTCTGACTTGACGGCCATATCCCTACTAGGTCATGATGTCACATCAAAGAGGGGAAAATGTAGACACCTAAAAATGTCTCGACCCTTCTAACCACCCTTTGACATCATCCACAACACTAATTCTTCATCTAATTAATTAATTAAATTATTATTTAATTAATTATTTCATCCAACCCCTAAACCATTCACCCATCCTTCATCAATTAATCCCTAAAATTAAATTAATTTAATTAATTCAATAGTCACACATTCTAACATCATCCCAATTAATTAAATAAATATGTCAAATATTTATTTAGTTGATTTGGTCATTTCCCTAAACCCAATTAATAAGGTAAATCATGTTTATCTAATTAATAAGCCTTACTAATTAGGCCATCCCTAATCTGGTTGATTAAATAGCTATTAATTAATTAGCTACCTAGCCTACATGACCCCTAGACCTAGATTAATTAAATAAATCATTATTTAATTAATCCTAAACCCTGATTACCTCCTCCACTGATTTTTTCCAGCCACATTAACTAAGCTAATCACCCTGATTAACTTGGTCAAAGTATGTTTAACACCTTCTCCCACACCCACAAATTAAAAATTGCAAAATATTCATAACCCTTCCAACTCACCTTTACCATTTTTATGCAAAAACATCTTCCACATTTTGAGCTTACAAGTGTAAGGCCCCAAAAATGTGCATGTGTCACATGACTTGCACATTCCCACATAAAATGGAATTTTTAATTCCATCTCATCCCAAGGAAATTAATTTTAAATTTCCTCATCCATCTAAATCACATTTAATGCTAAGTCCTCAAAATGAATAAAAGATTCATTTTTATTCTCCACCATCCAATTTTGTTGATGAAATCCTATCCCTCCATCTCACAATCAATCTCATCCCTTGATCTCAACAATAAATCTCCACTATTGGATCAAAATCCCCTCCAATTTGCCTATAAATACAAGCCTCCACAAGTCATTTCATCATCCAATTTTAGATTAATCTTATTATGTCAAAATTTCTCTCCATCATCTCCATCTTAGCTAGGTTATTTTTCAGTTTTGCATTGACAATTAGAGCATTTCACATTGTAACTACTAGTGTGGGTGAAGTTAGGGCCTAAGAGTGCTAAGTCCTCTACCGTATCAAGGAGAGAGGAGCTTGGATTGCATAGGAAGGTATAAATCTTGTTTGTTTTACTTTCATTTGCTTGTTTTATGCAACTTTGATTTCCTTATCTTCACCAGGATATGAAAACTCTTCTTCTCCAAAGTGATGAACCCTTCTTACAATGACAATGCTCCCTTTTATAGAAAACTCTCTCTTGGAGAGAGAGTGCAACCGAAAAGATTCCCCAAAACTACCCACGAGGCTCTATCATGGTGATCATTGCAACTACTACCTGAATGGATATGCGCGTCTCCACCCATTGTAGTTGTAGTGCCACCTGCCCTACTCCACTACCTTTCTACAAAGCCATATGTCCTGAAATTGCTAAGAAATGTGGCGTGTGGTACTCTTGTTGCTGAAACACATGGCGGCTCCCTATTTCTTCCGCAAGTAGACCTCTCCAAAAAAAGAACCAATGGCACACTGTGGAAGCTCTTGAGCTTTGGAGAACCTCCATCTTGAGCCCTATTGACATGTGGCTTTCTCCATTGCCTCTATGTATTGCTAAATAAAATCTTACTGCCCTTTTTCGAACCAAAAGTGGGCTAGACATGTGGCGCGATGGTGCAACTTGAAATCTTTGTCTCTGTTGTTGATAGCAATTGTGCCCTGCTGACATGTGGATAATGCGGATATATACTTATAAAAGGAAAAGTGAAGCCCAATGCTTTATAGACTGTCGATCGGTTATTCTACCACATGGTACCCTCATGCAATTTTGAAGAGAGAAAAGACTCCACGAACATAGAAAGTACGTCGCTTCGACACGTAGTAGGATTTGCTCCTCCTCAACAACTTGGGAACTCTGTGAAGCCACAACAAAGAAAGAACTAGGCCGAAGGCCATAGGAGATGAAGTCTACAAGTCCAATCTAGGCATATTGACATGTGTCCATGTGAAGTTAATGCCTCTTTTCTTGAAGAATGTTGAGAATTTGGTTTATTTTAGTGGGGCGAGTGAAGCAACTCTGAAGGTGATTTATGGTGACTCCTCTGTACCTAGATTCATATCTTGTGATTCTTCTACAATATAGGAGATCTTTCTTGATATAATGTTGGTACCTTGGGGAGGTCAAGTCTCTCATCCTCTGGTGCATCAAGGAGGTTTTCACCAAGGGATACGTCCTTTATTTTCACTTTTTTATCATCTAAAAGTACCACATGGTGGTTTTCACTAGGGGATGTTGTGTTTTTTTTATTTTTATGTTTTTACGACTAAGAGACTTGGTGGTTTCCCTGAAGTAAGAAGATGTGTTGAGCTCTATGGTCTATCCTACTTTATAATCCCCAAGGGGCATGTGTTCTCTTACTCCCATGAGTTTTGTGACGGCCTCATCATTTTGAATAGTATCAAGTATAGGAAGCCCTTATTGGTCCCAATCTATGAGTTGGGGTTATACGAGTGGAAGGTCATTAGATGATGATGGTGTGGTGGAGAGGGTATATATGGTACAAATGGATGTTTTGAAGAGAAGCTTGGCAAAGTCTTCAAAAGAGTCTTCATAATCCCCTTCGTTGATTTTCTTGATAAGGGAAAGGCCTTTGCAGCCTCAGTTAAGATATACTCCAATTATAAGGATATAGGCTCAGGTTTTCCATGTCCTAGACCTTGATATCAATGATTTCTTGTTGCTTGGATAGGCTTGATGATTTCTTGTTCATGAATTCCTAGGCCTCCTTGTCCTTTATAACCCATTTTTTTCACAATGTGAAGACCGTTTCCATATTTTTCTATGGGTAGAACAAGAGCTTCTTCATCTTCCTTTTCTTTGTAAAGCCAAAAAGATATATCTTCAAGAACATCTTGTTCCATCAGGTGCTTGCATTCAAAGGTAGGTGATGGCTTGCATTTGATTATAATTCTATATACCATGTCATATTTTGGCTTGCCGAATGCTTAGGAGATAGTGGAAGTTGACCCACACAAAAGGTACTGTGTAAGTCATACTCTCCACATACCATGTCACATAATTTAACCTTGATCTTGGGAATGGTAGTTTGTGATTTGGAATTGGATGTGATGTTGGATGGATCAATGTAAGATGAAGACAATTTTGTGGTGTTGTTGAAGGGACAAAAGTTTTTATCATATCCTTCCAAGAAGCTGCAATATTGGAAAGGATGAGGATCGGCATAAATTGTGACTTCAGTCCCATTGTGTGGAAACTTTAGGCATTGATGGAAGGTCTATGGGATGGCATGCATAGCATAAATCTATGGACAACTAAAGAGGATGTTATAGGGGAGGTCAAGGTCAAGTACTTGACATGTTTCCAAAATCTTTTGTCTGAGTTGAATTGGTAACTTGATGGTTCCTACTGATTGACACTCTGCATCATCATAACCTTTGATTGTGATGCTTTTATGTGAGTCTATGACCCATTAGAATATCCCAAGTGTTTTATTAATTTTAGAGTGCATGGATTTAGGCCTGATCCACCATCTATCAAGACTTGTTTAATGTTATACTTATGGATGCAGACTTTGATGTGTAAGGCATCATTATGGGATAGGTCGAATGTGGATAAATATTTTTTAGAAAAGATGAGGTGATGTGGTGAGGAAGGATGTCCTGCCATGGCTTTAAATTAATTTACATTAAGATCATTAGGGGCATGAGTACCTTGTAAAGTTTTATCAAGGACTTCTTTGTGGAGGGGTGAAGTGTGGAGTAACTCCAAAATAGAGATTTGGGCCGGAGTTTTTCCAAGGTGATCAAGGATGTTGTATTTATTTCAAGATGTGGTAGTTTTTAGGTGGGGCTTTGAATGAGGCTCCTTGAATGGTGATGTACCCATGGCGAGTGGTAATAACACAATTAGGAGTCTTAGCTTTTATAGTGATAGTTGATATGCGGTTGGAACATTCTTCTATTCAACCCATAATGGAATCAAAAGAAGAAGGGGGAGGAACAATGTTATAAGATTGATTTGAGCTAGAGGCCTTCCCTTTGTCGTGGTTAGGAAGTGGATCTTGTTATGCACCTAAGTTTTCATTAGGTGATCTTTTAGGAGGATCATCAATTGTAATATCACCATGATCTATAAGGTCTTGTATACAATTCTTTAGTCTCATGCAATCAGATATTTTGTGGTCTTTTACCCTATGGTATTCACAATAGGTGTTTTTGTTGAACCATGAGAGTTTAAATTGATTATTGTCATAAGGCCAAATAATGGGTAATTGGATTAGGTCACCTTTAACCAAATTATGTAAAACATTTTTGATGGGTTCTCCCAAAGGTGTAAACTTTCTCCTCTAGGTGCATTGTTTTGTCTTAGTGGTCCTTTAGGGATGCTAACATTATTGTTTCTTGTAGATGAGTTGGATGGTGGTGGAGATTGTATATTTTTAATGCTTGTGATATTTCTCACACCATCATTGAGAGTGTTCTCGATTTTACCCCAAAAATAGGGTTTTCCATAGGATTGATTGTTATTGTTGTTGTTGTTGACTTTGTGGTTATTGTTCTTGTTGTCATTGTTCTCTTTGTAGATTTTGATAGCCCCTTTTGCAATGAGGGATCTTTCTATAGAGATGCCTTTGTCAATAACTTCTTTGAAGGTTGAGGCAAATTGGATTTGAAGGTGAAAACCCATTTCTCAGTTTTGGTTTGTTCCAAATATATTAACCAATTGTTTCCCAGGGATGGGCCAAGGAAGCTTGCTTGTGAGGCTTTTCCATCATTGCATGAAGGTAGAGAAGGTTTTCTCATTCTTTTGTTTCATGTTGCAAAGGTTTGTCATAGACACTTCATGTTCAAAGTTGTAGGAGAAGTGATTGACAATTTTTTCCGCAAGTTCATGGAATGTTTTGATGCTAGGGGTAAGGTGTGAGAACCATTCTATAGCTTGACATCCTAAGCTTCGAGGAAAAGCCTCATGAGATAGGTATCTTCATAGGAGACTTCTAAGAAAGCAATATAAAATTCTTGAGGTGTTCTCGGGGATCTCCTTTTCCTTTGTATTTGTCAAGTTTTGGCGTTTCAAAATTCTTGGGGAAAGGTGGCATGTTAAGAGAGTGATCAAAAGGATAGAGACAAATATCCACTAAGGAATTTTGTTTCCTTTTATTCCCTTGTTGTATGTCACCCATTATTTGCATCAATTATTGCACTTCTTGTGTTATGTAAGTTGTAGGTGGTTGGAGGGTATTGGCTTGTTTTTGGGTGATGAGTTGTTGGAAGAAATTGGGTGGTGTTTGTTGTTGATTTTGTTTTTGTTGAGTGATAAGTTCTTGAAGGAAGTTGGATGGTGGTTGTTGTGGATTTTGTTGTTGAAGATGTTGTTGTAGTTGGAGTTGTTGGAGTTGTTGAAGGAATGTGTGATTGAAGTTTTGGGTGGAAGAGGATGTAGGGGGTTGTGGTGATGCGGCATATTGGGAATTGATTTGAGATGTGGATGTGGATGTTTGTTTGATGTTGTTGATTGGAGGATTTGATGATTGGGAAAGAAATTGGTATATGAATGCTATGGTATTTTGATTGATTTGGGGGATGCTAGTGGAGGTGCTAGTGTAAGTTGGATTGTTTGGGATGTTGAAGGTGATTTGTGGAGTAGACATTGTTGATGTTGATGTTGATGTTGATGTTGATGTTGATGTTGATGTTGATGTTGAGGTTGGTTGTGTTGTGGTGTTATATGTATGGTTGGATGAGGAAGGTTGTGATGGGTTAGTGGTGTTAGGAATTGCATGTAGAAGATATCAATTAAATGAAAATAAAGATTAAACAGAGGAATGAAAATACATAGAAATAATAACAGTGAGAGACAATTTTAACGTGGTTCACCCAAACTCAGGCTACATCCACCAATAGAGAGTCCAATATTATTATCAAGCAAATCAAATTGATTACAACCAGCAATCCTTGCAACTCAATACCACTGCAAATGCTACAATACAATATCAAAATCCCACCTGCAACATACATCCCAACCGCTTATAACAAGCTTTTTGGAAGCTTCTAGAATTAGGGTTTTACAATGTCATTTTTTCTTTTGTTGGTTGACAAAAAATTAAAAATTGACCCTGAACCCCGGCAAGGATACATTACGAGTGTACAGTACTTGCATGATCAATCACCACATACCAACAAGTGGAAGGATTACTTGATACTTGGGTGCCATTTTGAAGTAGGAACTCTAGATATCTATTAGGATCATATTTTAAAACTTAGACTAATAGTCCCATGGCATTGGGCATTGGGGTCTTGTGCAAACTCCATTACTTCTTTCACTCATGATTTTGATTTTCTTGATTTGGGGAAGGAAAAGGATGGGTTTGATCAATCTTGGTTTGAGCATCCATGTTCCTCATTCTGAAGTCCCTAGGCATCCCAAACTCTCTATTGGGTTCCATATTTTTGTTTTTCTTAGCTTGTAACCTTGTGGTTGGGGGCATACAAAGAAATGAACAAAATTGATGGTGGAATGGATAAGTTGTATGGAGAATGTTGGACCTTAGAACTTTGTTTGAGTTTCAAAAGGTTTGGACCAAGTGGAATTGATTGGTGGGTGAAGGATGATTTGGTATGATCAAAGTATGGTTTTGGATGATAAGTGATCAAAGGATGATAAGGGTGATTTTGATGATATCTTGAATAAGATTGATCAAGGGATGATTTTTGGATTTCAAATCAAAAGAGACTTAGGGAAAGTCTGGATCTTGTGGATACCAAAGGATTTATCCTCTCCTACTTAGGGTAGACAAGAGCCTAAGAAAAAGAAGGATATAAGGATATTTCACTTGTAGTAGACAAGACGCACCAAGTAAAATGGGATTCTTTGAATTCACTAACTTAGGAGTAGTCTACACTCCTAAGCTAACTTATCCAAGGTTGATAAGGACTAATTTACACAAAACTTAAGATAGATAAGTTCTTAAGCTTAATGTAAATTAGGGGATGATGATAAGATCTAGATGTACTTTAGCCAAATTTTGATTTGGGATAGATTTGGCTAAAAGATGATTTGATTTGAGATGGAAGCTTTGTTTTGATAGGACATAGATTTGATGTTAGTGAGGATTTGGTATGGTTTGAATTGATGAGATGAAGGTATGGGTCCAAATTAGGTCACTAAATGATCAAAGTTTCTAATGTTTCCAATGGGAAAATGGGATGATTAGGAGAATGAAGATTTTGATGAAATGGATGACTTATGGAGGGATAATTTGGTGAAATTATATATGGATGGTTTTAGGTCACTTTTAAAGTATGTTGGAGTCCTCAAGATAGTCAATTTTTTATTGGAAAGTTGTTATGTTCAACTATTTAAGGTTACAAGTGAAGGCACTAACAGAATCTATGCAGGCACTGACAGAGAGAGCACAGGCACTAACAGGTCAAGCGCAGGTGATGATAGAGGAATTAGAAGCACTAATAGAGGGATCTTTGGCACTAAAAGGTCATATGAAGGTACTAGAAGATCAGGTGTAGGCACTAATAGGGACTGTGAATGTGTTGACTGGTTCAAATGATTGGCCATTTGACTGTTTCACAGAGGTGCTGACAGAACTATTGCTAGCACTAACAGGGACTGTAGAAGCACTAGCAGAGACTATAGAAGTGCTAGCAAAGAGTGTAGAAACATTGGTAGAGGTTACAAAAGCACTGACAAAGACAACAAATGTGTTGACAAGATTAGATTAAGTGCTTAAAGGCTCTGATCCATGAGTTATTTTGTGTTTTGTTCAAAGGATTTCTTGGCAAGAGATATGACAAAAATAAGACAATGGTTGATTGTAATTTCAAGGAATAAGGCTGATAGGCTTTTACGAGTTTATCACATGAAAACACTTCAAGCACATAAACATTCCCTAAAATTATTCAAGTACTCATGATTTTGTAATGTGGTCCCACATGATAGAATACCTATCCATGTTCTTACCTAACTAAAAACACTTCATCATGAGCAAATAGCTAGGGATAAGGGTGTTGCACCCAATACCCCTTTCCTTGGAGGATTTTATGCCTTACATAAAGAAAACTTCTATCTCAGCTTCAAGGAGGTGATGGGACCCTATAAAATTTTTCCATGGTTCTAGTTTTTATCCCAAATCTTGTGCCATCCTGATAGAAGATGTATGACCTAGGGTTTTTGCAAAATGAAAATACTCTAAGTAATACCCCTAAACCATGAACCCTATGTAAAGCATTTTGGAAATCAATTTTGTTATGTTCTAAGGTTGACTGCCTATCATTTGTTGTTCTATTCTTAAGTTGCCTTTTTGTGCCATGAAGCACACTATTAACCAGCCCCTTGCCATACAGTTACCACCTCTGGCCTGTGCCTAATATTTTTATTAAAACTTCAAATGGTCTTGTGGACCCTTTTTTCCTAGTAGATGAAGGATGTTTTTAAATATGTATGCCAAGGGCCAGATCCTACTAACCCCTTTTTGACAGGTGGCAATTATTGATTCACCTCTGCTAATCTTCCAACATTTAAATATTTACAAGGAAAACACCTACGGAATTGTGGAAAGGCTGCCAACTAGTAGGAAACTGTCTTTTGGTTGCAAGGAAAGGAAGTGGTGGGTCCTAAGGACAATGTGGAGATTTCTCTATGGCTTCCACTGTTCCGCCAAGCTTTACCAAAGGGTCCAACTAAATGATTGCGGAAAAGCAAAAACATGATAGGTGGCCTCTTAAGGATGGCATTGTGCTTGGGTGGATAAAATTGTGACATGGAAAAATCTCCAAGACCAATGATTCTTTTTGGGAGTTGTCCCATTGTATGCAGCTAATTCGATGGTTGTCCACAATTTCGCAGAGATCAAATCTTTTGCCAGATCTTTTGAGTACGAAATCACAGAGAATGTCCTAACTATATCATTTGAGGGATATTCTTAGGATCATGGTTAAGGTGGCTATCCAGGTGGTCGGCAATTATTGGTTAATTCTCAACAACAATCTCCTTCCATGTAATGGACTAAATCGATGCCATTGATTTGAGTTAGCTAAGGACCTAATCGATGGCTCAAATTCAAAAAATTGATCAAGGGGTGTGTTGGCATTGGATTTGATGATACTCCATTGCAAAATTAATTTCTCAAGTGTGTGCAGAGTCTCCATCGTTGCCACTACAAGGGAATTTACTGACTGAAAGATTGGCTTATGCAGGATCAACCCTTGGAAATCCGTACTTCTACCAGAAATGACCTTTCATCTGCTTTGTGATGAGTTACAGTAGGATGACAAATCTAAAATGATGAAATCAAGACACCTGATCTGGCATCTTCAATGCAAGAAGTGATGTTTTCAATTAAGCAAAATAATGAAATTCTATCTATCTTCTCATTTTGATAATCTTCAAAAGATTTCCATTTATGGTAGAAATACCTTAAAGTGACTAGAATTTATTAAACCATGGATGTAGCGGATGTGTGCAAGATCTCCCAAAGTTTCTATAAATAGGTGTTTCTGGGTGTTGCCTCCTACATTGTTTGATCGTGCTAATAGTATGGATTTCCCCTATTTCTGTATGTTCTTTTCGCTCCCCTGTTCTATTGAATTCTCTTCTCTATTTTCATGGTTAGAAATTTCTCCCTACAGAATTAAAAGAGTTAGAGAATTCTTCTTGTATAGAAGGGGGAATTGGAAAGATTCCAAGGCAGTAGTAGTATCCTTTAAATTTTTATGAGCTTTTCTTCTTCCTATATTTTCATCCAGATGAGGGCCCTAAGTTTTTGTCTCTGGACTCCAGTAGTTCATTATTTCTGTGAGTTGGCAGATTAAATTCTCAGGTAGAGAGAAATCATTCCTCTCTCTACCTTTCCCCCACATCTACTTATCCTAACAAAGCATCAACTCTAGTAGTGGGAATGTTTCCTCTCTAGATGAAGCATATGAAGATAGAAATCTCCTTTTTTCTTGTTGTTGGTACTCCCCTGGTTGGATAAATGGCGTAGCCATGTCTAGCCTGATGTGATTTCGTCTAGTTTTTTTCTAGTTGAGTTGGTTGGTAACCACTCAATCATGAAAGAGGAATCACATCCTTGCAAAGGACAATGGACGTAAAGCAAAGAACTCCAGTTAATTGGGTTTTCTTCTGATATTGTTCTTTGTATGTATTCTCACTCTTGGTGCATAAATAGAGCAGTGAATGCTCTTATTGAAAATTTGGATGGCATATGATGGGTATGTGAGCTCTAATGACATCTAACAAACAGCCACCCATTAGCATCCCCGCCAAAGTGAGAGAGTATATAGTTCAGAAACGAGTACCTCAGCATGTGTGGGTATTTTTGTTACAGAGGCATCTCTTTGCAATTGAGAAAGGTTACACCTGTATCCTACTGCAACTTCATCTTTTGGTTAAACAAATTATAATTTCTTTTGTCTTTAAGCATGTAGCTTGTCTATTCCCTTGTTCTATAAAAGGGAAATTGGGGCTTATTGATAGGCATTGGTTTGAAGTCATATCTTCCAGACTCAGTCTGAAGTGTGGGATCAATCTAATCATAGAGGAGTTATACATATTTAGCTTTTGAAATAAAGATTAGCTGTCATGTTTTAGTCTTCATTTTGAGTTCAAGATTCTTGATATAATTGCAAAGCTATTTTGTAATTCAGTAACAGTTTACTTTACAAGTTATTGTTGAGTTTCAAAGCATACTGTCTCCTACTCATGTACACATTATTACATTTATGAATACAAATTTGATTAATGATCAATTTATTCATCATCACAGTCTTTCTTGTGTTTGTATATTTTTCTTATAACATTTACTCTAGTAAAATAATAGCTATAAGAGGATATTGAATGTAGTATTGATTTACAAGGATAACTAAGCATGGTTAACTCTAAAGCTAGTGAGGTATTGTAATGTAAGGCATTATTTTATCCTCACAGTAAACTGAGACTAATCATAGAAAAGTTCTTTTGTATTTACATCTATTTCTAACTCTATGACCCTTGGAATAGGCACTGATCCATTTAGAGTGCTATACTATACTTAACCCCCCTTGATTATCCTCATTCTAAAATATCAGAACAAATTTCCCTTTCAGCTGTAGGTTTTAGATGCTATTTTATTTACATGTTCCTCTACAAAGAATTTTGTTTAAGAATCTATCCCATTACTTTCCTCTATCATTAATTCTTCAAGCAATCTAGAAGGAACATATCTATGTTAGAAATAGTGTTTTGAGCAAGTATTTAGGGACCCCCCCCATTCAAAATAAACACAGTTTTAGAAAAGGAATAGCCTCCTTGGTCCTACAAAGCCTAAAGTGCAGAGGAAAAGGGATTGAAACCCCATTTCCTATTCATTGGCCAATCCCTCGAGACATCAGTTATTAGAAATGGCTATTTTATAGATCTATTTTCTTCAGATCAGGTTGGAAATTTAAAACAACCAACAGATTGGTGAATCTACTGGGGACTTAAAGGAAGAACTATGTCTTATCCTAAGGTCTTAGCTCAATTACTATATCCCTATATTTATTAAGAGTCAGAAGTCAAATTGTTATATTCCCTACAAAAGGGATGGCGACTCTACTATTTTCATTCATAGTTGAGACAAAGATAATCATGCTACATAGAATTTGTATGTAGGGATGTTTTATATGACTCTACAATGGGATAGGATTCAAAACAGAAGTTGATTTAAAGGAGCATTATGCTTTCAAATGTTTATTCCTCTATATGTAGATGTGAAGGCTCTATGAAGAAGGAACCTAGTAAAGCAGTCTGGTATTCTTGATTCTCATAATCAAAAACAAAGTTTGCACTAGAAGTAGGGTTCTTTACAGGAATTTTACAAGGCTTGAAGAAACTTTCTAAATATTTCAATCAATATGCAAATGGATAGGAGAGAAGTGTTGCATTTTTTCTAAGTCCAGTGGTTTAAAATGTGTAACATACAACCACCTTTATGTTTTCAAATGGGATTTGTCATGGAAAGGTATAAATCTATAGATTTCAGTAGTATTTGTGGATTTCCAAACCATATTCCTAATAAAATTAGAGGTCAGATACCAAAGTTTAATAATGACAAATCCAAAATAGCTAGCAACCATTTACAAGATTTTTGTGATCTAATGGGAGATTATGAGATAGGTCTTGAAGATGTGGTTATAAAATTGTTTATTCAAACCCTTAAAGAAGAAGCTAGAGATTGGTTTGCATGTCTATCCAATTAGTTTATTTCTTCCTAGAAAGATCTAAAAATAGCTTTCATGGAGTAGTTTGGTGAAAGAATAGATGTCAGTTTATTGATTAGAAGATTCATTCAGATAGAAAAAGAAGAAAAGGAATCAGTCCCAACTTTTAACTTGAGATTTGCCAAAACAATAAGGGATATCCTTGAAAATACTAGACTTAATGAGGCTATGTGTTTAATCATATATCTAGGTGCATTCAATGAAGAACATAGTTATCTGTTGAGAGACAGAAACCCTACTACTATGAGACAAGCATATTCTTTGGCCATAGATATAGAGAACAATTTAAAACATACAAGGATAAAGGATTATGAGTCTATAAGAAATAATTATGTGGAGAAAAATGGATCCAATTGTGTTCTCATTTGCCAAGAGGGAAGTAAACAAGACGATTCAAAAGGGCCCTTATTAGCTTAGTCTATACATGGGACTCAATATGAGAAAAATATAGAGAAGGGTAGAATTTGTGATCAGAATGATGGAATTCAAAGTTTACATAATTCCATCACTCACTTTGCTCCCCTTAGTCAGGATGGGAGGATATCCCCAAATCCCTATAGGGCAACTTATGGGATAGAGAACAATCAAACACAAAAGGAAACAATAAATAAGGAAATTTCTTTGTCTTATGAATGTATGGAAAATTTTGAGGATGTTTCCTATGTTCATGGGGAGGCATATCTAATATCAGATCATAAGATTTCATCTCCTAGAGAATCATCTGGTTTTAGGCCTGAATATTAAATAAAATTAGTTTCTACAAACAATACAGAAAATGATGAGCAGTTATCAAATTGTTCATAACAAAGTTGTGAAAGCTCTGAGTCAGATGATGATGATATAGGCTATTAAGATAGTGATAATGAAGAAGGTATGAACACAATGCATATAAGGCATAATCCACTTTATGATGAGCCTTTAAAGAATTATGAGAAATAAGAAATGTGGAGCCTTATGGATAATCCAATCTTTGAGAAGAACTCTTAGAGGCCAATAAGCAAGGAGAGCATGAATTGACATTAGTTCATAATGCAGAGGTGTTTAAAGACACAAGCTCCTTAGTAATGGATCATAACTTAGATGTTTGTTCTATCGGTGCTTGCTAATTCTCCATTGTTCATCAAGATGAATTCTCAGATGAAATGCTAGAAAAATAAAATTAGAATGTCAAATTTTCAAGAAAAGGTTGAGCATGATTGTTTTAGATTTGACACTAACTCAGCAAAAGATGAGGATATACTCAGTATCATCTATCAAATAGATTATGAATGCTTTCATTTTTTAGATCTATATGTTAAAGAAGACCAGCAACTAGGAAATGATAATTTTTTCAGTTGGCTGGACATGATTGAACCATGTGTTGACCATTTGTTCAATGGGAATATGTTTCATTCACCATTTGTTCAAAGAAGCTGGGGAGATTTTGAAGAGGATGGATTTAACTGTCCTATGAGCTATCTAAGTATCCATGTCAAAAGCAAGATGGATTGTAATGAAGGTTTTAGAAATGGCCTGATGAAGTCACTAGAAAATAGAATATTTGATAGAGGCAGATCTTGTTTTTCCCTTGCATAATGGCCTGGGGCTATTATGTGTATTATTATGTTGTAGTCTTCTCCTCTAGAGTCTTTCTGTGATCTCACTCCATTCAAGTTGAATAGACATCCCCAACTAGAGCCACTAATGGGACCCTATAAAATTTTTCCATGGTTCTAGTTTTTAGCCCAAATCTTGTGCCATCCAAATAGAAGATATATGACCTAGGGTTTTTGCAAAATGAAAATACTCTGAGTAATACCCCCTAAACCCTGAACCCTTGTGTCAAGCATTTTGAAAAGCACTTTTGTTATGTTCTGAGGTTGACTGCCTATCGCCCGTTGTTCTATTCTTAAGTTGCCTTTTTATGCCCTAAGGCATGTTGTTAACCAACTCCTTGCCATACAGTTACTACCTCTGGCCTGTGCCTAATATTTTTTATTAAAACTTCAAATGGTCCTATGGCCCCTTTTTCCCTAGTAGATGAAGGATGTTTTTAAAGATGTATGCCAAGAGTTGGATCTAGCTAACCCTTTTTGACATGTGGCAATTGTTGATTCACCTCCACCAATCCACCAACATTTAGATATTTACAAGAAAAACACCCGTAGAATTGTGGAAAGGGCACCAGCTGGCAAGTAACTATCTTTTGGTTGCAAGGAAAGGAAGTGGTGGGTCTTGAGTACAACGTGGAGAGTTCTCTATGGCTTCTATCATTCCACCAAAATTTACCAAAGGGTCCCACTAAATGGCCGCGAAAAAGTGAAAACATGACACGTGGCCTCTGGAGGACAGGACTGTGCTTGGGTGGATTAAATTGTGACATGGTGAAATCTCTAAGACCGATGATGCTTTTTGGGAGTTGTCCCATTGTATGTAGCTAATCTAACAGTTCTTCGCCATTCCACAGAGATCAAATCTTCTACCAAATCTTTTGAGTGCAGAACCACAGAGAATGTCCTAACTGTACCATTTGAGGGGTATTCTTAGGATCATGGTTAAGATGGTTTTCCAGGTGGCTAGCTATTATTGGTTAATGCTCAACAACAATCTCCTTCAACGTAATGGACGAAATCGATGTCATTGATTCGAGCCAACTAAGGACCTGATCAATGGCTCAGATTTAAAAAACTGATGAAGGGATGTGTTAGCGCTAGATTTGATGATACTCCATTGCAAAATTAATTTCTCAAGCATGTGCAGAGTCTCCATCACTGCCACTATAAGGTAATTTACTAACTAAAAGATTGGCTTATGCAGGATCAACTCTTAGAAATCCATGCTTCTACTAGAATTGACCTTTCATCTGCTTTGTGACGAGTTATGGTAGGATGACAAAGCTGAAATGATGAAATTGAGACACTTGATCTGGCATCTTCAATGCAAGAAGTGATGTTCAGTTAAGCAAAATAATGAAATTCTATCTGCTCATTTTGATAATCTTCAAAATATTTCCATTTATGGCAGAAATACCTTGAAGTGACTAGAATTTATTAAACCGTGGATGTAGCGAATGTGTACAAGATCTCCCAAAGTTTCTATAAATAGGTTTTTTCAGGTGTTGTCTCCTACATTTCTTAATCGTGTTGATAGTATGGCTTTCCCCTATTTCTATATGTTCTTTTTGCTCCCTTGTTCTATTGCATTTTCTTCTTTATTTTCATGGTCAGAAATCTGTCCCTACAAAATTAAAAGAGTTAGAGAATTCTTCTTCTATAGAATGGGGGGAATTGGAAAGATTTCAGGGCGGTAGCAGTATCCTTTAAATTTTTATGAGATTTTCTTCTTCCTATCTTTTCATCCAGGTGAGGGCCCTAAGATTTCTATCTCCAAACTCCAATAGTACCTTATTTCTGTGAGTTGGCAGATTAAATTCTTGGGCAGAGAGAAATCATTTCTCTCTGCCTTTCCCCCACATCTACTTTTCCTAACAAAGCATCAACTCTAGTAGTGGGAATGTTTCCTCTCTAGATGAAGCATATGAAGATAGAAATCTCCTTTTTGTTATTGGTGTTTCTCCCCTGGCTGGATAAATGGTGTAGCCATGTCTAGCCTGATGTGATTTCGTCTAGTTTTTGTCTAGTTGAGCTGGTTGGTAACCACTCAATCATGAAAGAGGAATCACATCCTTGCAAAGGACAATGGACATAAAGCAAAGAACTCCAATTAATGGGGTTTTCTTCTGATATTGTTATTTGCAGGTATTCTCACTCTTGGTCCATAAACAAAGCAGTGAATGCTCTTATTGAAAATTTGGATGGCATATGATGGGTATGTGAGCTCTAATGACATTTAACAAATGGTCACCCATTAGCATCCCTATCAAAGTGAGAGAGCATATAGTTCAGAAATGGGTACCTCAACATGTGTGGGTGTTTTTGTTATAGAGGCATCTCTCTTTGTAATTGAGAGATGGTTACACCTGCATCCTATTGCAACTTCATCTTTTGGTTAAAAAAATTGTAACTTCTTTTGTCTTTAAGCCTATAGCTTATCTTCTCCCTTGTTCTATAAAAAGGAAATTAGGTCTTATTGATAGGCATTGGTTTGAGGTCATATCTTCCAAACTTAGTCTAAAGTGTAGGATCAATCTAATCATAATGGAGTTGTACATATTTATCTTTTGAAATAAAGATTATCTGTGTTTCAGTCTTCATTTTGAGTTCAAGATTCTTGATATAATTGCAAAGTTATTTTGTAATTTAGTAATAGTTTACTTTACAAGTTATTGTTGAGTTTCAAAGCATACTGTCTCCTCCTCATGTACACATTATTACATTTATGAATACAAATTTGATTAATGATCAATTTATTCATCATCACAGTCTTTCATGTGTTTGTATATTTTTCTTATGGTATTTACTCAAGTAGTAAAATAGTAGTTATAAGAGGATATTGAATGTAGTATTGGTTTACAAGGATAACTAAGCATGGTTAACTTTGAAGCTAGTGAGGTATTGTAATGTAAGGCATTATTTTATCTTCACAGTAAACTGAGACTAATCACATAAAAGTTATTTTGCATTTACATCTATTTCTGACTCTATGACCCTTGGAATAGGCACTAATCCATTTAGAGTGCTATACTATACTTAACTCCCCTTGATTATCCTCATTCTAAAATATCAGAATAGATTTCCCTTTTAGTTATAGGTTTTAGATGCTATTTTATTTACATGTTCCTTTGCAAAGAATTTTGTTGAAGCTTAAGAATCTAGCCCATTACTTTCCTCTATCATTAATTCTTCAAGCAATCTAGAAGGAACATATCTATTTTAGAAATAGTGTTTTGAGCAAGTATTTAGAGACCCCCCATTCAAAATAAACACATTTTTAGAAAAGGAACACCCTCCTTGGTCCTGCAAAGCCTAAAGTGCAGAGGAAAATGGATTGAAACCCCATTTCCTATTCATTGACCAATCCCTCGAGACAAATCAGTTATTAGAAATGGCTATTTTATAGATTTGTTTTCTCAAGATCAGGTTGGGAATTTAAAACAACCAACATGAGGTACTATGGTGAGTAACTTCAGGGGGTGGTCCACATCCCTTGCACCACACTAGAAAATGATCAATGGTCTTAAGTAGGTTTTACAAGCTTCCAGGGGCCATCCCAATATACACTAGGTATGAGGGACAAATCTGTGAACAAGGGATTGCCAAGCATCCAACCAAGAATGCCACCACTCTAGTCTTGGTGTACCAAGGGTCTTGAGGGTTTTTGTTTAGACTGAATGGGGTCCCTATTAAAGTGAGTCTTTTGATTCTCACAATGTTTATAAATCCCACCAAAACATGGGGTTGAGGTCATTCGTTAGAGTGGGTGTATCTCCAAGTAGGCCTCCTACAGAAGAAAACACTACTCACTTTTGATCCCCAAGATCGCACAAGGTGCAAGGGGAGAGTATATGTGAAGGTAGTGCTTCTTTGGGTAGACAAAACAAAAGATTTAAAAAGGATTTATGATCCTCAAGATCACCAAAGAGTGTAAGGGGAGAGAATACGTTCAAGTGCAAATCAAGACAAAGAAAACAAGTTCTTTTCCTTATACTTTAATTATGTGCAACTAAAACTAGTAGAAAAACGTAACTTTGACTATGGGATTGTAGAAAATGTTAGTAGTTTGAAAATGATATCTTGGACAAGCGTATAAGAGCTACAAAAAAACTAGATTAGTATCCAAAAGATAAGATAAAATTTTGATCAGATAGAAGCATTGACAAAGACCTCTAAAGCACTAACAAAGGTCACTTAGGCGCTATTATAAGACACTAAAGTGCTAATAGGAACTACTAAAGTGTCAATAGAATACACTTAACCTCTAACAGACAGTTAAGCACTAAATAGTAAAAGCTTGGACATTAAAAGAAATTTTTAGAAGTGCTAACAAAATATCAGATGCACTAAAAGAGACACACAAGTGCTAATATAAGACTCAAAGGTGCTAAAACATAGTATTATACCTACTCTTTACTTGCAGTTGCATGCGTCAAACCTGCAAGCAGAGGCATTGTCTCAACACAGAAACAAGAGACCCCACAAAGAAAAATGTTAATCTACCAAAACAGATGAATTAGATTCTTTCCTGCAGACATGGTCAATTAATTTTCTGCAAAATAAGTTGTTAGACCTATAGAATGGTGTTAGACTAGCTGCAAAACCCATTTTCAGTCCACAAAGATATAAGAATTTCAAATAACAAATACCAAAATAGAAGTGCTATCCTAGACCATAGAGGTGTTGTTGTGGGACACACAGGCATTGATATAAAACTCTTAAGCACTAACATATTAGACTAAGGCACTAATAGACAAGTCTAATGCACTAAATTCTCCCTATTGTAAGGAAGCTCAGGTAGCGGAACAACTTCTTGTTGGAACTAGACAACTGAGAGGGGGGTGAATCAGTTGTCCCTTTAAAGAAAATTCTACCTTTAACCTTCTTTATTATCTTACTACTAGATTAGTAATGCAAGCATTTAAGCATGAATCAACAACATAAGAGCAGAAACATAATCAAAACATTTGACACCAAAATTTTGATGTGGAAACCTGGTTAAGGGAAAAACCACAGTGGGGGTTAACCCACAAAATGCGTACCCTATAAAAAGTACTTAGAAAAATAGAAGGCACATGCCTTCGGGTGCACTGCCCAGAGCTCACTTCTCAAAAGGAGAGGTTCACTACCTACAAAATTTATTTAGAAAGAATTAACTAAGAATTAGCATCTATTTCATGCATGATTCAATTTCAATGAATGCTCAAGAACTTTCACTTTGCCTCCAACTCTTCTTCTCTCTCTACATTGCTCTTGCTCCTTTCCTTCTCTGCTCTGCTCCTAATCCTTCCTTTAGATTTTATCTATTTTACACAAGGATGATTTCGGTACTTCTTCAACAAGTATTTATATACTTCGTCAACCTTGGAATGATCAATAAGGTTGGCTAAACTTGATGCGGATCATCATACTGTCAGCCAAACACAATTGAGACTTGAATCTACTTCTACAACCACTCCACTCTTCATAAAAATGTATTTAAGGCATCCACAATAGGTTAGGAACATCCTATTAGCCAAGACTAGGAAGAACATTACCCTCAAGAAGAAATCTTCAATCAACAAGTTTAAACTTCAATGCGGACCTCCAACATAGTAGCTACATGATCTAGAGACCACAAGTACATTGGAATCACCAATAACATTCACTCTAAACCATATTATCAGAAACATTTGAATCTTCATTCGAAACCTCAAGAACACACTCTGCCATGGCTGTCAGACTGGAAGGATAGCTTGCGGACCTCCAAACCACAAACCACTAGAGTTGATGATACAAACTAACTTTCCAAAGATGAGTTCAGATCTGCAGATCATAATCTTATATTACCATAGAAATCTAGGCCTCAGTCCTGTCCCTCTGTCTTTCCTGATTATTGCAAGAACCAGTTCTACTCATATGGCCATAACTCCTTCAAATCTTCATGTGAACTTCTCAAATCTTGACTGGAGCAACCTCTAACAATACTCTACACATCCACATGATCTAGATGCATTGACTGTTATTAATTTTCTCAATATCCTCAACAATCCGGTCTTCTACACAGACAACAAAATAAGATACATTTGACACTAATGGTAACAAGAATATTCAATGACAACACCACTTAGCCACATATTTGCAACACTTCCTACACTAATCTTGAGAGGAGGATAATGTAAAACTTTACAAATCTTTAACAATTATAGAAACTTAAATAGAAATAAACATAAATACCATGCATACCACAACACGGTGATTTACGTGGGGAAAACCCTTTCGGTAGAAAAACCCCACACTCCAAAATATGTCTAATATATTATTCAAAAATTACAAAGTTTACAATATACTTGCAGAGAAAGCTTCTCACAGGAGTCTTGCCACCAAAGATCCAAAGACAACATGACTATTATTAGACTCTCAAAATACATGATGATACCACAGTCGTAATACAATGCCCTCATAAAATAGGGTTACCTTCTAAGGTAAGACAAGCCAACAAAATATATACCATCAGACCTGAAACCTAATAATGAATGGTCCAGATTTACAATATATCATTAATTTAATGTATTTCATCCATTTAATAGTTTTTTTTTAACAAAAAATGTTAACACGCATCCCACTCTACCCCATGCTCCCATTGTATATTACACCTATCGGTGTAACTAGGAAATATATAAATATATATATCCTATCAACAATAAACCTTATATAATTACAAGGTTGAGACACATTTTCCCACCAAATATCCCACTTGTCGAACACCTTGCAAGAGCAATGAGAGGGAGTAAACATCATCTCTTAATTGCTAGGGTCAAAAAGGCCCATAGTCTCTGAACACTATTAAACTTTTTTGTCCTCGCAGACTTAGTTAAAGAATCAGCAACATTCATCAAATTTTCTACCTTAACCAACTTCACCTTGCCATCTTTGACCATATCTCTAACAAAATGATAATGTACATCAATGTGCTTGGTCATGGCATGAAATGTCAGGTTCTTAGCTAGAAAGATCACACTCTGACTGTCGCAATAAATTTTCACTGCAACTTGTTTTATTCCAATATATGAACATAGTCTCTTAAGCCAAATGGATTCTTTGCAAGCATGAGTAGCTACCATATACTCACCTTTAGTAGTGGACAAAGAACCACAGCCTGTTGCTTACTTATCCAACTAATTGCACCACCAAATAAAGTAAACACATAAGCATTGGTGGATTGTCTACTATCAATATCACCTACCCAGTATGAATCTACATAACCATGAATATCAATGGAAATATCATCTTCATTCAAATTACTATGATAACACAAGGAATACTTTGAGGTACGATGCAAATATCTAAAGACTCTTTTAACTACATCCCAATGAACTCTACCAAGATTAGACATATATCTGGAAAGAACTCCCACTTCTTGGGCAATGTCTGGTCTAGTACAAATCATAGCATACATCAAACTTCCAAATGCACTCTAGTAAGGCACTCTGCTCATCTCTTCCATCTCTGATGGAGATGTTGGACAATCTAAAATAGATAACTTTGTTCCAACTGAAAAGGGAACACACAATGGTCTGCAGTCCTGCATGTTAAACCTTTGTAATATTGAATTGACATACTTACTTTGGCCAAGCCATAGCTTTCTATTCACTCTCTCTAGCTGCACCAAGGTCTTTCATTTCAAATTTAGCAACAAGTTGAGATTTTAGTTCTAAAATTGTACATTTCCCTTTACCAATAAATAACATATCATCAACATATATGCAATAAATAGGAAACGATCACCATCAGTTTTATAATAAACACAATGATCTGATTTAGAATGCTAAAATCCCAAACTCAACACATATGTATCAAATTTATGGTATCACATCCTAGGACTTTGTTTTAGGCCATACAAAGATTTCTTCAATTTATAAACCAAATTACCTTTACCTTTCACCACGTAGTCCTATGGCTATGTCACATAAATATCCTCCTCCAAGTCACCATGAAGGAAAGTCATTTTCACATCCATTTTCTCAACCTCTAAATCATAAGCAGTAGCAATAGAAAGAAAAAATCTAATGGATGTCATTTTTGCAACAAGAGAAAATATCTCACCATAATCAACACCCTCAACTTGAGAGTAACCTTTCGCAACCAACCTCGCTTTGTACTTCTCAATACCTCCATCTAAACCAATCTTTTTCTTGAACACCCATTTGCAACCAATAGGTTTTCATCCTTTAGGCAGTGGTACATGATACCATGTATCATTGTTTTTCAAAGATATAATTTCTTCATCTATAGCAATCTTCTAGGATTCTGCATCATTCATACCTAATGCCTCTTCTACAGATCTAGGTTTATCCATGTTAGTATTCAAAACAAAAATACATCTCCAATCATTAGGTGAATACCTTTCAGGTGGTTGTTTATGCCTTGTAGACCTACAAACAACCTGAGTTGGAGGTTCTTCCTCCTCTTCTGAAGATTCAGAGATAGATGAGCTCTCTTCAACTTCTTGTCTATCCATGGGCCTCGATTCAACTTTCTCAAGTGTAGAAGGAAATTGAATCACAGGTTCATGTTTACTTTGTTCTGGCTACAATGTAATAGAAGAAGGCTTAGTCTCTCTAAAAATAGCACTTCTACTATATATTACCTTCTATGCAACAAGATCCCAAAGCTTGTATCCATTCACACCATAACTATATTCGATGAAGATATTTTTCATGGCCTTGTTCTCCAACTTTGTTCACTTCTCCTTTGGCACATGTGCATATGCCTCACAACCAAACTCTAAGATGTCTTAATGAAGGCTTGTGACCCAACCATGCCTATATAGGCATTTTATCAACAAGAGTTGATGTAGGAGACATGTTAATTGGGTAACAGGTAGTGGCAATATCATTATCCCAAAACCTTTGTTCAAGACCAGCACCACTCAACATACTCCTAGCCTTCTCCATCAGCGTCATGTTCATTCTTTCTACAACTCCATTTTGTTGTGGAGAATACATAATTGTATTTTGTTTATGAATACCACAATCTTTATAAAATCTATTGAAATCATTAGAGAAAAATTCACCACCATTATTAGTCCTCAAACATTTTATTTTCTTTCTAGTCTGCAACTCAACCATTGATTTAAATTCTTTAAATCAACTGAAAACTTCATATTTACTCTTTAGAAAGTATACCTATGTCCTTCTACTATAGTCATCAATAAATGAAACATAATATGTGGATTTTCCAATTGAAGGAACATCTACAGGACCAAACACATTAGAATGAATAAGATCCAATACACTACAAGATTCATGAGAACTTGAGTAAAATTGGACATGGTTTTGTTTTCCATAAATGCAATGCTCACATAAATCAAACTCAAGATTACAATCAAACAACCCTTCAACAAGGTTTTTATTTTTCAAGGTCCTTAGACCCTTTTCTCCAATGTGGCCAAGTCTCTAGTGCCATAATATAGTTTTCTCTACATGTAACTTCGATTCAGAAGAAAGAGCACCCTTGGGTACCCAAAATCCATGACCATCTACTGAAGATGAAACCCTCACCTCTTCCATAGACTTACTTTTCATAGAAGTACTATTACACTTAATAGTGCATGCATCAAGCTTATATAATGTTCCATATTTGACACCTCTAGCAATCACCATAGCACCTCTAACCATCTTTCATCTTGCATCCTACATCAGAAAATACTACCTGCACACCTACATCTATTAGTTTTCTCACAAATAACAAATTTCATGCTAATCTAGGGATGTGCAACACACCATTAATCCTTTTTATTTTGCCATCAGGAAACCTAATTCTAACTTTACCAAAGCCAACAATATTTAAATAAGAACCATCACCCAAGTACACCTTACCTCCATCAAAATCTTCATATTCAAAAAACCAATCTTGATTAAAGGTCATATGGAAAGATGCACCTGAGTCAATTAACCATGCACCATTACCTACAAGAGTTGCCAAAGCTGCAATGAATGTATCACCATATTCCTTCTTAGACTCAGAATCAAAATCAAATCTCTTCTTTTTCTTCTTCTTTTCTTTTTTGCATTCCTTACCAATATGTCTAGGCTTACCGTAGTTCCAACAAACATAGTTTTGGACTTTCCAAGAGATTTGGATCTCCCCTTGGACTTGGATTTATCATGCCTCTCATTCTTCTTACCCTTTTCCTTAGGTCTTCCATGAACATTTAGGGCCTCCTTGGCACTGATGGATACCTTCCTCCTCATCTCTTCAGAAAGCAAAGAACCCACCACATCTTTAGTCTTCAATATAACAGAAGTACTCCCAATGGCCATAACAAGAGAATCCCACAAATCAGGCAAAGAACAAAGTAATATCTGGCATTTCTCCTCCTCATCCATTTTGACACCAATTGATGCCAAATTAGCCACCAACATATTGAATGTTTCCAAGTGGTCTGTAATTCGTCCACCCTCTTCCATTCTCAAGGAATACAATTTCTTCCTACAGAAAATCATGTTCACTAAAGATTTAGCTTGATACATCTCACCAAGCTTCTTCCATAGTTTTTGTGTAGAGGTCTCTTCATGGACATTGATAAAATAGAGTCTACCAAACACAATATGATTAGACCCTTGGCTTTATGGTCCATAACATCATATTGAGCAGCCAAAGTAGGATCTGCAGGCCTTGAAACCTTCTCATCAATATCATCCCACAGATCTTGATCTATCAACATATCCTCCATCTTCAACTTCCACATTTCAAAATTATTTCCAAAAACTTTATCCACCTCTATTCTCCCTGATGAACTTGCCAGCTTAAAATTCCCATAACAAGATCACAAAGTGTCTTCTACACAAGCTCCCACTCAAATCTAGATTAGTTCAAAAAACCCAACAACCCACAACTGAAACCAAAGGTGATAAGGCGCTAATACCACAAGTAAGGAAGCTAAGGTAGCGGAACAACTTCCTACACTAATCTTAAGAGGAGGATAATGCAAAACTTTACAGATCTTTAATAGTTATAGAAACTTAAATAGAAATAAACATAAATATCATGCATACCACAACACAGTGATTTATGTGGGAAAAACCCCACACTCCAAAAGATGCCCAATATATTATTCAGAAATCACAAAGATTACAATATACTTGCAAAGAAAGCTTCTCACAGGAGTATCGACACCAGAGATCCAAAGACAACATGACCACTATCAAACTCTAAGAATACATCATGATGCCTCAGTCATAATACAACACCCTCATAAAATAGGGTTACCTTCTAGGGCAAGACAAGCCAACAAAATATCTACCATTAGATCTAAAACCTAATAATGAATGGTCTAGATTTATAATATATCATTAATTTAATGTATGTCAGCCATTTAATAGTTTTTGTTAACAAAAAAATGTTAACACGCATCCCACTCCACCCCATGCTCCCATTGTATATTACACCTATCGGTGTAACTAGGAAATATATATAAATATATATCCTATCAACAATAAACCTCAGATAATTGCAAGGTAGAGACACATTTTCCCAACACCTACAAAACAAATTGTTAGTTGACAGTCGGAGGTGCTAAACATATAGTCATAGGTACTATCTCTCCCATATTAGATATTACTCCATAGTTGAAAGCGCTAATCCATCACCTACACAAAAAAACACATAAATTTCTTTCTAAAAAGTTAAATTCAAGGGCTGATTGGTCCCACCGAGTGTGCCAAATGAAGATGATAAAATGTGGTGAAGATGTTAAATGCAAAACAAACATAAATAAAGAAATATACCTTCAATCTTCACTCCATTTTAGTCTCCTTTATAAGGTGGAGGAAATACATGCACCCAACTACAAATCCTAGCTTTACCCAATATAAATCAAAGGTGGATTGCCCAAGTATACACCAGCATAATGAGGGTAAGGATTTGGCAATAATTTGAGGATAATTTGGCTATGGAGATGGGATTATGAGAGCATGAATTGGATACTTGGAGATTAGTTCTTGCTTGGTCATGGTTAGTTAGAGATTAAAATGCTTGAAGAGACTCCTTATTTATAGATTTTTGGAGGATTTTAGATCAATGGTTGGGATTTAAAGGTGAGATCCAAGGGATGAGATTTCATAGCGAAATCAATGGATAGAGTTTCATCAACAAAGATGGAAGGCTTGCATTATTTTAGATTTTTAATTTGGCCTTGGGAAGGCTTTGCATTAATGAAGATGGAGACATGTGAATGAATTAAAAATTCATTTTATGGGTGAGTGGGATGAGATAAGACAAGTGCATGGATTGGGAAGTGTGAGGTGGAGACACATGTGAGTTTAATTAATTAAATAATGTGTATTGATTTTAATTAATTATGGGGAGATGGGTTAATGAAGGTTAGATTAATTAAATAGGGGATTAATTTAATTAATCTAGTTGTAGGAGATTTGTGGATGGGTTAACTAATGATCCAAATTAATTAAATAGAGGTTTATCTAATTAATTTGGTTGTAGGGATTTGATAGGATAGTTTAGTTAATTAAATAAATGTGATTTATTTAATTAACCAAGGTCTAGTTATTGGTAAGGTTGAATTAATTGAATAAATGGACTTTATTTAATTAATTTGGGCTAATGGTTAAGGAGAGTAATTAATTAAATAAATTTTATTTAATTAATTATGGGTAGGTGATAATGGATATCGTATAAATTAATTAAATAAAATGGTTTATTTAATTAATCTAGAGGAAGGGGACATGTTAGCATGGAAGAAGATGTTAGGGAGATGCTGGAAAATGGTGGTGTAGGGTACGTCATTTTTAGGTGTCTACAAAAACATTTCATTACTTGTGCAAGGTGTACAACACACCTTTTTCCTAACACTTCTAAAGAGTGTGACACATGTTAGAACACTTGGGACAAGTGTGAGGACATGTGCAAAGTCCCTATGAAGTAAGACAAAAAGGTAAAAGTCCCTAAGTGTGGACTTAACAAATGTGAATAGGACTCTCCTAGATAGGCTAAAAGTTAACTAGTTGTATAATGTCCTTATTTACACTAATAGATAATGTACTTAATTTCATGAGATCCTAAGTACATTTTCCATTCACCCTCCATGTCTCTCTTCCATTTCCACTATTATACACTCTTTCCCCACTTTACACCATACACCTAAAAATTTATCTCCTACTTCTTATGTGCCACCATCTCTCCCTTCCACTTCAAGGATACACCATATTTATTCACTTTAACTCCTATACATTGTTGCTCACAAGATCCCTTACTTCTTACTTCTTGTGAGTCCCCTACTATCACATCTCCATACACTTGTTCCACATACTCTCCTCATCATGATCTTGTACCCACCTCTCAATATAATATTTATTCCTCTCCTAGTCCTAATTGTACATACATATCTACTAAACTTAAATAGTTAGAGGTACAAATGGAGACTCTCACCTCTCCTTATTATCATTCAACACCTTCATGGTTGATGTCACCTCTTTCATATACCATCCTTACATACCCCTCTTATAGTGACATAGCCTCATTATATTTTGTTAAAAATAATGGCTATAGATATCCTATTCAAAATGTATGATATTTCTATATCCGTTATTCAACCATTACTTATAATGACCCTATTCTAGCCAAACACTTTCTTAGAACATTTATCTAGATGATGCATTAGATTGGTTCTACACTTAATTGCCTATCTCCATACACTCCTTTATCAATCTTGTGCATGCTCTCACTCTTCACTTCCAATTTAACATAGAATCTAAAATTTCCCTTTCACAACCAACACATTGCAAACATGATCCTATCAAAACAATTCATGACTACACTTCTTGCTTCTTTTCTCTACTTATCCATAATGGAATTTCATTATCTTGATTCTATACTAAAACCTATATTTTTGGAAACCTCTTACCTCATATTCAAGATAAATTGCTTCTTACTTGTCACACTTCTCTCCCTAACTTATATATGGGGGCCATTGAAGTTGACCTAATATTTGCATGGATTGAGAGCACTTCCTCTTCCCCTATCCAATCCTCTCATGAGCCTTTACTAGAGGACTCTACTCTTATCTTGCTAGACAAACTAGAAGAAAGGAAGTAAACACCACTTGCTACTCCTCTTGGAAAACTCCTACCTCTTCTCTTGAATAACAAATTAATAAATTTTCCACCTCTCACATTTTGAAAAAACCCTAAACAAGGTTTTTCACTCCTTTCTTTCTCCTATCACCGTATGTTACAACATTCTACCAACTAATGTCAAGATTTAAAGAGAAAATCCCAAGATCTTATTAATGATAGCTTGATACCTATTTCTCTTATTGACATATCTACCCTTTTTATATCTAATAATGATATTTATTGATTTGATTGCCTTAGTACAACACATGACCTCTCATTCTATCAAAATGGATATAATGGAGATAGCCTTAATCTTTTTTGTACTCTTAAAAATTATATGACTACTCCTACATGTACTATAGAGATAGAGCATATTCCTCCCATTTGGAACATTCTTGATGTTCCTCCTCTCTCTATGTTATTCACCAAAGATACATATGATACTTCTAAAGCTTCTTTATATGTCTCTCCTTGTCTAACCCACATACCACCAACAAATGACGCCATGCAAGACCCAATTGTGAGGACCCATTTTTATTTTATTATTATTTAACTTCTTTATCATCCTTTTTATTTCCCTTTTTATGTATCCATATCTTACTCTTTCATGAATTGCTCTTTGTTGATCTATGCCTTTTTTCATTTATCCACAAATTTGACTCTTTCCTTCTCTGGTGCATCTAAGGTTTTAACTTAGATTGATAGACTACATTAGTGGCATCCCTTGATTATGCACTAAAAATGATCAATAATTTATCTAAACCTCTCTTCCATATACATTTGTCTTATATATTCACATCTTCTAATTATATCATACATGTAATCCTTATTCCTACTTGCCTATTTTCTTCTATCTCTCAAAATCCTAGGTGTATATTGACAAGACTTCTAAATAATACATGGAAAGACATTTACACTCTCCCTTTTTCACACCAACACACTATATCACCTCTTTTCCTATGCTACATTATCCCACTGTTACTTCCTCTAGACTTTACAAGCATGTATAAAAACATGGAACTAAGTAAATTCCTTGAATGTTTTAGTGCATAAGCCTAGGATCACACTTCAAAACCTATTGATCTAGTTGTTTCTCTTACTTGCACTTAAGATCCCTTTAAATTTTCCACTTATTTTTCTCTTTTCTTTTGTTCCCTACTTGATTTAGTTTCCCTATCTTTTCACTTGAATTATTTTCTATTGGAAAATGAACCATACCTGAACCAAAGATGCATCAGTCACCAAGAGGGCCAGTAGCTCAATGGTAGGGCACCTCAGTAGAAAATGGGAGGTCCTAGGTTCAACTTGTAGATGGTCCATGAAAAGTCTAACATGGTATCAAAGCCCTAGTTACTAGAGCTAGGCCAAGCTAGGTTACCTAAGCACCTACAGTGTAGCTCAAGGGGGTGTTGTAAAATGAACCACACCTAGACCAAAGATGGACTGGTCACCAAGAGTGATTGTAGCTCAATGGTAGAGCACGCCAGTAGAAAATGGGAGGTCCTAGGTTTGACTCTTAGTTGGTCCATGAAAAGATTAACATTTTCACTATTGCTTGTTTCCTCTTTTGCCTTTATCTTGATCTCCTATGATTCCATTTATTTTAGTTTGTTCCTCCTATTTTGATCTTGTTTCCACTTATACTTTTTCACTGTTTCTTATCCTTCCTATTGTTTTCACACTTATGCTTTTGAACATATTTCACCTACTATGTTGAATGATTGATGATGATTCATTCTACTATATACTAATATTAGGACTGAATCTATCTACATAGCATGGTGTGGTGTCAATCATGTTTTTCATTTCCTCACTTCTTGACTTCGCATATTTTATTTTTCCTTTTTATTATTTTTCTCATGTTTCCTTCTTGCTCTTCCTATAGTTGTGCCTTTTTTATTTATGTAATGCCCCAAGCTTATGCTCAAGACATTAACAGCTAAAAATTGACCTAGAAAATTTTTCAAGATACAAAAGTGGTAATGACTAACCACGCCACACTCCTACATGCCCAAGGCATCATAACAATGTATGATGACACACTTGGTGCACACACTAATGCATAATGAAAGGTGAAACAAGCAAAAGACTTAATGGTACCATGAGACTAAACACCATGGTTGCCATGGAAAAATAGGCATGGAGGAGAGTCAAGATTTCTAAGACCACTAAAAAACTCTTACAACATTCCTACTAGACCACTCCTCAAATATCCGAGAGTTTCAAAAGGTAAAAAGACCAAAAATACCAAAGTTTGGGTTTTATGGAAGAACTTGCACAAGGGATGAGTTTTAGAAATAGAAAGCAACTTGTAACTTACAACACTAGCTCAAGTTCAAGTTTCAATTTGTACATGCAAACTATACCCTTTCAGACTTTAGGTTCCATTTGCATATTGCTCTATGCAAAAAGATATACCAACCTAGAAATATATCCCTAGGACAACTTTAGGCTCTAGAAAACATTTACAGTTGCTTGTCTACAATGCATGAAATATCTCTAGTTCCTAGCTCATAACAATCCCCATACTTTAGAAACATTTATAGTTTTGTACATCTATAAAGAGAAAATGAACTCTTAACCCTAGATGACCTATGACCTTATAATTTGAAAGTTGATTGCAACATGTAAAATCTAAAGTATGATAGGTTTTCAAACTCTAGACCTCCTATCCTTTGAGTTTTGAGAACTAACTGTAACTAGAAATTCAGACTGGGAAACCTAGTTTGTAATGCAATTCAAACTATTTTCTGAATTGCAAAAACAAAACGTAGGAAATTGCTAAGGCAAGAAAAACAAAAAGTTTTATTTCCACTCTCTATGACGCGTAACTTCCTTGATTTTAGATCCATTTAGAAATAGTTTTGGGAAACATTCAAGGGATTGTGAGCTCTGAATTGGCCACATGAGAGCCTCTTAAAGAGCATGGTTCCCAAGAAATGAGGTGGAAAGTGCATTCAACTAACAAAACTTTGAGAAACCAATACATGACTGAAATGAAATAATGTAAATACATCTATTTCTAAGGACTCACCATGCCATCAAGAAGGGAAGGCTCTTAGCATGCTCTTCAAGTAACTTAAAGGTCCATGGGGTCCCCAACAGTGGTACAACACCACCCAACCATGTGGATCCCTCAGGCACACCCCACTAAATTGAGAGGTAGTTGCATGGGTACAAGCATACTCATGCAATACAAGGGGAGTATGGCAACATACACACCTGTTATGTCGTAAAATGTTACCCTGGGACTTTTACCTCCTAAGTTTAGCAACTAGGTCCTTTAGATTTAATCATGCATCTTAGAAATAAATCCCGGAGCAAAATCCCCTGAAACCCATGTCAAAAGGGACTAAGGGGACCCTCTTGAGCTTAATCCATCCCTAAAATAGGTCCCTAGACAAGGGTACCTACGCCCTTGTCCTACCCTATTTTGTCAGGGCCCAAATCTTAAGTGTCAGCAAAGTGACCATTAAAAGGTTTCCCTTTGTTGGCCTATTCAATTTGAATTACGAATGTTTAGCAGGAATGCATATATAAACATGCTTAGGACTTCATTTTAACTAGAGATGGATAATGCAAACATGTGATCTTGTAATAAGGATACTCAAGGCTTTCATTGTGTTGTAGAGTAGTATTGTGTTGTGTTTGTACTTGTTTATTGCATATTTGTCTTCATCAATCCATCTCTTCATGGTGTGAAAGATCTTCATCTCCCTGTGAGAGCTTCACCTCCGAGGTGATATCTACTTTGTGTTTTCAATGAATTTATCATATCATCTATTTTTACCTCTATCCTGCAAGGACACGCACTCTCTCTAACAATGGTGTTGGAAGGCTTGAGTGCCATTCTGGGGCTTGAACGAGGCAAGCTCCTAAACACCATAACCCCCAACGCCTCTCTTGTGATTGTAGGTGACATGTGTTAGATCTTGTGGAGAGGAGTTACAGGAGATCAGAGCAAAGCATGACAATTCCATATCTAAAGAAAATGACAAGAAATATCCCTAAAAGGACAAGGGTGCCCACTCTTTTGTCCCTCAATTTAGTACTATTGGGAATCTCTGAAGTGGTTGCAATTTGTAGTAGAAAATATCTTGAAGCCCTTAGAAAAAGCACTACACTGGACAAGGGAGCCCACTCTTTTGTCCCCAAAGTTTCCACCTTCCACAACCCAAAATCTAGAATGTCTCTAATCTGCATTTAGTGTCTTCCTATGTGAGCATTTGTTAGGTTTTGTCTGTTTGTTTACAAATTTGCATAATTAGGGTTTTAGGCTTAATCGGACTAAAATTTGATAAATTAATCAACAAATTCTAAATTTCCTTATCATTCCAAGTGACACCAAACCTATAGCTGAGTCCTCTTACAAAATTTGTGATTCGACTCAGTTTAATCTCCTTGAATGTATGTAGTGAAAGGAGGATCTAATTAAACTATCAATCTCATCAACAAACCCTCTTTTTCTACATAAGATTTTGATGAACCCATGTTTTTTCTGAATTTTACACCTTTATGTGTTGTAAATCAGATTTTCATTCATACATATCATTCTCATCATCATACATTTGAAAATCTTGCATAAAAATTGAATTTATTGAAAAAATAGGCATTTTTGGCTTACATTTAGACATAATTTGCACTATTTTCCTTGCATATTATTGAAAACATTTAATTTTCTGATATTTACATCAGATCTGAGATAAATTTCAGCATTTCATATTTTCATGATCATTTACCTTACATTTGCATCTCTCATTTGCTAGGGTTTTGCTTGAAATTTTACATTTTTCATATAACCTAGTAATGTCTATAGCTAGGGTTTGTAATTAAAATCTTATTTTAGATTTTATTACTTATTTTCACAGTCTTTCAAATCTAATTTTTGAATATAGTGTGGCTCCATTATACATGTTTGCATTTACATTTACATTTACATTGAAAAAGTTAAAAAATTGAGCATTTTAGGTGATTAAGCAAGCATAGTTTTGCTTTCTCTCATTGTATTTGTCATTAATATCATTCATTTCAGATCTTGCATTCATTTTAAAACATATATTCATCCATCATTTAAAAAATTGGCATCATTTAATGCTTTAGATTGAAAATTGGCATATCTGTTAAATTACACATTGTGTATTTCAACAAACATACCTTGCTTCTTTGGTTTATTCTATTAGTGTTGTATGCTTTTGCATGAGTCTCATAACCTGATGCCCTAATAGAAATATCCCAATAGCAACAATGTTCCTACATCAGAAAATCCATTGAACATCTTTACAAAAGGAGAAACACAAACTTTGCAAGATATCATACCTCCTACAACTACAATGGAAGAACAAACTTTTTATGATTTTGAAGATCCTATTGATGTGATAACACATGTACCTGATGAGAAAATAAACAAACTTGACAAGGAATTAGTTGATTTTCAATCATTTGTGGAAAAAGAAAGGATAGCTGAAGAGGTTGTACCTGTTATTCATAATCTAAGAGAGTTGTTAAAATAAGGAAAAGATGGTGTTAATACACTATGTGGACTAGCCCATATAGTGTATAAAAACATTATGATGGCGATAGAATGTGCAAATACTATTAATATGTCATCACCGACTCATACACAAGTATCGGCACCTATACCGACTACTGGAATGTCTACTTTTACATCATCAATTCTCACTACTAATGCACCTACTTGTAGTAATGCTACCACTAGTATTGGAGTATCTAATGGTATTAATTCATAGAATTACAAGGCTGTGAGATTCAATTATCAAAACCTAGCACCTAGGGTGACTTCTTATATGAATAATCACTCTCAACCACCTATCCATTCCACATATTTTCAACCACCTTCCACTAACAATTATTCTCAACCACCTTTCACTCATAATTATTCCCAACCTCCTTTTGTTACCACTCACAATCAATCACCTCAAAATTTCATGACCACAGCCTCTAATTCTCAAACTGCATCTCCTAATGATGCCCTCCTAAACCACATCTTGCAAAGCATGACTTCCTTACAACAAAAGGTGACAAACTTGACAAATTCTTCTCAACCTAATATACCAACTTACCATGCTCACACTCCTCTATCTTTTTCAATCCTAAGAACTCCTATGCCTAACAAGTTTGAGACTCCTTGCTTTGATAAATATGGTGGAAAAGGTGATCCTAATACTCATGTGGCAGCATTCACAGCTATGTGTAGTGATTTCTTCTTTGAAGAGGACTTGTTAGCAAAACTTTTATGTGATCTCTCAAAGACACTGCTTTGGAATGGTTTTTCTCTTTACCTCCAAATTCAATACATTCTTTCTCACAGCTAGTTGATTAATTATTATAGCATTTTCAAGAAAACATTGGACCTCAAGTCTCATTGATTGATTTAGTTCACTGCAAGCAAGGTCCGAAAGAGAAGTTAACTGAGTTTATCAGTCGATATCAATCTCTCTATGCACAAATCTAATACCAGATGAATGATCAGGATGTTTAGAAGGTATTTATTACATATCTACAACCTAGCATCCATGATAAGATCCTTTTAATGAAGCATAGTTCTTTTCAACATTTATGCACAACTCTTCGTGATTACCAGCTTTCATCTAGTCAATATGAGAATCAAAACTCATCGGCTCAAGGTGATCAAGCTCAAGTAGGAACATCTTAAAATAATTTCAAGAGGAACAACAAGAATTTTATCAAGGTAAATAGGAAAAATTCAAATAATTTTTCGCAAGTGTCCGCTATCACTAATCCAAAGAGGGCACCATTTCAGTTTCAACAACAAAGACAATTTACTCCAATATCTAATTCACTACATTCTATCATGAACCAAGTAGTGAGTAATAATCTCTTGAAGCTTCCTCCCATTAAGCCATTGGATAGTAATAGAATGCAAGGACCTCACTTTGATGCTAATGCTTTCTATCATTATCATCGACAACAAGGGTGTGATATTGAATGATGTATACATCTTAAACATGAGATTCAAGACCTCATCTACTTGAATGTAATACAGGTAACTAGTGTGAATGATAATGGAAATAAGTCGGTTGCCGCTCCAAATCAGAATTTTTAGATATTCACTAATCCATTTCCTAGACATAACGAGAACAATATAGTCAAACAAAATACAATAGAATAGGAAGATGTTTATCTAGATTATGATGAAATAGTTGGTATGATAGAAGTGGATAACGAGAAAATTGTAAATTCACCTCATCCAAGGGAAAGGGAATTTATGTTGAGGTTCCTCCACCATTATCCCTTCAAGGATCAGGGGTTAACCAAGATGTACTAAAGTTACAAATTGAACAACCATGAAAAGATATTATAACACAAGAAAAGGTTGCCACAGTGGAAAGTGTTTCATTCCATCGTGAAAGGTTTATTCATCAAAATAAGAAAGGAAAAGATAGGAAAAGAACAAGATGGCTATCATTAGTGGGAAATAAAAGTGATTCCCCTCCTCATAAGCAACAAAAGATTTCAAAAATACAGGGATGTGAGAAACAAGCACCATGTGACAGTCCTAGAAATAAGAATCAATCATGTATGAACCACTCTAACTTTGTACAAAACTTAATGGAGCACATTTCAAATATGCTCACAAGTCCGGACTCCTCTTAGATAAAATGCAAATATATATCTATATGTATGTGTTGTGTTCCCTTGTGATGTGTTATGTGTTGTTCAAGTCTCTTTGGATGATCCTTGATACTCTTGTAAGGTCAAGGATACTGAGAGACCACCTCTGTTGTGACCATTCTTCTATTGATCCTCTCCTCTATTTTATTGTTGTATGTCGTGCCTTGGGGGCATAGCATTGTGGTTGATGACCTAGGGGAAACCTCCTATGTGGTGCTCCTAGGGCACTTGTTCTCCTCTCTTATTTTTATTGTTTACCTTCTTCCAGTGATTCTATCTAGTCAGTGAATGATGAAAACAAACATATATTGATACGAACCATGTGTCCCTTCAGCAAGCAAAGAAAAAATGGACCTAGTCCATACATGATGATGGGGTTGATATATATACATGACGCTTGACTAGTCCCTTCAATAAGCAAAGCAAAAATGGACCTAGTCCATACATGATGACGGGGTTGATATATATATATATATGACACTTGACTAGTAGAATCACTCCGTGTAATATTTCATCTTATGGCATTTCTTGTGACTAACATTTACAATCCACTCAATATGCTCTTGTACAATTTGACTGGTATCTCACCTTGTTGCTACACTCAATTCTAAGGTATCTGTAGTATAGCCCAATGGTTATACTCGGTTCTAAACCCATAGTATAGCCTTGGTCCTTGATGTGACTATTTTCATGCATAGCTTCTATGATATGGTTGTTATCTTAGAGTAAGATTTTCTAACCATCTTGTTATCTTATCTTAGCATATCTTATCAATGTGTTTGTGGGAACATTTAGTGATCATGAGCACATGTCACCTTGGGGGCATGGGCTCTGTGAAAGATCTTATTTCCTTGCATGTTTTCTCTCTATCGTAACGTGCTTGATGTCGGTACACAACATCAACCACCTTAAGGTGGGGGCATATATAATGATATATGTCTAATGATTTTGGTACTAATGAAGTGTGTCTGTAAGCCCTCTCTGCGAGGCGGGATGTTGTATCTCTAACATGAGTACACATTTTTATTTATATTGCAAGCAAAAAGCCCTCTCCATGAGGCGAGGTAGCATATCATTTTATGAAGAATCTCTAACGTATCTCTTGAGCTAGTGTGTATCTTTTTATTCAAAAGCCCTTCTGTGGAAGGCAGGATGGTGCATCTCTCAAGCTAAAGCACATCCTTTTATTTCAAAAGTCCTCCACAGAGGCAAGGTTGGATCTTGAGACTATCCTCCCTTAAGCATGTCTTTGGTGGTTGTTGTGGCATAAGCCCAACTATCAGGTGTGTCTACAACATGTTTAAGATGGTGGGACTTAGCAATAACCTCCTTCTATTTCCTTGTTTGTCATGTTTAAGACGTATAGTATGTCTTTGGCATGCTATACAGTGCTTGTGTATTCCGTGTGTCTTCCGTGTGTTTTCCCCTGTGTGTGGTTTCAAGGGTGTAGTAATGAGCTCCTCCCACACTCAGGTTTTGTATGGCATGTTTTCCCCTGTGTGTGGTTTCAAGGGTGTAGCGATGAGCTCCTCCCACACTCAGGTTTTGTATGGCGTGTCTTCCCCCATGTGCGGTTTCAAGGGTGTAGTGATGAGCTTCTACCACACTTAGGTTTTGTATGGCATGTTTTCCCCCGTGGTGTAGTTTCAAGGGTGTAGCAATGAGTTACTCCTACATTTTGAGGTTTTGTGTTGCAATTTATTTCCATGCACATATATATGAAAATAAAAATGTTATATCAGTGTATTCATCATGTTTTGTGTGACTACTCTCATGTCTTCATTGTATTTTGTGTCTTCAAAACTGTCTTCTCTATGTCTTGTGTGCTTCCTATTGTCTTCATTATGTTTTGCATGTCTATGATGTGTCTTCTAGTGCTTACCTAAGACTAGGGGCTAGAAATAGTTCCTCAATCTTTGTGTATGCCTTAGCTTCAAGTGTTTGGTGTGTTTGATGTGTTTTTTACCATACTTTAATGCATGTATGGTCATAATATCATACATACATTAAAGTGGGAGCTAAATGTTATGTCATAAAATGTCCCCCTGGGACTTTTACCTCCTAAGTTTAGCTCCTAGGTCCTTTAGATTTGATCATGCATCTTAGAAATGAATCCCAGAGCAAAATCCCCTGAAACCCATGTCAAATGGGACTAAGGGGACCCTCTTGAGCTTAATCTAGCCCTAAAATAAGTCCCTGGACAAGGGCACCCGCACCCTTGTCCTTCCCTAGCCCCATTTTTCTAAATGGAGACCCCCTCTTTTGCTTTGGCTTGAAGTCTCAACCTTTCTACCTTATGATGATGAGAAGGTGAATTATGCTTGAATGCAAGATTTGCTTCAGATTTGAGTATTTTGTATGTTTGGAGTCATTTGATGTTGTGCATGATTGATTTGGAGGTGTCTTGGGTGGTCTTATGCTTTAAAAAATAGTCATTTGTTGCCATTTGCGCTAAAATTGGGTGTTACTGCATTTTGCTCCAAAATCCCATGTCACTGGATATTGCCCTTGAGATTGCTTTTGCAGGATGTGTCATGTTGAAATTCTTAGTTTCCAGATCTTACAATTGCAAAATCATGTCAAATTCTATTAGATTTCACTAAGGGGTCCATAAGCTTTCATCCTATCACATGATCCTGGAGCCCTGATTTGGCTAAGTCTGAAACCCTGAAAATCCTAAAAAATGGCTAAGTCTGAAATCTAGTGGAACCTCAAAATTCTAGAATCTGCATATGAAATCCTATGGATCTGGAACCTATCTTAAATATATTTTTAAATATACTTTCACCCTGGCCAATTCAAAATCTAGTGCTAAAAATGACCCCAACTGCAAAAAGTGCCAAAAATAGCCTCTATTGACCTTAGCGCTAAAAACCCACTTTGCAGACTTGCACTGAAATGGCCTTCCACTGACTTAAGTCATGCAGGTCAGTTGGTGCTAAAACTCATGTAGGTCAATCACTTTGAAAATCCCCGTCGACTAAGCCTTTTATGTTTTGCGCTACAATCCACCCCGACTGACCTTATGCTATTAGTCGGTTCGAGCTCAAACTCGCGCAAGTCGGTGGCACCCAAAAGTAGCGCAAAAGCATTTTGCACTAAAAATGAACCTCTCCAACCTACACTAGAATTGAATTGCACCAACTTTTAGTCAGTAGACCCCAAAATCCCCGCTAGGTCGGTAAACCCCAAAACCCGTGCTTTTTGACATTTTGGCCTAGAAATTGAGTTTTTCAAGGAGCACATTAGATTTTATTGATGGATTTGAATTGCATAACTAGTTGTCACATCATGATGAATAATGGATTTTTGGCATGTTTTACAACAATTAATGCCACTGCACATGAAAAGTCCGTGACCCCCAAAAATCTTGCTTTCTGTAGAAGAGGCTAGAAAAACATGAAATAAAAGTCTGCAAATGGATCCTAATGACTGTAAAAACTTCCTAGATCAATATATTGGCCAAATGGGTACTTGAAAATGGTAAAACATGTAGAAAATCATGCAAAAAATTACTAGATTTATGAAATTGTCTATAAGGAAGCAACGTTGACAATGAGCTATTTTTGACAAATCCATGACTGCAAACAGACATGTTTTGATCCAAATTGATGAAAAATGACTTGTTAAGATGAAATTGATGCTTTTCATTGTGAATTGTAGGTCTTGGAGAGCATAGGAGCTTGTTGGAGCTATCTTGGAAGGATGTACACACAGATATGCAGTGCTGACCTAGAAATGCAGAAACTTCATTTTATCAACCAAATTGTTGTTGCACCTATAAGAGGATGTTAGTATGATGTCCAAGATGATGGAAATAAGTCCCCAGAGCTTGAAGACACTGAAGATCATGCCTACATCACTATTGTTCCTACAGATCCAGTCCAATGTCCTAGTGATCCAGTTCGGGGGTCATAACTCCTAGCAATTTTATCATTATTTTAATTTCTTGGACTTGTTGGAAAGATAAACTAATTGTCTAGTTTGAGCTACTTGGTTTCTTGGCATTTTTGAGCCCCCATTCTGCTCTGAAGGCCTCCAAAAATATAATTTACTACGATGTAGAAAATACCAAAAATTATATTTTCGATATTTTCCCAAAAGTACCACTCAAATGACCTTGGATTGGATCACCAAGACATGCATATAGCTGTCCCAATAGTCTAGTCATCAAGAATCAGTCCAAAAAGCATCCAGTTGGATATATCTTCACTAATAAAGTGCCAAATACTCCTTTTGATCTAGTCAGCACTTGGAATCTCGTGAATCCTCATCAGCTCAAGTTTTCAAGCATCATGTGACTCTATTTTGGATTCATTAGGCCTTGAAATTTGACTTTTCATCATGTACAACCAAATGGGTATCCATTTTGTCTAGATTCAATGTATCTGCAAGCTGTATTTTGCCTTTTTCCTAGAGGACAAAAGCAAATCCGAAAATGTAACTAACTGTTGTATCTCATTAAATGCCATGTAATCTGGACCATTGGTGTTGAGTTAATCTCCACCATCCATTGAAAAACTTGGTATGGTGCCTTGTCTATAAAAGGGCCATCATTTTCTCTCATTTGTAAGTAAGATTAGATACTGAATTGCTAAGACTACCAAATTGTGATCAATACAAAGTAAGTTTTGCAGGTTGCTAGGAATTTGTGTTCTTGTGTTGTCCTCTTTGGTTTTCATGGTTCATATCAATCTAAATTTAATTAGTTGGTCCATACTATTAGTGTTTGCTGATGGCAAGTTGTTGTGTATAGTTAGCCTGGGCCCTATCATTGAACATAGTTCGGTTGCACTCCACTAGTTAATCTGCGCCATTGTTTGGGTGTTTAATGAGTGGATGCAATTTGAAAATCATAAGAATTCTTTGAAGATTGCATAATTTCTTGCAACATTGTGGGTTTTCTATCATGGTGAAATAGGGAATGGTTTATTGAAAGAATTTGTCTATTTGCAGCATTTTATCCTATTGTGACTGTCACTTAGGATCTCTTATCCCTTCTCCCTCTCCTTTTTCTTTTGCATTTTATTTGCATCAAGTTGTTAGATTTAGGTTTCATAGTAGCAAACAAATCTCAAATCTACTGAAAATATCATAGGGTTTCTGCATACATACTGCTGTCATATTCCATAAACCCTACATTTTATGTAAGACCCCTTGTTGGCACAACTAGACATATCACTGAGTCATTCTAAGCAAGCTAAGACCTAGTTGTATTATCCTTGGGGCAATCCTATCTTGGATAGGATACCTTTTTCAAGAGAGGTGTGATACCAGCAATCACACCTGTGTTGTGTGCTAAAACCACCATCAACATGACCGTTAAAAGGTTTCCCTTTGTTGGCCTATTCAATTTGAATTACAAATGTTTAGCAAGAATGCATATATAAACATGTTTAGGACTTCATTTTAACTAGAGATGGATAATGCAAACTTGTGATCTTGGGCTAAGGATACTCAAGGCTTTCATTGTATTGCATAGTAGTATTGTGTTGTGTTTGTACTTGCTTGTTGTAGATTTGTCTTCATCGATCCATCTCCTCATGGCGTGAAAGATCTTCATCTCCCCATGAGAGCTTCACCTTCAAGGTAACATCTACTTTGTGTTTTCAAACAATTTATCATATCATTTTCTTTTACCTCTATCCTACAAGGACACGCACTCTCTCTAACAATGGTGTTGGAAGGCTTGAATGCCATTACAGAGCTTGACCAAGGCAAGCTCCTAAACACCACAACCCCCAACCCCTCTCTTGTGATTGCAAGTGATAGGTGTCAGATCTTGTGAAGAGGAGTTACAGGAGATCAAAGTAGAGCAGAAAAAATCTAGATTAGAATAAAATGATAGGAAATATCCCTAAAAGAATAAGGGTACCTGCTCTTTTATCCCTCAATTTAGCATTGTCGGGAATCTCTGAAGTGGTTGTAGTCTGTAGCAGAAAATATCCTAAAGCCCTCAAAAAAAGCATTGCACTAGACAAGGGCGCCTACTCTTTTGTCCCCAAATTTTCTACCTTTCGAAACCTAAAATTTGGAATGTCTCTAATCTGCATTTAGTGTCTTCATGTGTGAACATTTGTTGGGTTTCATCCATTTGTTTACTATTTTTCATAATTAGGGTTTTAGGCTTAATCAAACTAAGATTTGATAAATTAATCAACAAATTCCAAATTTCCTTATCATTCCAAGTGACACCAAACCTGTAGCTGAGTCCTCTTGCAAAAGTTGTGATTCAACTCCGTTTAATGTCCTTGAATGTATGTAGTGAAAGGAGGATCTAATTAAACTATCAATCTCATCACCAAACCCTCTTTTTCTACATAACAATGCCAATCAACATGCATAAAATGTACTAGTTCCACATAAAAACACCAAAATGTAACAATCACATACAACTACATATACATTATCAAAACACATCAAATACATAATCAAATGGAAGGAAAGGACGAGGATCCTAGGAATAAGATGAGTGTCATTGCAGCCACATAGATATTTGAGAGTAGTAATTCCTCATATGAAGCTACTCACTAACATTCACCAACTTTTAAGAGTTGTGACATGCCCTTTGTAGCTAGTACTGAATCCATCCAAGGCATTTGATCATAGCATGGATATCTTTGTTAAACATTTTATTAACTCAATATGAATTATGTTATCACTTGATTAGAACTCTCCCTTGCTTCATCTTCACGTATCACTTTGATCGTGTCAGAGCATAACCACATGGAGAATGTGGGCATGATAGATCGTAGTAAGTCATGAGAACCCACTCCTCTCCTATCTTATACCCCAATATTAAAAGTCCATCACTCCAAATAAATGATTTGGATGTGGCACAAAAATCAATGCAACAACTTTTACGACATATTTCTAAAAGATGCAAAGTGTCATTTAATAATGGAGACAATTCATTTCATAAAATAATTCTCTTTTAAGCCTTAAAATGCAATTTTATAATTTTTTTCTAGGGATTGCAAAACCATAAAACTTTCCCTACCTCCATTAATGGAGTTAAATGCAACCTTCAATTTTCCTACATTTTGATTTTGAAGGAAATTGTAAAAACATAATTTAAAAACATAGAATTTTCACATGCAATTTCCTTCTAGGAAAAGGGTTGTAGGAAAAGTAAAACTAAAACTAAATCTCCAACCACACTAATCTTAGATAAAATTTGAGGAAAATGGTTCTAGGAAAATTTTGCCATAGTAATGGCTCTATTTTAGACTTTTTCCCAATTTGAAAACATAATTTAAAAACATAGAATTTTCACATGTAATTTCAAATCAAATTAACTCCTATAACATAGAAGCCATATGAAACCATCTATTGTGGGCATGGCACTAGGAGATTTCCATTTCAATATAAATTATAAAATATGAGCAAAGGAGGAAAAAACCTTCCAACAATATTTCACACAATAGGGAAGAATTCCTTTTCTTTTGATGCAAACACACAATAAATAATCCTTTATCACCACCAACAATCTCCACTCCAAGTAAAATCCCTTCAATCAATTATCTAAACTTTCCTTTCAATTTTCAAAAATTCTTTTCCAAAAGATCAAGGAGAGGGTTTTTAAGCAAAAGTTGAAAGAGTATGAAAAGTAATCCTATTTTCCTTTTTGACCATAATTCCCTAAACCTCTTTCTGTTTTTTATTCCTTTTTACACCACAACTAGATATTCTAAAAATTGCCTTTTGAAAAGAGATATTTCTTAAATGATAATTTCCAAGCATTATGAAATTTGAAATTAAAACATCATTAATATTTTCCTAGACATTATAATTAAACTACATTTCTATTTATAAAGTAAATCTATTTTCATTATGCAAATAATTTTATTTTTCTAGCGCAATTAAATTCGATATATTTTTCTTTTCACAAAGGAGTAATAAAATATGAAAGGCCTTTTATACTAAAGCATAATTAATATTTTTTTACAAACACAGAAAACATGTATTTTAGATTAATTTTAAGTATAACTAAACAAGGTAAAATAATCATAGATTGCAAAGGACACACACACACTTTTTGGGTTTCCACAACATGTGGATACCAAAATCACCTCCAATTCGGATCCAAGTTTACACAAGGATACATAGGATCCATTCAATACTTGAATTCAGTTAGATAAATGTTAACAAGTTTTAACCCAATACAAACATCTCTTATATAACCACCATTAGGGAATAACCCTATACCTACACACTTAGGTCAAACATCAGGGATACCTACACCATATATAAACACCTAATGTGGAATCATATCATATGAATCAACTAAGCATCACATTTAACATGAATCATTAACCATAATCATAAAGATGTAATAATCAATAGTAATCCAGAATACTAATCCTAGTATAATAAACACATATGTACAATATATACATCAAAAGCAATGTAATAGTAACACTATAAGGTTCAACATATAAGGTCATAACATATGCATCCATAGACATAAATCTAGATGCCAATACAAAACTCCATTGGAAACAACTCTTGATGGCATAATAAATATCATCGCTAATAATAGTAGTGGATCTAAAACAATAGTCAATAGATGACAAGGTACAATTACAATTTCTTTTTCTCCCATTACCTAGGGGCGTCTACTTGTTTTCTCTCATTGGAGGCATTCACCTTAACATATTCCACACTTGTTTGCTTCCTTCTCTCTATTTATTTTCCTGTGTATTCTTCTACCTATATTCTAATCACACTTCTCATTTCTTTTCCCTTATCATTGTAAAATTATATATTTTCTTCTATCTCATCTAGATCTCTTATTATTTCTCATTTCTCCATATCCCCTAGTTACTATTCTACTTTTCCTATGATTTTTCCTCATTTACTTGGGAGTATCACCTAGTTCTCCCCCTTATGATTATTTTCTTCTCTAGGGGCATGACTTTAGTGTCACCCTTTATTTAGTCTTCTCATCGTCACCTCTGATCATGTATCCTTATTCCTCTTGGGATCATGACCTCGATGTTTCCCTTTTTACTCCTCATTTTCATCATCTTCACCTTTTTCACTTGATCACTTGGAGGCATGAGCCATGTTGACAAGAAGTCATAGACCAAATATCTATGTTATTTCTATGTTAGTGTTATGTTTTACCTTGGTGTGATGGATAAGGAAGAGAAATAAAACAAGTGTGGTGGATTACAAAATAATGCAATGGATTATAGAATAACACAAGAAAAATAAAGTATACACTTATACACCAATCGTACACATCAACTCTATATACTTATCATTTATTCATCATGTCAATACATTATCATATTATATTCCTATTTCACTCTAGTATCTCTCTTCTTCTCTCATTACTAATATATATATATATATATATATATATATATATATATATATATATATATATATATATCTTCTATGCTCTCATATCATGTCTCACTTATCTCTCTATCTCTTCTATATGATATTGTCATACTATCTCTATACTATCTCTTTTCTATATTGTTCATCTATTACATATCCTTATGCAGTACATATGCGTTCTCTATAGTTGTTACAAGATGTCTATATGTGCTACACTATTGTTCTATTAATCTAGAGTAACTTTGACTATCTCTATGTTTCATAGGGATGTGTTCTCTTACTACCAACCTTTGGCACCCTTGTGGGTTTTCACTATTGAACTTTATTAGGCTTTCCTTTTAGGTTTTCAACCTAATGGGAGTGGCTTGTCTTTTTCCTACCAACAATCCACTTGCTCTCAGTATGACCCTTCTCTTATCATCACTTGGGGGCTTGACCTTGATGTTCTCCTTATTCATCCAATTTATTATTATTATTCTATCACTTGATTCTTAGTTATCTTTCCTTTCTTCTATTATTGTTTTCCTTAAATTGACTGGCTCACCTCACTATCTCTTCTTCACCACTCAATTTAAGGGGGAATATATTCTATATCACTCACTTTTGCTCCTTCTTACTTGATTCTTGACTAGATCATGATGACTAGCTTACAATATCACTTTGGGCCTAACCTAGCCTCTTATCCAACTATGTGGTTTCCTTATAACTATAGATGACATCATCACTTTTACTAGTTACCTTTTTCTTTTTTTTGGGTGGCAACTACTAATATCCATGGGTGGCAACCACTTATAAGCAAGGGTGGAAACCTTAAAGATAAGGGTGATTCATTCAATGTCATTTGTCATTCACTATTTTTTCCTTTTTACCTTGTTGATTGTCATCATTAGCACCTTTTTACCTTTGGCCTAGCTTGGCCTTGTTTTATGTAGCTACCTTGCAACCCTTGTCATGATAATTTTTGATCAATTTTCTAGTATCCTTGTATCCTCATATCTAGTTTCCAATTTACCCTTTGCCAAGATACCTTCTTCTCCACTATGGGTCATTGTTGCTTATTCCTCTTTTCCTCTCTTCTTAGTTTTTCTATGGAGCAAATTTTCATAAATCCCTCCCTCAAAATGGAATAGTTAACATTTTTCATATATTTTCACATGTACTAATACCAGGGAAAAAAATTTCTTTATAATCTATGCTTAGATAGTATTTTTTCCATTATGTTTGAGTTGCATTACATAATTAGCCCTAATTGTATTTCTATTTCCTATATTTATGTGTCATTTACTTAGATTTTGTATATGTACAGTGACTACTTGTTATGGATGCTTTATAAGACTAGGTATAAGACCAAGAATGAAGAACAAAGATAAATCTAAGGACCAATGTCTCTCCTTTGGTAATTGTATCCTTGATATTTACATAATTATATATGCTTTTAATATACTTGTACTTTAGCAATCTTCTTCCCTTATCATGTCATCAACCCACTAAAGTGGGTGTGAAACATAATAATGGAAATTTTATACCCTATAGTTTCTTTTATTCTATTTTGCACTCATTTTAATGTTTTCCATTAGTTTCAATTTTGACCCCTTTCTAGTCCTTATTTTGTATATTTTTTCCTATTTTATCCTCACCCTTTAGTTTTGATGCATGAGCATCTGGGTTGTAAGAGCAATCTTGCATCAACCAAAAATATTTCTTTTAATGTTTGTTTGTTTTATAAGTGTTTTTCTGATGTTACAAGTATATTGTAGTATTATAAGTCAATTTTAAGGCACTGCATTCATCTTTGTGAGATTCAAGACCTCATAACTATAATCATAGACATAGCGAAATTATCAAAAAACCCAAGTCATTGTAGTTGATTATCATTGGTTGGGGTTGGAATCATATATTATATTATGTATCTAGAATCTTTCATTTGATTTCTATGTACTGTTGATCATCGCACATATTTTGTTCACCCAAGGAAGTTGGTTGAGACTAGTACCAGGTATTTACTATATAATCATAACTTGTTTGATCAATTCAGTAAGTATTTGAAACTTGTGCTAATTCTTAATGTTACCTACTTCACTAGATGTCCTAACATGGGTTATATAGAACCACATTAAAAATTGGAGACTCTAAGTTCATTAGGGATAGTAACACACATTACCAATGCAAGGTGGTGTGCCAAATTCCAAGGTAAACTTTTGGAGAAAATATTTACTTTTGGGACCTAAATCAAATTACTGTAGGAGAATGGATAATAATATCTACCCCCACACTATGTTCTACATCTCCCATATATAGAGACATTTGATATGATTTGAGGACAAGGGAAAACAAGGATAGAAAGAAAGAGCATCACAAAGACTAATAGATCCTAAGGAAGTGTTAGAATTTTTAGTTTAACTACAAATCTACTTGAGAATGAAGATTAGAGGAAAAAGAAGGAGCTTGATAAAGAGAAGCTACATATGAGCTTAATAAGAACAAAATACATTAAGTGAGATCATATGATCTAGTTGTAATTTGAGATTAATGGCTAGTATGTGTAATACAATCATTTGATCAATAAAGTATTATTTTTGATATTGGTAAGATGCAAACAAGGGTGCAAATCCCTATTACAAAAGGCCACAAAGGTAGCAAAATAGGTCGACAGGCCATGAACAGTAGAGCAACAGCCAAATAACAGCTACAAAGCATGATAGAGAAAATACAGAACCAATACCAAAAACAAAGGCAAAACCAAACACTACTTAAGCAGCTTATTCCATTCCTCCATGAGGAATCCCAACAGTTCTTCCTTGCTAGCATATTTTCCCTCCTTATCCTGCTTACCATCTTGAATATCCTGCAAAATAGCCAAAGAAGTAGTTGCACGATGGGTTACTTTGGAGCACAAGGTTGCCATCACCCTCATTTTATCCTCAAGGGAGGTCATCATGGTCTTCAGGTCATCCATGCCCTTTTTAAACTGATTTTAGTTTTCACATTTCTCCACACTGGCCACCTCCTTAATCAGACACTCCATAACCTCAACCTCATCCTCCTCAGTGTCATAGAAAGAGTTATTCAATTTATCGAACAAACTGGCTCCCTCTTGAACCGCCAACTGCTTAGGGGTAGATTTTACTTCCTTTATCTCCACTTCCTCCTCAGGGTCAAAGGTTGAGGAGTAGTTGACAATCTTCAACACAGGTGTTTTAACTCTCACAAGCCTACTTGAATGGTGGATGCTCGACCTTCTCACAGATTTCCCCTTAACATCTTTCTCCTTAACCTTCACTGCTTCTTCTTCCTCCTTATCCTAAATATCAATGTGACCCCTTTCCATGGCAAGCTCAGAGAGTTCGACACCATCAGTAGACTTCTTACCCTTCTTCTTAGCAAACTTCCCAAGCTTAGAATGCTCACTTAAATATCTTTTCCTCTTATTTTCACCTGAATGAGTTGGATTATTTTTAAGATCACACAAACCCTTAGCCGCCACCTTTTGAGCTTGGCTGAGGGACCCAGCTACTCCACTAGAAGGGGTGGCCAAATCAGATGGGCCCAATAGAGTAGGGTTTTTCTTCTGGGAACCAAGCAAAGTTTTGACTCCTTTTTTCTTATGGGAATGGGGAGCCAGAATATCAGCAGTCGAGGCCTTAGGGTTTTGGGTGGACCTAATAGGGCCCAAGGAGTCTTTCATAGAGGGATTTGAGGCCTTACTTTTGGCTGGGCTACAATAGTTGACACTCAGGGAAATATTATCATATGACTCATCATTAGTAACCTCCTCAACAAGACAAGCTCTGATGGGCTTAGGAGGGCACAAGGCAAGATGAAAGTGGAACAAATGAAGGATCAAACCTTTGTGGAGCGGCATAGCCACAATGCTAAGGTTGTTCTCATGAGCATTTTTTGCAACTTTTATAGAGGATTCTAGGGATGACAAGAGGTATAAAAGGAAATTAACAAGCAGCTTATGGTGAAAATGGTTCGACAAGGCAAAGTGGTAATGGTAATAACACCTAAACAAGCCTTCCAAAGTTATGTACTTCATGATAAGGAAACATACCTTATCCCAGGGGTGGATTAGACTCTCCCTCTCGAAACCTCCTTATAGGCGTACAGGCATCTCACCATCTTTAAAAAATCTCTTCATGCTCTCTAGGTCCTAGACTTTAGTCTATTTTTTCAACTGTTTCCCTTCGCACCTCAATCCAGTGGCTTTGGCTATTGTGTCCTCATTAACTTCAAACTAAACTCCAGCCACCCGAACCATTCTCTCATCATCCCAAGACATGTAAAATTGAACTGAAAGGTTCTTATCATTACCATTTAGGCATTCCAACAATGGAGTGATACCATCCTCATAGTAGATGCTCCAAAGCATAGCATCGACTTTGAATTCTGCATAGGATGCAGGTTCTATTCTCACTTTGTCACCATCCATTGAGAAACTCTTCAAAGCCTTAATGAAAAGATCACACAAAATAATCCCTGATAGCCAAACTTCTTGGAAACTATTGGAGAAATGTCTAAAATTGCTGGAATGAATATAATCGTTGAACCAACTCTTATGGTCGCTTGAAATATTTGTCTTGTCCTTCCAAACATCTCCTATTTTCAAATCATAATTGTTGTAGTGATGAGAAATGTGTGGGCTCTCAATAGGGATAAGTGCCACTAGATTTTGAATTGGCTCCATAGACCAGCTTGGCATTAGCCACATGATCTTGTTGATTTGCCTCTTAACGATGTGGCAATCACCATCCATCAGAGAGTAAACATACGTCATCCAGTCACTCATGGTGACGACCTCCTTCCACCTCCTATAATGGTCACTTTCCATCATAATGCAAGTCATTAGAATATATATCAAAATATATTCTAAATAAAAATATCTTCTAAGGACCATAATTACAAGTTAAGCTTGAGCCTCCAGTTGAAGGCATTCTCTAACACTTCTAGGAAGATTATTGGGATTCCTCCAACACCTTTTGGGGAATAAATTAATTCCCATGTTAGCCATGGCATCCACCAACTAGTTACCTTCTCTATAGGTATGTGTGACATCAATACCCTCAAAGACAAAGAGGAGCTTTCTTATGTCTTGTATGATATCCACAATCTGGCAGCCCACTCTGGCCTTCTCTTGGACAGCATCAAGGATTAGTTTAGAGTCACCCTTAGTCATAAGATTTTTAACCCCAATAGCTAGGGCCACCTTAATACCCCATAAGAGAGCCATAGCCTCTGCCACATTATTGAAATTTTCCCCCAATCCTCCCACATAGTCAGCCACAAGCTCCCCCCTCACAGATCTCAAGACCCCACCCCCACTAGCCGGGCCTGGGTTTCCTTTGGTAGCACCATCAAAGTTGAGCTTCGTCCAACCTTCAACAGGGGTATCCACTTAGTGTTTAAATGAGTTATCCTCTTGGAATTATCCACCTTGCAGATGTGAGTTGGGATACTCCATTTATTGATGATACTAGCTTCAAACTTACTGGGGGGCAAGTCAACTGCTTTCAAAGTGTTGTTAGAGATATTTTCCTATAGTAGCTTAGCAATCATGCAAAAGACCTCCTTAGTTGATTTAGCTTTACCTCTAAACAACCTGTTGTTGCATTCCTTCCATAGACCCCAGGCCAACATAGGGGGAGCTAAGCCCAGATTTCTTTGCAGATGGGATGGGAGAAGGGAGACAACCAGCACCTCATGAAAGTAGGAAGATCAGGGTTCATGTTCCAGGAGACCCTAAGGTTCTACAAGACCATGTTCCACACCTCCCAAGAGAATTCACAATGCAACAGTAGGTGGGGAACAAATTCTTCTTCCTTCATGAAGAGAGCACAGTGGTTCAGGATTTGAAAGCCTCTGATCTTAAGGTTGTCCATAGTTAGGATCCTATTATGCATCATTAGCCACCAAAGTGATTGATCTTGGGAATAAGGTATTGTTTTTTCCTCAAGTGATTTTTTATTTTTTGTAGAATTAAATAAAGTTTAGATAATAGAGATATATTGGTTGCAAGACTAGATAATCCTTAATTGGATCCTTCAACCTTTACTACATAAGATCGTATTAGAGTAGGTTTAGGTGTTAACTAACATAGAACAAGTTTCATGAGTTATGATATGAGATTAATAAATTAAGGCATATTAGGAAAGACAACATAATTATGAGTCTTCCAACTAGAGAGTTTTGGGTAGAAGATTCCTGAGACAAGTGAACTGGTTCTGTATAGATCATTAAACTTTAAGGTATTTTACATCAGTTCTCAAGATGCTACCTAGAAGGATGGATAGAAGATGAAACCTTATATTCTAGAGTGAATGGAGGAAAAATTCACTATGATGATAAATGTCTAAGCTTGGTTGGATGTAGTAGAAGAAGACACTAGGAGAAGTATTACATACCTCTGATTAGATGATAGTGATGATGACAAACAAGAGGAAAGGCATGTTGAATATTTTCTATTTGAAGAAGAGGATAAAAATGCCAAGATGTTGAAGCTCTCACTAGACTTGGTAAGAAAAGGAATGGATTTGACTAATTATTCTAGTAATTTAGATCATAAAGAGTTGATTGATTAGATTAATGATCTTGAAGAATATTTTAAATATTAGGATATTGTTGACCTTGATAGAGTGAAGGGTTCAATAATAAAGTTGAAAGTGTGAGACGTTAATTTGCATATGAAGACAACTAATGAAAATAAACCAAACCAACAAGTATACCTTCCTCCACAAGCAAATTTGACCTCACTAATCGAGTATAATTGGAATGCACCCAACTCCAATGGATTTCTCCTTTGATACGTGGATATTATGTGGATTACTCATGTCAATAGGAATTGGATTATATCTAACAAATAAAAGAAATAATCCAATTACTTTGGTTAGGTTGACTATAACATGAATACATATTTTTCCTCCAATTTTCATGAAGATCCAATTGTAGGGGAGAAAGTTATGACTCTTTTCCCAAAACTACAAACCCTAGGCAGTGTTCAGACCTGCCCTCACCAAAATTGCAATATCTCTCACAAAACTTATTGAAATTATACCAAACTAAAATAATTGTAAACTAGAAACACATATCTTTCCATCCATCTATTATATGCATCAATGTGAGGCCGTACCAAGTTGTACCATGCATATTTTTAGACTGCATTTTCAGAAAATTAAACTCTGCAGACCTACCCTCAATACAAATGCCATAACTTATTCAAATCTTAATGAAATTTGATGCAACAAAAAGAAATAGAAATTAGACTCAAGAATATTTCCAACCATATATGGCTTGTCTCTATATCTATCTATACAAAACTGTACCAAATGCTGCAATAGGACTGTTATAGGAGAATTCTAGAAATTACAACTAAAACGGTCATAACTTCCTCAATATTGCACCAAATTCAATGAGACAAAAAGGAAAGGGAGGGTGATTGAATATACTTTCATTTGAGATCAAAAATAAATGTCCTCCTACCCATACTGGGCCATACCATGCAATAAAACAGCAAATTTCTGAAGTATAATACAGAGAAACATTGCTTTTTACCATTCCATTCTCAATCTTCAATCACCTCCGAATTCTTCATGGTTACAAGGCCTTTTAAAGGCATTAAAACATGTATCTTCAGTTCATAACTGATTTGGAGCGAACCAAGAGCCAAATGACTCTTCACCTTCCAAGTTTGCATCTTTTTTCCAATTTTACATTGACAACCTTTACATGGTTTGCAATATTTTGCATTTTTGAAACTCCTAATGACCTAAACACATAAAAATGACTTGATAAACCTCATTACAATGTGGAAGCATACAAATTTAATCAAACTCAAATATTTGTCCAGGGCAATATTAATTTGCCAAGGTGCTCCTGCACCATACAACCAACCAACAAAATTTCTAAGTCCCTTGGAAATGTATCTGTAACAAAAGTCTCTTTCCTCTGTCTTTATCTTCAATCTTCTCAGCTACAATCTTTCAATCTATAGAAATGGTGACCAACCAACCAACAAAACAAACTACCATCTTCACAGAGTATCCTCAGGCTCCTTCTACTCCCATTAGTGGAGTACTCTTCGGGCTGCAACATCAAGTGCTTCTTCAGGTATCCATCTCTCTCACTGCTTCACAATAAATCAACTCACCAAACCATTCATCTCACCCAACAACAGATCCTGGTGATGCACCTACCACTCTCTCCTTAGTGGTTTCTCTATGCATCCTTCTCTAGCCAAATCTCTATTGGAGAATGGTCATGATAGACCTCATCTTGCCTGCCCACACACACAACCTCAGGAACCTCCTTCTTGCAGCTAGATGGAACAAGCACCTGCAACCAAACAACTGAGCAACACAAAATCCAAAAGGTGTAGATTGCCTCCCTCGGTGATCTATCTACACAATCAAGATCTTCTCGCTCTTCACCTACCTTCTCAGTGACAGGAAAAAAATACAAACCACCCAAATCTTTCGCCAGCTCTGATACCAATATGATGCAGAGGTAGGAGGACCAAAACTATCCTTAATAACATTAAAAAATAAAAGAACTAATCCAATTGCTTTGGTTAGGTTTAAGAGAACATTAATACATATTTTTCCTCCAATTTTCATGAAGATCCAATGGTAGGAGAGAAAGTTATGACTCTTTTCCCAAAACTACAAACCCTAGGCAGCGTTCAGACCTGCCCTCACCAAAATTACAATATCTCTCACAAAACTTATTGAAATTATACCAAACTAAAATAATTGTAAACTAGAAACACATATATTTCCATCCATCTATTATATGCATCAATGTGAGGCCGTACCAGGTCGTACCATGGATATTTTTAGACTGCAATTTTAGAAAATTAAACTCTGCAGACCTACCCTCAATACAAATGCCATAACTTATTCAAATCTTAATAAAATTTGATGCAACAAAAAGAAATAGAAATTAGACTCAAGAATATTTCCAACCATATATGGCTTGCCCCTATATCTATCTGTACAAAACCATACCAAACGCTGTAACAGGACTGTTATAGGAGAATTCTAGAAATTGCAGTCACTAAAACGGTCATAACTTCCTCAATATTGCACCAAATTCGATGAGACAAAAAGGAAAGGGAGGGTGATAGAATATAATTTCATTTGAGACAAAAATAAATGTCCTCTTGCCTATATTGGGCCGTACCATGCAATAAAATAGCAAATTTCTGAAGTATAATACAGAGAAACATTGCTTTTTACCATTCCATTCTCAATCTTCAATCACCTCCTAATTCTTCATGGTTACAAGGCCTTTTAAAGGCATTAAAACATGTCTCTTTAGTTCATAACTGATTTGGAGTGAACCAAGAGCCAAATGACTCTTCACCTTCCAAGTTTACATCTTTTTTCCAATTTTACATTGACAACCTTTACATGGTTTGCAATATTTTGCATTTTTGAAACTCCTAATGACCTAAACACATAAAAATGACTTGATAAACCTCATTACAATGTGGAAGCATACAAATTTAATCAAACTCAAAGATTTGTCCAGGGCAATATTAATTTGCCAAGGTGCTCCTGCACCAGATATTAACATAAGGAGGGAGGTCAAACTACATAAGAGCACTCAAACCATCCCAAGCCTCTAACTATACATTGACTAGAGTTGAGAAAGAAGATTGGTCTATCTTAGCATTTGCCAACATATCAAAAGCAATGTGTGAAGAAAACAATATCAAAAGATTTACATAGGGTTAAAGCCTCATTCTATAAACTTTTTGTAATGCCCCAAACTTTTTCTCAAGACGTTAATGTACAAAAGATGACTGTACAATTTTTTTGCATAACAAAAGTGGTAATAAGTAGCCACACAACATACTAACATGTCCAAGGTTGCATATGCAACCCATGATGACACACTTGGCATGCACACCAATGCATAAGCACAGTGACACAAGCGGAAGACTTAGTCTACCATGGGACAAGACACCAAAGTCAACAAGGAAAGCAAGGCATGGAAGAGAGATAGGATTCCAAAAACCACTTTTCTACCTTCATAACATCTCTACAAAACCACCCTCCAAGTTTCACTATGTTTCGACAAGCAAAAAGGCTAAAACTGCCATTTGTAGGAAAGTGGAAACTTTTCAGAACTTGCAACTACAAATCCAAAAGATGGAGTCCATTCACAACTTGCAACTACAAATATAGAGAATGGAGTCCATTCACAACTTGCAACTATAATCCCAGAGAATTGAGTCCATTTGCAACTTATAATTACAAATCCAAAGAATGGAGTTGATTCACAACTTGCAACTGCCATTCTGGAGAATGGCCCGAGTCCACTTGTAACTTGCAACTACAAATCTAGTGAATGGAGTCCATTTGCAACTTGAAACTACAATTTTGGCAAATGGAGTCCATTCACAACTTGCAATTGCAAATTTAGATAATGAAGTCCATTTGCAACTTGCAACTACAATTCCAAATAATAGAGTCTGTTCACAACTTGCAACTACAATTCCAAACTTATTGCACCTTGGGGTTTGGACTCCAACTGCAAACTACAAATTTGGATTGGCAACCCCAATTTGCAATGCAGTTCAAAATATGTTTCCAAACTATAAAATATAATGTTAAAAAAGGCTTTAAGGTAGGGAATCAACAACACGGTTTCCCTTCACTCTTCGAGGCATAACTTCCTCATTTTTTGAGTTGTTTATGAATGGTCTTGGGGATACATTTGTGAGGATGTGGGTTTTGAATTAGCCACATGAAAACCTCCCAAAGTACATGAATCCCAAGATAATGGAAGATTAGAAAATAACACCATAACGACCAATTAAATGTAAGGTAAAAATTTAATTACAACTAAAGTAAATATAAAAATACTATATACCCACCAAATTATTGAAAAGCACAAAATCTCAGCATGTAATCCAAGAATTCTTAGAGAACTCCAAATCCCCAATGGTGGTACAACACCACCCAACCATGTGGTACCCTCAGGCCCACCACACTATATTTGGAGATGAACACAAGGATACAACCACATTCATATAATACAAAGTATGGCTACACACACCAAGCAACATGCATAACATAGTGCCACAACACACAAGTTCACATAATACAATACCATATAAATATTAATGACATAATCACAACCACGCCAAATATGACATTTAGTGGAAAGAAAAGAATGAGGGTCCTAGAAGTTGGGCGAGGAGTGTCAATGCACTAGCATGTCAGGCATGCGAAAATATGAGAAGTAGTGCTCCCTCAACAAAGACACTTTTTGATATCCACCAAACCTTGTGAGTCATGACATGTCTTATGTAATCGATATCAAAGCCACTTAAGGCATTTAGTCATGGCACAAAACTTTGGTTATTATATTTTAAAGTACCTCAATGAGATTTTGTTTTCACTTAGATTAAAACTCTCCACTATTCTCATCCTACTGGTCCCTTTGGACTGCAAAAAATGATAAGAGCCACTCCTCCCTACTCTATATACCTCAATCTTAAACAAGGCCAATGCTTCAATTACATGAATTAGATGTGGCACAGAAATTAGGGTGGGAACATTTCAAAATGACACCAAAAGATGCCTAAAGCTATTTAATACTTAATACCATTCATTTCACAATACAATTCACTCAATTAATTTTTAAAATGCAATTCTATGATTTTTCCTTCTCAGTTGCAAAACCATAAAGTTTCCCCCGTCTCCATTAATGGAGTCATGTGCAACCTTCAATAATTTTCCCATTTTTATTTTTGAAAGGAAATACTAAAATTCAAACTACCCATAATGTATAATCTACCCAACATCCACAATCTTCAATAAATTGAGAGGAGATTCTAATGAAGTTATACCATAGTAATGGCTCTAAAATGGACATTTTACAATTTGAAACCCTACAACTAACTATGCATTCAAACACTCAATTTATTCAACCAAATTCATTCTATAATATGAAAACCATATGCTCCACCTAATATGGGCATGGTCAACAGAGAATTCCATTCAAAATTTAAACTTTTTAAATTGAATTGCAAAGGGAAGAATTACCTCAAGTGGAGAACACGCACACAATGAAGCAAGCTTTACTTGAATCCCACACACACCTTCAACATTATCTTCCAAGCAATTCCAGTCACCAAGCAAACTCTAAGCCCAATCAATATTTTCCAAGCAAGAGTTTTCTTTCACGAGAGAGAGAGAGAGAGAGAGAGAGAGAGAGAGAGAGAGCCCTTCCTTCCCTTTTCTATAATTCCCTAAACTTTTCCCCCTTTTTTCCTCCTTTTCACTCATTGAAGGATATTACAAAGGGTCTTTTGAAATATAATAATTTTGAATAACAATAACAATTTTATTTAAACTATTAAATAATATTAAAATTCCCACAAGGCAATTTAATCAACATACTTTCCTTTTATAATATAATTCTATTTCATCATGCAATATATTTTAATTCCCTAGTGCAATAATCTTCACTACATTTTATCTTTTTACAAGGAATAATAAATGAAGTAAGTGGAAGAAGAACTCGCCATTAAGCCATGTTAAGCATGCCAACAATGACAACTGTGAACAATAATAATGAAGTAAGAAGGCCCAAGATAATAAATGAGGAGAGTGGTTGAAAAATTATAATCCAATCACCTCAAAAATAAGTACAAGATATATGGATCTACCTAGGATGTCATCTCAAACATGCCAAGTAAAAATAAAACCAATTAATGATCAATGGTCCTAAGAAGAGATAAAACACATAAACATCCGATGTCGCCTCTAACACTAGTTCTAAAGCCAAGGATATTAACACAAGGAGGAAGGTCAAACTACATAAGAGCACCCAGACCTTCCCAAGCCTCCAACTACACATGAACTAGAGTTGAGAAAGGAGATTGGTCTATCTTATCATTTGCCAATATATCAAAAGCAATGTGTGAAGAAAATATTGTCAAAAGATTGACATAGGGTTAAAGCCTCATCCAATAAACTTTTTACTTTCCAATTCAGATTCACCATTTTAGAAAGTTCTTGAATCACTATCAAAGAATCCCCCTCCACAATTAGATTTGTATCATTGACCTCTTGGCTAGGAAAAATGCTTTAATAACTACCACCCATTCAACTTCATTATTAGTATAAGTTCCCAAGAAGAAATAACCACCTTTTGAAAAATACCCCTTATCATTATGAATCATAGCCCTTACACTAGAAAAATTGGGATTCCCTCTAGAAGCTCCATTGAAGTTCAGCTAAAAAATCCATGAGGAGGCTTTCTCTAATGAGACTTTCCCTTAACAACTAATTTTTCAATTACCCCATTAATGGGGGGAGAGGGGAATTTTCCAAACCTTTACAAGAGAGACCTCTCTAGGAAAGAGGCTAGCTCTTGTTTTCACCACCATTGGCTTCACAAAGGCATGAATTGTAGCTTTAATTTTGATATAGTACTACTACTAAGGAGAGGACTAATCTCTAAAGATCATATAGTTATATTTGAGCCAAATTTGCCTCATCTACAAACAAGGGAAATCCTTCAAAGGGGATTCAAATTCTTATTACCTTTAGGCCAACAATAAATATGTTGGCATAAAGATGTTGGAATACTTAATCCATTTCAAGCAATTATGCTAGCCAAAACTAAATAGTAGAAGAACAATCATAGTGAAGTAACATGTGATCCACATATTCTTTGGCCTTCTTATAAAAGATGCCTTAAGAAGGACCAAAAAAAGCACACCTCCCAAGATTGTAAAAAGTAAGGATGTTATTGGAGCATCCAACCATACAAAAGCATTGCACTTAGGCAATATTGATTTACTCTAAATCATATGTATAAGAAATATTATAATGGAGGGAAGTGATTGTCATTGAGCAAAGAATGGCTAATCTTCATCTTATAAAATCTAGTTGGATCCCCAATCCATTATAATCCTCTCTATCCAACTAAGGAGTTATATTTTACTTAAGTAAACTAGACAAGGTATCCTTTTTGTTTCTCGAGGAAAAGGAAGAGTGTCAAAAGATTTCCATCTTCTTTGAAACTTTCCCCCTTGCCAAATCAACCCTAATAATCTCTTACTTTCAAGCCCCAAGGGCTCTCTTTGACAAACCTATGCATATTCCAAACTAGAGTTGTTTACTAAGGGGAGACTTGACCAAGAATCAACCCAAAAATCTACTTTGGCACCATCACCAATGTCCTAAGATAGCTAAAAGTTAATCAAATCCCACATTTCACCATAAAATTCCAAATAGAAGACCCAATGGGAATTTAATCCTTAGAAACAAGCAAATGGGATCCAAATTGCCCTAAATATTTATGTTCAAGAAGGGATCTCCATCCTTGATTAAAATCAACAAGTGAGTGCCAAGCTAGTTTGATCCTCGGGGGTAAATTTTGAAGCTTGAGATCTTTAATCCCATAGACCCTTGAACTTTGTTATGACATGCCTTCACCCAACATATCAAGGGAAACTTTGTGTGCTTTGTAGTGCCTTGCAAAGAAAACATCTGCATATACCATATATTTGGGATAAATAGTATTTTGGGATAGGGATAATAGATAATAGATATATAGGATTAGATCACAAAATTGCTTTAATTTTCATGAGACAACCTACTAAACTAAGCCATTTTTCCTTTCTAAGAGGCTAGTTTCAACTAAAATTTAGCAATAGGTATCCTCCCATTAATTTATCCCTACAAGCTCTCGAGAAGAAAGGGACAACAATATACTTAGACAAGAAGTTAATAGGAAACTAAAAACCTCACAGATATGATGCTAAACTCTTAGCACTACAGTAAAGATTTTTTTTAGATTTATTAGCATTAATGAATAGTCCTAAAGCCAATCCATAGACATCCATGATGTAATGTCCCACTTAATTTTTTTTATAAATGCAGCAACTACAAACACATATAAACACTAAAATTCAAACACCAAAGCCACAAATGAAACATATGCTGGAACAAGAACTTTATTATCTTATGTCTACCAATGAGGTCTCAATACAAAAAGGCAGTGTAAATACTAAAAATATGTAAATAGCAGCAATCTGATATAAACTCCAGCCTGTCAAAATGAGTTTGGGAACCGCTGAAATGCTCACCAAATTCTCTCCAGGCCTCTGAATGATGCCAAATCAATTGCAAACGAACCTCCTAGCATGGGCACCAAATCCCAATGAAGAAACCCTGACAAAGTAGCAGAATTATTTATGCACGAATTTCAATTCAGCCACCAGCATGGTCATACCACCAAGGAAGGGTGAATTCTTCTAGAAAATCAAAGACTCCATCAAATGCTCTGAAATTGTAGGCAAAGGGTCACCTAGGGATGAGAATCAAATGGGTCAAATACCCAGAATGACCTTGGTCTTCGAATTCTCTCCACGAGCAAAACTTCATTTTAGCCTGTCAAAAACTAGCAATGCCAGAATGATGCAAACACTCTGAAATCTCACTAAAATCCTCCATTATGAACTTGGTGCAACCTCTATGTGAAGATGCTCCTGTATGATCAGCTAGGGATTATCTCTCAAATCTGAAACTGATGTTAACTATGAGGGTTTTCGTCCTCAAAGCCCTGGGATCAATGGGACAAACCAACAGAATAATATTATCAGCAATCTTCAACATGTCCCAAATGAGGAGACTTTACATCTTTTTATTCCTTTTCCCTTTGAAAGATTTTAGAAACTTCCTCAACTTGGGTGCCACACAAGAGAGGGAAACCTTTCTTTTGAAATTAGAAAAAAACCCCCTTTATTTCCATCATTTTTATGTTTTTCCATTTCTTTCCATTTTCTCTTCTTTTTCCCTCTAGGCATTCCTCCTTTTTACATAATTAATTCATTTATTAAATATTCACATGGCCCCCTTTTTAAAAACGACTTTAAGTTGTGACTCCTAGGCATAGGGGTACAACTTAACTTTATAACTTTATAACTTTATAATATTTAATTATGCCTAGGTTGCCTTTTTTGTGAATATAATAATAAAATACTCATATTATAATGTCTTTGTCCATTCTAGCTATAAACTGTCAAGGAAGAACCTCGTGCTATACCCTGCCATAAATCATGCTGCCAGAAATAGTACTTACTAAAAATAGTAAGCTCAAGAAAGTCTTTAGTTGCCAATGCAAAACATATCACCCCTAAAGCTCTCTAAAAACCCAAAAGGAATCTAGCAATCCAACTACCATACATTGACAAACAAATCCATGAAAGCTTAGAAGAGATCACCACACAGTTGGAAACCCTAATTATTGCCTCCAATTAGCCTACGGGCTTCCAGAATAGGCTAACGATTAACCCTGGGTATCACTGGCAAGAAGGGGACATTACACATGACCCTTTTAAAGGCATAGGATTCTACCATTGATTCTTCTCCAAAGAGAGCAGTGAGGGCCTAATATTACAATAGTATTATGCAAGATGTACAACACACCTTCCTAACAAAAAATGCATTAGCTGTCATCTCATTTTTAACTACCATTTACCATGCCTTAAGTCTATATTCACTTGCAATATTTAGATAGCTTGCCTTTTCAACAAATATTCTATTTGTCTTCAAAACATTTAGAAGATGATAGACTTATGATCAATCCAACACAATTTACATGGGGGACAAAATTCCTAGACTTTGTCAATAAAAGACATTGAGACTATGAGATAATGTCATAATCTTATATACATGAACCATTGGCTACTGTAAAGCCTACCAAACTATAAAGATTACTCTATGTCCAAGCCCACTTGCCACATATCAAGTCTATTTTTGTTCAACATATTTCATTAAAAACTTAAAGAAAATAAAACTCTAAAAGGCTTACTTAACAAAATGGTCAGAATCCTCTTGTACTCAAACTGTTAACAAATATGAATCCCAACTAAACCATAAACATTTCTTAGCCTTTGAGAATCAACACACCAAAAACCCAAGACTCTAAAATTATGTTCCCTTAATCACCTAATATAAACCAAAGGGAAAGAAAGCTTCAAACCAAAGCATCCAACAATAAATCATTGCATCACTCTCATACATTTAATTGAAAAAGTATGGGAAACAAAGGAGAAGTCTTATGATGTTTAGTTGACTTCAAGAAAGCATTTGATAGAGTTCCTAAAAATATGTTTTGGGATAGGATGGAAGAACTTGGAGTTCTAAAAGAATACATGGTTGTAGGACCTGATGAGGGTCAACTGCAGTCCTCATCATTTAATTATAAATGTCAATCCAGGGTGGTGTCCATGGTGATATGCAATAGGGAGAAGAAATAAATTGCATGACATTCTTTTTGTATAAACGGAATTGAAAGGAAATTGCATGAAACAAATTAATGCAATCAAATCTAATCTAAGAGCGGGTAAATGAAAATGTTGAAATAAAATATATCCTAAGAATCTTTGTGAAGGGAAATACTAGAAATAAATCTATCCTAAGAATCCTGTGAAGGGAAATACTAGAAATGTAAAGAATGGGAAATGGAAAGACTCCTAAGATATGAAACTATAAACAACTATTGTTGCTAAAAATACTAAACTTCATTATTTTATAAAACTCTCCCCATTTGATTCCTTGATTACAATGCATTTATATAATGATTATGCCAAGAATGTGGATCTAAGATCCTATTCTTAGGGAGAAAAATATATCTCTTCCTCTAATCTCGATGCCTTTTATCATGCCACTTTTTATTTCAATCATTTTCTATCATAAATTGCTCACTTATTTTTTACTAATGGTCTCAAATGCTTTTTGGGTTTAATTCCCCGCATTCTTAGCTTTCCAAATCATTTTGAAGTTCCAAAATTTCATTGAGAAATGAGGGAGATATTGTTGTTTTATTGAGGACTATATTTTTAACTTCCTCTTTTCATGCTTCTTTCTAGGAAGTTTTCTAGTGTTCCAACTTGGCAAAATTTATTCTTCAGTATACTAATTATTGATTACAAGGCAAAAAGATGAAATATCATTAAGACATGCAATGACACTAATTAAGCAAAAGGACATGTTTTTATTTTATCTAATAGATGAGACAATTTATTATCTCATCATCTCCTTCACACCTAAAATGTTACAGGTCTTCTTGCAACTCATAGTGAGCTTCTAGAGCTAATCTCTTTATCTTTATTGTAGTTGTTCTAAAGATGTTCCCAAAGATGTTCTGAGTTACTCCAGAGCTATCCAAAGCTAGTTGTATGGTCAATTTGAGTTACTCTAGAGCTCTCTAGAGGCTATCTGAAGCTAGTTGTATGGTTAGCTCCAAAGAGATCTAGAATGTTGTAATGCTAGAACTAGAGGCCCATGGGTAGCTCAGAGAGATCCAGAATGTTGTAAGAGTTCTTTGGGAGTAGCAATTTGTCTAGAAAAATGCATGTTTAGCTTTAGAAGAAGAAATAGTATGTGCCAAGTACTTATTTGTAGAAAAGAAACTTACTCTATCCTACTCTACTTATTGATGTAGAGATAGGTTACACAAAACCATTAATTGGTTGTGGAAAATAACATCCTTTTCTTAAAAGATGGATCCATTCATTCAATTTTTTGAAAGAAGAGGAAAACCATGAGAAGAAGATGATTGGATATTTGAACTCTAATGCTCCACCTTCCTTTGAAATGGTAGTATTCTCCATAATTTCTAATTCTAGTAGATGCATGGGCTGATTGGAATGATCTTGCAACCCTTCCTCATATTTTGCTGCATGCATGACTAGATGTAGTTCCTTGTCCTTCAAATATCTGATCAGGCAGCCCTCCTTAGACTTTGAAGGTGTCCCAAGGGTAAGTACACAAAGATGAGGGACCAAAAGGGGGTCTTAAGATGCCACTTTTTTTTCTAAAATTAGGAAACATTGATGTTGGATGAGAAATTTTAAGATAGTTACACTCAAAATTTAAAGATACAACAAAAACAAGAGTCGTAGTTCTCCCAATCTAGTTTCTAAACTACTATTTTTTTTCAAAAATGGTTGAGATTAAGGGGTTCAAAAAAGAGGGGAGCACACAATTGGTCCTATTTTTCTCAAGAAAACATAACGTAGTGTCTAATATGTTTCCCCCTAAAATGTTAACTTTCTTTTAGTATTTCAAAAATCACTTCAATGAGAAATTAGCTAACACCATGTAGTCTATCCCTAATTTTTCTGATAATTTTTTCATGAATAATTGATTTTTTAGTAATTTTCAAAGTAGACACATCCTGAAAAATAGAAAATTGAGCGTGATCCCCTCTAAAAATTTTGAAAACTAATTGAAAAATCATTTTTTTAATTACATGTAGAATGGAGTCTAGTTTCTAAAAATGTAACTTATTTGAAATTTTGATAACAGTTAAAAAAAAGTCAAAAATACTAGACACTAGTTTTTGACAAAAAATGGATACACTAACTAAAGAAATTAAAGATGAAACCCTTAACAAACTCGTTAGATAGCTAACAGAGAGCTTAAGACTATGATAGTATTTTTTTTTTACTTTTCATTGAAAAAAGTGCAATCCAGATGGGGAAGCACGCTCTAGATTATCTAAATTTTGTTAGAAACTGAAAAAACACGGTCCTTGGATGACCTAAACATAGTCCCAAGCCTTTGGATTGGAAGCCCAAGGCAAATCCAAAGCCTTAGACTTGGTAATTACCAAGCCTAAGCATAATGCGAGTGCGTTATAACACGCTCATGTTATGCTGAGCTAATTTGGCTTTACACATGCCAATTGCATTTGCTTGAAAATTTCTAAAGCCTTTTCAACAAATCCATTTTTTTGCATATCTTGCAATCATTGCATTCCATTATAGAACATCTCTTTGAGGTGTTAGATCAAATAATTAACATGCCTTGTCTATTCTTCCACACTTTACATTCATGTCTACAAGGGCAGCTGCACTTCCTATCATCTCTCTAACTCTCTACTTCCCTCCCCTCTCTTTGAGTCTCTGCTTCCCTCCCCTCTCTACCTGCCACCTTCTTTCTCACTCTCTTCTTCCCTCCCCTCTCTACCTCCTACCCTCTCTCTCACTCTCTACTTTCCTCCCCTGTCTATCTCCTACCCTCTTTCTAAGTCTCTGCTTCCCTCACCTCTCTACCTCCTACCTTCTCTCTCACTCTCTTCTCCCCCCTCTCTACCTCCTACCCTCTCTCTCACTCTCTACTTCCCTCCCCTCTCTACCTCCTACCCTCTCTCCAAGTCTCTACTTCCTTGCCCTCTCTACCTCCTACCTTCTCACTCTCTTCTCCCCCCTCTCTACCTCCTACCCTCTCTCTCACTATCTTCTTCCCTCCCCTCTCTACCTCCTACCTTCTCTCGCACTCTCCACTTCCCTCCCCTCTCTACCTCCTACCCTCTCTCTCACTATCTTCTTCCCTCCCCTCTCTACCTCCTACCCTCTCTTGCACCTCTCTACTTCCCTCCCCTCTCTACCTCCTACCCTCTATCTTACTCTCTTCTTCCCTCCACTCTCTACCTCCTACCCTCTCACTATCTACTTCCCTCCCCTCTCTACCTCCTACTCTCTCTCTCACTCTCTTCTTCCCTCCCCTCTCTACCTCTTACCCTCTCTATGATTCTCTACTTCCCTCCTATCTCTACCTCATACCTTCTCTCACTTTCTGCTTCCTTCCCCTCTCTACCTCCTACCCTCTCTCTCACTCTCTACTTCTCTCCTCTCTCTACCTCCTACCCTCTCTCACTCTCTACTTCCCTCCCCTCTCTACCTCCTACCCTCTCTCTCACTCTCTTCTTCCTCCCCTCTCTACCTCCTACCCTCTCTCACTCTCTACTTCCCTCTCCTCTCTACCTCCTACCCTCTCTCCCACTCTCTACTTCCCTCCCCTCTCTACCTCCTACCCTCTCTCTCACTCTCTTCTTCCCTCCCCTCTCTACCTCCTACCTTCGCTCTCACTACCTTCTTCCCTCCCCTCTACCTCCTACACTCTCTCTCACTCTCTAATTCCCTCCCCTCTCTACCTCCTACCCTCTCTCCCTCTCTACTTCCCTCCCCTCTAGACCTCCTATCCTCTCTACCTCCTACCCTCTCTCCCACTCTCTACTTCCCTCCCCTCTCTACCTCATACCCTTTCTGACTCTCTACTTCCCTCCCCTCTCTACCTCCTACCCTCTCTCTCACTCTCTTCTTCCTTCCCCTAACTACCTCCTAGCCTCTCTCACTCTCTACTTACCTCTCATATCTACCTCCTACCCTCTCTCTCTCTCTCTACTTCCCTCCCCTCTCTACCTCTCCTCATCATTCTTCCCATCCAATGAAATTTCATAAATTATCTTGTTTCCATTTCATCATCCCAATTTATATTCTCATCCCTCTTTGCATGTCCTAGTTTTCTTATTTCCATGTTCTTTGTCAACCAGGGAGAGGTAGAGGGAGGAAGAGGGAGAGAGGATGGAGATGGAGGGGAGAGAGAGGGGAGAGATAGGGTGATAGGGAGAGAGAGAGAGAGAGAGAGGGTTGGTCAGGTTTATGAGTTTAGGGTTGCTTAAGTTTAGGGTTTATGGGAATTATTTAGGGTTTAGGGGTTTATGGTTTCTCAAGTTTATGGTTTATGGTTTAGGGGTTAGGATTTAGGGGCATTATTTAGGGTTTTGGGGTTTTGGGAGAGATAGAGAGAGAGGGAGAGAGAGGTTTAGGGTTGCTTAGGTTTAGGGGTATTATTTAGGGTTTATGAGTTTAGGGTTTCTCAAGTTTAGGATTTAGGGGTTAGCGTTAAAGGGGAATTATTTATGGTTTAGGGGTTTAGCCTGGTTTCTCAAGTTTAGGGTTTAGTGGTCAGGGGCATTATTTGAGGTTTATGAGTTTAGGGTTGCTCAAGTTTAGGTTTAAGGGTTTAGGGGTTTAGGATTGCTCAGATTTAGGGTTTATGGTTTAGGGTTAAAGGGTTAGGGTTTAGGGATTTAGGGTTGCTTGGGTTTAGGGGTTAGGGGGTTGGGGTTTATGGTTTAGAGAGATATAGAGTGAGGGGACTGATAGAGATTGGGAGAGATAGGGAGATAGAGGTTTAGGGTTGCTTTCAGGGTTTATGGTTTACAGGTTTGGGGTTACGGGTTTGGGGTTTAGGGTTTAGGGTTTCTCAGTTTTAGGGTTTAGGGGCATTAGTTAGGGTAACTTAGGGTTTATGGTTTATGGTTTAGGGGTTAGGGGTTAAGGTTTCAAGGTTTAGGTTAGGGTTTAAAGAGAGAGGACCGATAGGGAGATATAGAGGAGACCAGGGGGAGAGATAGGGAGATAGAGGGTGAGGGACATGACCAGAGACATAGGCAGAGAGATTGAGAGGTAGAGGGATGATAGAGACAAGGATATAGGGTTTAGGGGTTAGGAGTTTAGAGAGGGAGAGATAGGGAGATAGAGGGTGAGGGACATGGCCAGTGACATAGGCAGAGAGATTGAGAGGTAGAGGGATGATAGAGACAAAGAGATAGGGGTTTAGGGGTTAGGGGTTAGGAGTTTAGAGATGGAGAGATAGGGAGATAGAGGGTGAGGGACATGGATAGAGACATAGGCAAAGAGATTGAGAGGTAGAGGGATGATAGAGATAAGGAGATAGGGGTTTAGGGTTTAGGGGTTAGGAGTTTAGAGAGGGGGAGATAAGGAGAAAGAGGGTGAGGGGACATGGCCAAAGACATAGGAAGAGAGACTTAGAGGTAGAGGGATGATAGAGACAAGGAGATAGGGGTTAGGAGTTTAGAGAAGGAGAGATAGGGAGATAAAGGTTCAGGGGCATTATTTAGGGTTTAGGGGTTTAGAGAGAGAGAGGGAGATAGAGAGATAGATATATACTTATACATAAAGGTTTGCATAGATATATGTCTTACAAATATATACTTATACTATATACTTATACATAGAGAAAACACTAAATTTACTTGTTTGCATGCATGAAAGCTTAATGTTTTCATGCCTCCCAAAACATGCTCGTGTTATGGGAAGCAAAAAAAATAGGAGAAAACCATGTGGGATGCATGATTCAGACCCCACATGTCTGTTATTCCCTACTTTTCATGCGTGCTATAGGACAAGAAAAGACTTTTTCATGTTGTTTGACCTTTTTTTGTTTTTTCAACATAGAAGAACTGATTTTGCATATTTTTAGACAAAATTTGATTATTTAAACTAAAAGTTTCTTGTTTCATATTGTTTCAAAGCTAATTACCATTTATATAGATTGAATTTGATGATATATGTTTGTTTTTTCCATAAATTTCACTAATCCTATTCTAGAGTTATATAGAATTCATAATCAAACTTGCAAAAAAGAAGAATTTGAGGATTTTGAAGCCAAATTTTGGAGGATTTGTCAACTCAAATATTGAATTCTAAAGTATGTTCTTTATGTCCAATTCAATTCACTTTATGTTCTTTAAAACACTCAAAATCACTAAATGTGGAACTAACTAAGTTAAAAAAGTCATCATTATGTGTATTAATAGAATTACAATCATTAAAATATGATATATATATATATATATATATATATATATATATAATTTTGTTGTATCTTGAATCACTAATAGAATTTGTTGTATCTTGAATTTGAACTATGTCATCGATACCTCCCTATAACAAAGTATTATCATCATTCTCTCTAATGTAACCAGTTGTATTAACATTTAAAATATAGTGCTATTGATGTTGCAAATCTTATATAGATTTGGTTCTCATATATTAATGAGTTGTCACTATCATCCTCTTGGCCATTCAACTCATGCTCGTCATTGGGACTAGGTGTTCCATCATACTCAATGTCTTCTTTACTGCTAATTGACTAATTTATATTGATTGATTGTGATAATTCAACACTTTCGGTGCTTACAAGGGTACACTGGATACTTAGCTTGTTTGTCATACTTATCTTCATACTTAGTCAAAACTTGTTGACCAAAACACATGAACCGTGTATGTATGTCTTCCTACACTGCAACCAAAATCAAACTATGGCTTGCGATAACAAAGATAAACTCTCAATTATTTCTTATCACTTGTGATACCTCAAAACATTCTCTAGAATGTATACATGTTCTCAATTATCACTACATGCACTCCAACAATGCTACATGTGCCCTTGCACTACCATACATGCTCTAGCAACTCACTTAGCTCATGATCTGCAATAGCGAGTTCTTCACCAAGCATCTTGCAATTGCATGGTTACCACATAGGCTTCTATCACTATCTTATCAATTTATGATCAAACTCTTCAAAAAGATCTTGAACAATCCACAAATATTAGTATGTAATAAGTTAAACTCATTCAAGGTCAATTGACCATACTAACCACATGACATAACCAATTTGTATCCTCAAGAGTTACTTTTAGAGTAGATCTATTTTTAATAAATACATTTGCTTGATAGAAACATTCTATTTGTTGTCATGAGAACTTCTTCCTTATAAATTCATTAGATATTCTTCCTTCTCATCTTCTCATCATTATATTCTTCTTTAATAACCTATCTCACCATTTATCCTTCAATGATCTTGTGATTGCCCTTGTAATGCACCAATTTACTTATGAAAGTCCTAGGGTTTGATCATTCTTATTTTGGACTACTGTTTGAACAATGTCATGTGATATTCCTAAGGTTACAAGGATTTTTCTATACATTTATGATTCCTAGAAAACCCCTCCTTCACACCTTGACAAGATATGAAATTATCTTCATAGGGTTTAATTTTCCTACTGACTGTCATGATAGTCCTAGTTGTGTTGATAGTCCATTTAAGGTACTTGACAATTCTAATCTGTATATAATCAGTCCCTTTCATCATTGTCATCTCTTACCTTGTAATCCTAAGGAGTACCATACAATATAGGTGACCATGCATTGATATCCTCATAATCATCCAAAATTAGTAGAAAAATAACTATCCATAAACCTAGGCATAATAGACTAGCAAGTAGTTTGTTTCTAGGTGTTCTTAGGTCACTAGTTATTTTGCATATAATTGGTAATATTTTTAGGATTTGATACAATCTATTAGGGATTTATTCTTAGGGTTATCTTTTCATGATACATAACAAACAATATGAAATGAGGAGAACTCAACATGACTGTTATTGATAGTGTGCATTTGCTCAACTTACAAACTATGATTGTCTTCTCCCAAACTGCCAATACCTTTGCATTTGATGTGTAATATTTCATGTGAATAGGGTAGTGAGAGCCTATTGCATATTTTGAATATCTGACCTTAATAGTGATCTAGAATTTCATGATAGTCTTCTATGTTTATGATGTGGTCCATGCTATGTGGTTGTTTGTAATAGTCATAGCACACTTTGACTCTCAATGCATGGTTACCACATAGGCTTCTATCACTATCTTATCAATTTATGATCAAACTCTTCAACAAGATCTTGAACAATCCACAAATTTATTAGTATGTAACAAGTTCAAGTCCTTAAAGTTTAATTGACCATACGAACCACATGACAACCAATTTGTATCCTCTAGAGTTGCTTTTAAAGCAGATCTATTTTTAATAAAGACATTTGCTTGATAGAAATATTCTATTTACATTGTCATGAGAACTTCTTCCTTAGATATTCATTAGATCTTCTTCCTTCTCATCTTCTCATCATTATATTCTTCTTTAATAACCTATCTCACCATTTATCCTTCAATGGTCTTGTGATTGCCCTTGTAATGCACCGATTTACTTATGAAAGTCCTAGGGTTTGATCATTCTTATTTTGGATGACTATTCGAACAATGTCATGTGATATTCCTAATTAAGGTTACAATGATTGTCCTATACATTTATGATTTCTAGAAAACCCATCCTATACAATCTCATGTGATGGTTATGTATTACTCGTGATAATTTATCTTGGAAACCTTGCACTAATGATCTACCTTCACCTTATTGATACCTATGGAAAAATATCAAAGATATTTGGACAAGGTATTATAAACAACTTCATGACAGTCATGGTTGATAGGATAGTGCTAAAACTCACGAAAGATCCTCCTTTACAAGTAGGTCATCATGAAACAAACCTTTGCCCTAAATTTTTGCACCTTGTTATTCTACTCTGACCCTAACTCTGTTGAAAATTAGACTTGTAGAACCATACCAAGATAGTTGATAAAGGATAGGCTCTGTTGTTATGAATCAACGGTTATGAATCAATTGTTATGAATCTGCTGTTATGAACCAAATTACATATATAAGGATCTGCTATTATGAATTAGCGCATGTATACATACCAAATTATGCAAGGATAGGCTCTAATGAGAGTTGATAAAGGAAGAGTAAGTATGTTGTTACAATTTGCCCAAACTCCTCTATTCTAAAAGAATTGTCTACCATTTTCATTATTGGGAATTGTCAAGAGTTGTTGCTTCCTTCTCCAATTTTGGCTTTTGTTGCAAAATCCCCTTAAAGTTCTAATTATCATTGTCTTATTCATCATGCTTGTAGAAATCATCATCATGCCGAGGAAATAGACAAAGACTGTAACACCAGAAGAGCGTGAAGCTAAGAATGAGAGGAAAAGAGAAATAATGAGGCAAATTTGTGAAAGTAGGAAATTATCAACCATACAAGAAGACATTCCACCATTGCTAATTGAATAGGAGCATGACACATCTAATGAAGCTAAGAGAGAGATGGAATTGGCAACACAAAGGGAACAAATGCAAAACCTTTATTCAATGAGTAAACTAAATCTCCAAGTTGGAGGCACTCCATCGTCCATAGGTCAAGTTGAAGGAACACCATCATTATCTTCTCAAATTGGAGACACTCCATCTTTCACGAGTGAAGTAAAAGGTACATCTTCATTTTATTCTCAAGTTGGTGGCACGCCATCATTCACATGTCAAATTGAAGGTACACCATCTTCTCCATCTCAACTTCAAGCCTTCTCATCTTTTTCATCTCCAATTGAAGGTACGTCATCTATCCCATCTCAAGTAAATATTGAAGAAATTCCTAATGTTGAATCAACTTTACCAATGAAAACGCCTCCTAGAATTTTGCATAGGAAGCCTAAGTTTCTAATCGATATCGATGAGAATGTGTTGAAGCCCATGAAGGATAAGATTCCCAAGCACACTTGCCAAAGATATGCGAATAAGATATGGAAATTATTCTTTGAGATTTTAAACGAAACTGAAAGATGTCAACTATTTGTCGAATTGATGAGAAATCTAAAATTTAGGCCCACTATGAAGATTCTTGGCCTGAGAACATTAGATGCCTTAAGTGAAAAACCAATTGTCAAGAATCTAATGAGTGCATATGAGAGTGTGGGTTCCACCTTATGCACCAAGGATAGTAATGTCACACAACATGTCATTACATCAGCAATAATAAGCTAACAAACAAAGAAAGCTTGCCTCATTAGAAAGACAAGTCAAGCATTAAAAATAAGTAGAAAAACTCTAATGAGAGCCATTAGAATACGTGAAAGAGTTGAGGACCCAAACACCAATGAATTGTGGGCAGTCTCTGGGAGACTCCCACGGAAAGACAAACTTGTTGTTGAAGCCTTGAGATCCATCGTTGAAAATTTTTGGAAAAATAACACAAGGGTATCTCCTAATGCAATAGATGTTGTGAGAAGGAAAATTGGTTGTCAAAAATGAGAGCCACATCCAAAGCATTTTTTGGATGTGAACCAAACACAATTTTTCAAAAAAATTCAAGAGATGTATCCTCAAATTAAAATTTATCAAATATATTTTGAAATGCTAAAACCTTTCTATGTCAAAATAAATCAAACACGCACTACTTGTTGTAGATTACATTTTGAATTTTCTAACCATTTTGATGTTTATCAGTCTATATGTTTAGATTTATATACTAACAATGTTTTGCAGGATTGTGGCATACATGCCCCACCAACATCTTCAAGAGACTTCATATCAACAATTTTATGCGAAAGAGAGGAAGGTTAAATATTCTACAAGAAATTATGCTTGGATGGCACATGTCAGCATTGTGGTGGCTTGCAATGTATGCCAATATGTGAACATATGGAAAGTACACTTGCGGTTGGAAATGAACTAGTAGAGTTTGGCAAGTATAAAACAGTGGCCTACAATACAAAAGATGGTAAAGAAGCAAAGAGGTATGATTTGGTTATTCAAAATATTCTAGTGTATTAGTTTATGTCTACATTTCATGATAGTATAGTGTATGAGTATGCAAGGCATACCCATAGATCTCGATGGTTGGACTTGCAATTCAAGTTATGCAAGGACATGTTTCCACTTGGTACCATCGTTTCAGTTGTTGACTTTGCAGAGAACTACACTATATAGCCACAGAATGAGGTGCAATCATAGTATTATAACTCTATGTAGGTTGCTATATTTGTGAAAATAGAATTCATTCTTGCAGAAGATAGTATAGAGGACGATAGAAAGATCTTGAGGGAATATCATTTTTATATTAGTGATGATCGCACACATTCTACGGAGTTTGTGCAAGGTTCCTTTCAGATGTTCTACTGTGATTTGTCCAGCAAGAACATATCATTTCATTAGTGTAGTGTCCTTTCTATGTCTAGTAAACTTGGTGGTAATCACACAATTCAAAGGAATAACCTATTGAATAGTCCACTATTAGCCTTGAAAAGACCTCCATTGAATTTAGCATAAGTGAATTTAAGTATTTCTAACTAAAAATCAATTTTGGTCAAACATATGATCTTGTAAGATTCATTTTAGCTAAGTTAGATATGTCCACAACTTTTCCAACTAAAATTGTTGGCTAAATACATATGTAGCACTACAATGAGGCCAATTTACCAAAAAAAAAAATATTTGAAAAAATTGATATTTCAACAACTTCTACTCGTGTAAATAACATTTTTTAAAAAATATAAAAATACACTTTTGTAGATCTTTAAGTTTAGTTTTCAAATATATATATATATATATATATATATATATATATATATATATATTTTCCTTTTTATTTTTACTAAAAGTAGATTATCAGCACAAAATATTAGGTCAATTACTATGTCAAGGAAAAATAGTAAAACTTATTAAAAAAATTTGAAAAAAATATGATGCACTAGATAAAAGAATCTATATCAAGATGGTATAATTTTTTTCTATTTTAGATAAATAGTTAATATGAAATTTGATGTCGAATGGAAACAACTATGTTTTAATACACACACATTTTAATATTTATTTAAAAATATATATTTATTCAAATTGAAAAAAAAATATATCCATGCACTAAAGTTTCAAGTTATAAATATAGACAAAAAAATTGAATAAAAATAAATAAAATTTACTATATAAAGATTGACGTCTCATGTAACTTCATTTTTTAGCATTTTATCAACAACTAAATTATAGTGTCAATTTATTAAAAACTATATTCAAATTATTTTTTTATTTTTTCAAAAAAATAAAAATATAAAATATACTAAAAAATAAATATTTTATTAGTTTACATCATTTCAAAATTCAAAACATACATATCACTTTTTAGTGATTCAAGTTTAGAAGTTGGATCAGTGTTGGTTGTTTCTTTTATAAAAGTGTGACGCAGCTATGTGCTTTTATATAATGACAAAGAAAGTAATGATGCTACTATTGCTATGGGTGTTTGCTATGTAAGACTGTAACAATGACTGTAAAGGAATGAATTCTAAGAATTAGCTTGGTACTGATAACTTATCCTATCCTCTAGAGTATCACAAGTCAAATGAACTAAAACAACTTAAGAATATAATTGATCTTGCATTCATGAAATAACTGCTACACCAATAATAACATGCAAGAAATAAAGTGAAGGACAGTTATCTTGAGTGGCCCTTAATCAAGTGAGTGCCTCGTTGTTTTTAACTGAAATCTAGTTCTCTAGATTAACACAATCATATTGATTCTAACATTCATTACACAATCTTCTCAAAATCACATAAAATCTTGCTAAACTATAGTATTCATAAATTCATAATTAAAATAACAACATTGTCTACATAAATCTGGAAAAGATTCAGATAGCTATATCTACTTTTCTACCTCAATCACCGAGCCATACATATAGGCACGAGGGAGCTTATTGAAATAAGTCTCTTAACTGAAATCATAAAAACACCACTCTATACAAATTAGAGTGTGATAAATGCTAACAACAATAACTAAAAAAGAAGGAAAGAAGAGTCCTAATAAAATTGGAACTCCTTGCTAAAACAGGGGAATGTGGACTAGTTGAATCAGTTTCATTGGTCTTCTAGTTGTAATAGAATCCTTCAAACTTCCAATCATCTTTATTGATTACCATCACAATGTGTGATTATCTCCATCAAGTGTCTTCATGCCATGGTTGCTTCACTTAGTCGAGTTTGGAACCTTCCCTACTCTTGTGCCTGGAAATGTTATGGCTACAAGCTACACCTTACAGTTACTGCGGGTTATAGTCCTTCTTTAGTTGCAGGAGTTAATCCATAAACATGTACAAAATACTAACAACTATAATCAACACAAACATTCTCTATAATCCATAAATTCCCACACATAACATACAATTTTCATCATATTATAATCATATTTCCATATACTTAATAACCAGGTTTAAGTCTGCATAATGATCATAAGGGATAATATAATATAGAAATAGGCTTAAAATAATGTCTAGGAATGTCTTTCAACTTACATAAAACTATAAGAAAATAGGCTAATAACTAGGCTCATCACACCCCCCAACTATTCGTTTGCTTGTCCTCAAGAAAATCAACTAAGGCTATAGGTTATAATGCAAGATGGTCTCCCTAAAATCTATAACAGTACCTACTCCTTTGATCTACTCCAAATAAAAGCCATTATTACATGTCAACTTGTTCATTCTAGAGACCTCTGCTTTCTCACACTCTACACTCTTCTTCCCAGTCCAATGTGTCACCAGATATAGAAGCATTGGGGGTTGGAAAGTAAGTGGTATCCAACTCAGTCCTTGTCCCTTGGCAATGTCCATGTATTTCCTGACCCTTTCAAACATAGCCATGAAGTTATGAACAAAGAGTGGGGTTCTTTCTTTTGCAACTCAGGAGTCAAACTATTCCACCTATCTTGTACATACTGATGAGAGTGATGAATGATCCCAACTGTTAAATGTTGAATCCTATCATAATCTTGTAGCCTTAAATTCATGATCTTCCTTCCCACACCTTTGTGTTCCAAGAGTTGTCTCTATTCTGCAATGATTGATTCAAGGATTTCAGATTCTCTTCTTATTGGGAGGTCAATTGATTTTTCTCTCTTTGTATAATCTTGCATAATTTCCCCTCTCAATTTCTCATTCCTGAAGTAGGAGGCCAGTGCTCTCACTTGTAAATCCCCCACATAAATCAACGGGTTCCATTCAGCATCCTCAGATACAACATAATTATGTAATTAAAACTCACATAGCTGGTCTTTCTCTTCAGGTGTGGCGGTAGCAAAAAATTTTAGGAAGGTCATTTTTCCACTCATTGCAACTAGTTGGTTGCTGATGAATTTACTAAACTAGTAACTCATAAATTTCTCCTGCAGAAACAAGGCATAAGTCCTAGATGGGGGACTACATCTAACAATTTGAGTAGCTTTGTCTGTTATCTCCTCCATTCTGATTCCTAGCCTTCTCAACTCAATATCTTTCCTTTCTAATGCCTAAGTGTGTTCTACAATCATGGCTTCTTTTTCTCTCTTCCACTCTTCTTTTTGTTCAGAGAAATTTTGAGGAACCTTCCAAAGCTAATATCTTAGGGACACAATTGTATGACAAGTTGGGGTTTTTACAATAGGGAATCTTTTCTCTTCAGCCACTAATTCCTTATTTCCTACAACAACTATGGCTAGCTCTACAAGGATATCTAATTTTGATCCCTGATCATAAGTATTAACTTTTTCTTCCAACTCCTGCATTTTTGCTTGTCACTCTTTGTCCCTCTGCTCATAAGTTTTGACCAATTCTTCCAGCTACTTTATTCTCTCAAAGGCTTCCTGTAATTCTCTTCTAACATTCATTTCTACAATCAATAATTCCTCATCCCTTAAAGGTTTTTCATCACCACCCCTTGTGGACTCATAACCCTCATTATCAGGGTTGTCTGGGGTTCTTTTCCTAGTTTTCTTAGCAACAAAAATGTCCTCTGACTTAGATTCAAAGGTAGTAGACACATACCATTTCCTTTTGATGGAGACTTGTACATTCTTAGTCACATTGGCCTCTTGTTCATGGTCATTTTCTACTACTACAACATCCTCTTTCTCTTCTCTGGGCTTCTCAACAAAACCCCTCATAACACCTTTCTTCTTTAGGTGGTGTGAATGCCTTAATGGTGTGGGTTTCTCTTTTGACCTCTTTATAGGCTTAGAAGAACCACCCTTCTTCTTCCTGGTTCTTGGTATTTTGGTGCTGGGTGATTTGCTAGAGGATGGGGTTTGATTTTCCTCTTCCACAGGGGTTTGATTTACTTCTTCCACTACAAGTTGGTCAGATGCTACATGTGGTAAGATTGGCACATCTTGCTCTCTTGTAATTTCTTCCCCACTATGGGTAGGTGAATCAGCAAGTGTAATAGGGGTTTCCCTCAAGGATGCAGAAGGTGACTCTACATTCACTACTGTTGCTGGCTCATTAAGGATATCATGAATGTTTCTACATTTCAAAAATCTTTTCTAGGGCACATGTGGATATCAAACCTTAAGGGTTCTCTTTACTAACAGAGTGACAAAACAATCATGGGACAATGCTAACTTATTTGACTTCCTCTAGTATTCATATCCCATTATCTTTAAGAAATTATACAGGAAATTTGGCACATTGACTACTCTATTATGGAAAAGATGACTCAACAATTTAAAATGCATAGTGTATAACATGGACTACCTACCATCACAAGTAAGGTACTTGATAATATGAATAACACAAGAAGCCCATAATTCTAGAATTGATAGTCTTTTAGTACCTTGTGATGTGGATTCCAGTTACTCCCCTGCCTCGCCAAATGCATCTCTTACATCTATTACATCTACCTTGATAGGGAATTCTTCTCCATTTCTAGGAAAACCAAATACCTCAGCAATCGTAGCTTCTAAAGCTCCATTATGAAACCTTTGATAATGGCCTCATCATGGTAGAGTGAGGCTACAAATTGCCTCATCATTCCTTCATTGTACTCCATGAGCTTTAGAAAATAATCAATCCAACCTACTTGTGTAAACATGGGCAAGGTTAACTAGTCTCCCAAAACTACATCATGCACTATAGGTTCCCATCTAATAAGATCTCCTTCCATGTTGCCAAATTAAACTTTAGATTCAAATTCTTCACAACCCTTTTACTAACCCTCTATTATATCTACTTGCACTTCAATTTCAATAACCCTCTATACATTCCCTTGCTATATTATACCTGGATGCATCAACTCAAACCAACCTGGACTGACTCTGAACTAACTCAGGATTGTAGGAATTAATAGAAAAAAAGGTCATAGACGTACGATGGCAAAGCAAGAAAAAGGTTGTATTATCTGTGTTTTGTAACTAATGGTGATGAATGATCAATTTTTTAGCATAATACACTATCCCTCCCCCCAACTAAAATCTTGAAATGACCTTAGTTCACGGCATTATACAGTGAAGAGAAGGTTTAGAGTATATGGATTGAAGATTAATAATGAGAATTTTGTATTATTAAATGTGAGCACGTATAGAAGCATTGAAATATCTGTGTTAAATAATAGAAAGTTAATATTTGTACCTATTGAAATGAAGTGTTGGAAAATGTGTCTATAGCATAAGTTGGATTGGATGGAACTCATTATTATAAGGAATGGTGGAAATGACATACTAGCATGTGTGAACTAGCTGATGAAGCTTGCATGCGGTGAGATAACGAATAATGACTGCATGAACTTGAAAAGTGGAGTGCATGGCATGAAATTTGAAAGAGCTAATAGATAGTTGCTGCATGTGAGCTAACGAATAATTATTGTATGTTCCTTTTTCAACAAGTCCCAATGTGTATTGTGGCAACATGGAGTTTGTTGCCTTCTACAGGTCCCTACAGCTTATTGAAATGGTCTCCATGAAGATTGGGCATTGGTGTTGTGTGTGGACGTGAGGAAAGGAAAGAAATTACACCTGAGTGACCTTAGGAGGTGAGCTGCGTAGCTCACCTACTGAGTCACTTTGATAACAGGCAAGGTCTACTTCCGTGTTACTGCTTAGTGATAATATAGTAGTATCTGATTCAGGGCTAGGGATAGAGCATTGCTTTAGAAAATCATCTCTTATTGTTGATCTGGTAAAGAACTTTAATCTATGGCTATTAACCAATAGTGAAAACCTGACTTCATCTATGGTCTGCAGTTTTATAGCTCCATTGGGAAAGACCTGGTGTATTTCATAAGGTCCTAACCATGTTGATTGTAGTTTACTCTTGTGATCCTTGTATTTGGAATCATATAACAAAGCCCAATCACTCACATGGAATTCTTTATTCTTGATAAACTGATCATGCCATTTGGCTCTCTACTTTTGGACTATCTCTATGTCGTGCATAGCTTCTATTCTAATCTCATCTAACCCATTGAGAACATGGAGTCTTTCTTGTTGTCCTGTTGTTATATCCATGTCAAGTTCTAGTGCAGTCCTTAGTGTCTTATATTCAAATTCTATTGGCAAAACTATTATTTTACCATACACTAACTCATAAGGTGTGAAACTAGTTGTTGTTTTCCATGCTGTTCTGTATGCCCATACTGCCTCTGGTAGTCTAGCTCCCTAGTCCTTCCTATGAATATTCACTATTTTGGTCAAAATATTCTCAATTTCTCTATTTGTAACTTCCACCTGCCCATTGGCTTGGGGTGATAAGGTGTTGATTTTCTATGCCTGACTTCATATTCTTTAACCAGTGTGAAAATGAGTTCAGAAGTGAACTGGGGACCTTGATCAGTGACAATTTCTCTCAGTGCTCCATACCTAGTGAAGATCTCTTCACACAAGCATTTGGCTGCACTCCCATCTCTAGCAAATTGGAAGGCCTTGACTTCAACCCATTTTGTCAAATAATCAATGCAAACTAAAATGTACTCCTTATTATTGGAAGCTGGTGAAATTGGCCCAATGAAATCTAGCCCCCATTTGTCAAATGGTGCTAGTGCCATCTGTGGTTGAAAAGGCATCTCATCTAACCTTGTTGGTCTACCCATTCTCTGACATCTGTCACAACTCCTTGTATACTTGATTACATCCTTATGAAGAGTTGGCCAATAATAGCCTGTTGTTAAGATCTTGAATGTTGTCCTTTTGGTTGCAAAGTGACCCCCACAGGGCTCATCATGACAAGCTTTTAGGATTTCAAAGACCTCATCTTCTCTTATACATCTCCACATAATATGATCTAGACCAATGTAGAATAAGTAACCAGCAATCCAAGAATATGGAAAGCTTTTATGCACTAACTGTCTCCTTTCTCTAGGAGAGAAATGTGATGGTATCTGTCCTACTACCAAGTAGTTAGCAATATCAACAAACCATGGTGTGTGTATATTGAGAGCAAACAAATTCTCATCTAGAAAAGAGTCATCCGCAACACCTTTTATTTGTGTAGACAATCTAGATAGAAAGTCTGCCACCACATTGGCTTTCCCTGGCTTATCCACTATTGTTATATCAAACTCCTGTAGTAACAGCAACCATCTAAATAGTCTACCTCCAACCATAGGTTTGTTCATTAAGTACCTGATCATTGTATGATTTGTATGGATAAAGACTTGGTAACTAGTGATATAATGCCTAAACTTATTGATAGCATAGACAACAACCAACATCTCTCTATAACAGTGTAATTGAGTTCTACTCCTTGTAAGTTTTTGCTAATATAATAGATAGCATACTCCTTATTACCTTCTTTCTATCCCAATATAGCTCCTACAACAAAAATCAAAAGCATCAGTGTGCATGTGGAAAGGCAATGTCCAATTTGGTCCTCTCAAGACAAGTGCTTTTGTCAAAGTTATCTTAAGTGTGTCAAAAGAGTGCTGACATTATGTGGTCCAATCAAATTCCATATCTTTTGTAAGCAGAGCAAACAAAGGTGCTACAAGTTTGCTGAAGTCCTGAATGAACCTCCTATAATAGCCCGCATGGCCAAGAAAGCTTCTGACATATTTTGGTTTCTGTGGTACAAGAAGTGTAGAAATTATCTCAATTTTATTGGGATCCACCTGAATTCCATCACTTGATATAAAGTGTCCTAGAACAACCCCTTGAATCATCATCATAAAGCATTTTTCATGACTCAATGATAAATTATGTTCTTGACATCTTTTCAAGACCTTCTCTACATTATTTAGTGTTGTTTCAAATGTTTCTCCATAGGTGGTGAAATCATCCATGTAGATCTCCATAGTCTGAAAAGATACTTAGCACTACCCTCTGGAAAGTGGCTAGGGCATTGTATAACACAAAAGGAAGGACATAATAAGCATATGTACCCCAAGGGCATGTAAATGTGGTCTTATCCTAGTCCTCTAGAGCAATTTTTATCTGATTATAGCCACTAAAACAATCTAAGAAGGAGTACTTTTTTTCCTACTAGAGAATCAAGTACTTGGTCAATGAAAGGTAATGAAAAATGATCTTTTCTAGTGGCTATGTTAAGTTCCCTGTACTCTATACATACCCCCCACTTGCCTCCTTTCTTAGGGACAATAACTAAAGGTGACACCCATTCACTGTCATAAATAGGGTCAATGAAGCCAGAATCAAGGAGTTTTGTAGCTCAGTTTTAACTATGTCTCATAAGGCAGGATTCATTCTCCTTTGTTTCTATCTTATTGGCCTGAAACCATCATTTATGTAGATCCTATGCATGCACAAGTCTGGATCAATTCCTTTCATGTCATTGTAATCCCATGTAAAAGCTAATGTATGTGCCTATAGCACAATGTTTAGGGAAGTCTGTTGTTCCTCAGTTAGAGCATTGTTAATATTCAGCATTTTTCCTGGCATGATTTCCAATGTTTTAGAAGCTGGTTGGACATATGAAAGGTCATATCCACTAATGTTGGGAACACATTTCTGAGGTAGTAGAGAGTGGAAAAGTTGGGATAATTCCTCTGAGGAATGTGCAAGTATGATATTCTGCAATGGATCTTATAGACATGATAAACAATCTTATTGTTGTAGGTCCCTACCACAATGGTTCTGTATAATGTGGTTAATTAAGTCATCCTCATCTTATGTTGCTAGCAAGGGGCTACGTTCAATGGTCATCAGAGTTTGCAGGGAATAGTGGTCTTCTTCTTCTAAGGTAGGCCATATGATTTGCTTCAGATTGTCATGAGGTTGAGCTGGTGGATAGAGGACCAATTTCTTGGTTATAGTTCCATTTGAGATTATCTTGTTTCTAGACCTACAACCTATGAATGCATCTGTTGTTGCTAACCATGGTCTGCCTAAGATAAGTGGATAACTTGCAAGATTGACTTTTGGTTGCAAAACTATGAAATCTGTAGGGTACTCCCATGAGTCTAATGCTATGACTATGTCTTCAATGATCCCCTCAGGTTTGACTATTGACCTATCTGCCAACTATAAAATAGTTTGTGTAGGCTTGAGGTTAGGTAGCTAAAGTAGTTGCATTGTTTTTTTAGTCATGACATTGATGGCGGCCCCTAAGTCAATCAAGGTATTTTTTATGAGAGTTCCATTTATCTTAAGATCCTCTACTAGACTGCCAGGGTCTGTGTATTAGGTACAGTTATGTTCCCTAACATGATATCAGCAAGGTTCCCTAGGGCATGGACTGTCTGAAGGTCCTTCCACTTTCTTCCTGGCTTTTTAAGACAAAGGTCTCTCACTATCTTGGTATAGATTGGAATGTCCTTGATAGCGTGGATAAGGGGTATCTTGATACTGACATTCTTAAGTTGACCCAATAGGTCTGTCTCTTCTTGGGTTTGATGTTTTGGAATGGCTAGACGTTTAGGTAAAGGAGGCTCTAGATTTGAGATAGTTTGTTTTACCTAATTTGATTCAGGCTCTAGAGGTGAATTGTCTAATGTCTCAGCTATGGGTTGTTCATCCACCACCTCGGTGATTTGGGGAGATAAAGGCCTAGCTAATGTTTCCCTGACCTAAGGTGGACATCACTCACCTCTACCCCATAAGTGGGATATTGAATAGCCTCGTTAGTGTATGCATGTTGAACAAGCTTGTTATTGCGGTTAGGTGCAAGTTGGGCAAGTAGTTGTGGTGCTCTTGGTGGATGAGTTGTAGGACTAGATGGATTTGGCATAATGGCTTGTTGTTGTGGTTGAGAAGGCAAAAAAGGTTGTGATTAATTCATATTTTGGTTTTACCATTGATGTCCCTTTTGCCATTGTGGTTGCCATTGGTTTTGTTGTATTGGCCATTGAGGGTTGTAGTTAGGTCCTTGAAAATTTTGTTGAGGCCATACATTTTGTTGTTGTTGATTCTAGTTTTGCTGAGGGTTTTTCCATTGTTGAGGGTTTTGCCATTGGTTTTGGGTATTTGGCCAAGGCTGAGGGTTCCAATCAGAGAAATTATGATTACCTATTGGAAATGATGCATTGAAAGTTAGAGGATCTTGTGGCGTACCTTGTCTTTGTTGCCATGGTTTCCTTTGTGCAATATAGTACAGCTGGCCATCTTCACCTTCAATTGGTTGAAAGTGTGGTTTCTCTGACTTATCTTCTGTAATATTGGCCACCCTTCTGCACTTGTAATTGGCTTTTCTTTGTTTTCAGTTGGCACAATATTCAGTGAGTATTGCATCAACCTCCTATTACTTCTTCTTCAAGTATAGAGTATCCAGTTGAGTAGCTAGGTGACTGATAATATCTTCTTTCATGTTGGTCAACAAGTTGCTCGATTCTACCCTTGAAACTGAATTAGATGTCTTTCTAATGGTAGATGTTCTCTCTCCCCTTGTCCTCTTAGTGAAGGTCCTTGAGTAGTTTCTGCAGACATCCTCAAAGGATAATTGAGATATATCTCCTACCCCAATAAGATTAAGGGCATCCATGCAGTCATCATTGACTCCTCTCAAGAATACAAGCTTCAAAGATTCATCTGAAAGTTTATTCTGTGGATTTTTCTTTAGGAAGAACTGGAACCTTTTGATGGAGATTGATTGTCATTGATGTCAAAAAGGTTTTATGTTGTTTGTCATTGATGTCTTCATTGTGGAGTTCATTTGATGTTTCATAAGTGGTCATGAAGAATTACTTATTCAAGTCATGGTACAGTATTACTAGCAGAGAGATCAGGACATAAGGTCATTGGTTGCATAATGTGCTCATAGATTTATATTATGGTTTGGCTCCACTATGTGTATGTTGTTATTGGTGTTGTTATGATCACAGTGATGGTGATGATCAAGTTCACACATGCATGTTCAAGACATACTATTGTCTTTGGTGCTTCAAGTATTAGTCTTGTGTTTTCAGGATGCCTTCTCAATAGGGGCAGCAAGATGTTCAGTGTTATTCAAGATAAGAGGTATAGGATGAGAGATTAATGGAGATTGATTGTCAAGATGTATATTCATGTATGTATCAAAACAGGATGCAAGAAGTTGATCATCAAAACAAGACATGACAAAATGTTACTTCAAATGTCATAAGATTGAAAGTTATTCAAGAATTGATGTAATGGAACATGACTTCGTAAAAGGTGCATGGCTGTGATCATGGAACAAGTGGATGCCAAGGCACATATGAAAGGAGGTCCATATAATACAAAGAAGTTAGTGTTTTCAGATGATGTCTTGAAGTTCTTTATATGACAGTGATATTTCTATGCTTCATATGGATGCTCTCAGTATGATCTCAATGCTTAGTTTTATGTTGATGTAATGCTTCTTGATTAAGGTGTTCAGTTGAAGGAGTTTGTTACTCATCAGGATGATGACAGTGGTTTGTCAGAGTTGTTGCATGTTGTATGCAAGATGATGATAGTAATGTGCCTTGTCTTCATATGGTGATGAAGTTGTTGTCTAAAGGAGTTGCAAAGGAGATCAAAGGGTGTTTTGTCTTCCATCATGGTGTGTCTTAATGGTTTGATGTTTGATACTCAGGATGATGCAAGTTGATGATGCTTTCATGTTCATGATCATCATTGTATACAAAATCTCAAGAGGAGATCATAATGTTACAATGGTAGGCCATCATATTTGGTAATTGCAGGGTTAAGAAGTTGATAGTTGTTTAAGTTGTTGATGTTTGAATATTCTTCAGGTATTCATGCAGATTATCCTCATGTCACTTAATGTCGAAAGCATGCTATGTTTCAAGATGGATGTGACAGGGTATGTGGCAAAGATCAAGATGTATATTTTCATGTTCATGAGTTGTATTGATGTCTTATTTCAGGTGTAATACATGTCCCATATTATGTGTCATAGAAGTGTTTAAATCTACCTCTAGTTATGTTTTATGATCCTCACAACATTCAATTTTGTCAATGTCTTAGCAATGTTGCATTTAGCAAGGAGGTTATATTTTGTTTGAAGTCTTATGATTTATCCCTCAAGACCTAAGCTTATATAAACCCTAGAAAAGCCACTCAAACCTTGATCATTATCTTTGTTTAAAAACCCTATGCTAATCATTTCTCACTTTTAGTGCCTGTCATCTTGCAAAGTTACTTTTTATCCTGAAATAATCTTGACCTACAATCAGAGGTCATCCCACTTAAGTGGACCTGCTAGAGGGCACTTTAATCATACTTCAACCGGCCCCTTTGCTAGGCACACTAAATGCTTCAGTCTTACACTTATTAGCATGGGCGGTTAGTGATAATCAAAGGCTATATTTAAATGTTCAAAGGGCACAAAGTGGAAGATCGATAGCCGCTATTTAAACTTAGACTTCTTTCTCCCAGGTATGCATATTGACGTTCATTTGGATGTCATTTTATTAGGACTGCGGTGAACATGACTTTTGAGGCTATTTTTAGCCATTTAAAAAAAGACAGATCTGTATCAGACTTAAATGCTATTTTTTGGAGATTTATTTCTATTTTTCTAAATCATCTCGAGGCATTGAAGAGACAAAGAAGGAGGCTTTTTTTATTATTTCTTTTTTGGGGATAAGATTTAGTAGAGTAAATAAAAGTTTTTTTTTAGGTGCCTTATTTTTCTGTTCTTATGAAAATAAAGAATGAGTCCGAGGAGATTTTTTTGGGGGGGGCAGATTGATTAAATTCTTTGAAGATTTTTGGTGGACATCATTCATGATTTTTATGTAGGGAAGATGAAAGATTGAAGAATATTGAAGGAAAGTTATATTCTGTCAAGGGAATCTTTGAAGACTTTATTTGCAGATTGAAGAATATTTTTAAGGAAGAAATTCAAATTGAAATGTTTGAGAAAGGAATATGAAAGGTCAAGTTATTTTTATTGCAGGTGAATTGATTTAATGGTGAAGATGAATATGCAGAGGAAAGGAATATCAAAAGTCATTTCATTTATATTGCAAATGTTTGTGAATGAATTGGTGTGTGGACTAATATGTAATGATGAAGACATTATGCAAAGTACTTACAGATTGAACCATGTCAAGTATGAAGATTGTGCATCAGGTGAATCAATTGTGTAGAGATCATGAGACTGATATGTAGATTAAATTGAGTATGATTGCAAAGGGATATGCAAACCCAGGGAAGAAAGTTATTGTATTCTTTGTACAGTGATTGTATTTGAATCCTTGTGTAAGTGATGAATCACAGGTTATGTAATGGTACAAATCAAATTGACTTGCAATCATTTCTTGCGCACTAAGCATTATGTTTTGATGATGGTGATTATATTTTCCAGTGAGGCTTTATGTGCTAGTGAGGCTTGTATGGTCAATGAGACCTCTTTGTAGCTAGTGAGGCTTGTATGGTCAGTGAGACCTGTTTGTAACCAATGATGTTCTTGATTAAGCTAGTGAAGCATTTCAAAGTGGTTTTTCTTCCCCTAGAGGGTTTTCCACTCATCAAATCAGGTGTCCTGGTTCTTGTTTGTCTTCATGTGTTCATGTGCTCTAATGATTTGTTCTTAAGGTCCTGATTCATATTTTTATTATCATACTTTTGCATATGTGTTTAACATATCATTGATGTCTTCCTTTCTCTTTGTCTTGTAAGTTAAAAGGTGCAAAAAGTTTTTAAAAATTTATACAACACTAATTCACCCCCCCTCTCAATGTTGTCCTGGACTCCAACACCTTTATACATAATCCTCCAATGGTTCATCCTCTTTTTGAGTCATCTTGAAGATGTCATCTCTTCTCCTATCGATTCCTCTACAATAATCTTGGTATTTCTCCAAGAATTTTTTTTTCATTGTGTCCCAATCTGGAATAGCATCCTTGCCTAGTCCCATAAACCATCTCAAAGTAGCATCCTTCAAAGTAGCAGGAAATAGCTTGAGCCTATGAGGATCAGTTGTGTAGTCATAGCTTCTACACAAGACATCAAACTCGAACAAGAATGTATCTAGATCTTTAGTCACCAAGCCATAGAAGACTAGTAATGCTAAAGGAGGAATATTCTTCAGAGTAGCAGCCCTCTCCTAGTTGGTAATTGGAAACTCAAAGGTCACATGCTCAGGTGGATCATCTACTACATCAACCATGGTTAGGAAGGTTATATTGTCAGTAGATGTTGATGAGAGGGAAGATTCTTCTTCAGTAATACCCTCACTCTGATCACTGTAGTCACCAATACCTATTGTAGCTTGTTGGGTTGATGGAAGAAACCTTCCCAAAGCATCTCTCTACCTCTGCATACAATAGGTATGACTTTGTGTAGCAACGGTTCATGCACAATGTTGGTGAAACTTTTATGGTATTTGGTGAGGTGCAACCTAAGTGTCCTATCTTCTGAAATCAAAATGTTTAAACTAGGAAAGATTGGAGATAAAAGGAATGGGTCTCTAAAAATAGTGTCATCCCTGGCAACAACACTAAAAATGTAGTGTCTTTGCTATGTCTAGTGTACTTGGTGGTAATCACACAATTCAAAGGAATAACCTACTGAACAATCTTCTATTACCCTTGAAAAGACCTTCATTTAATTATCAACTAGGGCTAGTAAGCTTGTGATGGTACTAGCACTATATGTGCTTCCAAAGATCAAACTATCTAACTCATCTAGTACAGTATCATAAATCAAAACTACTCAATGACAAAGAAAGTAATGTTGCTACTATTGCTATGGGTACTTGCAATGTAAGAGTGTAATAATGACTGTAAAGGAATGAATTCTAAGAATTAGCTTGGTACTAATAACTTATCCTATCCTCCGGAGTATCACAAGTCAAATGAACTAAAACAACTTAAGAATCTAATTGATCTTACATTCATGAAATAACTACTACAACAATAATAACATGCAAGAAATAAAGTCAAGGATAATTATCTTGAGTGGCCCTTACTCAAGTGACTACCTTACTATTTTTAACTCAAATCTAGTTCTCTAGATTAACACAATCATATTGATTCTAACATTCATTACACAGTCTTCTCAAAATCACATAAAATCTTGTTGAACTATAGTATTCATAAATTCATAATCAAAATAACAACATTGTCTGCATAAATCTGGAAAATATTCTAATAGCTATATCTGTGATAGAACAATCTATTCAACTTGAAACTTAACTAACTACTTTTCTACCTCAACCACCAAGCCATACATATAGGCACAGGAGAGCTTATTGAAATAGGTCTCTTAACTGAAATCATAAAAACACCACTCCTTACAAATCAAAGTGTGATAAATACTAACAACAATAACTGAAAAAGAAGGAAAGAAGAGTCCTAATAAAATTGAAACTGCTTGTTGAAATAGCGGAACGTGGACTAGTTGAATTAGTCTTGTTGGTCTTCTAGTTGCAAAAGAATCCTTCAAAATTCCAATCATCTTTATTGATTACCATCATGATGCATGATTATCTCCATCAAGTGTCTTCATGTCGTGGTTGCTTCACTTAGTCAAGTTTGGAACCTTCCCTACTCTATTGCCTGGAAATGTCGTGGCTACGGGCTGCACCTTACAGTTGATGTGGGTTACACTCCTTTAGCTGCAGGAGTTTATCCATAAACATGTACAAAATACTAACAACCATAATCAACACAAACATTCTCTACAATCCATACATTCCCACACATAACATACAATTTTCATCATATTATAATCATATTTCCATATACTTAATAACCAGGTTTAAGTCTGCATAATGATCATAAGGGATAACATAATATAGAAATAGGCTTAAAATAATGTCTAGGAATGTCTTTCAACTTGCATAAAACTATAAGAAAATATGCTACTAACTAGGCTCATCAGCCAACATATCATATGGTCAGATAATTGTGCATCACAATTCAAGAATGCGTGGATGTTTTATTGTTTGAGTAGGATGCATACAATGAATGGTTTTCAACATATGTGGAATTTTTGTGAGGCTGGGCATGGAAAGGGGGAGCATGATGGTGTAGGAGCATGTATCAAAAGAGCATTCACATGAGAAGAGTTGAAGTACAAAGATAATGTAAAGTTAACAGATGCAAGATCTATTGTCGAATGGTGTAACACTACAATGGGTCCAAGTAATGAAGGTAAGTCTATAGTTCATAGATATTTTTGGTTGGTTGATGATACTAACATTGCAAAATATGAGGACTATTGTACGTTTACAAGATCGAGTAAGCGACATTCTTTTAGAAGCTCTAATGTAGGTTCATGGAGTATTCATATGTGGCATATGGCATGCTTTTGTTCTTCATGTACATATGAAGTTTGGTATGATTTTCAGTCAAAGGAGTGGGTTGATGATTAGTGTACAAGAGGCCTAAGCCTAGTTGACATGTATCGACTACCGACAACACTACAAATGACAGAGATTGAATCATCGGTTAATTTTGACCATGTTTCAGATCTAGTTCAACCAGGTATTATTAGCATTCAAATTTAATAAAATTTAATATGCCATCTTATTTTGTATTTTTTCCTGTATTGTTGACTATATTCATCAAACTGAATGCATGTATCAATGTAGAGCATGTTTATGCAGTTATTGCAGATGAAGACAATAAAGAAGGAATGGATTATTGTTTGTGCCACTATGTTCAGGCAAAAAAGAAATTAGATTCCCCTATTATAGATGGAGAAAACATCAAGTACCCTACAGGATTAGTGGTTGTTACTGGAACATGGCTTAGAAGGTACCTAGTGAAGAAGTCTGATGTGTGGGTGTTCAAGGACTTTGACACACATAGGAAGATTCTTCATTATTCTAACCTTGTTGTGGCTTCAAATATTCATTTGATCAAATATGGGGGTAGACCATTGAACATGACCTTGTGGAAGGTTCGTAAGTCTGATCACGAGGCAATACTTGACACAATAAAGAGTAGAGAAGACCCTGATGGTTCATTGTATTGAATTAGTGGAATGACAAAAAGGTATGTTATTTTTCTTTTCTATCCTCATTTCACCTTGTATATTTTAGCTACTCATTTTAGCTAAATAGTGTAATTGTATTTTGCATGTAGGATTTTAGTATGATGGAGGTAGGCATAATCCTTATGAAGTTTACTTTGGAAGGAAAGTAAGGTAGGTTTTCATGATTATTTCATGATGATATGTCCTTTAATTTCTATTTCATAATGAGTTTTAATGAGCTTTAACGATGTTACTATGAGTTCTAATTCATTTTAATGATGTTACTATTTCATAATGAGTGTTAATGAGTTTTAATGACAAATAATTGATATCAGCAATAAGGGTAGCCTCAATTGATGCCCTACAAGACATTGGATCAAGTGAGAACACCTTTATAGTACTAAATTTTCATCTACCAAAAAGGTACCAAACGGATGGTGCCAATGCATCTAGATGGGTGGCTAAATGCTAGGGGGGATGTCTTTTCAATGGCAAAGCCTCATGGTCATTCTTGGCTATATCAAATGTAGACAATCTCTCAAGAGCCTTGTTGTCACATAGATTTGCACCCAGTGTTGAAGGTTTTTAGGGCTCCAACAATCTAGTGAAACATTGAGATGACCTCCAAGCGTGGGACCCTACAGGGGGGGCAAATATCCAGAGAGAGGCTAGTTCCTTTGCTAAATATGAAATTCAATGATCCTAAGACTAAACCTAATCTATCCACCTATTTAGGAAAAGAGGAAGAGGGAGTAAGACTGAAAGTAAAGGGAGGTGATACACCAAGTTTGAATATGGGAAGGCCCTCAGACAACCATGTATGCACAAAAAAATAATATCCAACAGACCAACATACACAAATCATGAACTACTTGCAGAGGTAAGATAAACTAAATGAAATCCAAGAGGAAAGATGCATTCATAGATGAAGATCAAGCAGAAAAATACACATAGCAAAGATCCATTCATGAGAAGGTAAAAATCTAATTTCTATTATCACAAAGGCATGGTTACAATTGCAAGAGATATGATTTGTAAAACCAAAAGCCAACCACCTGAATAAATTACATTTCATGATTTATATAGTATTTACAAAGGAGTGCCATTACCTATTGTAATGAATGCGCCCATGGGCCTATCAGAGATATTTCCTCTTCAGAAGGGACGTCTACCTACAAGAATTCAATGCAGAAAATATCTAGATCCATCGAGTAGTTGAAAGATATTTTGGGCCATTAATGCAAACTGTTGAATCATTTACATGTGACCATATATGCAAAATATCTGTATTTGAAAAACTTCTGCAACACTTTAATTCAACCGCTAATGTGTCTTGTCAGCCGAGTCTACATATTCATCTTCAGTTGGCAACTATCCTAATATCCGGATGTGCATATTTAGAACATGAAATTTGGATCATATTTTGAAAGTGAGAATATCCCCCTCCCCAAAAGCTTGCTAAATGAAAGAGGAGGAAATTCTAAGCAATTTTTCCTTTTGGATCATGTAGAAATTCCTCAAGATGAGGGAGATATTCATGGTCAAAGTTGTGGTCAACCAGCATATGGATATCCATGTGGTATCACCTCGCAATCATACAATGGGAATAGAACATCAGGTTCAGTGGACTGCGGGCATGCGATATCATGAATATCCCTCAAGGTCAGCATATTCGCAAATATCCGGATGATATATCTAGATAGAACACAAGAGCCTTCATAATATTGATATCCAAATAAGCACCCATCAATTTTTTCTTCACAACATGGAGAAACCATCATCCGCATGGATATTAACTTTTAATATCTAGGCGCTAACTTAATATCTGAATGCCTTTTGAATATCCTGATGATGTCATTGGCATAAGGAACTTCTTTGAAGAGGGGATCTAGATGATGTCATTAGGATATTCGCAAGGGTCATAGATACTTAAGAAGGATCCAGATATTAGGAAATATCCAAATATCATCATCGTCATATTCACAAGAGTCTGCACATTCGCAAAGGACCCGAATATTAGTTAAGATCTGGATGTTTAGAAAACATTCAGATATTAACTAAGGTCTGAATATGAAGGGGATTTTGGGACCTTAGCTAAGGTCTAGGATATTAAGATAATATCTGGGATGTTAGCTAAGATCCGGATGAAGTCACCATGATATTCATACCAAAATGACTAAGTATGAAGATGGGAAATCCCTGCAAAGGAAGGCATTTGAAGATTAAGGATTTCTAGGTTTTTCTAGGTCTTTTGCAAGGATCCTCTAAATGATTTTTTAAGGATTATTGCAAGGCAAAGCATGAGGATTTGAAGAATTTAAGGCCTACAAGGCTAAATCCCAAGGGATATCTAGGAGATATTCAAGGTGAACCATTTGACTCTGGACAGAGGAAAATGGGTCAACAAGCCCTAAGAAAAAAATGTGACAAACTTTGGATCGACTGTTCCATCAAACTGTGACACCTAGGAACATATTATTTGCATGCATAGGTGGATGTCAAGTCCACCTACAAACACCTGCCTCATTTTTTTCTAAATCAATTATGTTTGCCTATGGTGGCAAGGAATGCATTGTTCCAAAATGCTTCAGTTCATCCAGTGGAAAGGTGCTACGAGTGACATTTTGCATTCCATAGGTCATGGGGGCAAATGGACTTCACCAATGCATCAAGGTGGGTGGGTAAATGCCAAGTGAGGTATCATTTCATGTGCCAAGCACCCCAGTCATTCGAGGCAGCAGGCTACCGACAAAGTCCCTTAAGATCCCTAAGATGAAAAAATTGTCAAACTATTACAGAGTAGTTCTCAGAATTGTGGTAGCTGGGAACATTTTGTTTAGACCTATAGGTGCATGTGGGGTCCATCCATAATAACCTCTCTCAGTTTTGGTCAACTCCAGTCTGTTTGACCATGTCAAAATCAAATGCATTCTTGCAAAATACTTCAGTTTCATGCAGTGGAAAGGTGCTAGGAGTGACATTTTGTATTCCATAGCTCATGGGGCCAAATGGACTTCACCAATGCGCTAGGGTGGGTGGGTAAATGTTAGGGAAGGTCTCGTTTCATGTACTAAGTTCCCCATTAGTTCGGGGTAGCAGGCTACTAGCAAAGTCCCTTAAGATCCCTGAGACGAAAAAATTGCCAAACTTTGACAAAGTAGTTCTTAAAATTTGTGGTAGTTGGGAATGTTTTGTTTGGACATATAGGTGCATATGGAGTCCATCCACAATAACCTCTCTCAGTTTTGGTCAACTCCAGTCTGTTTGACCATGCCAAATCAAATGCAATCTTGCAAAATGCTTCAGTTTCATGTAGTGGAAAGGTGCTAGGAGTGACATTTTGCATTCCATAGCTCATGGGGTTGAACTGATTGTGCCAACATGTCTAGGTGGGTGGGTAAATGCTAAGGGAGGTCTCATTTCATGTGCCAGGTGTCTCAGTCATTCCGGGCTACAAGCTACCAGCAAAGTCGAGAGGTGCTAGGAGTGACATTTTGCATTCCATAGTTCATGGGGCTGAACGGACTTCTCTAATGCATCAGAGTGGGAGGGTAAATGCCAAGGGAGGTCTCATTTTAGGTTCCAAGCACCCTAGTCATTCAGGGCAGCAAGATACCGGCAAAGTCCCTTAAGATCCCTAAGATGAAAAAACTGCCAAACTTTGACGAAGCAATTCTCAAAATCAATAGTAGCAGGGAACATTTTGTTTGGACCTACAGATGCACGTGGGGTCCATCCATAGTAACCTCTCTTGGTTTTGGTCAACTCCAGTCTGTTTGACCGTGCCAAAGTAAAATGCATTCTTGCAAAATGCTTCAATTTCATGTAGTGGAAAGGTGCTAGGAGTGACATTTTGCATTCCATAGCTTGTGGGGCTGAATGGACTTCACCAACATGTCAGGGTGGGTAGGTAAATGCCAAGGGATGTCTCATTTCGTGTGCCAAACGTCCCAATCATTTCAGGTTGTAAGTTACCAACAAAGTATAAAATTGCTAAGACTAAAATTTTGCATTCCATAGGTCATGGGGGTGAATCGACTGTGCCAACATGTCTAGGTGGGTGGGTAAATGCTAGGGGAGGTCTTGTTTTGTGCACCAACTGTCTCAATCATTCCGGGCTACAAGCTACCAGCAAAGTCAAAAAGGTGCTAGGAGTGAAATTTTGCATTCCATAGCTCATGGGGCCAAATGGACTTCACCAATGCATTGGGGTGGGTAGGTAAATGCTAGGAGAGGTCTCATTTTGTGTGCCAAGGGTCCCAATCATTCGGGTAGCAGGCTACTGACAAAGCCCCTTAAGATCCCTAAGACCAAAAAAATGCCAAACTTTGATGGAGTAGTTCTCAAAATTCATGGTAGCTGGGAACATTATGTTTAGACCTACAGATGGATGTGGGGTCCTTCCACAATAACCTCTCTCAGTTTTGGTCAACTCAAATCCATTTGACCGTGCTGAAATCAAATGCATTCTTGCAGAATTCTTTAGTTTCATGCAACACAACCTTGCCAGGTGCTATTTTTTTTGATTTTCTCATCATGAGGCTGAACTGACTGTGCCAACACATCAGGGTGGGTGAGTAAATGTTAGGGGAGGTCTCATTTCATGTGCCAAGCGTCCCAGTCATTCTAGCCTATAAGCTATCGGCAAAGTGACTTTGTCGATAGCTTACAGCCCAAAATGACTAGGACCCTTGGCACACAAAAAGAGACCTTCCCTGGCATTTACCCACCCACCCCAATGAGTTGGCAAAGTTTGTTCAGCCCTACGAGCTATGGAATGCAAAATGTCACTCCTCACACCTTTCAAGTTTATCAGTAGCTTGCAGCCCGGAACAACTGAGACACTTGGCATACGAAATGAGACCTCCCTAGAATTTACCCACCCACTCGGACATGTTGGCGTAGTCGGTTCGACCCCACAACTTGTGGAATGCAAAATTTTAGTCTTAGCAACTTTCTAGTTTGTCGGTAGCTTATAGCCTGGAATGACTGGGATGCTTGGCACACAAAATGAGACCTCCCCTAACATTTAACCACCCACCCCAATGTGTTGGCATAGTCAGTTTGGCCCCACGATGAGCAAAATAAAAAATATGGCACCTAGCAATGTTGTGCTGCATAAAACTGAAGTATTTTGCAAGATTGCATTTGATTTTAGCACGGTCAAATAGGCTAGAGTTAACCAAAACTAAGAGAGGTTATTGTGGACAGACCCCACACATACCTATAGGTCTAAACAAAATGTTCCCAACTACCATGAATTCTAAGAACTACTTTGTCAAAGTTTGGCAATTTTTGCTCATAGGATCTTAAGTGACTTTGTCGGTAGCCTGCTGCCCTGAACGACTGGGGTGCTTGGCACATGAAACGAGACCTCCCTTTGCATTTACCAACCCACCCTTATGCATTGGCAAAGTCTGTTTGGCCCCATGAGTTATGGAATGCAAAATGTCACTCCTAGCACCTTTCCACTACATGAAACCAAAGTATTTTGCAAGAATTCATTTGATTTTGACATGGTCAAATAGACTAGACTTGACCAAAATTGAGAGGGGTTATTGTGGATGGACCCCACATGCACCTATAGGTCTAAATAGAATGTTCCCAGCTACCACAAATTCTGAGAGCTACTTCATCAAAGTTTGGTAGTTTTTTCATCTTAGGGATCTAAGGGACTTTGTCAGTAGCCTGTTGCCCTAAATGACTGGGGCACTTGGCAAATGAAACAAGACCTCACCTAGCATTTACCTACCCACCCCAATGCATTGGAGAAGTCTGTTTGGCCCCACAACCTATGGAATGCAAAATGTCACTCCTAGCACCTTTCCACTACATGAAACTGAAGCATTTTGCAAGAATGCATTTGATTTCAGCATGGTCAAATAGACTGGAGTTGACCAAAACTAAGAGAGGTTATTGTGGATGACCCCACATGCACCTATAGGTCCAAATAGAACATTCACAGTTGCCATGAATTCTAAGAACTGCTCTGTCAAAGTTTGGTAGTTTTTTCAACTTAGGGATCTTAAGGGACTTTGCTAGTAGCCTATTGCCCTAAATGACTAGGGTGCTTGGCACATGAAATGAGACCTCACCTGGCATTGACCCACCCACCCTGATACATTGGTGAAGTTTGTTTTGCCCCACGACCTATGGAATGAAAAATGTCACTCCTAGCACCTTTCCATTGCATGAAACTTAAGCATTTTGCAAGAATGCATTTGATTTCAGCACGATCAAATGGACTGGAGTTGACCAAAATTGAGAAATTTTATTGTGGAAGGACCCCATGTGCACCTGTAAGTCTAAACTGAATGTTCCCAACTGCTATGAATTCCAAGAACTGCTCCGTCAAAGTTTGGTAGTTTATGCTCTTAGGATCTTAAGTGACTTTGTCAGTAGCTTGATGCTTCGAATGATTGGGACCATTGGTACATGAAATGAGACCTCCCCTAGCCTTTAACCACCCACCCTAACATGTTGAAGAAGTCTATTCAGCCCCATGAGCTATGGAATGCAAAATGTCACTCCTAGCACCTTTCCACTGCATGAAATTGAAGCATTTTGCAAGAATGCATTTGATTTTAGCATGGTCAAACAGACTAGAGTTGACCAAAACTAAGAGAGGTTATTGTGGACAGACCCCACATGCACCTGTAGGTCCAAACAGAACATTCCCAGCTACCATGAATTCCAAGAACCGCTCCGTCAAAGTTTGCTAGTTTTTTGGTCTTAGGGATCTTAAGGGACTTTGTTGGTAGCCTGCTGCCTGGAATGACTGGGACGCTTGGCACACGAAATTGAAAATAGATTAATCTTAATGCATATTGTCCACCAAACAAACACTTGGAAATGAATAAAAATTGAAAGCTTCATTAAGATTTAAAAGGATCAAGATAACTGAACTTACACAATGAGAGTGCTTAAATAATCTCCTACAAAGTAAAGACAAAGAAAATGCAACAAAATTTTTTTCAAGAACTAAAACTAATACCTAACAAACATAGCCATGTAAAGTAGCCCCACTTCTGGCATTGACATTCAAAATTATTTATGAAAAAACTAACACTAACTGATTAAGAAATATAACCAACCTGTTTCACATAATGATCTTGAAGCTACTTCAATGAGAATTGAAACTTTGACCTCAAATCTTGTACGCTTTTAAATTGTTCTGCAGCTAGCTCATGGTCCTCTTCTTTTGGAAATTCAAGGTAATGCACAGTCAATCATTCATTCTTTAATTCTAGAGACACATCGTACCATGCATCGTCGGAAGATTTGAACTCTACTGTACTGGTTCCTTATTTTCCACCGCCATTGCTCATGCAAATCTCTCTATAGATATTAGACCATTTAATGAAGCCTTAGAAGTGTTATGGGTTGGAAATTTTGTCAGATAATTGAAACCATAACGGAATGATAAAATTATATATGGTGTTCTCATTGCCCTAAGGATTCAATCAAGTAGTTCTTAGGTTGATATGACCATTCTAAGCTTGACATATGTCTGCTACCATTTGCATATAATTATACATTTATAAAATGAGTGTTCTAAGATCTTTATAATAGCCTTCTCTGTTTTGCTGGGACAACACTATCTAATATGTGTTGACAGTGCTAAAATGTGAATAATAGTATGATGAATAGTAAATACTCTTAGGGCCTTGATGACTATCCTAGCAATCATATGACTAGTTTTTTAATTGCTAGATCCCCCCAAATGGAAGCTTTGCTCATCATATAACAATCTCACCCTCCCAGTCCCAAAGCTAAGTGATTGCCTTCTTGCTGATGACTATCACATTCTTGCCTTTAAGACTAATTCATGATTGCATGCTTGTCCATAAGTGTATTGTGTCATAGTTGGTCTATTGGCCTTGCTAGGGTTGTCTTTATGTGGGAATGACATGCTTGACTTGATGGGGTTGTCTTCGCTTCTTAATTTAGGATTTCTACTCTCTGATTACCAATATAATTGTCTCTTCATTATGACAGTCCTCTTCTTTCTTTCTTCTACACTCCCTACTTGTAGACTTCTCATTCATAACGCCAGAGTATAAGTATCCTCTAGGAAGACAATAATGCCTTTGATACATGATAGTCAACCTAGGGCTATCTTTGATCTTTGTATTAACAAACACCTAATTAATTCTAGCTACTTGTAGTACCTCTAAGCATCTCCTATAATATCACCATGTTCATGGTCATTACCATGTGTCCTCCAACAATAATACAAGTGTACCTACGCTACAATAAATACTTAGAATGACATACCTACAATTATGCAATTGTGAGTTCTTCAAAATAGCTTGAGGTTGGAAAATAGTAGCATTAGATTTATGTAAGTTTCTATGCTAAAATGCAACACTTAAAACTCATTGCTACCTTCTATAGCTCACTACAATTATTTTCTATTCTACTAGATAACTATCAACATAAACCTATAACAAAGTCCATCAACTTCTATGAAAAACCTTACTAGGAACTTTATGTAGGTGAATAATGTACCAAAGTTCCAATTGTAAAATTAAAAGTTTTAAAACATTGAATTGCTTAGAATTAGAAGATGAAGTTTTCTAGGAATTTAGAAGGTCTTGTAAGTTGATTTGTTTGATTTTGGACAAAGGGGCAGCTTAGTCCTTATCTAACACCTATGCTAGTAGCCTAGTCCAGTAGGGAGCAACCTAGTCTAGAGAGTTTCTATAGGTATAAAAAATTATAAGAGGTCAAGAATAGTATGTACAAGATTCTATTAGATGTAAAATTGTCAACATGTAGTGGAAGATGTGAAACCAACTAAAAACTGGAAGCAAGTCATAAAAGCCTTTATAAGAAATAATGAAAAAGAAAGTAAATGGACAGTCATAGGAGGCTAGTCAAGGATTGCCTTAGTTTTAGGGACAATTATGGAGTCATTTCTTGTTTGAACCCTCATCAAGATGGTATTATATGTAGATATAGGATATCTTTAGTTATGCATACCTAAAAGGACATGTTGTAGTGCCAAAAATGTCACTATGATGCAAGAGATAGTTTTGATGTCATACATCTTAAGGTTTAAACTATTGATCAAAACTCCTAGCATGAACTCAAGTTTTCAAAAGGACTTCATCACTAGTCTTCGAGCACATCTAGAGATCTAAAGTTGACTACCATTATTGCAAGCAAGGTATGGACAACCATTAAAGCATAAAGGATATAGGAATTTTGTCAGATGTTGTAATTGCAACTACCCTTATAGATATGTATGCAAAGTGTGGAAGCATAGACAAGGCACATGGACTATTTGATACAACACCTCAAAGCATAAAGGACATAGGATTTTTTTGTCATATGTTGTAACTGTAGCTGCCCTTGTAGACATGTATGCAAACTATGGAAGCATAGACAAGGCATGTGGACTGTTTGATAGAACACCTCAAAGTATAAAGGATATAGGATTTTTTGTCATGTGTTGTAAATACAGTAGGCCTTGTAGACATGTATGCAAATTGTGGAAGCATAAAGGATATCAAAATTTTGTTAGATGTTGTATTTGCACTTGCCCTTGTAGACATGTATGCAAAGTGTGGAAGCATAGACAAGGCATGTGGACTGTTTAACCTAACACCTCAAAGCATAAAGGATACCAAAATTTTGTCAAATATTGTATTTGCAACTACCCTTGTAGACATGTATGTAAAGTGTGGAAGCATACAAGGCATGTCAATTGTTTGACCTAACACCTCAAAGAGATGTTCTGTAATGAAATGCAATGATTGCAAGATATGCAAAAAATGGATTTGTTGAAAAGGCTTTAGAAACTTTGAAGCAAATGCAATTGGCATGCGTAAAGCCAAATTCCACAACCTTTTCCAGCATCCTCCAAATTAGGATCTTTGGAACATGGTATGGACAACCATCAAAGCATAAAGGATACAGGAAATTTTCTAGATGTTGTAATTATAGTTGCCCTTGTAGACATGTATGCAAAGTGTGGAAGCATAGACAAGGCACGTGGAATGTTTGACCTAACACCTCAAAGCATAAAGGATATCAAAATTTTGTCAGATATTATATTTGTAGCTACCCTTGTAGACATTATGCAAAGTGTGGAAGCATAGACAAGGCATGTCAATTGTTTGACCCAACACTTCAAAGAGATGTCCTATCATGGAATGCAATGATTGCAAGATATGCAGAAAATGGATTTGTTGAAAAGGCTTTAGAAACTTTCAAGCAAATGCAATTGGCACATGTAAAGCCAAATTACACAACCTTTGCCAGCACCCTCCCTATCTCTACAAAATTAGGATCTTTGGAACAAGGTATGGAAAACCATCAAAGCATAAAGGATATAGGAATTTTGTCAGATGTTGTAATTGCAGTTGCCCTTGTAGACATGTATGCAAAGTGTGGAAGCATAGACAATGCACGTGGATTGTTCGACCTAACAGTCAACCATGAAAATTGGAAGCATAGACAAGGCATGTGGATTATTAAAAAGGCTTTAGAAACTTTCAAGCAAATGAAATTGGCATGTGTAAAGCCAAATTCCACAACCTTTGCTAGCATCCTCCCTATTTGTACCAAAATAGGATCTTTGGAATAGCATGTGGTCAACCATCAAAGCATAAAGGATATAGGATTTTTGTCACATGTTGTAATTGTAGCTTCCCTTGTAGACATGTATGCAAACTGTGGAAGCATAGACAAGGCACATGGACTGTTTGATAGAATGCCACAAAGATATTTCCTCTCATGGGATGCAATGATTGCAAGATATGCAAAAAATGGATTTGTTGAAAAGACTTCAGAAACTTCCAAGCAAATGCAATTGGCACATGTAAAGGGGAAATTCCACAACCTTTGTCAGCAACCTCCCTATCTGTACCAAAATAGGATCTTTGGAACAACATATGGACAACCATTAAAGCATAAAGGATATAGGAATTTTGTCACATGTTGTAATTGCATCTACTCTTGTAAACATGTATGCAAAGTGTGGAAGCATAGACAAGGCATGTGGATTGTTTGATACAACACCACAAAGAGATGTCCTCTCATGGGATGCAATGATTGCAAGATATGCAAAAAATGGATTTGTTGAAAAGACTTTAGAAACTTTCAAATACAATTATCACATGTAAAGCCAAATTCAACAACCTTTGCCAGCATCCTCCCTATCTATACCAAACTAGGATCTTTGGAATAGTGTGTGGGCAGCCATCAAAGCATAAAGGATATAGGAATTTTGTCACATGTTGTAATTGCAGCTGCCCTTGTAGACATGTATGCAAAGTGTGGAAGCATAGACAAGGCACATGGACTGTTTGATACAACACCACAAAGAGATGTCCTCTCATGGAATGCAATGATTGCAAGATATTAAAAAAATGGATTTGTTAAAAAGACTTTAGAAACTTTCAAACAAATGCAATTGGCACATGTAAAGCCAAATTCCACAACCTTTGCCAACATCCTCCCTATCTCTATCAAAATACAGCTACCCTTATAGACATGTATGCAAAGTATGGAAGCATAGACAAGGTACGTGAACTATTTGACATGATGCCTTGAAATGAAATGCCATTTCATGGAATGCAATGATTGTACGATATGCAAAAAATGGATTTTTTTATAAGGCTTTATAAACTTTCAAGAAAATACAATTGGTGGGTGTAAATCCAAATTCCACAACCTTAGCCAGTATCCTCCTTGCCTATGCCAAAATGGACATCCATCAAAGGATAAAAGATATGGGAATTTTGTTAGATGTTGTAGTTGTAACTACCCTTGAAGACATGTATGCAAAGTTTAGAAAGCATAGACAAGGCACGTGAACGGTTTGGCATGATGCCTCAAAGAAATGTCACCTCATGGAATGCAATGATTGCAAGATATGAACAAAATAGATTTTTTGATAAGGCTTTAGAAACTCTCAAGCAAATGCAATTGGTGGGTGCAAAGCCAAATTCCATAACCTTAAAAATGGTATCTTTGGAACACAGTATAGACATCCATCAAAGTATAAGGGATATAGGAATTTTGTCAAATGTTGTAGTTGCAACTACTCTGTGAGACATGTTTACAAAGTGTGGAAGCATATACAAGGAACGTGAACTTTTTGACACAATGCCTCAAAGAAATGTTGTCTCATGGAATGCAATGATTGCAAGATATGCATGAAATGGAGTTTTCATAAGGCTTTAAAAACTTTCACAAATGTACAAAATAAAATTTCAACCAATTGCAATTAGCAAGTCTAAAACCAAATTGCACAACCTTATCCAACATCCTCCTTGCCTATGCCAAAATGGGATCTAGGAATATGGTTTGGACAACCATCAAAGCATAAACGATATAGGAATTTTATCACATATTGTATTTGCAGCTACCCTTGTAGACATGTATGGAAAGTGTGGAAGCATAGACAAGGTGCGTGAACTATTTGACATGATGTCTCAAAGAAATGCACAATCTCATGGAATGCAATGATTGCAAGATATGCACAAAATGGATTATTTGAAAATGATCTATAAACTTTCAAGAAAATGTAATTGGCACATGTAAAACCAAATTCTTGTAATGATAATTGATCATCATATTAAATATTTAATATAAACTTTCATATACATAATGTCATGAACATAACATCTAGTCTACATACAAAGCCATATAGGCATGTCCAAACAAAGCCATACAGGCATATACAAAAATATACATCGGTAACATACAAAAGTATGTATACAAAGCCATCTAGGCATACAAAAAATGTCCCAAAAACTAGTTTCCTATGGACTTTCATCAAATAATCAACGGCCCTTGCTTGACCATGAAGATGGAGAGCCAATCAATGACTCATCCTCTTCTCTGTCGTCGAGTAGACCTCCTCGACAGATGTTCATATAGCTCCACCTGTCAATACAATCAAACAATATGCACATTAATATAGAAAACATGAAATATATAACATCACACATGTAATCGATCACTTACCGCTATCTGATGATCACTCTCGATCATCTTTTCTCTCTCTTCGTCCCTAGTTGGACGGGCTGGAGTTGTGACCTCCTGTTAGAAGCATCAAGAAGCAAAATTGACTAAACATAAATATCATTTATGTACATCAAATGATATGAGATAAAATAAGAAATACAAAATTATGACATTTTCATGTTATTATCTCATACCTTGGTCAAAGGATTTGAAGGCATCATGGTTGCAACAATGCCTACCTGTGCTGACTCATGAAGATGAGGAGGAGTCTCCATATTCAGCATCTAAAAATAGAGTTCAAGATTATTCAACCAAAATAAATACATAACATATTTAAATGCATAATGATTAGAAATGGTTGAATTTACCTCTGGATAAGTGGTGGTTTTGCATCCAGGGGATCAAGGAAATCGTGGAGGTGCCAGTGAAGCTCCCTGTTGAAATCATCAAACTATCACAAAATAATATTACTATTGATATATGTAAAATAATTACGATCATGTGATAAATTACATACCTGTTGACTTGACCTCCTCTCATAACCCACCAATGCATGGCTAACAGAGGCAGGATGAAGACTCTGACCCTATAATTTCATTGCGCAGACAATTACATACATTTCTTTTGACTTATAATATAAACAGTCATATAAAATTAATTATAAATTTCAAATAAAAATATATTAAATCAAGATGAAACTTGTAAAAAATTACCTGAGAGTCAATACCAAATGTACGCTATAAGACATCATCAGTGAGAATAATCTCATCCAATATGGATGTCTCCATCATTAGATGTTGCCCCTGCGTCACAACATCCTACCGAGAGTCCTGCCATGACTCCTGTGTCTCATAATCACACAGGGTCCTCCATGAACTACACAAATGTGGGGACAAATGATGCCTCCTGCTCTCACCCTCATTGGTCTGGGTAAGATCATCAACATGTTGTGCTAGAGACTGCATGAGAGTAGTCAATGAATGTAATGTTTCCAACTCAACACTCTCCTTCAAAGTTGAAGGGAGTAACACATGTTCTAGCCTTAATAGGGGTCTAGGTACATGGTTTTCATCTCACTGAGCCCCCTCTCTATCTTGGGCAGAGCCACCACCTCTAACCTGGAACTCTCAAATGTCAAAATAATTGAGAATCTTCTTAAGGATGAACTCACAATGGAGTTTCCTCAAGAAATATTGTGGCACCTCATTGTTGTTGCATGGGCGCTCATCAAAGATCATGTACCATCTATCCCAAAAGTTTTGGGATATGTCTTGATTTTTACACCAATGAATAGGGAACCGTTTGCAAGTTTCTTCTAATCTTTGGCCAGTTTTTGGATTAATAAAGTGTGCACATAATTGAGATTTTTTAATTTTTTCATTCTTCACTTGTTCATATGACAATTTGTCGGCATAGTATTGCCGACACCTCTCCCTATAGTCTTGAAATTTGGTGATTTGTTTTGTCACTAATTCGGTGTGGGAAACAATCTCCTCTAATGACTTCGCAAGCACTCTCCTACGATCGGTGCTTGCACTTGGATTGTTTAGCATTTCAATAAGAGTTTGAAGATGTCTTTTGTTTTCTTCTATTTTCCCTGGGTATTTTTCTTGAGTATTCCTTACATTGTGAGGATGTGAAGGTGGGTTTTGAGGGTTTGGAGGGTTTTGGGGGTTCTTTTGACCCTCCTTAGCTGGATTTGTGTTTTCTTTTGCCTCATTAACTATAAATGTAATATAAAAAACTAATCAAACATTGCAAAAGTCAAAAAAAATTCACAAACTAATAAAAATTAATCAAACCCTACCTTCTTCAGCTGCTAGACCCTCGACATTTGCTTCTTGATGTCTTTCGGAGTGGGTTCGATGAGGTGGTATCGTGAAAACATCGATTTCTCTCTTAAACTTGCTTTGTTTAACCTTCCTTTAATGTGCTCGCGCTATGATCTCTATTTTTTCTCCACACTTACACTCTTAGCCATGGGTAGTGAGCAGATAAGAGGTTTTTTTGCATTTTAAGGCAAAGGAAAATGTGAGCACATTATAGCGCTCTCACGTTTTGGTGTCTATGGGACCAAAAAGTAGAGTGGCAACTTTTTGGTTCCTCATATTGGTGCATATACCCCCAAATGAAAATGATCCTTTCCTTGTTGGGACTTGAATTCATAGTCCTCCAACTGAGGAGGTTGCACAAGAGTTGTCACCTTCTTTGTATGAAAGAACCTCTTCCTTTGGATCTATTGTTTTGGGGGGAGTTTCTAAAATAATAAACCTAAAACAAACTTGCTAAACTCATTTTACTTTTGACCTACTATCACCAGATCAACAGCAACTCCCTAATGACATCTATCCTCGACAACAGTGCCAAAAATGATGAGGGTCATTATAGTCCTTATCATTTAATTGTAAATGTCAATCCAAGGTGGTGTCCATGGTGATATGCAAGAGGGAGAAGAAATCATTTGCACGACATTCTTTTTCTACAAATGGAATTGAAAGGAAATGCATGAAGCAAATTACTGTAATCAAATCTAATCTGAGATCTTGTAAATAAAAAAATTGAAATAAAATCTATCATAGTGAAGGGAAATACTGGAATCAAATCTATCCTAAGAAGCTTGTGAAGAGAAATACTAGAAATGTAAAGAACACAAAATGGAAAGACTCCTAAGAAATGAAATTACAAACAACTACTACTACTAAAATACTAAACTTTATTATTTTAAAAAATTCTCCCCATTTGATTCCTTAATTACAATGCATTTATATAATGCTTATTCTTAATCAATCCACCAAGAATGCAGATCTAAGATCTTATTCTTAGGGAGGAAAACTATATCTTCTTCCTCTAATCTCGCTACCTTTTATCATGCCACTTTTATTTTAGTCATTTTCTATCACAAACTACTCACTTATTTTAACGAATGGTCTCAAACACTTTTTGGGTTTTGTTCCACTCATTGTTAGCTTTCCAAATGATTTTGAAATTCCAAATTTCATTGAGAAATTAAGGAGATATTGTTGTTTTACTGAGACTACATTTTAACTTCCTCTTTTTGTGCTTCTTTCTAGGAAGTTTTATGGTGTTCCAACTGGGTAGAATTTATTATCCAATCTAATAATTATTGATTACAAGGCAAAAGATGAAATATCAATGAGACATTCAATAACACTAATTAAGCAAAAGACATGCTTTTATTTATCTAATAGATGAGATGATTTATTGTCTCATCAAAACCCTAGTCTCTATGAGTGGGTCTTTAGTAGTGACATACAAGTTAAATAAGGATGTCCACTATCAGACATTTTATTTGGCCTTTATATTGACAAACATGAAGAATGAATAGGCATATTAGGAGGTGATAGGGTTGAAGTAGCTATAACATCAAAAATTGTACACCCTGTAATTTCACATTATGTCTTACACCTGCCTTAATGACCCCCTCATGTAGACTCAACCTAGGTCATCTCACAAATGTCAAGTCATTTCAAAAATTTAAATTGGGATATTGTTCTTAAACCCTTTTTGAACCTTCATCCTAAATTTGAGGTCATTCTCCCTAGATGAGAGCATGGCATGCAAACATCTATGTGACACATTGGCATCCTATAATGTACAGTACCATGATTCATATGTTATGATTCCGTGCTTCCATATCATAATGGTCATTGGTTGTCGTAATGCCTCCCGTAGATGTGCCAGGTTATTTTAGGCATGGTTCCCTAAAACAAATCAAGGGGAATCCAAAAAATAGCAAGGGCCTTCAATTATCGTGAGAACAAAAAAAAGAAGTTTCTTCTGATAAAACATGAGAGCATGTTGAGAATTAGACATGAATTAATGAAAATGATTCTAAGTACTTTCTCCATAGAAACAACTATCTTCAAGCTCAACATTTGCTAGTTTAGGCACAAATTCACAATCACAAGCCCTTGTTCCCAGATCCTACTTTACAGATTTGAATCCAAGGAGATAATAGCTTGTGTGAGAAACTTAAAAGGCTAGAGTTTCTCCTAGGATTCCTTTGAGATACTCATCTTCATTCTCTAAAGGTTTCATATCCATTGTGCATTTCAGTAAGCAACACACAATGTTTGCTCTCTGAAATCCCTTTGTTAATTTCTTATAAATCAATCTCCCTAAGAGCCCTACATTTTCTAATAAATTTTCTCACAAAGCACTAGAAGAGAATCCATGGGGAAGCTTCGTCTCTCGACTAATAATTCCCTTAATTTGATCATCTTGCAAAATCCCATACATTTTCCAAAACCCACTTTTTATTTGTCATCCTTGTCATTTCATACACTAGGCTTAGTGTCCTCTTTGTAGACCAGGGAGGTGCTCCTAAAATCATTTTGTCATTGCATCCTAGCTCCTAGACATGCTTAGGATAGGTGCACACACTTTTTCCTACATCTTTACCATTTGACTACTCATGGAGGTCGAAAGATCAAAGCAGGGGTTTGACCATTCCTAGAAAACTCCTTAACAAACCCAAATTTCTCTTTAGATCTATCAGAAATAGGTCATCCAGAAAAATTAAACACATGAAGGTTTGATTAAAGTATTTCTAGTCAATATCATAGTAAATTAATCATTTTATCTCTATATTTTCTTTATCATCTAGATATTATACTTATATTTTCTTTTGTTTTTGTTGTGCAAGATCATTAAGAAACCTCACAGGTTGGATAGAAAGACTTTGAAAAAGAATGAATTGATATTGCCAAATCATACAATGCTATATGAATAATAGTAGAAGGTATAGATATCCACGTGGTGCACTGGTGTCCTTGGCCAAGGCCCTCTCCTTTTGGTATCAGGTTCTTCTATTGGTGTTATATCTGGTTTGAATCTCTATTTATCAAAATATTTTATGATTTTCTTAAAAACAATTTATTTCTTTCATTCTCAATTACTACTATTAGCTTGGAAGGGTTGTGTTTTCTAGTTGATAACATGCATTTCCAATTTGTATTTGTAGCATTCATATTAATCCTAGGAGGTATTAATCTATTTTACAAATCAACATAATTGTAGAAGTGAAGTGAATTAGAGTAGATTTCTCTTTTTCATCATCACAAGAGTTAGCTGTGTAATAAAATTCCTTCTATATAGATGATATTATTTTGACTACAACAATAAACCAAAACTTAAAGGATCATTTAAAAGGGCCCTAGAGCTCTTTGGTAAAGAGGTTGGGATGCAAGTCAACACCAACAAAACTAAGGTTTTGATTTTTTTCATGTTGAAAGGATAAGATGCATATAAGATTCATATTTCAAGGGAAACAACTTGAGATAGTCTTATATTACAAATACCAAGGAGGCTGAAGAGTGCTACACTATCTTCAAAACATTTGCAAAGATGTTGATTTGTGGAATTAGAAAACCACCAGGGTCTTGTTTAGGCTACTAGTAGTGTCAATGGTGCTTTAAAAGTGTAAAGTTTGGGCATGTGGTGTGTTGGGTCTAAAGTGGAGACAAATTAAGAGAATTTAGAAATGTTTAATCACTACCAACTTCAAGATTAAAGTGTTTGTCCATTACAAAAGTATTCATTGTAGAAACATGCACTTTCGTAATATAAGCAATAACTATGATACATCTCCTCTGATATATAAAGAAAATATTGAACATGGAGGAGGATAGGTGGAAAAATTATGTGAGGGAAATGTTTGAACTAATAACATGGATAAAGGAACTCTAGAGGAAAAAGCAATACTATATGACCAAGTTTAACCCCACTTATGAGCATGACCAAAAAAATTACACGGGAAAAAATCACATGGAAAGTGAAGATGCTCATAACTCAATTAAGGACTAGATCACACCAACATAGACATGAGATGGGTAGGTGGGAGATCCCAAAAGAAAAGTGGGAAGCAAAAACATGTATTTTCTACACATCAACCATGGTAGATACATAATGACATTATATCATGGAATGCTTTACATGTGATGACATTTGGGCTAGCTAGCTTGAGAACCTATAAAGGATGTTTATGTCTACAATATTCAAAGAATAAAATGTTAAAAAAAAAGGAACTTCTAATCAAAATCCACAACAAAAGATTGAACCTTCAAAAGCCAAAAAAATAGTAGAGATTCAAACTACAACTTAACTACACTTGGGGAGAGGAGCTACTAGTTGGGTGGGTTAAATTCATGACCACATGGTGCTTACATGGAATCACATAAAACCTCAATTTTTATAGAATGAAACATGGAGTCTTATATATTTACAACTAAGGTTTGGAGATGTGACTCATCATGCAAATTGCCACAACAACATGTTTAGTGAGAGGTGCCCTTAAAATGAACTTTTAAAGATTTGACCAAGACTTTATCATGGAACTGCTAGTAGTTGAACCAAAAAATAGCATTTGTTATTAGAGTTCAACATCATATTATTATTTAAAATATAAATTATATGCAACTTAAATGATCCCAATATTGTTAGGATAAGGTTACATTAACCTTGCAATCCTAAGTCATTTTCATGTGTCTCCATGATCCTTACAATGTGTACTTGGACACCTAGGGTCGTGAGAGATAAAAATATTTAATATTTATTTACCTACGACAAATTATAATTGTATTCATAGAGGTGGCCCCAGTCATTGGTGACAATTACAAAGCATATTGACAGAACATTCCTTCTAGGCATCCACTTTGGAGGTGGGGACCACTTGGACTTGCATGTCAGTGCATGTTGTTGCATGTATATTGCATGTTATCCTGAATGGGGTTCCAAGGTTTGCATGTTGTGCATGTTAGCCGTCGAAGATGTTGGTAAGTAATGGAGCACTCGGTATTGAGCAATTCTCATTGGTTGTGGGTTAGGCACCCATGTGAAGGCCATGTGATGATTTATTGTAATTTACTAAGTTTACAGGTTGTCCACTAAGGGTAGCGTATGGTTTTTGCATGTGGTTTTGCCACTTGTTTTGAGATACCACAGTGGTATTCTCACATCCAACTCTTCTATAAATTGGTGTCTTGGGTTAGTGGTATGTATGATTATTTTTGTAGGTTGGAGGAGTAACAAAGTGTTGCTGTAATTTAGAGAGAAATGTTGTGTTGATGTAAACTTTTTTGAAGGATTAATACAAGCATTGGATCTCTTTGGGTGTGGATTTTTTTCCCGAAAGGGTTTCTCCATGTAAATATTGTGTCACTTGTGTGTTTATTCCTTCATACTATTATTATTGAATGTGCTAATCACATAAACATCATTGTGGGTAATCTTGGAAATCTATTTTCAGATTTCTATACATTTTGTTAAAGTTAATATTGTAGTAGTTTCACCTTGATTTCCAACAAATACATTTTGATAACCATAAATCTTGTTATCTCCAACCCTTATATCTAAATTAATTACCTAATAATTTAACACAAAAACACTATTTATTGTTATAAAAATACCATATTCTTATTTAAAATATAACTTATATTCAATATAAGTGATCATACTTGAACTTTTGGTAAACCTAGATCTTGTTATATATATCCAACATATAAATAACCACTAAATGTTTTGGTGACCCTAAAAATTTTAAACGTAACCCTAAATCTTGTTATCATGTTTACTCCATTTTTCTAGTTGCACACTTCAAAATACATAAGAAAGTCAATCTGAATGCCAATGTTGAGTGTTGTAAATCGGTGAGTGTGAGATCATCATGGGCCAAACAATACCTCTAAGTGGTAATAAAAATACTAAAAAATAGACTTAAACAACTTCACATGAAAATTTGATGGGTTATTTACATAATTTGAAAAATATGTAGGAATAAAATTTGTAGAAAAATGAATGTATTTTATAGGCTACTATTTTTTGGGAAAAATTAAATTTATATGGTGAAAATTAGATATTTCAATGAGGCACTACTAAAATTTTCAGAAAAAAAAAAAAAAGTAGGTGTCATTCTGGCCAACCTAGAAGTATTAGGATTTTTTTTCTTTCTGAATCTTTAGATATAACTAAAGGACACATGCTCGGATGTGATGCATATTTTTGTGAATTTTTTGGTAAGTAAATAATTAGTTATGAATTTTTTACTACGAATTTTTAAAAATATTAAAAAATAGTTTTCTAGCCAACCTAACTTGGTCAAAAAAATATGAAAAAAGGACCTATAACCAGCAAAGCGTAGAGTGTGATGCATCTTTTAGATTTGAAAAAGGTGAAACGATTTAAAAGTTATGGATGCTTTTCAATTAGTGTGTCTATAAGGAATTCAAACATATTGTAGGTAGAAAATTATTAATAATTATCTATTAAAATTATAATCAGACATATATTATATTTTTAGAATCTTGACAGTTTACTGAATATACCCTTTTCATTTTATCAAATCTGGATTAAAAAAAAGTCCATCAACATTAAGGGTGAAGTCAAGGAAAATCTATGAAAACATCCAACTCTTCATTCATGTGGAAAAGGCAAGTTTGGAATCCCAAGCCTGATTCCCATGCAATTTTTTTGGGGGGGATTTTTTTTAAACCAAAATGGATATCCATTTCAAGAAACATATATGATCCATTTTCAAGAAACATCTATCTATTTTTGAAGAAATGGATATCAATTTCTTCACGAGCAAAAATTTTAAAAATGGGATTTTTCAAAACAAATATTTGTTTTGAAAATGGATATCCATTTTGTTTCCATAATGGATATCCATTTTGGAGACGGATATCCATTTTCCCAAAATAGATATCCATTTTCCTAAAATGGATATTTGTTTATGAAATGGGGATATCCATTTTCCCAAAATAAATATCCATTTTGGAAAAGCTAATATCTATTTTGGACAAGATAATATCTATTTTGGAAAATCTTACCAAGTCAAAATTTGAGCTTAAAAAGGTGTTTCATGATTTTGGTTAACACTTTCATGCAATTTTTTCCTCCATTGCTACTGTTTGGCCCATAATGATCTCACACACACCCAAAATGTTGGCAAGAGACACTATGTGGCTTCATAAGTGTTGTCATTGATGGCAACAAAGTCTATCCCACACATCCGCAATACATAATATGCCTTCACCGAAAGTTAGATTGAAAAATGTTTTGGTCCAGTGAACAAGAACCGAGTATGTAACAAGGTCCGACAATCAGGTCCGGATCTCTCAAATGGTGTAACTCAGTAAGTTGCAGACTTGGACAAGTCAAGAGGGGTATCATAACTACTATACTCCAGAGATTTAGCCTCTGGTGCTAAATCAAGAAAAAGATATGAGCATCTAAGTGTTGGGTTCTAATTAGGCAAAGCAGACAAAGGAAGAACTGACCGACAGAGTATCATATATCAATCCAGATGAGTAAAAGGATCAACCAATTTTTGGGATTATACATTGTTGTCCGACATGATTTATTACTTCTATGCCTATGTTTTTGATACACATCACAAATCAAGCATGAATTCAGCTGACAGATCAGTAACTTGCAAATATCTTGAGTGTTCTTATTGCCGACTAGAAAGTTGAGAATCCTTGATGTGGATATATATACCAGATGGGTTTCGGCATGTAAGTGTGTGCGGTGAAGGTGTGAAGCAAAAAGGTGCGAAGAAAAGCAGGGATAAGTGTGAGAACAACAATTTAAGTCTGGTATGTGACTAAACAACAACATTGAACAGAGGAAGAATGAAGTGCATCAGATCAGTATATTGTGCCTAACCGAAACTGAACTCTTGCATTTGTAGATGCTTCTCATCAGTTCAAACACTTGATTATCTTTTGTAAGTTCTATAGACAATAAGTCTCTTGTAGGCAGTGTGCCTCTGTGAGCAGTGTGCTCGGGCAGTGAGCCCTAATTGGCAAGTGCCAAATTTGTACTCCTTATTCTTTTAACAAAGAATACAATCTTGGGTTAGTCACCCCATGGTTTTTCCCTTAGTAGGGTTTCCACGTAAAAATCCTTGTGTTATGTGTTGATTTCATCTTTCAGTTCTTATGATTGTCTTTGCTTCCATGTTTTGATAGAACACTAAATGCTAAGATAAGAAAAGAAAGCAAGAAAGATAAAAGAAATAAAATAACTGATTCACCCCCCTCTCAATTATTTACATTGTTCCAACAATTGGTATCAGAGCAAGGTTCCTCTGAACAAAGCCTGACAATTTGAGGAAGATCTGGGAATCTCAATGGATGCATATGGTATGAAGGAATAACTTCAGTCTGCTCTAGATGATCTTGAACAATCCCACTCTGAAGTCAATAATTTGAGAGAAAGACTCGAACAAGATGATGAATTCATAAATGAGCTAAAAGAAAAACTTAGTATTTCTGTGAAAAAGAGAAAGGAACTACTTCAAAAATTAGCCAATTAGAGTGGAGTCAATGATACTAATGAAGATCTGAATGAGAAAAATAAGCTATGTGAGAAGCTATCAAAAGAAGTCATTATGGTAAGACATGAAATGGAATCAGGGGTTATGAGATTCACCCAAGAAATTGAAGAAAAAAGAAAGATTGAAGATAATCTAAAACAATCCCTTAAGGAGAAAACAGAGGACTGCCAGAAAATGGATAAAATAATCAGGCATCTTGAATATGATCTTGAAGAAGCTAGAGACAATGAAGAACAACTTGAGAATTAGATAGACACTCTTAAACAAGATCTTCAAACTGCAAATGAATACAAAGAAAAATTCAAGATAAGCTCAACCCAACTTGAAGTTCTTCTTAAAAGCCAAAAGAGGGTAGATGATAAGCGTGGCTTGGGATATGAGAAAGGTGAAATCTCTAGATTCGGTCAGAAGAAATTTGGATTAGGAAATCAAAGAAACTGGCCTAGAAGAACTCCAGTAAGACAACCAAATGCCCAAAGATATCCATCCTTCAATGGATATTGCTTCAATTGCAATAATTTCGGTCATAAAGCAACTCAGTGCAGGAGGAGAATGAATCATAATAATCCATCCTTCTTTGGACAATGTTTTAATTGTAAAAGGTATGGTCACAAATCTCATGAATGCAGAAATATGCAAATAAACAATTCATTCAATGGTAGATGCTTTGCATGCAATAGAATGGGACATATGGCTAATCAATGTTGTTCAAGAGGATATCAATCAAATAAGCAAAGAAATGTTGTATGTTACAATTGCAATAGATCCAGTCATATTGCCAAATTCTGCAGAAGCAAAAATTAGGATAGAAAAGGTCCGGTGGAACATGATTAGAAACAAGATAAGGGCAAAGGTAAAGTGAATGCAGATGAAATTCAAAAGGAGATGAGCAAGATTTGGGTAGAGAAGAGTACATAAAATACTGGGGATGGATCCGCACCGAAATCTGGTGCTGATATTCCCTCCAGAAATTAAAAAGGTGAGCTCTGGCTCAGGGGGAGTCACAGAGAAAAATAATTTTCCCCCAGCCAGTCAACTAGTGCTTAAATTCAGCACATTGAGTAAACATCTGACACTGCAGATTAAAGGGTTCTCAGGAAAACCTCCAAATAACTTTCAGTCAAATTGTGAAAGATCCACATGGAGTTTTGCAAGATTTATAACCACTCAAGTTAATCCAGTTCCAACAACTATCCAGTAAAGCAAAATTTCACAGATAAATCTGGTATGATTCATAATTGAAATGCTTTGATCTACGGACCCATGGCATGATTGAAGAAAAGAAGATACGTTGTCAATCCTCACTGACAATGATTATAAGTTTGGTGCAATGATTCAAGAAGATCTCTCTTAAAATAGGGCAACCGAATAACTTAAGTTGTGCATTTATTACACAAGGAAATTAGGGTTTGTGCAAGGATAAAAGGGTTCTTTCACTCATTATTTACACACTTGCACTCACAAAAAAGAAGAGAAGAGCTCTGCAAAGAAGATTTTGCAATTCACTCAAGATCAACTGAAAATTGAATTCAACCAGCGATTCGTTCCGGCTCCTACTTCAAACCCTAAAAGCATGAAAAGGTACTTCCATTCTGAAAATCTCTCTTTGAATCTTTTGCAAAATGGCTACTCTAATGGTTGTCAAGATTTCTAATAGGCTAAGACCTAAATTCAAGAAACACCCTTACAAATCTCTAGAAGTTGATCCCTTAGGGGTATTTTCTAGCATTCTGCATGGAGTGTTGCATGTAGAAGATGTTAGGGTTTATATCCATACCAACATTGAAGAATTTGGAGACTCAAAATTGATGGACATTTATCACAAATAGCTAATAGATGAAAATTTTGAACTCAAACCTGAATTCAAGGCCCTCCGAGACAAACACTTCAGACATTGCATACATTTTCCATGTTTTGTAGAAGATGATTGGGTCCAATATGTTCTAAGCAGGATGCATGATAATTTTATATGGCTAATGAGGCCATTCAAGATAACTAAAGATGCCATCAGGGTAGTGACCAGACTGCATTCATCTGGTGGGTTACCTGCACTTAAATCTGTGAAGAACCAAACAGTAACTGGATCTAAATTTGACAAAAGAACAATGACCATAGATGACATCATAGATTTGGATGTCAAGTTTGCCTCAATGATAATCGGCTACAAGATCTATCATTCAAGTAGGGAGAATTATGTGTCTGGCACAACAATATACGCGGCATATCAAATGTTGAGGGAAGATGCAGATTATGATATATGTGAGCTTCATCTAAATCAATTGTTGGAGAACTTGCAAAAGATCAAAAAGGATAAGAAAAATTCCTTTAAATATGGTAGTCTAATACTATGTTTGTTCTTCTATTATATGAATGAATGCCTAGATCAATTGGTTGGGTTTGGCAAAATGATAAACCGGTTGTAATTCAGATCAGAGATTACATGTATGGACTTGGTAATGCTCAAGCCCAAAACATAGCCCTCTGGGGGTACTTTAAGAACTTCCAAAGCATGATGCAAGCTAGAGAGAGAATACCATAGTCCATAGTTGAGAAATACAAGGACATAGTTTGCTTCATGGTTGACACTAATCAATGCCTAATGGAGGCAGTTGAACCAAGAACTGTGTGGCTAATGCCTATGGGATATGAGGTTGATGAAAAAATCTTGGAGCTACATATTCAACACTTGCTGAGCCAACCTAAGGACACTGAAGCAGAAAGGTTTGGCACCTTTCAAGAGCTAAGTGTAAAAATACATGTTGAGTTAAGATAGCCGGAGATGAAGAGGAAAGTAAGAAGGGAAGTTGAGGAAAGTGTCAAAAGATTTGGCTTATCAAAGGAGGCTATAGATGCAAATAGAGAAAAAGTGGAGAAGGCTGAGAAAGAGAAACAAGAAGCAAAGAAAGGAAATGTTCCGGTGCAAACCTCCTCCCGAACTAGATCTTCCAAGAGCTCTGCACCTGTCACTCATAAAAGCTCAAAGGCTACTAAACCAGAAGTCAAGCCATCCAACAAAAGCGAAAAGAGAATGAAGACCAAACCCTCAAGAACATATACAAGCCATAAGGATGATGAAGAAACATAATCAGATGAAGAAATCAAGAAAATGAAGAAGAAGAGAACATCCGGAAAGTTCTTTGCTAGTAGAGATGAGGAAGAGAAGGCAGAGGAATTTGTTGAAAAGCCCACTCTTTCGATTGATAACATCATCAAGACAGTAATTGTGGATGGGAACCTGAAGCCGATGACTGAGTTCTATGATGCATATAGTGATGCTGACAAGAGAATTCTGGAAGAGGCTATTGTCAGGTACTTGAACATTTACAATAAAGCCTTCATTGAAATTATATCTTTAATTCCTAAGAGCCTAGAAAATGTACTTGAGCTGAGAAAAGAGAATGCAATGGCAAAAGACCTAGAGATTTAGGAGTAGATAGTAATACATCTTTATCCTTCCATCACTCCAAAACAAATGGACATGATTTTCAAGGAGTGTAAGAATGAGTTCTGGAGCAAGGCAAGAATGAACAAACTCATGCTTGGAGAAATAGACCAAGTAGCAAGTGAAACTAAAGATATCTTCTGGCATGCTTTGAAGAGATTCAATCTTCCTATTGTAGAGGAAACAGATGAAGAACCTTCTACCATGGATGTTGAAGGATTAAATGTAATCAATGAAGAATCTTCTGACAAGGATTTAGAAGGATCAAAGAAAATAGATGAAGAGAAGTCTAAGGACTTAGATTCCTCTGTTCTGGAAGAGGAAGTTCATGAAGCAGTAAACATAGGTGACATCTCTCCTCTAAATCCCACTGTAGCTATGACAAACATTCCAAATTTTGAAGCTGAAGGAGAAGGTAGAAGAGAGGAAAAGAAGATTCAAGAAGAAGATGTTAAGGGAAAAGAAGAAGAACAAGTAGAAAAGACTAATGATGACTCTTCTGATATTTCAAAGAAGTCTCAATCTCCAGCAAGAGACACTACAAAGACAGTGAAGAACTTCTTAAACAAAGAAATGATGGAGCTGGATGAACCTAAGCTATTTCAAGGACCACTGAATTTTGATTCTCTCTCTCTAGTTCAGACAATGAAAATAGCATCTTTTGCTCAAGCCAAAGAAAAAGAAAAACTCTTGAAATCTCACATGGAGGACAGTGAATTGTTGGAGATTGCATCCAGGATGCTAGAGAAGATCATGTCATCCTATCAAAAGGATCCTTCGGCTCCACCATCTGGTAACTTGAAAAACTTAGTAAATTCTATTAACACTCATTTTGAATCTCTTAAGAAATCAGTAGAAGCAAAGGTCTGGAAGGAGTTTCTGGGAAAAAGATTCACTGAGGTGCAAGGACTCATTGCAAATGATAGGAGGACTCTAGATATTGGAATAAAGAGCCTTGAAAATTCTCTTAAAGATGGTGGGGGCCTATTCAAATTTTGTCTGGCTTGGCCTAAAGTGACAAAAGATATTGAAGAGAAGGTAAAAGAATAGGAAGAAAAACTATCAAGCCTAGTTCAGAATTTTGACCCTCTTTCCTCCTCTCTAATGAATCAAGAATGCCAGGCTATTGTTATCATAAATGAAATAAAGAGGCTAGACAAAGAAAAGAACATAATAAACAGAATGGTGAAATCAGAGGGATAATTATCCCTAAGCTAGAGGCAATGCATGAGGCCTTGAGAGATGTTCAAACCACAGCCCGGACCAGTGATTTAGCAGATTTAAGAAGGGCAGAAGCATATGCATTTTTGTTGAGTGGTCACATCTCTATTTTGGATAGGATGAAGTAGAGCTAGGCCACATAGTTTGTACAGTTGAAGACTACTTTTGCGGATATGCTTAAGTATATGTAAGTATAACATGTGATTTATATATACTTATGGGGCCATGTATAGGACAATTTTTGCAAAATTTTGGTATGTGGATTCTGCCCTTTTCCATTGATGTCAAATGGGGAGTGAGGAGTAGTGAAAAATGTGGAATCCAGCTAAGGGGGAGCTCCGGTAAAATAGTGCAAAAGACAGAGCATCAACCAAGGGGGAGTTACTGCGACACTTGGCCATTTTTCACTAAGTGTTGCCATCAATGCCAAAGGGGGAGATTGTTGGTAAGAGACACTGTGTGGCTTCATAAGTGTTGTCATTGATGGCAACAAAGTCTATCCCACACATCCGCAGCACATAATATGCCTTCACTGGAAGTTAGATTGAAGAATGTTTTAGTCTGGTGAACAAGAACAGAGTATGTAACAAGGTCTGACAATCAGGTCTGGATCTCTCAGATGGTGTAACTCAGTAAATTGCAGACTTGGACAAGTTAAGAGGGGTATCATGACTATTGTACCAAAGATTTAGCCTCTGGTGCTAAATTAAGAAAAATATATGAGCATCTGAGTGTTGGGTTCCAATCAGGCAGAGCAGACAGATGAAGAACTAACCGGCAAAGTATCAGACTTCAATCTAGATGATTAAAAGGTGTTGATCAAGAAATTTGTGGGATTATACATTGTTGGCCGACATGATTTCTGACTTTTATGCCTATTTTTTTATACGCATCACAAATCAAGCATGGATTCAACCGACAAATCAATAACTTGCAAATATCTTGAGTGTTCTTGTTGCAGACTAGAAAGTTGATGAGAATCCTTGATGTGGATATATATACCAGATGGGTTCTAGCATGTAAGTGTGTGCGGTGAAGGTGTGAAGCAATAAGGTGCGAAGAAAAGTAGGGATAAGTGTGAGATCAACAATTCAAGTCCGGTATGTGACTGAACAACATTGAACAGAGGAAGAATGAAGTGCATTAGATCAGTATATTGTGCCTAACCAGAACTAAACTCTTGCATTTGTAGATGCTTCTCATCAGTTCAAACAATTGATTATCTTCTGTAAGTTCTATAGATAGTGAGTATCTTCTAGGCAGTGTGCCTCTGTGAGCAGTGTGCTCGGGCAGTGAGCCCTAATTGGCAAGAGCTAAATTTGTACTCCTTATTCTTTTATCAGAGAATACAATCTTGGGTTAGTCACCCCATGGTTTTTCCCTTAGCAGGGTTTCCACATAAAAATCCTTGTGTTATGTGTTGATTTCATCTTTTGGTTCTTATGATTGTCTTTGCTTCCATGTTTTGATAGAGCACTAAATGCTAAGATAAGAAAAGAAAGCAAGAAAGATAAAAGAAATAAAATAACTGATTCACCCCCCCTCTCAGTTATTTACATTGTTCCAACACAAACATCATGATGAACAATGTGAAGAGGCATAGGTCATTCTCTTCAACTAGAACAAAAAGGAGAATAAAAAATGGAGGTACATGACAAATATAGCCATTCGAAGATACACTAAAGATCCCACTGAATAAAAAAAGAGGTTGTTCTATGATGGTTCTATTTAATTTGAAATGCAATGGTTAGATAATCAATTAACACTAACTTCATCTATATTTGTGAAGCATACCCCACAACTTTGGTACACTTTGAGTCTCTATGAAAATCTATAGAGTTACTCTAGTACTTAAGGATAATTTTATGCTTAACAATACTTATCACTATGTGTTGATCCCAACCAATGATTGGTATATAAGGAAATTTGTTCAATGTCCTCGAAGACTCAAACTATAAAAGCTTCAACAAACTAGAATTATGCAATTGTATTGTAACAAAGATGTAAATGATAAAATATAGCACATGAAAATTTATTATGAAGAATGACGCATCCAATACATAATGTTTGTGCTAATTGGGATCCAAATAATTATTGTCGAAGATAAAATATTGAAAAACTAGAACTAATGAAATTCACTCAGAAATTAATTTTAGATTTAAATATTATGCAAGAATATATACCATAAAATTTAAAAATTAAGAAAGGGCTTTGATTGTATTTCCTTAATAAAAAAGTTGAGAACATTACATCACAATGTTAAAAGGTCTTGGTCTAAAAAACAAATGTGTTAAAGAATAGTGTTAGGATGAGTTTGAATTGCATATGCAGAGCCATTTCCCTACCTCCAATCTTATCAAACAAATTTATGAATTTAATAACTGGACCTTATTCACTTGTTTTCATCTATGTTTACATAGATTCACATGAGAGAGTATACAAAGAGTGTACAAGTTTAGACTTGTTGAAATTTCAAAATAAAATAACAAACAAAACATATAATAATTAAGGGACTAGCTAAGAAACCCAAATACTCTATTTTTCAATTCTGTATATATAGAGTCCCAAACTTAATTAAGAAGAAAAATTAAAAAGAAATTGATAGATAGCTAGATTACAATGGAGCACTGACATCATTAATTAGTTAGAACTATATTTAATAATTAATTAACTAAATGGATCTCCATAAGAACCCATCATCTCAGTTGAGATTGTTTGGAGTTTGAAATGTTGAGTTTATATTTATCCTACATAGGTGATACACATTCCTTAAAGTATGAAACCGTTAGATAGTTTTAGGTAAGAGTTGTCCCCAAATTTTTGCAACTTGGTTTTTCTCTAGGTGTTTACAAATTCCTACATCATTCTTTGCTAGCCTAAAAATAATATTGAACCTCCTAGATAAGTGTCATTGACTTATTATTTTCTCTATCGACCAAGTTACTTAGTTTAGTGCAATTACATTTGATGGATTTGCAACATCTTCACATTATTCTTCCACTTTGAAAATAGCATTATCTTGTATAATCTTAATGTGATTTATCATCATAATTTTGACCACTTTTGTGGAGTGACACAAGTCACTAAGTATTGTGAGCAGTAAAGGCTTATCATTATCATGATGAAATTTATTTTATTTTCTACATTAGTGGTACCAAATCTCTTCTCGTGTCAACCTAGTTAATGACTTCTCTAAAGTTTCACTTTGTTCAGTAATATCATAAATGCCACCATCTTCAGTAGCTGGGTGTGATCTATCATTGTAAGTATGAAAATCTTTTTGTTTAGTGGGTGCGATTAAGTGGCAAAGGCTGAGCATTACCACAATGAAATTTATTTTATTTTCTCTATAGATGGAATCAAATCTCTTCTATCATATGATTCACCTATTGCTACTACTATTCTTCTCTCTATCTCTCTAAGCATGCTACTGTTACTACTACTAGAATGCTATAGAATGAAAAGGGCAATGCATTCAGTATTCTTATGATTCAATTAGAGAAAGATGCAAAGATGCAAACTAAAAGGAATATTTCTAGTTCATAACGGAAAAATAGTACAATCACTATCCAAAAATCATCAACTCACATTTTCTTCCATATTACTTACATACCACAATTAGCTTTATTATTCTTGAAGTTATAGAGTAAACTTCCATATTACTTCCATATTTCAGAGTAAACTATCTTCTTTGAAATAAAACCTCAATTAGCTTTATTATTCTTGAAGCTACAAGAATTCTTGACTAACAAACACATTGATGGAAATAGGTGTTGTAACATCCATGTTCTAAAAACATAGTAAAACTAGAAATTTACCATAGAGTAAATTAACAAGGTAAAAATGAGATGGAGAAATTTTTTCTTTTATTCAACATATAATCAAGTAACTTCAATTACAAGATTTCTTTTTACAAAATACAATAATCCATATTGTCTTTCTCATTTACAATGTTTACAAAATGTAAATCCATTACATATACAAATTTTGGAATGAATACTGCTTCTGGATATCTGACATCTTTATCACAAGCCCTGGCATGTTTCCTTCTCGGAGAGAGAGCATCTTTCCAGTGATTTACCTCCAACCACAAATCGGCGGTCTCCCACACATCTTCCACATAGGAAGTGGCCCTACCCTTCATGAGGAATATAGACCTTAGGTGACCAGTGGTAATTTGCCTTTCCTGAGTACATAGTGTTGTATTCTACTCAACTTTATCAACCATACAACCCTAGATACCCTCTAGCTAAGTATGATTTCTGATAGGATAAGTAATCCGAATACAGTGAACTGACAATGCATTCAGAAAACAAATGCATTACTTTGGCCAAAGTTTTTAATATCAATATGTTCATAATGACCGTAGTCATTGTGTTCACCCACCCCTACTCGACTTGGATATTTTCGTATTCTCGCAGTTTAAAACTCTTATCCATCCTAATCATGTAATAGTTTAATCTATGAGTCATAATATTATTACTTTTAGACTTTAAATAAGTCTATATAACATAACCATTCATTTGGTTTGTAAATGACTCAAGGGTTTACCTATTATCCTTTGTTAACATGATACTACAATATAACCATATTTCTTTATCTAGGAGTCCTAGATTCACAAATAACCCATGATTAACTCATCTAAGGTTAAGAATACTATAATTCTTAAATAGATAATATTACCCCTATAAGAAACGTAGAATAACTTTGATAATGTGTTAAAACAAAATAAATATCCTGAGTATATAACCTTACAAGGTCACTCTCTAATAGACTTAGCCTACTTCAATGTATTGGATCTTTCTAAGAATGATAATATCAAAAAGATAAATACATAAGGGTTCTCCCACAAACCTTACTTCCATCTACCACAATATCTCTAAGTTATTTCATTCGAGGAGTATTATAATTGTCTAAGAATACCTATGATTCTAAGTTCTCATGGATATAAATCATTTCCTTTATTCTTTAAAAAGAATCTAAACGAGAGAAATACTTTAAATTAGTATTACCCTAACTCAAGGTCTTAATTATTCTACTCAAATCTAAGAGTATACTACCAAAGTTCAATCAACTCTAATAAAATTCAAGAGTCTATTGTTTGGATTTTCTCATAATCATTTCATTGGTTTGCTTCTAACTTAATCAGTATAAAGATTGTTTTCCAAGCTCATGACAACTATGTCAATCTCCTACTAAGATAGTCATTTTATCCTCACACTAAGATTTGATATGATTATCAGTTTAATAATCAATAAACAAATGGTCGATTCAGAATACTATAACAGAGTACTCACTTGTATTACAAAGCACTGGTCGTATTACTTTGCATTCGTATTAAGATTTGATGTGATTATTAGTTTAACAATCAAGTATTAACAGTTTAGATGATTTCGTCATTGATAATATACATAGAAAACTAAGGAATACCTGGTAATCAATGGGCTCAAATTGACAGTATGTGCAAAAAGACACAAATGTTGACTCTTCTATTGTGTATTCCCTGTCTCCTTAGCCACGACTCCTCTTTCTTGTTCCTATTTTTGATCCTAACTCTCAAGTTTTTAACCTCTACCCCCAACTCAAACTGAGTCATCCTCCTTAAAGCTCAGGCATGACTTCCTCTTTTGTCGCCCTACTTCACACCTTCCATAAAGATATAGTTTTTGACTTCATAAATACATAACAGTCCATAACATTTTGGTTTTAACAATCACCACATTTTATGTAAAGTTTCCACTTGTCGATGGAAGATAGCCGTTTTCTTGGCTCATCGATTATGATTATTATCATAGTCCTCCTCTTTGAATGAGGCCGACACATCACTTAAACTTTGCTAATCATTAAAAGATCATTAACAAGTGGTTTGATCCACCACTAAGATTTTTTAAGACTCTTCTTTAATGAAAACCTTCGACTACTCAAGCATAACATCATTAACTCATTATGAGGTATTATCCTCACTCGATGTTTATATTTGAGTATATCAAATATCCATAACATTGCCTCTGTATTAGTTAGTTATGGTTTAATCAAAATAATAATAAAATTTAAACAAAGGATTACAGATATCGTGATTGGGTTGAGCTTGTCTCCCCATCACAATCCATCAACAATATACACGTCTTCTTAACTCGACGAAAATGTCTTAACGTTAAGAATTATTGATAACACCTCAAGGTACCTAATAATGATAAGACAACTATTTTATGATAATGATGTCATAATATTTATGTCAAACGTAAATAGCCACAATCAAACTCAAATGACGTCATTAACGTTATTAATGACTAAGACAACTTATTACAACTTAGAAAGATTTGAAAACAATATCGACTAACTGTCAATTAGGTTCAGAAGTAAACTAACAAGACAAGGCTTACCTCTTACGACACATTGGTTCACATTTTTGTTAAACACTTGTACCTGATTTGGCAAATAAACCACTCGTAACCCGAGGTCTATATCTCTCTCCTGGAAAGATACTCTCTCTCTCTCTTTTCTCCGAGAGTCATCTGATAACCTGTAAACCTGTATCAAACTTGTTACCAAAGAAATTATGATCAGTGCATCATTATTCAAATAATAAATCAAATCTCATAATGCAAATATTAAATCGATAATAACATAATCATTCCTATAATTTCATAAATAACATTCAATATAATCCATTTTTTTCCTTGTCATTAATCTAATCATCATAATAATTTTACTTATGTTCAAGTAAAAAGTAAAAGTATAGCAAGACAAAATTTGGGGATGTAACAGGTGTCCACAAATTTATGAAATAATACTTATTTTCTATTCAAGCATGACTAACACAAAATGTGCAATGTGGGCAAACATGTTGCTACATTTGTATAAATTGCCAAGCACTTGATCTCTTGCATCAATGACTTGAATGTTAATATATGCATTCCATGCATGCATGCAATATATGTATAATTTCATACATGCATGCATGTATGGAATACATATATTAACATTCAAGTCATTGATGCAAGAGATCAAGTGCTTGAATACACATACATGCATATCTAAGTGAGATAAACTGTTCTTGAAGACACATACCACAAAAAATTTGTTATTAGTAGAGGCAATGGTTAATGATGCTTAGAAAAGAAATATATGAAGCATTTTTATTGATTGTGTGGTGTAGTCATAGATGGAGGGTCCAGAGAATGGACTGTCCAACCATGCAGTCTAAGTAAACATAATGGAAACAACACAAGAATAAATTGCAATGGAAGATTTATAGATTCAATACCTTAGACAATTACAATATGCATATGCTGGCAACATGTGGGCTACACTATGGCTCATAGGACTGCCTTCCGGAATACACTATACATGAATGATGTGGCATTGAAACGCCTTTGAAAAATAATTATCTTTCTACTCTATCACTAGATATCAATGACTGTCCTCCTAATGCATCTAGATCATGAATATATATCAATCCCAAGCTCAAAGAATGATCTGTGTCAACCTTGACAGGGTTCAAAGTCCAATGCACGATGAAACATGTAAGTTGGCCTTAATCATGTGTTAATGCTCCACAAATGGATGAAACGTGTTGCGATTCTCAACGAAGATCTATCTAGCCCCATACTGCCTTGTGAGATGTTCTATTTGGCTCCACAAGTCACTAGAATGTTTCACAAACCTTGTATGCTCATATTGAATGCTAAATGCTCTATTTTATGAGTTCTGATGATGTTTTTATAGCAATAACTCTCCTTGGACTTATGCAAATCTCCTAAATTCTGGATATGATGTAGATGTCATAGTGTTGAGTGTAAATCTGGCTCCACAAGCTGAGACATGATCATGTGGTAAAATGTGGTGCAATATGCTGAAACTACATTTGATTGAAATGCAAGAAAAGAAATGTTTTTGGTTGATGCAAGATTGCCTTTCAACCTAGGATACTCTTGCATCAGACTCCCGGGGTTGTTTGAAAAAGTGAGCCTCACTTTCCTGGGGCTAGAGGAAAACCAATGCGGTCCACCTCAACTTGAGAAATCCATGATGAATATTCTTCTGGTCTTCCTTTCCACTTAACCATGTACTCTTTATACTGAATGCCTTTGGTGCTGCACCCAACTCTGCTATCCAAAATCTACTCTATCTACTCCAGTTGTTGATGTGGTAATTGATCCTTCAATCCAACTTTAGTGATATCACTTGATTCTCCCTCATGATACTGATATAAATATGCAATATTGAATATGTGTGATATACCAAATGCTTCTGATAATTCTACTTCATATGCATTTCCTGAATCAAACTTCCTAAGAATCCTATATGGTCCAAACTTTCTCATCTTTAGCTTGTTGTATGTTCCCACTGGAAATATTTCCTTTCTGAGATATACCATGACTCCATCTCCAACAAAAAAATCCTTGTCTCATTTTTTCAGCTACTTATCCCTTATACTTTCTATTCATCTCTTCCAAATGCTTCCAAACCTGAGTGTGTATTGTCTCCATGTATCCTGCAAATTCTTCTACCTCTGCACTCCTTTTGTTATCCATACTAATGTCTCTCAGCTCCGCAACTCCTCTAGGTTGTACTCCAGTCACAACTTCAAATGGTGTCTTCCCTATACTTTTGCTCATTGAGTTATTGTGTGCAAATTTTGCTTGTGATAGAATTATATCCCAATTTCCTGCCTTATCTCCTACTAAGCATCTCAACAAGTTACCCAAACTCCTATTTAACACTTTTGTTTGTCCATCTATCTGTAGGTGAAATGTTGAATTGAACTTTAGGTATGTCTTCATCTTCCTCCACAATGTTCTCCAAAAATATCCTATGAATCTTGTATCCCTATCTGAAACTATACTCTTTGGTAATCCATGCAATCCCACAATCTCCTTGAAAAATAGGTAAGCAACATGTACATCATGTGTCTTCTTACAAGGAATGAAATGTGCTATCTTTGAAAGTCTGTCCACTACTACAAATATAGAATCATGTTCCCTCTATGTTCTTGGTGAACTTAATATGAAATCCATGCTTATATCTTCCCAAGGTCTCTCTGATATTGTCAAAGGTTTGTATAATCTAGTATTCTGACTACTCCCCTTTACAACTTGAAAAACTTTGCAACTTTGAACAAATTTCCTTACATCCTTATATATCTAAGGCCAATAATAATGTTCATTCACCAGAGCTACTGTCTTATCAATACCAAAATGTTTGGCTAATCCACCACTATGCTTCTTTTGATCAAATTCTCTCTCATTGAGCTCCTAGGAATACATAATTGATTCCCTTTGAACAACTGTCCTCCTTTATGAAATAATCCAACCATTTGCTTCTATCTATCAGAATAGGCTCTCTTCATGCTTTCCATGCTTCCACAAAATCAAGATCATCCTCATACATGTGCTTGAGTTCTTCAAAGCCTAGTACTTCTACCTTCATCTCTATCAATAGGTTCATTCTTCTGCTTAATGCATCTGTAACTTGTTTGACTTTCCACTCTAGTGCTTCAATAAAAATGTGTAACTCTGCATGAAATCTACCCATCTCATGTGTCTCTGATTCAACTCACCCTAACTATTCAAATACTGCAAAGCTTGATGGTTAGTGTACAACACAAATTCTTTTGGCAACAAGTAATGTCTCCACTTCTTCAAGGCTTCAATTATTGCATAGAACTCATGATCATATACTGAATATTGCCTCCTTGCATCATTCAATTTTTCATTGAAATATGCTACTAGTCTCCCTTCCTGACTTAACACTGCTCCTATTGCATTCCTACTAGCATCACAATCAACTTGAAATACTTTGTCAAAATCCGGTAATGCTAACACTAGTTGTTTTGTCACCTTTTGCTTCAACAATTCAAAACTCTTATGTGCTCCTGGTGTCCACTTAAAATACTTCTGGTTACCTCTCATTGTCTCTGTCATTGGTGTGCATACATACTAAAATTTCTGATGAACTTTTGGTAGAAACTTGCCAGTCCATGAAAAGATCTTACCTCTCCAACGTTCATAGGTGTTGACCACTCAACAATTTCTCTAACTTTCTCTGGGTTGTCTTCATGAAAATACATTTCTTGATGTTAATCAACAATTTCTCTTCTCTCAGCCTCTGAAGTACTTATCTAATATGCTACAAATGTTCTTCCTTAGTTCTACTAAAAATCAGAATATCATCCAAGTAGACAATAACAAACTTACCCAAGAATTTCTTCAAAACCTCATTCATCAACCTCATGAAAGTACTTGGTGCATTAGTTAATTCAAAAGGCATGACTAACCACTCATACAATCCTTCATTTATCTTGAATGCAGTCTTCCACTCATCTCCTTCTTTGATTCTAATCTGATGGTATCCACTCTTTAGATCTATCTTTGTGAAATATTTTTCTCTGCTCAAACAATCCATGATGTCATCCATCCTTGGCAATGGAAATCTATACTTGACTATGATGTTATTGATTGCTCTTGAGTCTGTACACATCCCCCATTCTCCATCTTTCTTCGATGCTAGTACTACTGGTACTGCACATGGGCTTAAACATTCTCTAATCAATCCTTTCCTCAACAACTCATGTATTTATCTATTTAGCTCCACATTTTCTGTTGGTGTCATCCTATGTGCCACTTTGTTTGGCAAACTGGATCTAGATATGAGATCCATATGATGACTGATACTCCAAATTGGTGGCAATCCTTCTGGCACATTCTCCGATATAATATCTTGGTATTCTATCAACAATTAAGTTGTTTCCTCCTACAGTGGTTCTTCTTCTTTTGTGGTGGTAGTTTTTGCACTTTGGGTACCACACTTCTTTGAGATCAATGCAAAACACATGTTCTCATGTCTCAATCCATCCAAAAATTTCCTTCCATCCACTAAACAGATCCTAGCATTGCCGCATACTTCACTTTTGCTCCCCTCTTCCAAAGGTATCAAGATATGTCTTTTCCCATTTGATGTTATAGCATAGGTATTCTTCCTTCCATCATGTATTGCTTGTCTATCATAGTTCTGTGGTCTTCCCAACAATATATGACATACATCCATCAGCATATATCACACAATACCTTGTCATTATAAGATCCTATATGAAATTTCACCAAACATTGTTCACTCACCAATATCTTGTGCTCATCTTGGAGACATGCTATCTTGTAGGACTTCAGATGTTTCAACCTCTCTAGATTTAGCTTCCTCACCATTTCTTCTAAAACCAAATTATCTGTACTACCACTGTCAATGATAACTTTACAACATTTAGCTCTTGATTTGCATCTTGTCCTTTGTGTTGGCTCCTCAGTTGTTTCTACTTGGAACAAACCTCTCCTCATGACTAATGACTCCCCTTTCTCCAGTTTCCCTATTGAACTAGGTGATCCAACCAGTTCTCCCTCTGCGTATGTTGCTCTTGCATTATTCTCTATCCTTTTGTTGGTATTCCCTTGATGATATTAAAATGCTTGGTGTGCTTCACGTCCACACTTGAAACAAGTTCCTTTGAATGATCTCTTGTCAAATTCTAATTCATCTCTCTGGTATCCTTCATTGCAGTAAGAATTATGATTTCCTCTATTATTGCGGTAGAAACTTTTGTCATCTCTCCCTCAGTGATATGGATTGTTGTCTCTTTCTTCTTTGCGGTATGGACTACTCTCCATGTTTGGCTCTGCATATGGTCTTCCTTCTCCGCATTGTGTTCTACCTCTCTAGAATTTTCCTCCTCTACTGAGTCTATCTTTTCTCATGTCTCTTGTTCAACTTTTCTTCCACTTTCAGTGCAAATTGATATGCCTCTTCCACTGTTGTCATCCTTACCAAACTTAGTTCTTCTTGAATGTTTATCCTCAATCCATTTATGTACTGGGCCACTTTCTCCTTGCTTGCTTCACTATGTCGAGTCCTAATCATTATCTTGTGGAACTCTTTAGTGTACTCCTTCACTGTCTTCTCCTTTTGCCGTAGGTTTTGCAATCTCTTCAACAATTCCAACTCATAGTCAGTAGGTATGAACTGATTCTTCAATTTTGTCACCATCCTAGCCCATTTTGTGATTTTCTCTTTTCCTTTCCTATTTCTATCTAATTGAACTTCTTTCCACCCAATAGAAACATGTCCTTTCAACTTAGTTTTTGCAAATCTCACTCTTTTCGGATCTTCTATTTCCTCATACTCAAAGTATTCCTCCATGTCATTTATCCAGTCAATCAATTCCTCAGGATTCAAATTTCTAGTATAGTTTGAAATTTCTATCCTAGGCCTCTTACCAATCTTAGAAATAGCTTTCAACATCTTTACCTAATCTGATTCTTCTTCTTCTAAGGTTTCTTCATTTTGGTTGGTAGCTTGAACTCTTAATTCATCATCATCACTTTCATCCTCATGTCTAGGGTTTAGACCTCTCCTTCTATCCTCTTCTACAACATCTAATCTAACTTTCATTTTTTGCATCATCTCTATCATTTCTTCCATTCTTATGGAAACATTGGCGATAGCAAGCATCCTCCTTGGTGGCATCTCTTCCTCAGATTAGGTGCAACTGCCTCAATTCGGTGATCTAACTACAAGGTTGGAACTGCCTCACAATTGGCGATCTGTTGAAGAACACATGTATACTTCCTCAGGTCGGCGATCTGTTCACTTCAAGATCTATCAGAATGCCTTCTCTTCCAAAGGATTCACAAACTTCACTTTGATACCACTTGGTGCAGTCACAGATGGAGGGTCCAAAGAATGGACTGTCCAACCATGTAGCCTAAGTAAACACAACAGAAACAACACAAGAATAAATTGCAATGGAAGATTTATAGATTCAATATCTCAGACAATTACAATACTCATATGCCAGTAACATGCAGGCTACACTCTGGCTGGCTGGCCTGCCTTCCAAAATACAGTATACATGAATGATGTGGCATTGAAGTGCCTCCAAAAACAACTATCTTTCTACTCTATCACTAGATATCAATGAGTGTCCTCCTAATGCATATAGATCATGAATATATATTAATCCCAAGCTCATAGAATGATTTGTGTCGGCCTTGAGAGGGTTCAAACTCTAATGCATGATGAAACGTGTAAGTCAACATTAATCGTGTGGTAATTCTCTGCAAATGGATGAAACTATTAGCCCACAATTGCCGTTAAACCAAAAGGTCGACCTGTTAATTTCTGATACAAGTGCTAGAATTAATGAATCCACGGGAGGTGGTTAGTCCATGTCATGAATCCCATGGGGAGCGCTGACCATCTGCCAACAAACTCCCCCCAGCATTACTCAGGGGGATTCAAACCCGTGACCTTTCTCTCTGATACCAATTGTTGGCCCACAATTGTCGTTAAACCAAAAGGTCGACCTGTCAATTTTGGATACAAGCGCTAGAGTTAATGAATCCACGAGAGGCGGTTAGTCCATGTCACAAATCCCACAGGGAGCGCTGACCATCTACCATCAGAAACGTGTTGCGGTTATGAACAAAGATCTATTTGGTCCCATACTACTTTGCGAGATGTTCTATTTGGCTCTGCAAGTCACTAGAATTTTCCTTATATGCTCATACTGAATGTTGAATGCTCTGTTCTGTGAGTTTTGATGATGTTCTGATAGCAATAACTCTCCGCAGACTTATGCAAATCTCCTAAATTATGGATATGATGTAGATGTCATAGTGTTGAGTGTAAATCTGGCTCCACAAGTTCAGACATGATCATGTAGTAAAATATGGTGCAATATGTTGAAACTACAACTGACTGAAATGTAAGAAAATAAATGTTTTTGGTTGATGTAAGACCGCCTTTCAACCTGGGATGCTCCTACATCATTGTGACTTTAAAAATGAGATATATAAATTATAAACCCTATAGATTACTTTGTTCCAAAGACTATATGTAATACAAATTTTACCTGAAGACTCTACTCTACTTTAAAGAGAAAAAACATGCAAATTGAAAGGGAAGGAAATATATCTTACAAGGCTTGATATGTATTGTTTGTTGTGGCATTATTAATTATTTGATCTACAATCTCCAGTATATATTTAAAACCTATGCGTAGCATTCAATACTTAGCAACCCCCTATTTAATATAATGTCTAATTTCATCCAATTAACACTACTAAAATTGCCCAACTTCTAGGAACCAAAAGAGTCCATTTATTGATATTGATATTCTCAGACAACTTAGGTCTACTTTAAAATTAGACAAACAATTCCAAAAATCATCTACAAGTCTATTGTCCTATTTATTAAGAATTCTTACACCATTGTCCTAGAAGCATGACATTAAAAAATGGTCATAATAATTTAAACCTCAAGACACTATAGTTGTGTAGGAAGTATCTTCCATACCTACCAATTATATGCCCCTAGTTACCTACAATAACAAATAATAAGTGGTAATGCCTCGTTTACCTATATTAACAAATGATAGGAACATGATGGCTCTAAAATTTTATGTTAGAGAAATATGGTGCTCTCTATATTTAATTTTTTCCATTTATTTGTTGTGTTAGACTTTATAATTGTATAAGAATAATGGTGAATAAGGGTTCAAAGAAATGAAATAAATGTATCATTATGGGTCATGTTGGATTTATAAGTTAGACTAAGATGTTGGCATTTGAATATTTATGTAATTATATTTATTTGTGTTCATATATTTTATTAGTCTTTGCTATGGCACAATCAATACAAATTTGAATTAAAGTCAACAAGCTAATCAAACAATTGTGTTTTTTCTTTCTCTAAAGTTTTGACAATATCTTCTAATATTAATATTTTGAAAAATAGCAATATGAATTATTTCTCTCTTATCTTATTGGCCTATGTTGAATGAAATGACAATTTTGGGTACTCTCTATCTATTTTTCATTAAACTTTAATTATTTTCTTGCAAAGACAAATAAAATCAAAATATTTTTTCAATTTTTTTGTTACTAAAGTTAGAATCTTCACAATGAATTTAGTGTCCTCAAATTTCAAATCTATTAATAATCCTTATGTGCAATTGATTTGTATTGTCCTCAAATTTCAACTCTATTAATAATCCTTATCTACAATTGATTTGTACCTAGTGCATAGTGAGTTGGTCATCCAATAAATTTAGTATTCTCAAATTTCAACTCTATTAATAACTCTTTATCTACAATTGATTTGTTGAAGACAAATAGACAAATAAGGGTGATGATCACAAAACAAGCCAACATACAAAAGCCCCAAATTGCCTTAGAGAAGAAGAGGCGGGGCATCAATATATGGACTTTCAGAAATATGAGGGAGTTATAACACACAACCACAATGACCAATAACTCAACTATAAAACTAAATACAAAACTTGAAAGTCAAGAAAGGCAACTATAATAGTTAATGAGTCCAATAAGCATTACCAAAATGTCAATAAAAACTGCTACACATGTTGAAGATCATTGTTGACTGCTGCACGTTTGATAATTGCTGTCATTTGTATCATGCACGGTGAGTTCGTCCTCCAATTAATCTCAACAAAGATTTTTAGTCAGGAAAGTGATCACCCAAAATATCTGATTTTTTCTTTTGTTGCAGGGAAAATCACATCGAATAAATGACAAATGGACATTAGAGAATGTGATAGGTGTGTGTTTGAACATTTTGAGGTCGATGCATAACATTGTGTAATGCCTCTACTTCTATATACCAAGAACTATGAGCATGCTGAACCTCAAATGCATTTAAAAAAAATAAAAAAGATTTCAAACAAAAAGAAATGTCCTTGAATAGCTATTAAAAATTGTTTACAGAGATGTCCAATGGAGAAAAAGTTCTGGTGAAGAAGCTTATTTTCAAGTTTCCTCTCAGGCCTGCTCTGCTCAATTCCTGCTCTCTGACTCATAATATGTGCAACATACTCCATGCCTAAAGCAGGGACTGTGTGACGAATACCATCTTGCAAAACACCACTGGGACTTCTTCTACATATTATTTTAAGCTCATAACTGCTACAACATCAATTTGTTGGCCGAATCCCTTCTTCATTCCAGGGAGGCTGACAGGTCTATGTCCAGAGAGATGAGCAACAATGGTAGCTTGGGCTACTCGAATTACAGTAAATGAATTTTGCTATGGGACAACTCCTCTCGAGCTCTGGCAAACTTCTCTGACATTTACAATTCATTATCAGCAGGGGCAATAATAATCAAGGCAGTTTGGGAGATAGACTTGCTTTCATCTTCACGCCTTTCAACTTGGAGCAACTCCTGCACTCTAAATGCTGAGTGTTTGGCCTTAAAAATGTTTATATAGTTTTGCCATTTCTCTCGAGAAAAAGAAAAACTCTTCTTTCAATTTGTATTCCAAATGATAACTTGTATTTATTTTTAGGTAAAAGTAAAATAGAGGGATTAGAAAGTAGAGTAACACTGTTTCAATTTTTGGTGTTCTTCTGGGTTTCAAGCCTTCAAGGCATTGTTCTATTTTCTAATTATTTTTTGATTTTCATGTCAATGGGTTTATATCACAATGGAATCTTGTCTCTGCTTTCCTTTTAGTTTTTTGGGCATTTTTTCTTATTTTTCCACCTTTCTTTGTTTCATAGGCCTTATACGAGAACAATGTCTAAGACAACTGAATGGGAAGACACTCAGTTTGATGTAAATAGGATTTGGAAAGAGAGGATTATATTGTTGATTCTCTTAAGAGATTAAATTCAAGTTTTCATTGGTTCAAAATTTTAACTTATCACATTATGTAGACTTGATATGATCACCTTCAACTCAAGGAAAATAATACAAGTGATTTATTTTTGTTATCAATATGATTTCATTATTTTTTATTTTTTATTTTCATTTTCTTGAGCATTTTTTTCTCATCAAATTTATAATCATTTTGAAATATGTAGATCTTTGTTGCTATTGTGGGATATATGATTTGTTTCTTGCATGGAGGTTAGTTAAGAATTTAGATAGGTTGAAATTTGCAAGGTAGGAAGAGAGGGAAATCCATGAAGTAATTAGGTTCAAACAACATTAAATGAAACATGTGCAGTTAACCTTAAAAAAAATTGAGGAATGCAATCTTAGTGGAGGAGTATGAAGAGAAGGCATGTTCATATGTGGAAGAAGCTTAATAGAAGTAAGACTTACTTTTTTTTTAGTCTTCTAGATTTTTACATATTATAGTGGCATAGGTTTGTCATATGTAAATATCATTCATTAGTAAGTTCCCTTTGTTACCGTGATGCTACTTCTAGTTTCTATTCACAATACTCTAGTGGTAAGACTCCCGACCCCATTTCTTAAGTAAATTGCAAATGAATGAAAATTGCAGTATTCTACCACAAATTAGAGGTTCTTGCTTTCTCTCTAATTGTTTCATTACATATTTGTCACAATATTGAGATTGACATGTTGCAGGGAAGTCGAAGAAGACTGCCATTATTTTAGATAAGCACCATTTTCTTCTCATTTGGATAAATTTTGGAGCAATTTTTCCTTCCTTTTCTAGTTTTCCTTAAACATTGGGAAGTACAGATCTTGTATATTTATTGATTTCTTGGTAGGTTCATCAATTGGAGCAACTCCTACACTCTAAATGTCGAGTGTTTGACCTTAAAAGTGTTTTGGAGAATCTATATTTATTTTACAATTTCATTATCTACCTTTGATAGGATGATATAGTCTTGCCATTTATCTTGAGAAAAAAAAAAGTCTTCTAAATTTGTATTCCAAATGATAACTTGTATTTATTTTTAGGTAAAAGCAAAATAGGGGGATAAACCAAAGTAACATTGTTTCAATTTTTGGTGTTCTTCTAGCTTTCAAGGCATTTATTCTTCTATTTTCTAATTATTTTTACTTTTTTCATGTCAATAGGTATATATTACAATGGAATCTAGTCTCTGATTTCCTTTTAGTTTTCTAGGCATTTTTTCTTACTTTTTTCACTTTTTGTTTCATAGACCTTATACGAGAACAATGAATTTGTATAACTTAACTAAATGGGAAGACACTTAGTTTGATGTAAGAACCTTCCATAACAACAATTATTATATTGAATTGGAAATTGAAAAGGGGGGATTATATTTTTAATTCTCTTAAGAGATTGCATTCTTTTTCAGTGGTGATATGGTCACTTTCAACTCAAGCAAAACAATACAAGTGATTGTGTTTTCTTATCTTATATCAATGAATATGATTTTAGTACTTTATTTTACTTTTTATCATTTTCTCGAGCATTTCTCTATTCATCAATATCATAGTCATTTTGTAATATGTAGATCTTTGTAGCTATTGTGGGATATGTGATTTATTTTATGAGTGGAGGCTAGTTGAGAACAAATGTGTAACATACACCCCACTATATGTGTTTGCTCTATGTATATTTTGTTGTGTTTTGCTGGTTTGAGGTTTAAGTTTTCATTGCATGTGTTTGCATGTATGGTTTTTGCAACAATAACATAGAAAATACAACATATATGAAAAAACCTGGAAAAACTAGAATAGATATCAACAAAATAACACCAACCTAGATTGTATTTAGCCAGAACATGAATTATAGTGACATACCCATTTTGAGACTTTCAACTTCATACATTTGTTGTAGTTGGACCAGCCATTAGCATATGGAAACTCATCATATATTATATATCAGAAATCAAATGGATATGAACATTAACAATATCAGCAGCTCCTCTAGTCAAAATCAACCCCAACACATTAGGTTTAGACACCAATGAATACCCACAGGAAGCCTCTAAAGTGTACGGCTGGCTGTGTGCTTGTACGACCCTGCAAGCTACATAAATCTGCTTCAAACAATTGTTAATGACTAGTTATTGACTCTATTTTGATCTACAGTCCCTTGCTCAAGATAGGCGACCATGAAGGAGGTTAAAACTCCCACAAACCACACACCAAACTCCCCAATCGATGCTCTAGATGGCACGACTATACCAGCAAGAGTACGACCTACAGATGATGGCTATAACAGTAATAAAATCTCTCCTTAAAGGCACCAATCTGTCACTAATTTCTTTATTCAAACCTACACATTAAACTCCCATGAATATCTTCATTTCCTCTTCAAATAAACTCTAAAGGACTTTCCTGAGTGGACAAGTGAAGCTCCTATGTGAAGCCTCCTCAAACCCTCTCCTGATGCACTCTTTCATACATGAGGAAAGGCGGATCTGCAAATGTTTTCATCTCTGCAAATCGAACTAGAAATCCAAGTGCCAAGCTCAAACCCTATGCATGGGCAAAACTCAATATGAGAGCAAAATATCATAAACCAAGCATTCCCAAATAAAGTCACTTTTGAGTCTTTTATTTGCCTTCCTCTTCCAACGGCCAAGGGAGGGATTTTTAATTTGTTTTTATTTTTAAATCATCACCTTGCACCACCATGAGGGGTGCCCATCCCTAGGAGTGTCACTTTTCAAGTTATAACTTAATATATAAAGTGACTTTATGATATAACTTAAAGTTATATTATATCTCATAAAACCATAAATTAAATCTTTAATTTAACTTATCTTATATCTATTAATACTTTTGACATCTCGAACCATGAGTTATGTGCCAAGGACCATCCACGACCACCCTTCCAGAAATAGTAATTGCTTGGCTCATGACTTACTATAAATAGTAAGTCTCTAGAATGACTCCCTAATCACATCCATTAGCCTACAAAAGTCGAATTATAGGCTAACCTTGATCCACTAGAGTAATGAGCTAAGTGGGGGACATTACAGTCCATCCTTCCCAAGATTGCTTGTCCTCAAGCAACCTCAACTCTGGATACTGCAATATCTGCTCACTCTCCCAGGTGGCATCCTCAACTGGCAGATTCTTCCACTTAACAAAGTACTCTTTGATAACCTGTTTCCTCAAATCTCTTTCCCGAGTGTCAATGATAGCCTTTGGTACTAGGATCAACTTACCCTCCTCATCCAAGGGTGGAAGCTTTGCAAAAGGAACTATATCATGGCCAAGAGCTTTCTTCAGCCTGGAAACATGGAACACATTATGCACCCGGCTATCTGATGGAAGATCAAGCTCATAAGCCACCTCACCCACTCGTCTGATAATCCTAAAAGGACCATAAAATCTAGGTTTTAGCTTCTCTGCTCCACTCTTCTTGAGAGTGGACTGGCTGTAGGGTTGGAGCCTCAAATACACCATGTCTCCAACCTCGAAACTCCTCTCCACTCGATGTTGATCAACATACAACTTCTGTTGATTTTGGGCCTGCTGTATATTCTCCTTAAGCTCTCTGAGAATGTCCTAGCTATCCTACAAAAGATCCTTAGCCTTAGGCACTCGACTGTCACCAAGCAAGAGATATGTAAAGCATGGGGCATCATAACCATATAGTGCCCTGAAAGGAGTCATCTAAATAGACATGTGATGTGTGGTATTGTAACGGTACTCCCCTAAGTGCAACCATCTAATCCAAGCCTTCTGCTGCCCTGAAACATAATTACGCAGGTACCCTTCTAACCATTTGTTCACCACCTCTGTTTGCCCATCTGTCTGCGAGTGGTAGTTGGTGCTAGGAGTTAACTCTGTACCACATAATCTGAACAACTCCTACCATAATACACTTAGGAACTTGATGTCCCTATTGCTGACAATGCTCTTGGGTACCCCATGCAACTTGAATATCTCCCAGAAAAAACAAATCAGCCACCTGGGTAGCTATAAAGGTTGTTGAAATTGCAAATAAGTGTGCAAATTTGGTGAGTCTATTGACCACCACATAAATACAGTCCTTCCTCTGCACCTTAGGCAACCATGTAATAAAGTCCATGGAGATACATTCCCACTTCTGATTGGGAATAGGTAATGGCTGTAATAAACTTGTAGGAAAGGTATGTTCATGCTTGTTTTGTTGGCAAATGGGGCCCTCACAAACATACTTCTGCACTTCATCCTTCAGTCCTTTCCATGTGAACCTCTCCCAAATATGTTTGTATGTCTTAAAGAATCTAGGATGGCCAGCCATTGGTGTATCATGAAAAGTTTTGATTACCTTATGCTTAAACTGTGAGTTGGGCACCAAAAATATCTTATCTTTGTACATGATCAAATCACTCACCACAGAATATCTCTCATCTCTAATTGTGCCCTCAATGACTCCTACTACCCAAATGTCCTTAACATACTCTTCTATAATCATCTCTCTCCAATCAGCAGAGACCTCCCCAACTAAACACAAGCGCGGTCGTCGTGACAAGGCATCTGCAACTATGTTCCTCTTACCCTTGACATACTCAATGTCAAAATCATATGCCTGTAATCTACTGACCCACTTTTGATGTCGGTCATTCAGGTCCTTTTGGTTCATGAAATATTTAATGTTGTTATGATTAGTCTTGATTATGAACTTACCCCCAACTAGATATGGCTTGAATTTGGCCAATGCATGCATAATGCCCAACATCTCTCGGTCATAAACTAAGTAACTCCTCTCCACACCTCGAAGCTTCCTACTCTCAAAACCTATCGGCTGCTTCTCCTACATGAGAACTGCTCCTATCCCCTCTCCAGAAGCATCACACTATAACTCAAACGGTTTGGTGAAATCTGGGATAGCAAGCACTAGGCATATAGACATCAAGTGCTTGAAGTGATCAAAGCACCTCTGAGTCCCACCGTTCCATTCAAAGGCTTCCTTCTTTGTTAAATTTGTCAATGGTGCAACTGTCTGAGAGAAACCTTTCACAAACTGTCTGTAGAATCCACAAAGCCCAAAAAACACCTTAAGTCGTGTGAGGTTTGTGGGTGGAGGCCAATCAACAATTGCCTTCATCTTCTCTGGATCCACTCTAACCCCATCAACATTGATAATATGGCCAAGGTAGAGTAATTATGTCATACCAAAATCACATTTTGACTCCTTGGCATATAGTGAGTTACTCTCCAAAATGCTCAGCACCTCCTCAAGGTGTCTCATGTGGTCCTCCCAAGTCCTGCTAAAAATCAATGTCATCAAAGAAAATCAGAACAAACTTCCTGAGATGTTGTCTAAAAATTTGGTTCATACAACTCTAGAAAGTCACAGGTGCATTGGTCAAACCAAAGGGCATCACTAGGAAATCAAAGTGACCATAATGACATCTGAAAGCCATTTTTTCTATGTCCTGGACCCTCATGCGGATTTGATGATACCTGGATCTCAAGTGAATTTTAGAGAAGTAACAGGCACCGTGTAACTCATCTATCCTTGAAATGGGGTACCTATTCTTAATAGTTTTCTTGTTCAAGGCCCTATAATCTATACACATCTTGATTGTCCCATCCTTCTTTTTAACAAGTACAACTGCAGAAGCAAATGGGCTCTTGCTGGGCTGAATATGTCCCATCTCTAGTAGTTCCTTAATGGTTTTTTCAATTTCATCCTTGAGCCTTTTAGGATGATGGTATGGAGTGATCATGATGGGCTTGGTCCCATATTCTAGCTCAATCACATGCTATATGCCTCTATTAGGAGGCACTCCAGATGGTATATCCCCAAACACCTTACTGTGCTTGGATAGGAGCTTCTGTATATCAGGGTGATAGTTGCCCTTCTGCTGTGGTGGGGACTCTAGCATAATAAGGCACTCTACTGCCCACTCAACCTAGGCATGTCTCAAAAGTCTCTCCATCCTCTTCAATGATACCACTTGAGGTCCACCATTTGATATACCTCAAACATATTTTCCTCCCATTACATTCAAACCTCATCTCCATTTTCTTCACATTAACGGTGAATTCCTCTAACCGGCTCATCCAATGCATGCTAAGTACCACGTCTGTGTCCCCAATGCCAACCACATAAAAGTCATCAACCAACTCATAATCACCCATAATGATCTTCAATCCTATTATTTTCCTATTGCATTGCATTTTGGATCCGTCAGCTACCATCACCTTGAAGCCTTCAAATTCTTCTATTTTCAACCCTCTACGAGCTACCAACCCCTCGTCAATAAAATTATGAGTAGCCCATGTGTCAATGAGGGTAATAATGCGATGTCCACCAAGTACACCACGCACCCTGAAAGAACCAACCTTCTAGAAACTAGATAGCTAAGCAATAATACCTCCACTGCCAGTATTGTGCTATGAAGCTCTCTCATCTCCACTATCTCCATGATCAAAAGGTTGATCAGAATCTAAATCGGATGCATCAGATTAGGTCTCCTCAACTGAATAATACTCAATCAATTTGGCCTTAGCCTTGTGTGAACACTTATGCAAGGGATCCCATGGTTCTTTGCAGTGAAAGCAAAGTTTCTCGCTCCGATACTCGTTGAGCTGATCATCAGTCAACCTGTTTGACATGTCCCTATGTTGCTCAACATCTTTATGAAAGGGTTTCTTATCCTTCTTCTTGTCCCTCCTGTGTGGAAACCCCTTGGACTGAAATTTACTCCTCCACACTGATGACTCCATGTCCCAAGCCTTTTTCATGGCCTCTTGGAGTGTAACAGAGTCAAAACCCTTAACCCAACCACGAAGTGGGTCTGATAATCCATTAATGAAGAGAATAACCAACCTACGCTTAGAAATACCTGGGACCATAACAGATAGGTCTTGAAACTCAGAAATATAGGAGTCAACTGAACCACTTTGCCTCAGCTGTGCTAACTCCTTGAACTGTAATTCTGGGCCCTTCTTGTCAAATCTATCAATCAATCTGGCTGTAAACTCCACGTATGAAGTAATCTGATCGTGGCCCAATGTGACCTTCCCATTACTCCACCATTTATGTGCTACCTCCTCCAAATGCAAAGTTGCATACGTAATGGCGTCCTCCTTAGGCATAGGACTGATTTGCAGGTAGTTGTCCAATTTCTGGACCCAATCTCTAGCGGTGGACTTACCCGATCCATCAAAATAAGGAAGTGTCTCTTACTCACCTTTTTTTTGTAACTCCTAGTTTTGAGGTCTACCTCCTCAACGAGATCTATTTCTCATCCTAACATCAGAGTACTCTGCAAAGGTCATCTCTACCCTGAACTCTGCATTAGAAGGTCTCCAATCCCTCAGAATCTCCTCCTGAAACTCCGCTTGTGTGGGATCCTGTTCAGGAACTTGGTTCCTGGGAGCGAAAATGGGTATACCAAGTCTATCACTTGTCGTAAGCTGTGAAGCCCTCCTATGAGTCACTAAGGTCTTATCCTCATCATCTCTGAACCTGTATCTATCACCTTGGTTTTTGTCCCCATTATTCCTGTTCCCCTGGTTCCTATCACCATTGTGTTTATCCCCCACATCATGCCTATTCCTCTCTCCCCCATTGTCTCTGTGCCTATCACTGTCATTGTTCCTGTTTCTATCACCGTCATTATTTCTATTCCTGTCACCTCTAATGTACCTGTTCCTGTCACGATGATTATCCCTGTTATTTTGTCCATCTCTCAACTGCTCGAGGGTATGTGTTATCTCTGCCTGCGATTCCCTGAACTCCTGTCTAGACTCCCTCAGTTCTCTCTCCAATGTCACCGAGCTCTTGGTGAGCACATTCAGGATCTCTCCCAAGCTAGGCTCCTCAACCTCCCTGTCACCCATTTCTTTTGTATGTTATGTAACTAGATGTAGTTCACCTGAAAATGGGTTTGTCCATGAGACTTGGGAATCGTCCTCAGTAGCGACAACCTCTATCTCAAACTCAAATGGATTTACTATGGGTACTGGTTGCTCAGGTTCTTCTAATTGTGGTACCTCTCTTCCCTATGTTCTCTGTGGGTTTTGTGTTCCTGGTCTTGGTCTGAAATCATATCTTCCATAGGCCGCATATCTCAGTTCCAACTTATGCATGTCATGTTTAACACCACATGATGGAAAGATTTTCTGCTCTAATACCACTGTAACATACACCCCACTGTATGTGTTTGCTCTGTGTATATTTTGTTGTGTTTTGTTGGTTTGAGGTTTAAGTTTTCATTGCATGTGTTTGCATGTATGGTTTTTTTCAACAATAACATAGAAAATACAACATATATGGAAAACCCAGAAAAACTAGAATAGATATCAACAAAATAACACCAACCCAGATTGTATTTAGCCAGAACATGAATTACAAGGACATACACATTTTGAGACTTCCAACTTCATATATTCACTGTAGCTGGACCAGCCATTAACATATGGAAACTCATCATATATTATATCAGTAATCAAATGGATATGAACATTAACAATATCAGCAGCTCCTCTAGTCAAAATCAACCCCAACACATAAGGTTTAGACACCAATGAATACCCACTGGAAGCCTCTAAAGTGTACGACTAGTTGTGTGCTTGCATGACCCTGCTAGCTGCATAAATATGTTTCAAACAATTGTTAATGACTAGTTATTGACTCTATTTTGATCTGCAGTCCCTTGCTCAAGATAGGCGACCATGAAGGAGGTTAAAACTCCCACAAACCACACACCAAACTCCCCAATCGATGCTCTAGAGGGTACGACTATACCAGCAAGAGTATGGCCTGCAGATGATGGCTATAATAGCAATAAAATCTCTCCTCAAAGGCACCAATCTCTCACTAATTTCTTTATTCAGACTTGCACATTAAAACTCCCATGAATATCTTCATTTCTTCTTCGAATAAACTCTAAATGACTTTCCTGAATGCACAAGTGAAGCTCCTGTGTGAAGCCTCCTCAAACCCTCTCCTGATGCACTCTTTCATACATGAGGAAAGGCGAATCTGCAAAGGTTTTCATCTCTGCAAATCAAACTAGAAATCCAAGAGCCAAGCTCAAACCCTATGCATGGGCAAAACTCAGTATGAGAGCAAAATATCATAAACCAAGTATTCCCAAATGAAGTCACTTTTGAGTCTTTTATTTGCCTTCCTCTTCCAACGCCCAAGGGAGGGATTTTTAATTTGTTTTTATTTTTAAATCATCACCTTGCACCACCATGAGGGGCGCCCATCCCTAGGAGTGTCATTTTTCAAGTTATAACTTAATATATAAAGTGACTTTATAATATAACTTAAAGTTATATTATATCTCATAAAACCATAAGTTAAATCTTTAATTTAACTTATCTTATATCTATTAATATTCTCAACATCTCGAACCATGAGTTATGTGCCAAGGACCATCCATGACTGCCCTGCCAAAAATAGTAACTGCTCGGCTCATGACTTACTATAAATAGTAAGTCCCTGGAATGACTTCCTAATCACATCCATTAGCCTATGAAAGTTGAATTATAGGCTAACCCTGATCCATTGGAGTGATGAGCTAAGTGGTGGACATTACAAAATGTTAGATAGGTTGAAAGTTTCAAGGTAGGAAGACAAGGAAATCTATGAAGCAATTAGGTCCAAACAACATTAAATGGAACCTGTGTAGTTAACCTTAAATAAAATGAGGAATGCAATCTCAGTGGAGGAGTATCAAGAGAAGGCACATTCACATGTGGAAGAAGCTTAAAGAAGTAAGACTTGCTTTTTTTAGAGTCTTCTAGATTTTTACATATTATAGTGGCATAGGTTTGTCATGTATAAATATCATTCATTAGTAAGTTCCCTCTGCTACTATGATGCTACTTCTAGTTTCCATTCACAATACTCTAGTGGTAAGGCTCTCGATCCAATTTCTTAATTAAATTGCAAGTGAATGAATATTGTAGTATTTTACCATAAATTGGAGGTTCTTGATTTCTCTCTAATTGCTTCATTACATATTTGTCACAATATTGAGATTGACACATTGTAGGAAAGTCAAAGAAGGCTACCATTATTTTAGGCAAGCACCACTTTCTTCTCGTTTGGATAAATTTTGGAGTAATGTTTCCTTCCTTTTTTGGTTTTCCTTATACATTAGGTAGTAAATATATTGTACATTTATTAATTTTTTAGTAGGTTCATCAATTGGAGCAACTCTTGCACTCTAAATGCCAAGTGTTTGGCCTTAAAAGTGTTTTGGAGAATCTATATTTATTTTACAAATTTATTGTCTACCTTTGATAGGATGATATAGTCTTGCACCATTTATCTTGAGAAAAAGAAAAACTCTTTTGAATTTGTATTCCAAATGATAACTTGTATTTATTTTTAGGTAAAAGAAAAATAGAGGCATTAGAAACCAGAGTAACATTATTTCAGTTTCTGATGTTCTTCTAGGTTCAAGGCATTTATTCTTCTATTTTCTAATTATTTTTTTCTTTTTCATGTTAGTGGGTTTATATTACAATAGAATCTAGTCTCTATTTTCCTTTTAGTTTATGGGCATTTTTTCTTACTTTTTCCACTGTTTTGTTTCATAGGCCTTATACGAGAACAATGTCTTTGTATAACATAATTGAATGGGAAGACACTTAGTTTGATGTAAGAATCTTCCATACCAACAATTATACATTAGGAATTGAAAAGAGAGGATTATATTGTTAATTCTCTTAAGAGATTGCATTCTTTTTCTCTGGTTCAAATTTTTAGCTTATCACATCCTACAGATGTGATATGGTCACCTTCAACTCAAGGAAAACAAAACAGGTGATTGCTTTTTGTTATCTTCTGTCAATGAATATATGATTTTAGTACTTTATTTTATTTTTTGTCATTTTCTTGAGCATTTCTCTATTCATCAATTTTAGAGTCATTTTTAAATATGTATCTATCTTTGTAGCTACTGTGGGATATATGATTGTTTTGTAAGTGCAGGCTAGTTGAGAACAAATGTTAGATAGGTTGAAAGCTACAAGTTAGGAAGAGAGGGAAATCCATGAAGTAATTAGGTCCTTGAACAACATTAAATGGAACCTGTGCAATTAACCTTAAATAAAATGAGGAGTGTAATCTCAATGGAGGAGTATGAAGAGAAGGCGCGTTCACATGTGGAAGAAACTTAAAGGAAGTAAGACTTAAACTTTTTTTTAGTCTTCTAGGTTTTTGTTAGAAATGAAGGTAAACAACTATCAATGGAAAACTAATTACAATTGTGATATAGATATTTAACTATGCAAAACCAAAATGGAGATGGTATAAAATCAACACAAAGAAATAATGGAATAGGAGATCAAACACATAACACAGTGTTTACATGGAGAAACCCTTTCGGGAAAAAACACATAAGAAGAGATGCACCAGTTTGTATTAACTTCAATAGAGTTTACAATACAACATTATCAATCTCCTCTTCAGTCTTCAATCCAACATCTCCTGCAATACCCTCAACTCTTCTCATACACAATCGTAATACAATATCCTCATAAAGTGGTTGCCTTCTAGGGCAAGACAAGCCAACATAACCTCTACCGTCAGATCTGTGACTTAATGATGAATGGTCCAGATTTACAATGAGAAAATATATATAAAATGTGGCTTTCTGGGGCATTTCCCCTGGACCCCCACTGGGGCGCATAGCCCCTGAACCCCGCAGGGGGGTACCCCCTGCAACCCCCTCCGGATAACCTACATTTGTTAGGTATCAGGATCAAAAATGCGGCTGAAAACAAGATCATGGAAATTTACAAACAACATTTAAAGGAGTAATTAATTACATAGGATTTACAAGTACCTTAATCCTAACAATTTTTACATATTGTAGTGACATAGTTTTGTAATATGTAGATATCATTCATTAGTAAGTTCCCTTTGCTATTGTGATGTTACTTCTAGTTTCCATTCAAAACACTCTTGTGGTAATACTCTTGATCCCATTTCTTAATTAAATTGCAAATGAATGAATATTGTAGTATTTTGCCACAACTTGGAGGTTATTGCTTTCTCTCTAATTACTTCATTACATATTTGTCACAATATTGAGATTGACACATTGTAGGAAAGTCGAAGAAAACTATCATTATTTTAGGTAAGCACCATTTTCTTCTCATTTGGATAAATTTTGGAGCAATTTTCCTTAGACATCGGGAAGTAAAGATCTTGTATATTTATTGATTTCTTAGCAGGTTCATCAATTAGAGGCGACGTTGCTTTGGTAGTTGTACTGATCCTATTTTTAATCTTTCTCAATGAACAGAAGAAATCCCTCCACTACCAGGGACCTTCTTAATGATTTCACAAAACACAAAGGGAGCGACATGGAAGAAGGTAAGTTGGGGCATATAATTGGCAATTTGCCAATCTTTTTCTTATGAAGAACTTCAATAGACCACAAATTTCTTCAATGAAAAGAACAAACTTGCAGATGGAGAGTTTAGTGCTATCTATTTGGGTAAACTCATTGATAAATGAATTCTAGCATTAAAGAAGCTATATCAACAAAACTTTGAACAATTTATCAATGAGGTAGGGATCTTTGCCAATACGAATCGTCCAAACCTTGTCTAGGTGATTCTTTTTGGGTGAGGTGGCGACTCAATATTATAATATATTTTCTTTTCAAATCAAGACTATTGACACCGTCAATTGAGTCCTCTTGTCTGGTTGATTTACAACTCTAAATTAAATGTTAAGAGCAAACAATTAGAGGTGTTATATTTAGTCTTCAACTCTAAATTTAATTGTTTAAGAGCAATCTCTATTATTACTAAGCTTGGGGATGGTGCCTTCCAATCAAAGCAAATTATCTTTTCCTATTTCTAAATAGTTGCACTTCAACATAGTTCCAGTGTGCCACATTGTTCTTGTAAGTTGTTCATAATTTACATAATAATGGTAAGTAATGGAGCTTGAACCTATATTGTGTCTTACCCACATGGTGGAGATGCAAAGGCATAGTAGAGTGGGCAACCCAACACTTTCTTTCATGTGCAATGGTAGTTTATAAAATGAGAAAAGGTCATTATACACTAGTTAATTAAAATCATGTTTCCATAAAATCTCTTCCACATGGAATGCAAGCTTCTAGAATCAAGTATAAAATAGCTTTGCTTTTAAGTTATTATTCCATGTGTATTTGTTTGAACCAACTACTTGGTTCATGAGTGAGAATAGACTTAATTAGTTTAACATTGTAGCAACATAAGATGGGTGTATGAATGCCAAATATTACTTTGATTAAATCAAGCGATTAAAATCTAGTATTTAATATCCATAATATGCAATAAGCACAGGCAATGTTAACTTAAATATTATAAATCCACAGTTCAGTCAAATTTGTCCAAATCAAATGGTCTATGCTTCAACTCTCTAAATATGCCGCTCACTATTAAACAATTGCATTATAGCCCGATGTTGACACATTATTTTCCAATATCAGTAACATATTCATTTGACTTCGTTAAATATTTGAAACTAGTGGATGGTATGAAAGTGCACTACCTTTTCATTGACAATGGGCTTCAAAAGCAATAATTGTATGTAAAATTTCAAACATATTGCAACAACATAGACCAAGTATTAGCAACATTTATTATTACCTATTTCTACTTTCAAACATTTTGCAATGGCATGGACTAGTTGTTATGTGATACTTGTATATGCAATCACTTTTTACATTTGTAATAGGATAAACATATAGGATGAAGTTCCCCAATAGTAATACAATGTCAAGAGTAGTACAATGTTAAAGAATATTTGTACACATAAGATTCTTATTTTACAAATGAAAACACTTATATTAGATAGTTACTATATTTTATATAAAGTAAAATAGGTTTTCTTATATTTATTAATGAAAGTATTTATGATTTTTTTATATGACATTGATAAACTCTCATGTGTTCATATAAGGGTCTCCTTTGACAAACATTTGGTCATTTGTTAATTTATGTGTGAAATAATTATTAACAAAATATAGTATAAATATGTTGCAACACTAAACCCCATAACTACAACTACCTCCTAACAATAGGACCCCACCCAACTATACTTCCTCAAATGAAATGAAGATGACCATAACTCAATTGAGGATGAGATCACACCAACTTGGATGTGCGATGGGTAGGTGGGAGATCCCAAAAGAAAGGTGGAAGAGAAAATATCTCTTTTTTGCACATCGAGCAAGGTAGAGACAAAATGACATTGTATGATGAAATGTTTCACATATAATGACATATAAGCTAGCTAGCTTGACCCCTGCAAAAGATGTCTATGTCTACCATATTCAAAGAAGAATTTGTTGAAAAAAGTAGGGAGTTTCTGATCAAAATCCACAATAGGTGATTGAGCTTTAAAAGAGCAGTAGAGATTCAAACAAACTCAACTAACTGATTTTTTTTTCAAACAACGACTCACTTCATTAATTTTTATTTTTATTCTTGAAGTCTCATAGACTATTTTGGTATGGTGGACGTTATTAAAATCTCTACCTATTTATCCATAAGAACCATATTACACTCCCTTCTCTTCTCCATTCCTATGAGGAAAAATCTAAACAAAGGAGAATTTTGTGAATTTAGAAGTCAAATCTCTTTTAACCTTTAAATTAACAAACAACTCACCAACTATTTACTTTTAAGGAGCCCATATTTTGTTTGGTAAAGTTTTGCCTTGAAAGAAGATAAAGATAAATCTCATTGCCCCCAATTTCATTTTAAAGTAGGAGTAATAATAATTTTACACTACCTTCTCTTTTCCATTCCTACTAAGAAAAGCCTAAACAACCGGAGAATTAAGAGAGAGTGTTGTGGATTAAATTGTGAAGCAAAAACATACACAGTTTAATCCAAAAGCACTCTCTCTTATTTCATGGCTGTGGGAAACTCATATGCTATAACTGGGGAATTGTTTGTAAATTTAGAAGTCAAACCTTTTTAACCTTTAAATTAACAAACAACTCACCAACTATTTACTTTTAAGGAGCGGATATTTTGTTTGGTAAAGTTTTGCCTTGAAAGAAGATACCTAAAAATAAATCCCATTACCCCCAATTTCTTTTTAGAGTAGGAGTAATAATAATTTTACACTACCTTCTCTTCATAGGATCTCTTCTCCATTCCTACGAAGAAAAGCCTAAACAACTGTGAAGCAAAAACATACACAGTTTAATCCAGAAGCACTCACTGTCTCTTATTTCATGGCTGTGGAAAACTCATGCCTACTATAACTGGAGAATTGTTTGTAATTTAGAAGTCAAATCTCTTTTAACCTTTAAATTAACAAACAACTCACAACTATTTACTTTTAAGCAGCCAATATTTAAATTAACAAACAACTCACCAACTATTTACTTTTAAGCAGCCGATATTTTGTTTGGTAAAGTTTTGCGTTGAAAAAAGATACCTAAAGATAAATCCCATTGCCCCCAATTTCATTTTAAAGTAGGAGTAATAATAATTTGATGGGGTTTAACTAGTTCTGTGACATCACTAGCAGGCCAGATTGAGGTGACAACAAACATGAAAGCTATATAATGCATTGACTTAAGCTGCTTATATAATGCTTTGGTAAAAGGCCGTTTTAGACAAAACCATGGTGGGGAAGAGCGGTTTACGGGCTACAGTATTTTGCGTGAGGATTTGAGTGGGCTACGAGGGTTTGGTCACACTCGTACGCAATTCAGACGGCACCGTGCATTTTTCTGCGCTCGCCACATTAGCAGTTTCTCAAATATAAGGGTTGACTTTGCCGTACCGCCCTTTTTTAGATTAGTTGGCTTCTGTAGAGGAGGAGGAAAAGACGAGGGTTTGAAGTTTGGATGGATGGATGAGGGTTTCAGAGCTCATCAGTTGTGAGAAAGATGTCGTTCAGAAGCATTCTGCAAGACGTGAAAGATGGAATTGGAAGCATTTCGCGCAGGGGTTTGGACAGGAAGTTGTCCTACAGTCTCAGATGCCGATCGCAGAGCGCGGTTTACGACAGCAATTATAAGAATAGCGTTGTTTTGCAGCAAAGCCCGTGGGCAAACATGCCGGCAGAGTTGCTGAGAGATGTGCTGCTGAGGATCGAGGAGAGTGAGGGAGTCTGGCCTGCTAGAAAGGATGTCGTCGCCTGTGCTGGGGTTTGTCGAAGCTGGCGCCTCATTGCTAAGGAGATTGTCAAGACGCCTCAACTCTGCGGGAAGCTTACTTTTCCTCTTTCTCTCAAGCAGGTCAAATTTTTTCTTTTTCTTTTTATCTTTTTCATCAGGTCAATGTTGCTTTCCCAACTTCAAATTCTCAATTGAAGTTATTTTAGGCACGTTTACCAGGCTGTGGTAGATTAGGGAACCACGAAGCCATGGCTGACATCCACGGCTCAAAAGTAAACAGTGTGCAATGTATTATTTGGGGATTTTGATGTTCCAAATAACAAACAACGTGCCGGCTGTTTGAGGTCAAATTTTTTCTTTTTCTTTTTATCTTTTTCATCAGGTTAATGTTGCTTTCCCAACTTCAAATTCCCAATTCCTAGCAATGGTGAAATGAAGTTATTTTAGTCATGTCTACCAGGCTGTGGTAGATTAGGGAACCACGAAGCCATGGCTGACATCCACGGCTCAAAAGTAAACAGTGTGCAATGTATTATTTGGGGATTTTGATGTTCCAAATAACAGACAATGTGCCGGCTGTTTAAGGTCAAATTTTTTCTTTTTCTTTTTATCTTTTTCATCAGGTCAATGTTGCTTTCCCAACTTCAAATTCTCAATTCCTAGCTATGGTGAAATGAAGTTATTTTAGTTATGTCTACCAGGCTTTGGTAGATTAGGGAACCACGAAGCCATGGCTGATAGCCACGGTTCAAAAGTAAACAGTGTGCATGAAGTTATTTTAGTCATGTCTACCAGGCTTTGGTAGATTAGGGAACCACGAAGCCATGGCTGATATCCACGGCTCAAAAGTAAATAGTGTGCGTGTATTATTTGGGGATTTTGATATCCCAAATAACAAACAACGTGCCGGCTGTTTGAGGTTTAGCTCTTTCCTTTGTTGAGTGCACAAAGGACAAATCAAGGGCAACGAGATCAAATTTTTGTGCTGTAGATTATGCTTGTCATTGTTAATTTTCATTAGAAAAGCTCGCTTCTTCACGGAGAGCAGCCATGGTATCAAACCCCAAGATATTGATGCAGGACAGTTGCTGACCAAGTGCCGTTTGGTCCTTTGCTGTAGATTTACTTTTAGTAGTAAAATAACACCGTGGGGGTAACCTTTGCCCTGCATTCTAGTAACTACTGGATTGCACCCAGATGTCTGTTTGTAGTTTAGTTGGTCATTTGGTGGGAATTTGTATTTAGAAGCGAAATAACAACACGGGTTGAATCTTCACTGAATACAGTCTGTAATTACTACTAAGTAGTTTGGACATATATATTTTTCAGCATCCTAGGCCTTATGGTACACGTTGGTGGGAGGGTTGTAGTAAAGTCCCAGAAATTCTGCATAAATTCAAGGCCAAACACTATGTATCTTTCATGGGAAAAGAAGAAATGATTGCAGAGAGTCTGTCGGACAACTCCATTTAAAATAATGGAGTACGGTATACACTCTTATCTTTACTTGCATTAGCAAGTCGCATTTGAAATCGTTAATATTTTGGAGGAGCTTATCAAATGTGTACTGCTAGAACACCAAATGGTTTCAGTTGTTGGAAAACATGGAGCACCACTGGACGGGCTCATTGTGTATGACAGTTACATTGATTATGCTTTGCTCTGATTATATGGGCAGACATTTTTCAAAATGAAACCATATTGAAGTTTGATATCCATAAGTTCCCAAAGGAAGTCAATATCGGCGAACGGGAGCAATCAAATCAGAGGCCATTCCTCTAGTAGTGGCAACGTAAGTCTATAAATTAAGTACTGATAGAATTCGAAGCACCCAGAAATATTCGTAACTAGAGAAGTAGTTATCATGACATCAAACACAATTTGTATAACTTTCAAAATTAAGATGTCTTCCCCATACAACTTAAACGTAAAATGCTTTAATGTATTTGTTGCTTAAAATAGAAGGAATTTTGTTATACAAGATTGTAAGTTGACATGACAATCAGATTTGAAGTATCCAGTGCCATTTGGTAGGTGGATCGATTTGTTAAAGTGAAAGATTTGAATTGTTGCAACACCACTATGTTATACAATTTACACTAAAATTCAGATGGAAATTCAAAGGAATAAATTTTAATCCAGTAACTGGGATAAGAAACTGAAATTTTTCTGCTCTATTATCCATCCCATCCATAATTTTTGTCAACCATTCTATCATCACAAATACACATCTTGTACTGAACATCAAAATGCCCTCCAAATGAACTGTGAATTATATATTTGTATCTCAAACTCAGGATACATACGAAACTTCTCTATAGTTCTCATTGAGTTCCAAGGCATTTAGAGTGTTCTAGTCTTTATGGGGCATTTTGGAATGCTCCACCTTTTGTGAGCCTCAAAGAAGATGCTAAATGTGATCATACGCTTGAATATGGATGCTTCTAATATGATTATGACCTTGAGTTTGGGTGTTTAAATCTTCAGGAAAAGGAGGGACTTACCTATGAAACGCTGGTCTTTCACCCTTTCTAGGAAAATTTGCAATTATGCATCATTGTACCGAGGTGTAAAGTGTAATACCAGGAGACATTGAATAATATTCCAGTATATTAAATTATATCTTATAATCATTCAACTGGGGGAATTTTCCACAGAACTTTCAAAGAATATGCTGAGGAAGATGGAAAATAAATTAAAATGATATAGCATAAAGTCATCTTAAGTTCTGTGGACAATTTGGAGGAAAATAAAACTTGGACAGTTGTGTGGAGTGCAATCTTAATATTAAAGATATTGCAGCAAGTGGCCAATTTATGATATCATAAAAAGGATTCATTGAAATAGTATAGCTTTTAAGATACTTTGTGGTCTAGACTCTACATCTAGGAATCTCTTTTAGCTTCTTCATTAGACTACCAAGGGGTTCTTTCTTTTGGAAGCTCATAATGCTCTCTTGATGCATCATATTTACTTGTTTGCTAGCACCTGTCAAAGGCAGTATATTATAGCAATTGATTTGTTCTAACTTTTAATTAAAGAACACACTATGAACCAACCAAAATCGATATTATAAAATTCTCATAAAGTTTAATGTAATGTCTATAAACCGAACCAACAATAAGACACTTTTTCTTGACAAATGTTCCCTAAATCTTGGGCATATATAGGGTTAATCTACATTTAGCAAATTTATTGTGAATGATGTTATTTCTACAAGCAAATTATTTTTACAAACTAAATAAACTATATTAGCAAATTAGAATCAGGTGCTAGACACTACGTGGCACTTGTTCAATGATTTAGAAAGGACCAGATAAGTTCATTTCCGGCGAGGAAATGGAGAGGGCCTAATAGCTAACCCTTTTCTTATTGTGGAAACTGTTCCAGTTATTATTTATTTTGCTTATCATAACTCTCATTCATATGGTAGTTCATTGGTTTTGGCCTATGTTACCTTGAGTTTTGGGGATTGACATAAAGGCACAGGCTGATGTGGCAGTTGTAAAAGATTTTTAAGGTTTCATTATGATTATAATGAATATTTGGTTGCATTTGGCATGGTAGAGTTAGTTACCAGTTTCTGGTTGTTCACAAATTTTGTTGGATTCATATTTGTAGATATATTTTAAAAAGAATAGTTATTTAGTTTTTGGGGAGACTAGGATTGGCTGGGTTTTAAGGGGGAGACTAGGATTGGCTGGGTTTTAAGGAAAAGACTGATACTCCTCAAGAAGAAGCAGAGGAGGTGGAAGCTTGAGCGATGTAAACTCCACATCTTTTTGTTTCAGACATCTAACTCTAAAGTTGTTGTCTATATTACTTTTCTGTGCTATTGCAAAACATGGATCCTCTGTTGAATGTGTGGAACTCTGTTATATTATATATTGAATTTTCTTATATGAAATTAAAACAATTTCCTCTGCTTTGATTACCTGCTGCATTTTTTCAGAATGTGTTATGTTCTATTTTTTCTGTGTTCCGGACTATTAGGTATTGCTAAATATTTATAGTTGCAGGCTGAGGGGTTTTCCTGGGTTGCTGCATTCTTCAGGGTGTCAAGGTTTCCTGATTTGGAATGAACAGATAAGATTTCTATAGACAGGGCGGCCTCAAAGATGGAGGCAGAAGGACAAGTTTTTGGATGGCCAGAGAGGCCGTCGAAGTTTCAAGGGATAGTGGGAGTCAGGGATAGGAGACCCACATAAAATACAAGAAAAGTATAGGAATATAAAAAGTTATAGAATTCTCTATATAGTGAATATGATAATCACAAGCAAGTACATGATGTGCCATATTGTTTTTCAATACTAAAATTCTAAATTCTAAATAGAAGAGTTATTGTTTTTCATAATATTTTTTGAAGTTTGTTTCATTAGTGAGATTCATGAAACAACATACTTATCCACTTGGAGATGTCAAAAGCACTTGACAGGAGAAATTGGCGACTGATCTTGGGGACAATGAATTTTTTTTAATGAATGCAACATGTTTACCAATTGTCAATGGATTAGAATTTGCATAAACACACCATCTTTTTGTGTTGATTAATTGAATCCCATGGTTGTCCCTATCTAATTGGAACTTAGATAAGGAGAGCCTATGCCACTCTATCTGTTCATAATGACGACACACGTTTAAGCAGGGTGTTGCAGAGAGCAAAGGAGGAAAATAATATGGCTTGGTAGCAACAGTGCAAAGAAGAGGATTCACCAATCTACAGTTTGTTTATGACATACTATCATTGTCCCCAGTGCTTATAAAAGAAGTAGAGGCAATAAATAACATTTTGAAGCTATATCGATAATGCAAAATAATGCAGATAAATCCCAGACATTCTTCCTGAAAACCTTGACAAGGAGGAGAAGGGTCTGATTACTCATAGTGGAATTCAAACCAGGCACATATCCAACCAAAACTTTGATATCCACTATTTCAAAAGGTTCACAAAATGGCAAATTGAAGCGAGCTAAGAAACAGAATGCATGCTAAGCTAAATGGCTTGACTACAAGATGGCTGACATTGACAGGTAAGAATAGAATTGATTAAAACAGTACTGCAAACAATCTGATCTGCTTGAACTACTTCCTTTGCTTATAGCAGTTCAAGTCATTGGTGTCTGATGTAGTTTCTTCTGACAAAGGTTTATCAGATCAGTTCAAATATCCCTTATTTTCTCGGGACATAATAATGAGGCCAATGGAATTAAGAGGAATAATTGTCACCGTATCCTGGTATCCAAATAGTGTATATTTTATTAGCAATGTAGAATGCATGATAATTGTAAACAGGATTGGAGCATACTGCAAAAGTATATGCCAGAAGTACAATCAGATGACATATTCATGATGGACATTGCAGTGACAGGACCCTATATCACGGAACAAATGAGAGAAGGTATCTAAAAATTAAAGTTAGTTTATAAGGTATAACAGATGGCAAGAAAGCACATAAGTGGACTGATAGATGGAGCAAATATTAGGTGACACAATGGGGCCTTTCCTGTTTGCAGACGAGAAAGGTTTTAAACTTTTTTCTAGCGGTGGGCCCTTTTTCTGTCGTATGTGGTTGGGGAACTCCCCAGGTTGGCAGTGCTGCATTAATTCTAGGTGTGGCTGCTGTGGTAGCACACACTGGGAATGACAATCTCTGGTGACAACTTGGAAATCCTACCTGCTGGTGGAGGTTCAGATTTGGGTGTACTTAAAAAAACAGGTGCAAGCATTTGACCTGAGTGTCACCAGCTTTAAATCAAAATAATGAAAAGCTGAGTGATAATCCAAAATAAAAGCTTTTTCAATGAGGGCTGGAAGTGAAAATTTTGTTGAAAATAAGGGAAGATTATAGAGGCCACAATCAAAATTATGACAATCTTAGAAAATGGGAGTTCTTGATTTTTAGATATTTAGAATGATCAAAACAATTCCTCAATTATAAAATTGACAGAAAAAAGCTCAAAAGAAGATATATAGGCTCAAGCAAAGAAAAGGATATTATTAGGTGGAGTCCATGGAGTACTCATTATATTGGAGAATATTCAACGAAGGAGGAATTTCAATTCCTCATAGGTTAGAATGGTACATGGATACAAAGGCAAATTTGGTGGAGATAGATTAGACTCATTAGATTAATATTCAGAGAGGGATGCAAGTTTGGGAATGACTAGGGAATAACAAAGGTTGGTTTATATGAATCATACTCCAGAAACAAATCCCAAAATCGGAAGTACTAGAGAGAGGATGGAAGGGTCTAACTATTTATGTACTTAGCAAAAAAGTAGAAGAAACGAATTTGGCAGCACAAAAATGTGTAAGCTGGTATGAAATAAAGGATCTAAGATTTTGTCATTCAGTAGGCTTGATTAAATTGTGGGTCCCAATCTTCATATATAAAACATGCTGTCAGTTTACACCATACTTTGTGTGTTGAAATATGTGGCTAGAACAAATCTTAAGTAATGAAAGTAAATCAGCAAATCCAGGATCTCATAAACTTAAAAAGCACAGTTGAACTCACAATAAAAAGGACCCCTTTTGCGGTAATGAGTTCCTTTAGTTATGCATTGCATAAAATTTAACATTTAGCATTCCATATAATTTAGCATTTCTTAGTGTGGTTATCCTTGCCAATCTTCGTAGTTTCCATAGGTTAAAGCAGGTCTGACCATCTCCTTTCTTTCCTTTAATTTTGACAGAGCTAGCATCCAAAATGCAGGAGGTGGAGGTATAATAAGGGATTCTGAAGAACAGATCAGTAAAACTCTTCTACCAAATAGGTGATAGTACCAATAAAATTAGAGAGAGGCCTCTGAATTGTGTGAAGATCTAAAAATGAAAGGGTACTAAGAATTCCCTTGCTAATGTAGAAGTGTGGTCCAAATTAATAATCAATAAAATAAATAAAATAATCAATTCAAGGGTTAAAACATGGAAGGTGAGGAGTTCATTATGTTTACTTCATCAGGAAAGGGGTTTCAAAGATAAAAAAAACCACAGATTTCAATCTGCCAACTTGTCCTTGGCAAAAGTCCTTCACAATTTTATTTATGAAGCTAAGATTACAATTGATAGCACATCTATGAATCTCCACCTTAATTTGAGTCAAGTTTGGGAATATCGTAGACATTAATAGCAAAGAAACCAGATGGATTTCAAGTTTAATTTAAATAGGATTTTTTTATAACTCTTATAGTGGGGTTCCATGTACCTACTATTTTCCTTTTAGCAATGACTGCGCAAAAATTTTAAGAGCTTTTTTTGGGTTAGTAGTCCCATGATTTTTATTTATTTTTGCTTATCTGTATATCTTTTTGTTTTCATGTAAATATGCAAAAAATCTTTGTGTTTTCATTTGAATTTGCCATTTTTGGAAGTAAAATTTGGAGGGAAATTTTAAAAAGGAGAGAAGGAAAATGTGCAATCCTGTGGCACATTTTTGATTAAGCAGTGGTTGCATAATTTCAGCCCCACTGTATTCACCCACAACTAAAATACTAATTCCTAAATTATAGCTGCTCCATCATGCTAGGAGAATATTGTGTATTATACATTATGCTTAAATTTTTTTCCATGAGACCACTTGTTTCTCAAAAAATTAAGTAGCAAGCAGCTGTATGGGACCATTAGGTGACTATCTAACTTTGCCTCAATAGGTTGCCAATACATCTGCATCTGAGTGGAATTGTAGTACATACTCCTTCATCCACTCGGTAAAGTGCAACTGATTGGCATCAAAAAAGGTTAGAGGAGTTACTATATATGCATTCCAACTTGCGCCTTCCTTTGCACAAAAAAATCAACTACGAGGGGCAACAAAGTTGTAGAGTGTAGCTAAGTCACATGGTATGAATTTGAATTCGGCAAGGATGAAATTCGGAATAAATTCGGCAAGGAGAAATTTGGAAAAAAAATTCGTGATTAAATTTGCCTTAGCATAAATTTGATTTCTTTTAAATATAAATAATAAATACACAAAACATTGCTAAATAGATGCCACATTTATAAACCATAGTAAACTTTAAACCATAAGAAACATATGAAATCATGATTGCCAATAGCTTCTGCATTATTGAGTGTTTATTATTATTTTATTATCTTTAACAAACAAAATAAAAAAAATACTAAATTTTATTTTAAAAAACATAAAAATAAAATAAAATAATCAGTAATTTTAATTTTAGAAAACATATTAAAATATATATTTTAATTTTAAAAAACAAAATAAAAGAAATTTTATTTTAAAAATATAAAAATAAAAATATATTCAATCTTATTTTAACTTTTAATGAATGTAAATTTTATTTATAAAACTTGAAAAAAAAAACAAAAAACAAAATATAATAGATATTAAATTGTATTGAAAGAAACCTAAAAGCTAAAATGCACAGGCGTGTTAGTGTTCCTGCAACAGCAACTGCAACTGTGCCAGCTGCCCCCTCACGAGCTCACGAACAAGCAGGTCGGGTTTGCAAATGGAAGTGTGGCGCGGAAAGAATAAAATGACAAAGTTTGATGAAGGTTTTAAAGTGAAAAAGAAAATACCTTACGAATTTCCAGTGAATGTAAACGAATTTCATAGGTTTTTAAAAATCCGCCGAATTTTGGCCAAGAAATATTGGCCGAAATTCGGCGAATCCTGTGACAGAGGAGTTTAGTGCCACCGTATAGTGACTTTGGTTGCTTTTGCTTATTAACAATTTTCATTTTTTGAAGAGTCAGATAGCTACCATGCTTTTAATGCTAGTGGCAATCCTTGTGGTTCTTCTAATCTACCTACATCATCTAATGTCAATTATGATGATGATGATCTTTATGAAGATTCATATGACACTGATTGCTGATTTTTTTATTTTAATATTGAACAATGAATATCTATCAGGGCATTTCAAGTTTGACAGATTGATATTGAAGTATTTTTAAATTTTATGGTGGTTTTGTTTATTATAAATTTATATGCATGCTATTTGGTATTTTGAACTTAATTCCCATTTTTAGGCTGCAAATATGTATATACTTATGATTTTTATATGTTTTCTGTATGGATAAAAATGAACCCAATCCCTAAAGATTTTGCTGTAATAGTGTACGCTACCCCCCCTACCTGAACCCAAACCTGAACCGGTAACTTTGAAATATTTTAATAAAAGATTTTTCATGTTTTCTTAGAAGGCCGCAATAAAGTCAAATTGACTTATTAGCTTTTAGGCAAGGGCCTGCTCGGTATAAGTTAGTATTATAATTTGGGGGCCATGAGAGTTGTATGGTCACAAAAGTTATCAAAATCAAATGATTCTTGCATCAAGGATTATCAATCTGATGTTGCACATCTCTCATTTTTTGACACTTATAAAACAAAGGCAGAAGGTTTGAGACTCAAGATGTAATGGTATGGTTATCTCTTGGAAGGACAGCTCAAAGTATTTCTAATTGAGTGGATTACATCTGGTATGTGGGGATGTACTAACAATAACAAGTTCCATTTCCTTGTTCATGCCTTTAAATATTTGATTTTCATTTATATCAATTGTTGGAGTGAGGAGATAGTTGTTTCCTCTTGCATTTCAATTTCCAATTCATAGTTAGGTGCACCTTTTTAGGTGGATGGCTATAATGTAGCCTTGATATAAGTTTGTATAGGTGCCAAATGACATTTTAGGGTGAATAAAATTACTCATCATTTTGGTGTACTTGACAAGGACCAAGGTTCCATTTGCAAGGAGATATTTTGTTCTTGTGTTTTTGTTTCAAGTAGCATGCTTTCATTTTTAGTCAGGATTGATGCAGAAGCATCTTAGGGGTCCAACTATCAACATCAACCAAAATAATGTTTGGTGTTGCAATTTTGGGTTTTTAGTGGTCTAATCTTGTGTTTCTAGGTGCAAGAGATCTCTACTATAAAAAAATTTAAATTCAAATGTTTTCCCTCTCAATTAGACGTTCACCTTTGGTTGCAATGTTGGAAGGCCCCATTTGACACTTGTACACTTGTTCATGACACCCCGCAGAATGAAGAGTGACATTCTGCAGTCAATTTACATGTTTGACCTTAATTTGCATGCCATTTTCCTTGAATGAGGTGCCCATGTGTGGAGGAATTCACAAATTGAGGGGAATCTTGCTTGCCTTATCTTAATTGTGATGACTAGGTGGGAGTTATATTTTCCTAGTCTTTGCTCTGACCTTGAGAATGGCGCCACATCATGAAGGAGTTACATTGGCTTGGATTTGGATTTCCCTTTATGAAGCTTATGATTTTGGTGCCACACTTGTTGAGGTGCATATAACCCCTTCTTGAGATTTGAAAATATTAGCTTCTAGGAGACAGTAACAAGGTGATGGAAGGAGCTAGAGTTTATTCTTTGCTTGCAAGTCATCAGGAGCTCATATGAGAGAATTGGGGAGTAACCAGAAGAGTTGAGACTGAGGACTGAGGTTCCAATTGCAAGGAGATATTTTGTTCATGTGTTTTTGTTTCAAGGAGCACGCTTGAGTTTATTCTTTGCTTGCAAGTCATCAGGAGCTCATCTCATATGAGAGAATTGGGGAGTAACCAGAAGAGTTGAGACTGAGGACTGAGGTTCCAATTGCAAGGAGATATTTTGTTCATGTGTTTTTGTTTCAACTAGCACGCTTACATTTTCAATTAGGATTGATGCAGGAGCATCTTCGGGGTCCAGCCATCAGCATCAACCAAAACTATTTTTGACAAATTGCCATGTTTAACAGGGGACTAGGGACCATTTGCAAGGAGACATATTGGATTATTGCTTAGTCAATTGCCATGTTTGATAGGGACCAAGGTTCCATTTGCAAGGACATATTTTGTTCTTGTGTTTGTGTTTCAAGTAGCGTGCTTTCATTGTTAGTCAGGATTGATGCAAAAGCATCTCAGGGTTCTAGCCATCAACGTCAATCAAAAATATTTTTTGGGTTGCAGTTTTGGGTTTTTAGTGGTCTACCTTGTGTTTCCGGGTGTAGGAGGCAATCTCTATTCGTTAAAAATTCAAATTTAAATATCTTCTCATTTGGACGTTCACCATTGGTTGGAATCTTGGAAGACCCCATTTTACACTAGTACACTTGTTCATGACACCCTGCAAAAGTTGAAGTGACATTATAAGGGCACTTGGGATGGTGGGCCTCTTGCATGTTTAGTCAATTTGCATGTTTGACCTTCATTTGCATGCCATTTTCCTTGATTGAGGCGCCCTTGTGTGGAGAAGTTATAAATTGAGGGGAACCTTGCATGCCTTGACTTAACTGTGATGATTGGGTGGGAGTTATATTTGCCTAGTCCTTGTTTTGACCTTGAGGATGGTACCTCATCATGAAGAAGTTACATTGGTTTCTTTCATGAAGCTTATCATTTTAGCGCTGCATTTGGAGAGTTGTATAAAACCCTTCATTGAGATTTGAAAATGTTAGCTTCAAGGAGAGTGACAGGGTGTAGGAAGGAGATAGAGTTTCTTCTTTGCTCACATGAGAGAACTGGGGAGTACCTAGATGAGGGGAGACTGAAGAGGAATCATATTTGAAGTTGTTTTTTGCAGGGATGTTGCTGCATTTGAAGAATTGAGTTTTGTGTGGTTTTTTCAGGTTGGAAAGCCAAAATTTTCACATGATCGTATAGAGTTGTAAATCTTATTGTAGGATTTGATTGATTGTTGGGCTGTATTTTATGTGTATGGTCAGCAAATAAAGCAATCAAGGATTGCATATGGGTTGAGAGATTGCGAGTGTTGTTTGGGTGTGCTAGAGGTGTGAAAACTGTTATAGATTGCTTTCAACTTTGAGCAATGAAATCCAATGATTTGTATATGTTGTGCTTAAAATTGCCAAATGTATGGATGTGTGTTTTTTGATTTTTATATCAGATTTTAATCAGCAAATTGTTGTGTTTTTATGGGTTTTTAAGTGTGTTTATAAATCAGCAAATGGGTGTGATTGTTCTGATTTAAATTTTGGTTGTCAGGTTGGGTGTTGTGATCCATTCAAGGGTTTCATTGGTAGGTTGAGTTGGGTCTTGTTTCAGTTATGAGGGTGTGATTTGGAAAGGGATTTGTGTGGGAAGTTCATCTCATTGTCAAAGTTTGTGGGGTTATGTGGTCTAGTTGCAAGAAAAAGGCTGCCCTTAATTGGGTGGCCTATCCTTGGCTGCATCAAGGATGATTCAGAGATAACATGGGATGGTAGCAATTTTAGGTTCTGGTACAGAATACAGGGTGCACAAAGTTGTGAATATCCATGGAATGACTTGAATCTGTTGTTTTCTATTTGAATTTGAATTTCATTTTCCTTTAAGTGGTTGCATTTCGTTGTTTGAACCTGACTTGTTTTTCTGCATTGCATACAGGTCATTCAGTGTTTAGGCTGTGCCTTGGACAAATTTCCTGAAAATTTGATGTTGCAATTATTTTTTGACTTTTTTTTTTCAAATTTACTTTTGTTCAACACATTGAGGGTACATGGGAAGCAATGAATTCTCAGCATGGGCTTTGCTCCTAGGAATAGTTCATGTAGAGAATAAATGAAAATGAAGAGACACGATAACTAATCTTAAAAATAATTAAACACTTAAAAATAATTAGTGCTAGGCACTTAATCATTAATTATGAAGAAAAGAATAAGTGATAGGTAATTGGTCCTCTATCTCTTGATGTAATGAGATTTCAATCTCTCATCATTCATCCAGATGATGGGACATGAAGTGTGGTCTGAAATGTTTTATTTCAATTTTCATATTCAATAATTTCTAAAAATATTTCCTCAAATTTTACAAATTATTTATCCATGATGGTCTTTCATAGATCGAAGGTATATTGCAATGTACTCTAAATCTGGGGGAAGAATCTAGCAGCAGGTTCAGGAGGCTCATGATTTACGAGGAAAGCAAGGAGATGCATAAGTATTTTTTTGTGGAAAAACATTTACGCCATGCATGACAGAGAAAGCTTAATGACATGTCCCACTAAACTAATTTGTATATGCAGATATCTTGGACACTTTACAGAGAACTACCACAAAGTTGATTACCATAGAAATGTTTTATATTAAATTATTAATATAAGTTTCATTTCACTGAGCTCTTTATAGGCCTGAAAGCCTGATAGACTGTACTGTTAAAAAATAAAAATTAAATTAATTATTTTAGATCTATTCCTTGTTACCTAAAAGTTTTGTTCAGTTATGGGTTGGTTTCTATGATTTTCAAGAATTGTCCTGTTATGGTAATCAGTTATGAGCAAATGTTAGCAAATGATCAGTTGTATTATTTTTGCTTTCAGAAGAAAAAATACAGCTGGTCTTGTTTATTGAATTAAAAATTATGTTCTTGCTTTTTATTTACAGCCTGGACCAAGAGACTCTCTGATACAGTGTTTTATAAAGCGGAATAGGGCTACATGTACTTATCATTTATATTTGGGCTTGACTCCAAGTAAGATTTCAAGACTCTGCCTCTGATTGATTTGTTCTAGTGGTTAGTTTAATTTCTTTATATGTGGTCAGGTGTTTAACATTATATATACTATTCTGCTGTTTGTATTTTCATTCATGGCAGTGCTATAAACAAAATAATAAAGCCTAGGTTTGTTGAAATCACTAGTTTTAATTCAAGCCATCCAAACTTAGGTTGCTTTTTAGATCTTAGAGTTGGTTTGGAAGGCATATGTGAGATTTCTTTTCCACGAGCAAAAGAGTAAGTTAGGTTCACACTTGATGATAAAGTAAGGAAACAGGCATAAGGGGATTAAGGTTGGTTCATCAGTTTTATAGGATAACGGGGTTATATCATTCTGAATTGAAGTACTTAGTACATAATTACCATTTTGTGATTGTTAGTTTAAATGGGTACAAATGCCAGTATTTTTAACTTATTCAAGGAAACAAAACTCTCTATGCCCCAAGGCACTATGCAAATTACTTCTGCCAGCAGCAAGAAATTCTTTTATTTCTGCAAGGGGAGGTGTTCCTTTTTGGGTAAGACCTAACTTTTGATATTGATCAGCAGCTTTTGAAAATTTTCTGATGTTGTAACAGAAATTACCTTCTTGCAGAAAAATTGAATCTGATAATTGCTACATTCTCAAAATTAAGCTTATAAAAGCATGTCAAATTTTCATATTTTCATACATTCTAAAGTCTAATAAACTAATGATGTGTGCTGATTGTTTCTTGGTGTGTTTTTTCTATCTGCATTTTAGTTCAGGTGCATTTGAAAATTAGTATATAGTGGATGATTGTTAACATTGGTATGAGTGACATGGAGCAAACCAGGTTTAGTTTTCATTCTTTAACTGAATGTTAATGAAACTAATTTACATTAGTTTGTAGCCTGCTTGGTTTATCTACAGTAGTTACTGTCCTGCTTGTTTCTTTATTTGTCTCCCTCTAGGGCATGGATAGCTTTACCCAGAAACTCTATTCTAGTTAAAAATCCATCATTAAATTCATCGCTTTCAGCTATATTATCTGTTTTTTTAATTGCTTAATTCCTCTTGTGGGTGTTCTTCCCTCAAATTCGCCTAGGACTTGCACCTGGTCTTTTCTATTGGAGTGCTCCACACCAGAATTGGTTCTTGTAGTTTACCCAATAAAACATTTAAAATTTGTACATTTAAGCTTATGACATCTCCTGGGATTCTAACACAGGTCTTTGCTACGAGAGCCTGGATGATTTACCATTTGAACTCATCCCACTTGACCCTTTCTGTTGTATTATCAAACAATAAAAGCTCTTGAATATTAAGTTGTGATTCTGCAGCAAACTGTAATGTGAAGCCCATTTATACCATTTTCTTCATTTGTTTGAAATTTAAATAATACTCTGTGCTCTTACTTTTTCATTATGGGACCTTTAAACATGGAAGGGGGATTTGAAAAACAACGATTTTCATAGATGGTAGGGCATAACATAAAGTTCAAGGTGCACTATTAAAATGAATAAACCATGAATCTTATTTGCTTGATCTACGATGCTGATGGAGTTTAACAGATCAAAATTGATGTAGATTTCATCTTCAATCTGTTTTTGCAGCACTTGCTGAGAGTGGAAAATTTCTTCTTGCTGCTCGTAAATTCAGACGTGCTGCCAGTGCAGATTATGTTATCTCCCTTCATGCAGAAGACATGTCAAGGGGGAGTAATACGTACATTGGAAAGCTCAGGTGACTGTGTGTTTATTTTCTGATTTTAAGGTAGTGTTTAACATGAATCTTTCTATCTCTAGTGGTTTAGCCCATTGGTAGTTGTTTGCATTAGTATGTCTTGTGAACCAGACATCTCAGATGTCAAATAGAAATTGGACTTAGTGATATCTCAGTCCCAATCATTATAGTGAACTGAAATAATTCTGGTTTGAATCATATTGTAGAAGAAAAGATCAGAAAACTAAAGGCTTTATAACTGTCTCTGTCACCTTTGTGTTGTTATATTGGTAGTAATTACTGGTTAGAGGAGTGTAAATGGACATGTTTGTATTATAAATTAACTGCACAAAATTGAGAAGCTTTGGAAAATTTGAGAAAGTCCCTTTCCATGTGTTATATTTTTTTTTTGTTTTTCATTTCTTGCAGATCCAATTTTCTAGGAACAAAGTTCACAATATATGATAGCCAACCTCCTCATAATGGTGCAATAGCATCTACAAGTCGTGCATGTCGACGGGTTGGCTCAAGGCAAGTATCCCCTAAGGTTCCAGCTGGGAGCTATGTTGTGGCCCATATTGCATATGAATTGAATGTCTTGGGAACAAGGGGCCCAAGGCGCATGCAGTGTACAATGGATTCCATCCCGACTTCAGCCATGGAAATAGGAGGCAGTGCTCCCACTCCTAGCGAATGCCCATTATTAAGTTTAGATTCCTTGGCATCCTTTCCTCATTTTGGGTCCAAGTCTGGTGTCATTGACAGTAGTTCTTTCTCTGGACCTATAATTAATGGTAGCTTGAAAGAGGGCCCATTGGTCTTGAAGAATAAATCTCCAAGGTGGCATGAACAGCTGCAGTGCTGGTGCTTGAATTTCAGAGGGCGTGTTACAGTTGCTTCTGTTAAGAATTTTCAGCTTGTTTCAGCTATTGAGCCCACCCAGTCTGTGTCTCAAAGTGACCATGACAAGGTTATACTTCAATTTGGTAAGGTTGGAAGGGACATGTTTACAATGGATTATCGTTACCCATTGTCAGCATTTCAAGCATTTGCTATCTGTCTCAGTAGTTTTGATACAAAGCTGGCCTGTGAATAGTGAGGTAGGTTCCTACACCAACATTTGTTTCAACTTTAGCGAGGGATGAAGCTGAAGTGGCTTACCGCTGTTGCTTGGCTTGATACTGGCTTATGAACGTGTATTTTGTGTAAGCATTTACTTTGTGTTCTCCTCGTCCTTGTTCTCACAATATTCTAGTGTTTGCAAGGTTTGTCACACCATCAAATAAGGCATTTAACAGACGGAACTGTAACAAATAGTTGCAGGTAAGTTTTAGACTAATATAAGGTGCTCCTAGGCAAATTGATTTGAAGCTATGGTGTAAATTATTGGGCTGTACATACAATTTACATCCAGACAAAGGGGGGTTTATTTTAGTAGATATGAATTCTTTTTATGTGAACATTACGTTTGTCGAGGCTTGGAATTGTCACCTTGAGGCCTTTGGAACTGCATCAAGTTAGAGGACATTAATTTTATGAATAGTATTTAGACACATTTTATTCATTTATTCTGATTTTTCCTTGAGGCCTTTGGAACTGCATCAAGTTAGAGGACATTAATTTTATGAATAGTATTTAGACACATTTTATTCATTTATTCTGATTTGCATGGTATTCAGTTGTCAATTTATTAGAAAATGGCTCACATAGGTGATTTTGTAATTATTTCAATTAATATTGTGGATGGTTCAGTAGGAAAAGTTATCGCAAACATAATACTCTGGTGTTTTCACTGCATTTGATATCATTTTATTATGGTAAATGTTTTTCATGTCAGTTTTTGGTGTCACTGTGGGATCAACAATTATATCAGAATAATACAAGGGCAAGAAATAGTTATCGATGGTTTTTGTAATCAGGCCAATGGTTATCATGTTCTTGTAGGCTCCAAAATATTATTTGATCTTACCATATTTAAGAATGTCTGTTTATGTGATGGTTTTCTTTTCCCAATTTTTGGAATGGAGACGGTTACGCTTGACAGGATGTTTTATGACCTTTTGTTGGTTGTTGGTTTGTTCCTTCAGAGATGTAATGTTGTCTGAGAATTTTCTAGTATGGACTTCTATAGATTATTGGAAGATGTTAACGTACTCAAGTTTTTGGTAAATTTATTTGGGAAATATATGCAAGATTTTGAAATTAGGTATCATTTGGGAATGGTTTTGCTTGGGGAAGGAGCAAAAGCGTCATCATTTACAATGCCGTTGAAGTTGATGTATAATCTAGCCTTAGGTATCACATACTTAGATACATAAAATTTTGAAGAAACAAATATGTTTGATATTAGAAATGTATAGTTCCATTGTTTAAGACTTCTGTAAGTTTTCCAATATCTTTGAAGTAACAAAAGTTTATTTAATTTAATTTAATTTTTTTTGAATTTTTGGCATGTTAGATCATCAAATAAGAATATGCAATGACATGAAAGAAATATGCCACCAAAGTAAATAGAAGGGAAAATCAAGCCAAATTGATGTGAAAGGAACCATTTCACCCGAGATGCCCCAAAAAGCTTGTCGCATTATAAAAATCCAAGGATATCTTATTTGTAATTTAACTAGTTATAAAGAAAATTTGTTTGAACTTGTATCACCTTTAATGAAGAAGCAATGAAGCCAAATTGAGGTGGAAGGAACCATTTCAAGTGTGATGCTATTATATTAAGAGAGATACCTCAAGATCTTGTCACATTATAAGATTCGAAGGATATCTTATTTGTAATTTAACAAGTTATAAAGCCAACTTTTGTCACCTTTAATGAAGAAGCAATGAAAAATGAGTTACATATGTGAAAATGGGTAATCTTGAATAGGTTATTATTGGAAATAATTAGTCCATAAGTGTTTGTTGTGACTTCCATGACGAAAAACTGTTGGATACTTCGTTTCATGGTGTATGTGAGTGGAGTTGTGGTAGAATAGTAAATGTATGCTTGCTTTGATTTAATTTACAAACTTTTGACTCTTTTTGTTACCTCTAAAATTGTAAATAATTACTTGTATGTGAATCCAATTGTTTTTAGTCCAATCCATTCATTTTCAAAAAAAAGTTGTTAAAGCTGCAAACATTTGTGTTTTTGATTAAATAAAAGGGTTAACAAGGGACCCTACCTTTACAAGAACCAAAAGGTTGAAGCAAAATGGGTCCCCACAAGGGGACCACAGACAAACAACACTACAAACAATGCACAAATAGCTGATAACAAATGGGCAACCATCTACACAACGTCGACCTGACCTCTCAAACTGCACACCCCTAATTTGAGTGTGGGATGCTGAGATGGATTTGGGAAGACCCCTCTTCCCTCTTTGGACAATTGTCCAAGGTACATCATTAGCTAGGTCCTCAGAGCGAGGGGAGAGGAGAGGGGAGTCCTTATCATTGTCACCAGCCAAGACAACTCTTATCGAGGGAGATATATTATTGGGAGAAGTTGCAAGTTGTACAACAATCGTCAATGTGTTAGGAGCAGGAACCCCATCATGATGTGACAAGGGGGCCGAGAGATCTATGGAGGAAGCAACTTGTGCAAGGTTAGGAGAAGGGGTCACAGTTGGAGTTGAGGAATATATCAGAGTTGTGCCAATCATTAGGGAGGACCCAACATCTTGAGAGGGTTTGTCAATCGGAAGAGAACTATCATCATGAGAATCAGAACAATTAACTGTCAAGTGAACAAAATGGGCATTTTGCCACCACAAAGCCCATGCCAACCTAGTAGTGAGATTGGGAACAATTCGAAGCCAAATGATTGATGGTAAAGCATTGTCTGGAGTAGAAGGGGAGGCCTTCATAATTGAGCTGCTGCATCCAAGGCCTATCCTCCACCTTCAGAGCAATCCTCCACCATCAGAACAATCTCCCTGTGAAGAGCCTTAGAGAAATCAATGTTCACCACAATTCATGCATAAGTGGTGAGGCCCATAGCCAAAGTAGTTGTGTCCATCTTCAAGTAGTGACCAATAGTGTTACCGATGGTCTCATAGCAAGATTCTTCCCAGAACTGTAGGGGAAGATTGGGAAGTTTAACCTAGACCAACCTGATGTCACGAGATTCAGAAAGGGGGTTGAAAGAGGAGCATTGTGGCCTGAGCAAGAGAGAGTGCTTGCCCCACAACCATAACTTGCCATCCAACACCAAATTCTTGTTGCTCATAGAGTCAAAGGTTGCAATGAAGAACCCTAGAGCACAAGGATAGAGCACAATCTTATCTTCAACAAGTGGTAGCCATGAATCTGAAACCCATTTGTTCAAGTCTAGAAGAGAGGGCCAAAAGCCGCTAAATCTGCCAATAATGCCCTGGTGACTATAAAGATCTTCCATATCAATAACCTCCTGTCCACACACCACCACTGGGAACAGGGCAGGGGCCGAATCTTGGTTCGCAGAAGAGGGCTAGCAGGAGGAGACGAACCATCCATGGCTGCATGAGAAGAGGCTGTGCCATTACGGACAGCAGCAGCGAAAGAAGGGGCGTTATTGAACAGAAGGTAACTTGCAATTGCGGCAAAATGAACAAAACGTTAAGAACATTTAAAAAGTAATTTGCGATTACAGCAAAATAAATAAAGTCTACACTTCGCCAAACAATCACATCATTGATGTGTCCAAACACATTATGTCGATCAACCACATTACCCACAAATCAAACACTAAAGAATTTACTACAGCAGACACAAATTTTCCTTCAAAATTAATACTGCTGCCATTATAAGCAATGCTACGTTAGGTTGCTTTTAATACTCACAACTGTGTTCCAGTTTGTCATTTCTTCAGCGGTTTATGAAACCTTGTAAAAATTCTTTGTTATCATATTTCCGCTAGCAACATACCTGTTTTAAATGTTTAATGCTAGCTCCTAAAAATCTATAGTACAATATGGACTACCATATAAACTAGTTATTTTGCTTATATGTTTTAAAAAGAAATCTGCACCCATGGGATTGTTGTTCTGTTACTGCTCCTCTTTGCATCGTGCCTAATTATTCAGAGGAACTGGCAAAATGTCTCTACTATTATGAAAATTCGGTCATAATTGAATCATTTGTTCATTATGCTGTTTGATTTTTGTAATTCACTAGATACGTATAATAGTTAATTGAATTTTTAAATATGGATGACATTCCACAATGTGTTGAGTATAAAGTGCAGATTGTGTAAAACCAGATTATAGCAGAACAACAATAAATAACACAAAACAAAGACAATCAGAGCAGCGACACCAAGAGTTACGTGGTTCACCAAAGTATTGCTACGTCCACAGGAAAAGCAAGGCAAACACTCTTATTACTTGCAGCAGTGAAAAATACAACGTGTCATCAATCAATCAAAGTGATTGAGATAATATATAATGTTCTCTTAATGGCAAATGAAGAGTCATAAGAAGGGGAAGATAAATAGGTAGTAATGGTTGAACTTCACAACCAACAATCTCCCACTTGAAGTCCAAACCACACTGCGATGTACAGAGCTATCCCTCGCTTTTTCAAGCTCATTGTCATTTGATAACTAGACCAAAAGAAGCTCTATAGAGCTCTAGCTTCTCTTGTGAAATAGGTTTTGTGAGAGCATCTGTAGGATTGAAATTGGTGTGTATCTTCTCCAACTTGACTTTACCCTCTTCAAGAACACTTTGGATGAAATGGAACCGAAGCTCTATGTGTTTAGTGCGAGAATGAAATGTTGGATTCTTCGCCAAATGAATAGCACTATTACTGTCACTAAACAAAGTGAAACTTGTTGTTTACAACCCAATTCACCCAATTAACACTGCAACCACAACATTTCTTTAGCTCCCTTGGTCATTGCAATATATTCTGCTTCAGTAGTGGAGAGAGCTACTACTTGGTGCAATCTAGAAAGTCAATTGATCGCTGCCCTTGCAAAAGTGAACATATCCGGTGGTAGAGTGCTTTTTGTCCAAGTCACCAGCCGTGTTGGAGTCAACAAAACCTTGTAGCTGTGCATCTCTACCTTTGAACCTCAAAACATAATGTGAAGTGCCCTTGAGGTATCTCATAATCCACTTAACTGCTTGCTAATGAATCTTACCAGGATTACTCATGTACCTGTTGACTACTCCCACTGCATGAGCAATGTACGGTCTTGTGTATACCATTGCGTACATGAGGCTCCCAACAACAGAGGAATAAGGCACTCCTGCCATGATTTTTTTTTCTTCTTGTGTCTGAAGACACATCTCCTAGGACAACTGGAAATAATCAACTAAAGGTGTGCTTACAACCTTAGCACCCTTCATGCTAAACCTGTACAAAACCTTATCAATGTACTTTTCTTGTGACAATTTGATTTCTCTTTTTTGCCCATCTCTAATTATTGTCATACCAAGGATTTTCTTCGTAGCCCCCAAATCCTTCATCGAAAACTTGTTAGCCAATTGATGTTTCAGCTTGCTAACAACATTCATACTAGTTCCGGTCACTAGCATGTCATCAACATATAATAACAATAACACAAACTCACCATTTTCCAAAACCTTGTAATACACACGGATCAACATCACACCTGGTGAAATGTTGCTCAACCATGAAGGAATCAAACTTGAGGTACCATTGTTGCAGAGCTTTGTTTCAGCCCATACAAGTTTCTCTTCAATCTATAAACTAATTCATGCCCTTCTTTTTTGAAACCTTCTAGTTGTTGCATATACAATTTTTCTTCCAAGTCACTGTGGAGAAATGCAGTCTAAACACCAAGCTGCTCCAATTCAAGGTCATAGACAACTGCTAAACCCAAAATTGCTCGAATGGTAGTCATCTTCACAACGGGTGAAAGAAATTCATTGAAAGCAACACCCTTTTCCTGGTCATCATTTGACCACTAATTTGGCCCTGTACTGTTTCTTGCCACCATCTTCTTCCTTCAACTTGTACACTGACCTGTTTTTCAAAATTTTATGGTTTGGAGGAAGAGAGACTGAGTCCCATGTTTGATATTTCATCAGCGAACTCATTTCTTCTCTCATGGCATCCATCCAATTCTAACTATCTTTGTCATTGCAAGCTTCTTTGAATGTTGTAGGTTCAACTTGAACCGAAATTAGTAGATGTTGAACAAAGTCATCACACTTTGACGAAGGCCTACACTCCCTAGTGGATCTCCTCAATTGAGGAATATGTCCCTGCAAATTTCGCTCATTATGATCCTATGAATTTTCTTGCACCACATATCTAGCAACTTCATTATGGAACATAGGAGGATGTGGAAAAGGCAACTTATTATATAAATGGAGCGGTTGATCTAGAGAGGTGAGTGACTAATGTGAATATGGCATAGGCAGCAGAGACAAACTTTCATGTGGTGGACTTGATGTGATTTGAGGTAGATTTAAAGAAACTCCTTGCATTGAACTTGGAGTAATACTTGGAGGCACACTGATACCCTACAGCTGGTGCAAAGAGGTGGGTGACAAATTTGTAGTGTTAGGAAACTGATGTAAAGTCTTGTGGTGCCAAACTTTGACGAGTTTGTTGCACCAAGCTTAGGACATTTAAATTTGTACTATGATTCAGACTATGTATATGTGGTGTCAAACATGAAGTATCCTACGCCATGTTTGGAATATGTTGCGCCAAGTTTGGTGTATGTTATGGATATCGAGGAGTATGATGTGGCAGATGGAAATGAGGTGTATGCAGTGATTTGAACACATCACTTCCATTAGAAATATCATCTAGAGGCACAAACTCCTTTGCGGGTGTCCCTTGTTCTACTAGATAGGGGGTAGATTTTTCATTGAAAATTACGTCTTTGCTGTGAGTTACCTGTTTGGAGATCGGATCCCACAACCTGTAGCCGTCTTTCTCTTCTCTGTATCCAACAAAGATGCACTTTTTAGATTTCATTTCCAGCTTCGTTCGTTTTCCTGTGGGATGTGAACGAAGGCCTCACACCCAAACACCCGCAAGTGATTGTATGAAATTCTCCTTCCCAGCCATTTCTCCTTCGGAATCTCAAAATCCAACCAGGATGATGGACCTTGGTTGATCAAATACACAACTATATTAACAACCTCTGCCCAAAACTCTTTGCCCAAACCTGCATTAGAAAGCATGTTGTGATCTCTCTCCAAGATTGTTTGATTCAACCTCTCAACTGCACCATTTTCTTGAGGGGTGATTGGAACAATTTTGATCATTTAACACCATTATCTGCACAAAACTAATCAAACTCCAAGGAGCAAAACTCACCACCGTTATCAGTTTTGAGGCACTTAATTTTGTGGCCGGTCTGATTTTCAACTAGTGCTTTAAAATTTTTGAACATGCTAAATACTTCAGATTTCCTCTTGAGCATGTAAACCCAAACCTTCCTAGTACAATAATATAAGAAAGTAACAAAGTAATTAGAGCCACTAATAGAAGTTACCTCCATAGGGCCAAAGACATCCGAATGCACTAGCTCCAACAGTCTTATCTTTGTGTCATGTTCCTTGGTGGAGAAGTTGATCCTCTTTTGTTTTCCATAAATACAATGCTCACACAACTCCAAATCAACAGGTTTCAAACCTGGAAGTTGATCTCGTTTGTGCAAAATCTCAAGGCCCTTCTTGCTCATATGATCGAACCTCTTGTGCCAAAGCTCTGTACTATTGTCCGCAACCACCATCACAACTCCCACTTCAACATGACTCTAGCACATACAAAGTGCTTAATTTGCTGCCTCTTGCAATCACCAAGGCTCCTTTGGTCACCTTCCAAGTACTTGACTCAAAAGTGATGCTACAACCTTGAGCATCTAGTTGTCCTGTAGAAATTAGAGTTCTTTTGAGTTTAGGAATGTGTCTCACATCATGCAACAACCAATTATTTCTATTTTTTAATTTTAATAACACATCTCTTTTACTGACAATGTCACAAGGTTCATCGTCATCAAGATAAGACTTTACCAAAGTTGTCTTCTTGATATTTTTGAAAACTTCCCCACACGAAGTGGCATGAAAAGAAGCACTAGAATCTAACACCCACACATTAGCTGTAGTTTCACTTGTAGATAAAACTAATGCACCTGCATCATCTTCATATGTTGCATTTACCTCATGCTCTTTTGATTGACTTTCTGCCTTCTTGAATGACCAACAATTCTTTTTAATGTGGCCTTCCTTGCCACAAAACCAACAACCTATATTTCTGCCCCTAGATTTAGATCTCTTGTTAGATTTAGATCTTCTTCTATTGATATTTCTTCCCCATTCTTAGGATCTCCCCTATTGTCAAAAATCAAAGCCTCATTGGATGAAGCACCTTGATGTTTTCTTCTCATGTGTTCGTTGAGAAGAATTGCAACCATATCATCAAACTTCAACACATTTCCTTTCTTTTTTCCAGATACCAAATTACTAACCGCCATGACAAAACCTTCCCAACTATCAGGAAGAGAACACAAAAGCAAGATGACTTTGATTTCATCTTTGAAATTAATATCAACAGAAATTAATTGGCTAATCAAAGTATTAAATTCATTCAAGTGATTGGAAATGTTACTACCTTCCTTAATCTTCAAATTGAACAATTTCTTCATCAAGTAGACTTTATTAGAAGCGGAAGCCCTTTCATACATGTCGGACAATCTGTCCCATAAACCTTTCAAGCTGTCTTCTTCATTGCAACATTGAACAAAACATTGCTAGAAAGAAAGGATAATAGTTGCCATAGTCTTTTTGTCCAAAACCTTTCGAGCTGTCTTCTTCGTTGCAACATTGAACAAAACATTGCTGGAAAGAAAGGATAATAGTTGCCACAGTCTTTTTTGTCCAAAACATCCCAATCTTTGTCAGGCATTACAACTGGCTTCTTCAACTTTCCCTCAAGTGCTATTGAGATATCTTTTTGAATTAGGAGAGCTTGTAGTTGCAGCTTCCATATTCCAAAGTTTTGGCTCGAGAATTTTTCAATTTTTCTCCACTTATCTTCGTCCTCCATCTCTTCTCAAAACTCCACAACTCTAATACCACTTGTTGAGTATAAAGTGCAGATTGTGTAAAACCAGATTAAAATAGAACAACAATAAATAACACAAAACAAAGACAATCAGAACAATGACACCAAGAGTTACGTGGTTCACCAAAGTATGGCTACGTCCATGGGAAAATAAGGGCAAACACTCTAATTACTTGCAGTAGTGAAAAATACAAGGCGCCATCAATCAATCAAAGTAATTGAGATGAGAATATATAATGTTCTCTTCAAGGCAAACAAAGAGTCAGAAGAAGGGGAAGATAAAGAGGCAGTGATGGTTGGACTTCACAACCAACAATATGTGTACTGAATCTCATTCAAACAAAATATTTTGTGTATTAGTGGGGTAAGTCTGGTGGACGGTGGCACAAGAGAAGTTGTTAAACAATGTCTGCATGCTATGACCTAGAGATAATTGAAGCTAAGATGTACCTACAAGTCTTTATTTCTTAGGCGTAAATTCAAGTTAGACTCGTAGATATTTAGTCAATAGGGGCAAATTTAGGTTAGATCCTTGAATATTTTATTGTGGGAAAATTTAGGATAGGGGAGAGGACCCAATAATCCCACACCCTAACTTCGCACATATCAAGCTCCTAAATGGTATATGGGATTTTCATGAAAATTTCAGCTGTCTGTATCTAACAACTTAAAGCTATTGTTTGGGGTTCTAGGTATCAACAATGTAGCGTAATCAACTACATCTTTGCTGAGTTGTCCAAAAACATTAAAAAAAAGTTAGAATGAAACATGTGCACCAAGGTACCTATTACCAATCGCCTTATGTGTCATCATATGATTGGTTGTTTCTTTGATGTGACATGCGAAATGTATTGTTACACATGTATATGTGCACATGTATTGGTTCCTTATTAAATTTTTACTAGTCTATTATTTCTCAACTACTATATATATATATATATATACAACTGGGGGTCTAAGTGTGTGACACCATAGCAGCTATTGGGGCATGGTTATATATTGGGTCCTTTCCCCTAGACTCGTAAATATTTCTACTTTGAGGGTAAATTTAGCTTAGACTCATGAATCATTTTGCCTTTGAGATAATTTTAATTGCAAAACTTCATGTGTTGTGATAACTTTATCCAAGATTTCTAGATATTTGCGCTGTATATAATTTTGGCCGTAACCTCTAAATGTTCTATTTTGGGTACAAATTTATCTTATATTTTTATTATTTTATAATTTTGTTTTTGCCACAAAATTAGTCCAAGTTGACAAATGTCTTTGTTTTGTGTGGTTAATAAGTCAAATACACTTGCTTCAGGCAAAAACAAAATTAATCCAAACTCACAAATGTGTTTATTTTGTATGGTTAATAAGTCAAATACACTTACCTTAGGTTATTTAAGTTCAAACTCAAACTCATAAATGTTTCTCGATAATTTTGGCCAAGACTCATAAAATGGTTTCTTTTAGAGGGCAAATTTATTGGAGTATTGTAAAGTTTTTTAATAGGTTAATTTTACTTAGAAATCCTTAATAGTTTTATAGTAGTTAATTTTAACTTGAGCACTTAAGATCAATGATTTCACAAATTTGTTCACACAAAAAAACTTACTACAAATCTTTTTTCATTCAATTGATTTTTCTTTATTCTATCTCAATCTTTACTACATTTTGCCATATGATTACACTCTCTTATAATCTCTATTCTCTTCAATACTCTTCTCTCATGTGTTATATCTCACAATACAACTAAGTGTATATATAATTCCTTAACTCATTTAAAAGTCACAGGGGATAACCATTCCTCATGTCCTCTATCTACCAGTTGGATAAGTTATGCTAGGAGCTCTCATATGATGTTGCATGTGTCTAGAGTTGGTTCTTCTTTGTGTGGTCCATTTGTCACCATTGTTATGTCATGATACATTTGGGAAATTTTTGGTATAAGAGAAGACTTGTTTCACTTTCATGAAGATTACTTCTAATATTCCCCTTGACTAAATCAATTATCTTGTCCTTGAGAGAACATAAATCTTGGGACTTAACTGAATTGTACTCACAAAATGGGAAATTTGAAAGCTTGGTGCTTGGGAGGGATTTAGCTAATTTAATTGAATTCTACCCATAAAATGGAAAATTTGAAAGTTTTTGATTATGATAAGCAGTAGAACAAGGGTATCGAACCCTGTAACAAAATAGTCTAGAAGGGACAAAGGCCCAAAGGGCAGAAAAATAGGCCACAAAGGAGAAACAAAGAAAATAGAACAAAGGTAACCCAAATAGTGCACCAGCAAACTGGGGATCTAAACAACAACAGATCCCGAACAAGCCAATCTAACACCCTTAGCCCTAGGGCATAGCTCCCCGATAGATTTAGGGAGCCCCTTCTTTCTACGCTGAACCATAGTCCAAGAAACCTTAGAGTCAAAGTCCTCTAAACGAGGTGAGAGGGGGGATCCTCCCGAGCCTCAACAACCATGGATGGCGCCAACAAAGCCAAATCTGAAGAAAGCCCAGCTGGAAGAGCAGGAGCCCCTGAGGACAAAGTCAACATGTCCAAAGTAGGCAAGACCGAAGGAATACCTGAAGCTAAAACAATAGTGGACCGCCGCAGAGCGAAGTCAAAGGGTTAGCAGTAGCCTCCACCATCCCCACCAGAGCAGAATCAAGAGGGATCGCTTCCTGCTGAGAGGAATCATCACCACAAGATGAACCATCCTCTTGGGAAGCACTGATAGTTAAGTGGTCCGCAAGAGCATCCTTCCACCAAGTTGCAGTGCTCTTACACCGTGAAAGAGAACAACCAACAGCCATGTGACCAACAACAAAGCAACACCAACATCTGAAGGGGATACCCTCATAATCCAATAGTTATTTCCAAGGCCGATCCCCTACCATCAAAACAATGTCTCCAAAGAGGGGTTTGGAGACATCAATATCAACAAGAATGCGGGAGATTGTGGAGTGACCCATGAAAGAGGTAGTAGAATCTACCTTTAGAAACCGACCAATGGGATTGCCAATGCCCTCATAGCAGGAATCCTCCCAGAACTAGAGGGGGAGGTTCAGGAAACACACCCAAATCAGCTTGATATTAAGTGGCTCGGTAAGGAGATTGAAAGCCAGAGACCAAGGTTTAATGGATAGAGAATATTCCCCCCACATCCAAACCCTACCACCCAGTACTAAATCACGTTGCTCAAAAGAAGCGAAAGTCACTATAAAAAAACCTCTAGCACTGCGAAAGAGCTCAATCTTTCCAGCAACCAACGGCTTCCAAGACTCTAACACCCAATTGTGAAGGTTAGGCAGAGAGGGCCACAGTCCATTAAACCTGCAAATTACACCTGTATTGCGGTAACACTCTTCATTTTTAGCAATCTTAGGGCCACACACCACAACAGGGGAAGAACAGGCACAAGGGAGGGGCCGAACGCCCCTTCCCACCCCCCAAGTCACGAAGAACCCCCGAACCAGTAACAGCCGCAAAGGACCGTTTAGGGCCAATAGAGCCACTCATCCCAGGAATAGATGCACCAGATCCAACCATTACCTGCACAGCCTGCGAGCCATAATTCATGTTATCCTCAGGAGTTTTGTCCTGGTTAGAGGGAACACACATCCCCTCCAGCAGACAGTTCGCTGCAGATATTTCATCCTTTTCAGGATGCACGACCTTGCCAAGAGGAACCCCAGCAGAGTCCCTCTCCCACCCTAAAGCCGAAGGCAAAGTAACAGCAGCGAAAGTAGAGGCAATCGCACTAGTGGACCCAGTGCCAACGGTCGACTTCAAAAGCCCACTCCCGTCCATTTAAAAAAAAAATTGAAAGGTTGATGCTCAATCTTCTATTCTATATATATATATATATCTTTCAAAATATAATGTTGAACATTGAATGTGCATTATGAGCCAATTTATACATGGTGGTGGCAAAAACTAGGGGGTGGCCTAAATAAATGATTTTGTGTTTCTCATAGTCCAAACACAAATAGTCAACTCTTTGTTGGTAGGTGGCGACTGATCAGAAAGGTACTGTACACTAGCCATGTATCATGAACCGACATAAAAAACCCTATTTTTGTAACTGACATAAGGCTTGATAAAAGCGGCTAAGGGTTAAGGTTTTGGGGGATATTGTATTGTAGCATTTGCAACGGTATTGAGTTGCAGGGATTGCTGGTTGTAATCGGTTTGATTTACTGGATAATAATATTGGACTCTCTGTTGGTGGATATAGCCCGAGTTTGGGTGCACCGCGTTAAAACTTGTCTCTCACTGTTATTATTTCTGTGTATTTTTCATTCCTCTGTTTAATCTTTATTTGCATTTAATTGATATCTTCTGTTGGCTAACCCTAACACTCTCTTCCACAATAATTTTCCTATCCTTATACCTCCACATATCTTCTACTAAATACTTATATCATTTCATAATTGTTTGATGAAAGGTACCATTATTATAAAAAGCTATCCATATATATAAATTAAATAATAGTTTTTACTTATATATGTTTTTGGATAATTGTTACATTAGAGGGAAAATTTAGTAGAGGTCTACAAATTCTTTTTTCTAGTTTTATTTAGAAGTCCTTAATTATTTTAGTGGTAAATTTTCACTCAAAAACTTATTACAATTTTCTCCTTAAAACAAGGATACGTACAAATAAAAGATCTAAAGACTAAGTTTTGACAACATATTGAAAATTCATTACAAAGATTGTTGCAGATTGTGATGTAGAAGCACAAGAAACATGTCATATACTCTAAAAATTATCTCTTTTTATTTGTAATCAAATTTTTGTATCATTAAATGTTGGTGAAAAATAATTTGTCTTGGAAGAACTATAAATGATAGTAGAAAACAATCTAACTACCAACATTCTTATATGCAACAAACACCTCACCTACAAACAATAACATTAATTGAATTAGCACAATCATTCTTATATGTTGCTTGTTGAGAAGAATGAAAATGCAAAATAGAGGAAAGAAGAAATGATTAAGAATACATTTCCCCAACTCTACAAAATTCCAAATGCAGACATAGAAAGTTTCAAAACTTTTTGTTGGAGTGAGATACTTCTAGAAAAAAAATTCATGACATAAGCACAAATATAGGTCTCAAGAAAGAAGAAATAATAAAAAAATGGAAGCACATGGATAAAAATAACTATTGTGTATGACATATTGACTACACAATATAAAGTGATAATAACCATGAAGAAGATACATATATTGATAAAGAGATGGACATGATAAATAATATAGGGATGGATGAATGGGAATCATTATCTTAAATAGGACTTACTAACAATGTCAATTTAAATGAACTTGAAATTCTTGGTCAAAATGATTTCGACAACAACAAATGGGACAACCATAATATTCCCACAAATTTACATGACATTGCACTTCAATTCATAAACACAAACAAGATGTCTCAACAAGAAGACCACTCCCTCTCACATTTGTATGACCCAAACTACAATCACAAAAACAACTAACACTCACTATCATTACAAAACACTATATGGATCATTCTTCAAAGCAACCACTTCAAATGACCATTCAAGAAATTGTAGGCATTGGTGAATATTACTTGATCAATTGCATAAGGACAACACTTCAAAATTCAATACCACACAAACTAAACCCATTCATTACTCTTGCTGCTATAGGAATCGTTGCATTTTACATGTGCATGAACTATACAAGTTAAAGATTCCAACTAAAGAAATGCAACCATTACAAGTATAATCATTGACAATATTTCAGGAAGACATGAAAAACATACAATACATCCTCATTGATAAGATGAGCATCATGGGCTTGAAGTTACTACTAAAAGTAGATAATAGATTATGTGAAGCATTTTTCCACCAACCCCACCTTTTCTTTGGTCACAAATTTGTAATTCTCATAGGTGCCCTTGCCTAACTACCACATGTTATGGACAAACCTATCTAGGCTTCATAGTTGATTGCAAAAATACTATGGAAAAAATTTACGAGTATTGCTACATTACAAACATTGTTTTCATTATAGGATGAGACTCCAACCCAAACCAAAATTTGTCTACATTACAAAACATAAGGAATGAAAAACCAACACATGACTAGAAAGTATTAATAAGCTACACAAAAAAAAACTAACAATAGCTAAACAAGAAGATTTTGACCTCTCAATGCACTTATTTGTTACAAATGATCAAGTGATATTACACAGTAAAAAGATGTTGAAATTTACTAAATCTTCCAACTGCACTTACTGTTGTAATAAATACACAAAAAATCAAACATTGATAATAATGACAATCAACTTCCCCAATAAGTCGTATGATGGATAGGCTAAAGAGTAATGCTAACAACAAACTTATGGACTCATATTGGCCTTGTCAATGGATGTCTTAGAGAAGTCAAAGATAATGTTTACACAATTGGCTCTAAACCACTAGATTTGCCAATGCACATTGGAGTAAGATTTAAATCAATGTGCATTGTAGGAAGATTTGAAAACTTCAAAGGTCCAATATGGGATGAAAAAAATCAACTACTATACTAGTACTACCGTATCAAGAAGCAACTAAAGTCACTATCCATCGCAAGGAAAATTACTATACATTAATCCCAAGGCCTTACACTAAAATAAGCCATAATCAATATCAATAAAATGGAAATACAATGACTAACATTTATAGCTATATAGAGAGTTAAAATAATAAAAGACCTTCGTATAGAACCATCACTCTCTTTCAACTACTACTCTAGAATGAGAAACACTCCCTACATCATTATACAAAATAAAGAAGAGGCTCACCTATAATTAATCTCTTCATAGCAAATGCAAGTATGCAAGCTTCAATCCACTCTCTATCACATAACAATTCAAATTCCTCATTTTAGTGCCCTCTTTATCATTATGTTTTATAAAACACTTAGCATAACTAATCTAACACAATATCTTTGATTTATAGGTGGATACTCGACAATCAAAAACTATTACAACAAAATATTTGTCCTTATTAAGAATTTATACACTTCTCTTTATTTACTTTACTTTAAAAAAATATTGTTTACAATATCCTTAGAATAACAACAAATATGTATTTATGATTTGTGTGGAATAACATTCACGTTCAATGCATACTTGAACAAAAAGAAATACAAATGAGGCCCCCAATAGACTCAAATAGAAAATGATCAACATTACATGTAGAAAAATGGATTGATGGTGGTCAAATTAAAGTCCAATCTTAAGATGTTCCCAAAGAATTCTCCCAAAGTGGATACAAATATATATCCTAGAACAATATTGTAAATCTAATGCATTTACTTGTAGCTAATAGTCAATGTAAAATAAATAAATTAATTAATTAATATACTTCCTATTACATTCCTCAATTTGTACTCTTTAACATATTACTTAACATGAAATTTCCTATAGGAGACGTGATATTCCACAATCCATGTAAGTGATTGAGAACACTTATGGATATAACTATGTGGGTGATTTTTTGCATCAACATTTTGGATCACATGACGAGGAAAACATATGGTAGAATTGTAGACTTTGTTCACCAAATTGATGGAGAGATAGGAGAGGATAGAGAAGAAAATGAGAGACATGGGGGATTTTTTGTATCAATGTTTAAATCACACTCCACGATCCATGATTAGGGTGAGGAGAACATATGGTAGAATTGCAAATTTTGCTCATATAATTTCCTATCAGTGTAACCATTGCATTTCCTAGGGTGCAAGTGCTAGTTATATTACCATGACTAAGCAATAGTGACCTTAAATGGTGGATAGGATATTCAACAATGTCTTATAAGCATATTCAGAGTTAATTTTGCATTTCATAGTCCACAAGATTTCAACATAGATATGGTACACAAGTAAATGCCATTCTACATTTAAGTTGTTTATGTCCATTAAATTGTTAATGAATAAGACCACTACTTTATCTATTGGGCAAAGAGATCAAGAGTCAATGGCATAATGGATCTTTATATTAACTTAACTCAAATTGTTAAGCACTTTTGTAAATTTGTATCTTGTACAGATGTGCAAGAATGTTGAGATGCAAGATTCTTCTTATCGGATCCCAATGATATTTCCCCAAGTTGCTATGACCAGGAGAAAGGATTTTAATTCAAACATAAAGGAAACCAACTAAGATAGCTTGTTCAAAGGATTTTAACCTTGGGCAGAGACCAGTAAACATAGACTATTCAACAGGACTTAAATCAACTTCCCACATAAACCAATCACCCAGATCATACAATAACAACAAATGTGTACTGAAAAAGTAATGATGTCCTTGATATATTAATTTAAACAACTTGAGAAACCACTCTGGAGACAATCATGCAACTCATAAATATTAACATCAACATAACAATTGAACATCAATTTTCTGATCCACCAAACAACTCTAATTCTTCGTATTAATTCAAAAATTCATACTTGTTTGAAAGCATAGATAGATACAAATAGATTCAACAAGTATTGATTTATATTGCATATATGTCTGTAAAATAGATGAGATGATATGATATCTGATGATTTTCAAAATGGCCTTGGTATCCTATTTTATAGGATGCATACAAGCTTCAGGCCCAAAACATTGTGTCACCTCATAATTGCATCCTTCCAACTAACTAATGCGTAATTAGGAAACATAAAGAGAAATAGAAGCATATGTAGTGATCAAGTTTTGGCTCCATTAATCATCATAGAGTGACCCGTGACCCATAGGTCTGGCAAGATCGTTCTCATCTCCATGATACAGATTGATTTACCTGCATTGCTTGTTGTATGAAAAAATTGTACTGCAACCACTTCTTTACACTGCCTGGGATATGAACAAATTTATCCTACCAACATGATCGATGTACTTTTGATTAGCACAAGTATCTGTGGAGATTAGATTATTCATAATTAACTCTAGGGAGAATATTTTTCCCAAACATACATAAGTGTTGCCTGTCAGCCTTTCTTCATTATTTATATTCTCAAGCAATGGTGGTAATAATCCATTCAATTCATCTTACCAAATGGCCTTATCTCACAAACTCCCATCAGTATTGAAAAAATTTGGAAATGTCATGTCAGGATGTTTGTCGAAGTCATTCAAATCTTCTATTAATATACCATTAAATCTTTCATGTTCACTGATCAAGTCATCATATTCCTCGAACACTTGTTCTTCAACATTAGATTTAGCATTCAAGTTTTCTTTCATTTCCAACATCCTAAGGTGCAGCCTTTTGTGTTCTTGATACATCTGGTGAGTCATCTTATGCAAGTCCCAAACTTTATCACTATTTTCCATCATTTTGTCAAATATTTTTTGAATCAATTCAGAAGACATATTACATTTAACCATTTTCAATTCAGTTTCCAACAGTTCACTTCTCTTTTGAAATTTCTCTGCTTTAAGCTTTCAATAATTAGCATCTTCTTTGGCTTCCATAACCCTCTGGTCAGCTTCTAGGTATGGTGAATAGCTGCTAGAAGAAGGCAATTTATCTTTGTAGGTGGCAATTTCCTACCTGCGCATTGCATTTTCTGCCATATAGTCATTATTCCTTCTTACCAACTACTCAATCTGTGCCTTGGTGAATCTTGCAACATTTACATTTAGGTTCGTAGTTTTTGAAAGGAAGCTAGGTGTGCGGAAATTGCTTCCTACACTAATCTAATGAGGGGAGGAGAGTGAAAATTCAATTTATCCTTACTATTACAACAATGTTAAACACACTAACAGAGATATTGCAGCAAGCACATAAACAAGAAAGTGAGACAGAAGAAGAGAGACACAAGATATATGTGGGGAAAACCCTTATCGGGTGAAAAACCCCACACTCCAAAACTTGCACAATGTATTATCAAAACTAAAATGGTTTACAATACACTTGTAATGCAAACTCTTAGGATTCTTCGACATTCGTATCTAGAGACAAACTGGCAGCATAACAGTACCTGTCAAACCTGTAATACATCTCTCAAAAGCACATGTTTATATAACAAATACAAGGCAAATATAGCTCCACACATGGATGGGTGTCCAACATGGCCTCATGGCCCAAAACCCATGCCTATGGACACTTGTCCAACTCTGTAGGATGCTCCTGACAGTTGTCAAATCACCCCATCCCAAGGAGGTTGCGTATTTCCAAAATGGGCTATGACAGATGCTCTTACGACTCTTACAACTGTCATAGAATCTGTCATAGCTGTCATAACTTATAGTTGTAAGAGAATCTATCATACATAGACTATAAATACCATATTCTCTTACAACATGTCATAGTCCACCTTGAGGGGCCTAAATATGCCTTTTTCAAAGATGCTCTTTGACACATGTCTTCACCTGTCATAGAATCTCTTATTTCTGAGTCTTACACGTCATAACTCCGTCATAGGAATCTGTCATGACCGTTATAGTCAATATTCCCTTACACAACATCCAAGATGCTGACACGTGGAAAAATATTCTTACCACTAAGTGGGATGCCTATCTCCTCATGTGAGGACAAAATTACATGTGGTCATATGCCATGTAGGATGACACTTCATCGTGCCAACTCCCACAATATGACAACATAGGATTTGCATCCAATTAATACAATAGGCAATTAATAAATAAATACAATGTAAAAATACAAGGAATTACCAAGGTTGAGACACCTTAATTCCCAACAGTTTCAATAGGGTCTGCTTCTTCAACCCTTTGAATCATTAGGTGACCAAAGACTTCATTAGGATTTCTTATAACTTGAGGCTTTTTGTGTGGGGGAAATTGTGACCATATTAGCAATGTCTTCTTATTAGGATCATACCCTGATCTAGATTTGATTTTGTCTAGGGCCTCAATGCTAAGCTGCATCTTTTTGTCCTAGTTTTTTTTGAAAGTGTCAAACACAATTGCAGAAGTCATATCCCATCCAAGTACCAATATCACTCCTGCTTCCTAGATCAATTCCCTTCCCTTTTTAGGAGTCATATCCTCCATGGCTTTATTAATTTCTGATTGAAGTTTTTGTAGAACCTCATTTCTGATTTCAAGAGTGATGTTTTTCATTCTTTCTTTGGCCTGCTTTCCTTTGTACTCATATAAAAAGGACTTGAATTCTACAGTCTTGATGAATTCATTATCTGTGATAAATTTTTTACTAGCCAAATACCTTACATCCTCTATTAGCTTGTCAAAGGTTCCTATTTTGACCTATTCTCTTTCTTTTGGAGGTTCATACTCTTCTATAAAGGGCCAAGATGCTTGCAAGTCTTTATTTTCCCCTTCCCCTTCTTCTTCAACATCAAAAGAGATATCAGGAGTTGGTTGAGGAGACAAATGAGCCATTGGGATTTCATCCTCTGCTTTTGTTTCTCTAACAACTCTTCCCTTTCTTTCAAAGATTTGAGGAGGAACATTTTCAATCAATTTTGAAGCATTTTCAATTAATGCATCTAACTGTTAGGGTTAGCCAGAGCTGAAGATATCAATTAAATGCAAATAAAGATTAAACAGAGGAATGAAAATACACAGAAATAATAATAGCGAGAGACAAGTTTTAACATGGTTCACCCAAACTCAGGCTACATCCACCAACAAAGAGTCCAATATTATTATCTAGTAAATCAAACCGATTTCAACCAACAATCCCTACAACTCAATACCGCTACAAATGCTACAATACTATATCAATGGAAACCCTAACCCTTAGTTGTTTTTATCACGACTTTTGTCAGTTACAAAATAGGGTTTTTTATTATAAAAGTGGGGTAAATTTAACCTCTGAGTCTAATTAGGCTCCATATAACAACAATCTCCCACTTGGAGACTAATCAGACTCCACACCATATCATCTCCCACTTGGAGACTAATCATAACACTGCTGACCCTATAGCTCCCACTGGAAATAAGCACCTTGGACTCTGTTGTTCTGATTTTGTTTTCAGTCTTGAAGACCAACCGAAGCTGAAGAGGAGCTTAGCTTCTCCCTTGTCACTACCTTTGTAAACATATCCATTAGATTTTCATCTATATGTATCTTTTCCAATCTTAACTGTCCATCATCCAACATCGACCGAATGAAGTGATACCTCAACTGTATGTGTTTGGTCTTTGAATGCAAGGCAAAATTCTTTGCAAGATGTATGGTACTCTGACTATCTGTAAACAAATAATTGTTAGCCTGTTGTTTGCCTAATTCTTCCATGAAAGATTGCAGCCATATCATCTCCTTGCTTGCCTCTGTTGCAACTACATACTCTACCTCTGTGGTGGATAAATAAACCACCTTTTGCAACTGTGAGATCCAACTCACTGTTGTCCCACCTACAGTAAAGACATAACCTGTAGTACTCTGCCTAGTATCAATATCCCCTGCCAAATCTAAGTCTACATAACTTGCTAAATCAGTATTAGAGCCCCCAAAACATAAATGTGTATTAGATTTACCTCTCAAATATCTAAGAATCTATTTTACCACATTCTAATGCTCTAATCTGGGATGACTCATATACCTACTTATGACTCCTACAACTTGTGTAATATCCAGTCTCATGCATACCATAGCGTACATTAAACTTCCTACAACTGAAGCATATGGTACCTTGGACATTTTTTCTTCCACCTCTGGTGTCTTAGGACACATCTCCTTAGTCAATTTCAAATGACTAGCCAAAGGTGTGCTAACATCTTTTGCATTCTCCATATGGAATCTCTGCAACACCTTTTCAACATAATCAACATGAGATAAAGTCAATTTTTTGTTCTATCTCTGCAAATTTTCATACCAAGGATTTGTTTTGTTGCCCCCAAATCTTTCATAGCAAATGACTATGCTAACTATTATTTTAATTCTCTTATGTGATCCATGTTAGACCCCGCTAGAAGCATGTCATCAACATATAAACATAAAATAATGTAGTTGTCATTATCCAACCTCTTAAAATAAACACAATGGTTAGAATTACACCGCCTGTAGCCTTGCTCAATTATAAAACTATCAAATTTCAAATACCATTGTCGAGGTGCTTGTTTCAGGCCATATAAACTCTTCTTCAATCTGCACACCAGTTTCTCCTTACCTTTGACCTCAAATCCTTGGGGTTGTTCCATGTATATCTCCTCCTCCAAATCACCATGGAGAAAGGTAGTTTTTACATCTAGCTTTTCCAAATACAAATCTTCAGTAGCCACAATACTTAAAACAGTACAAATAGAAGTCATCTTAACAACCAGAGAAAAAATCTCATCAAAATCAATGCCCTTTTCCTGTGTAAATCCTTTTGCAACTAACCTAGCTTTAAATCTTTTCGTACCTCCATCTTCCTCTTTCAGCCTATAAACCCATTTGTTTGGTAAAGCCTTTTTACCTGCAGGCAACTTACATAATTCCCAAGTCTAATTTTTCAGCAAGGAGTCCATTTCTTCTTTCATTGCAAGCTCCCACTGAACCTGTGTATCCACCTGCATAGCTTCATCATACCCTTCTGGTTCACCAGCATCTGTTAACAAAATAGAATACAAAGAGGGAGAAAACCTTTTAGGAGGTCTACTTAGCCTTGTTGACCATCTAACATTCACTTGAGTTTGTAGTATTTCTGGTTGCTGTTGTGGAGCTTGAGGAACTATTGGAATATCACTATTTGGAGTATCATCCAGCACCACATAATCCTTTTCTTTTTTCTCATGCTGCTGCAACTGATCTTTGTACAACACCTTCTCATTGTATACAACATCCCTGCTTCTCACAATTTTTTGATTTTCAAAATCCCAAAACTTATAACCAAATTCATCAATGCCATATCCAACGAAGGTAATTTTTTTGATTTTGCATCCAGCTTGGTTCTATTTTCAGAATCTACATGTGCAAATGCTTCACATTTGAAGGTTTTCAGAAAAGAATGACTCACCTTCTTACCTATCCATGCTTCCTCTGGAATACCATAGCCCAAAGGAACTGAAGGACCTCTATTAATTAAATATACATCGGTGTTGATAGCTTCTATCCGCATGTTTAAAAGCAGCCCAACATGCAATCTCATGGTCCTTGCACACTCCATTATTGTCATGTTCATGCATTCAGCCACTCCATTTTCCTATGGATTCCCTGGAACTATTTTTTGCCTATGAATTCCATTAAAGGAACAATAATCCTCAAATTCTTTGCTGCAATACTCACCACCATTATCAGATCTGATATATTTTAATCTTTTACCCATCTCATTCTCAACCAAGCTTCTCCATTTCTTAAATGTTTTAAATACATTAGATTTGTACATGAGGAAATAAATCTAAACCTTCCTAGTTGCATCATCTATGAATGTAACATAATACTAAAAGCCACCGAGAGAAGATACCTAAGCCGGTCCCCATACATCTGTATGCACAAGCTCCAACTTTTCATCTTTCTTTTGCTTCCCATCCTTGAGAAAACTGACTCTCTTTTATTTTCCATACACACAACTTTCACAGAAATCCATATTAATACATTTCAGACTTGGTAAAACTTTCTTAGAATGAAGTACCTTCATACCTTTTTGACTCATGCCCAAGTCTGTTATGCCACAGTGTTGTCGTAGAACTTGCAGCAATTGTCTCAGTCTCTTCTTGCGAACCTGCAACAACTATTCCTGAACCTGTTTGTTTTTTCTCTGCAACAGTAAAGTAGAAGGAACAGTATGACCTGTACAAAGATATAAGGTGCCTACTTTCACATATTTTGCTACTATTAAGGCACCTTTTGAAACCTTCCAATTTTTATCAGTAAATGTAACAATGCAACCTTCATCAGTTAACTGCCCTGTTGAAATTAAATTCCTACTCAACCTTGGAACATGCCTTACCTCTTGTAGTAGCCAATGATTCCCATTTTGCAACTTAATCTTGATTCTTCCCTTTCCAACAATCTAACAAGGTTCATTATCTCCCAAATAAACCAGCCCAAAATGTCCTGGACATAATCAAGAAAATAACTTCTATGGGGCATAGCATGAAATGAGGCCCCTAAATCTAAAACCCATGAATCATCAACATTATCTAGGGAAAGAATCAAAGCATCATCTTCAGATTTATTACTTACCACATTTGCCTCCTTATTGCCTTCTTGTTTGTCTACTTCTTTATTCTTTCGAGACCAACAATCTTTCTTCAGATGACCTGGTTTCCCACAATACCAACAATCCTTCTGTCCTCTGGATTGGGATCTCTTATCCTTTGATTTTCCTCGTGACTTCCCATGACCTCCAGAACCTTTTCCTTTCTCCTTTGATCTACCCCTGCTTTCTGCATTCAAAACACTACCTGATGTGGACCCTCCTGAGCGTTTTTGTTGCATTTCCTCGCTAAGGATAACACCAACAACATCATCAAATTTTGAAGTATTTGAACTAGAGACAGAGTTACAGCCATTACCAAGCTATTCCAGCTTTCTAGCAAAGAACATAATATCAAGAGAGCCCTCACCTCTTCATCAAAACTTACCTTTACAGAAGTTAATTGACTGATAATCATATTAAACTCATTTGAATGATCTGTCACAAATCCACCTTCAATCATTTTCAGATTAAACAAATGCTTCATGAGAAATACCTTATTTGAGGCTGAGGGTTTTTCATACAATTTAGCCAAAGCTTTCATCAGACCATTTATTGTCTTTGCTTCCGTTATATTGAATGCCACCGATGGTGCCAGGCACAACCAAATGGGTCCCAGTGTCTTTCTATCCAAAAGATTCTAATCCTCATCCGTCATTCCTACCAATTTCTTGGATACTCCTTCCAACGGCCTCCATACATCCTTTTGATAGAGGTAATCCTCCATCTGCATCTTCCATAACTGATAGTTCTACACATTAAATTTATTGACCTTCAATTTACCCTCATCTGCCATTGCTCCCACTCAACCGTGAGACCTTCCTACAGACAATAATTAAACACAACCCACTCTGATAACACTTGTTAGGGTTCGCCAGCAGAAGATATCAATTAAATGCAAATAAAGATTAAACAGAGGAATGAAAATACACAGAAATAATAACAACGAGAGACAAGTTTTAAAGTGGTTCACCCAAACTCAGGCTACATCCACCAACAAAGAGTCCAATATTATTATCTAGTAAATCAAACCAATTACAACCAACAATCCTTGCAATTCAATACCACAGCAAATGCTACAATACTATATCAACAGAAACCCTAACCCTTAGCTATTTTCATCACGACTTTTGTCAGTTACAAAATAGGGTTTTTTATGTCGACCAATGAAAAAATAATTCCTGACACCTTAATAAAATAATAAAAAACCATGTGAGGTTTCGGGAGGCTACCCCTAGACCTCGCATGGGGCGCTGCCCCTTGACCTCGTAGGAATTTAGGAGGAAACTGCGTCGTTAAAAGTGGGGTAAATTTAACCTCCGAGTCTGATTAGGCTCCATATAACAACACTAACCTCTTGAGAGGATCATTTATGTTCATAAAAGCACCTGTGTAACTAGGGTTTTTGGCTACCCTCCAAGCCTTGGCCAACATTCACTTGTGGTACAGGCTTCTTTCAACTACATTGTGCTCATCTTGGTTTCTAATTAGGTCATCGTCAACAAACAACACATGATTATACCTTTTTAGCTTCTTCTTGGTTTTGACTGTGCATATAAAGTTCTCTGGGTCAAAATTCTCTCTAGTATTTCTTACAGGCAACCTAAAATGCTCCAATATTTTCTCAATTAACTGATATCCTTTATCTAACATGACTGTGAAATCTCCAAAACACAACATCCCAGGCATGAAAGATTGTTTATTGGAACTTTTTAAATGCATGAAATCTAAGTAGGCAAGTTATCTCACAATTTATAAGTAAGCAATCATGTCTGGACAAGTTTTAGGTAACAAGAGAGGGGGGCCTTCAAATCCAAATACTCTTATCATTGTGTAATCACTATAGGAGTACCAGTCACCCCAATTGTGACTAAACTTTCCTTGCTCGTACTTGTCCTCCGTAGGCCTTAAAAACCTCTATATTTCTGGTGATAAGTTGTAGTCACAAGGGTGGCCTAACAATTTATAGACAGGTTTCACAAAGTATTCTTCAAAATAGAGGTAATGAGACCTCTCACATCTGTTATACTAGATAGCAGTCCACATCTAAATAGGTTTAATGTCACCATTCCTGTCTAAATCTCTTATCCTCAGACATTCACTCCACATTCCAGAATTCTGCCCTTCATATAGGATAAGGTACATAAGTACAAAATAGTGCCTGAACTTACTACCCCCTTCTTTCAAGGAGACTAATTCATTATGAAGGGCATTAGCTAGGAATTCAGCATAATCAAAACACAATGCTTGTTGACTCTACACATTAGCAGTTAAAACCATAGGAGCAATCTCCATAAACAGGGAAGCCTCAACTCCAAGCAATTGACACAGAGTAATAGGTGTATTGGAAATACTCTTTGAACATCTCTACAGAATATGGGGGATCTTCTGCCATTGTAAACACTTTAAGTTTGTTTTCTCCATCTCGGGGTCTATGCAGGGGCAGCCTCCACCTTTTATATTTGTTGCTCATGTTATAATATTCATTGAGTAAATCTCAGAGTCTAAACTCCACATTAAAGCTACAATCCAGTTGAAAGACCATTGATATATAGTCTTTAGTGATAGGGAAAAAACCCGTTCCATTTCTTAACTCCACCATGTGGTTCTAAGGATTGTAGCTTTTAGCTATGACTTTCAAAAGTTTAACATTTAAGAACACATCAGGCACTATAAGTTCTCCTAAATTCATTCTCCAGGGATTAGACACTAGTGCACGCCTATACATTCTCCTGTAGTGATACATGAAGAGTTCATAACCTCTAATGGGTGTCCATAAGTCCCCTACATGTTTGTAAATGTGTTCCAACTTCTCTACATTGGGATTCAGTTGAATGTTTCTTCTAGACCTTTGACCAGATTTTGGGCATTGTCAATTAGGTCTTGATTCAGGTGTCTCTCATCTAACTTTTGTCTTTTAACCCTAGGGTTTTCAGATGTGTCTTCCATAGCACAATGCAAGAGAATTCTAATTCTTTAATATGCAATTTGATTTAGTAGCTACAGGTTGCGAGCTTAGAATACTTACTTGAGTTTTGAGTTGTATTTGTTGCAAAAGCTTCCCGTTGCTCCCATGTATGCTTAATGAATCAAAATTCTTTTTGAATTGTTTTTGATACACTCTGTTCTGTGTATTAATGGTGGCTTTCACAACGTTGGGAGGACATTAAATTCTCGCAATAGGAATGTCTTGTCACCTCATCGAACCGATAAATTCTACATGAGGAGTTTATCATTTTTTTTATTGTCAGGATTTCATTATGACCCAAATGGATGTCATGCCGAAGTCCCGTTTTGTTAAGTCTCATTGATATCTATTTATCCATTCGATATGTTCTTTTTATTGTCATGTTCTCCTTTTTTAAGGCACAAGTTACCACCTCCCTTTGACATCCTGAATTCTCTTCTTATGCCTTTCTTTATTTGGCATCTCTTTGACGGGATTTCGGCAGGACTAGAACTTAAGTCATTTTGATATTCTGAATCTTCTTGAATTATATGTTACTTATTTTACTAGTGGAATGTCAAGACAGTATTCCTTGGTTCCTTCGATATGCCTTTATGCTCGAAATGTCAAAGAGATTGCAAGAAGAGTCACTCTGATACTTCGACCTCATTTGTTCCTTTGATATTTTGATATCAGCCCAAAACAACACCCAGGGGTTTATCTTAGGATTATCAAAGTGACTACAAGATGAATCTTTCTAACATGGCAATCACTTCTCGATGTGTTTTTATATTTCATTGTCACTTTATCAGTGTGACACATTCATGTGTCACACCGATCTCCCGATGTATCATTAACCCTTTTCAGAGCATCAATGAGACTTCTAGGCTAGTCACTCTGATATGCCACGATTCTTTTGTAGGACATGGTTTTGAAATGATAGGGGTATTAAATGTGGCCCTTTTAATTTTTGAATGAAAGTGATTGATCGGGGGAAGGATTAAGGTTTAATCCTTTGGGTTTATGGTAGGAGTCAAATGAAAAATTTATTGTGATGGTGGGAAATGAGGTTTGAATGAAAATTTTAAAATCCTATCCCAACACTCCCTTCACGAGGATGACTCGAGACCATCTTTTACATGATCTTGGTATGCCCCCTACTATTGGATGACACACAGACATTTTCTCTCTTGTCTACCATGGATGTCAAGAGAATGCAGACTTGAAGGTCAAGATTCACACCCTTAAGGGTGAGAATCAGGTGCTCCAAGAGATGGCTCGTCTTAGTTTTGGATGACGAGATGCTAGTATGGTGGGGCCTTCACAGTCACATGCTCACAATAGGGCACCTCACTCCTATAGGTCTCATGGAGTGACGAGTGGTATTCGTAGACAGAGGAACCAAAGTCCTGAGGGTTTTGTTGGAGGGAACCAACCCTGACTTCCTTTCTTGAACTCGTGCCCCTTGCGTGGGAAGCTTCAATTTTTATTGAGAGCATTTTGTCCTTAGCTCTTTGATACTCTTGTATACGTAAACTTTGGATGTATCTAGGAAAGTTTATCCTTTTATGGTTTTCACCTATCAGATTTGTACTCATCTCTTGTGCATGTTTTAGAGGTTTGAGAACTTTTTGATTATGTTTTTGACCTTTCAACTCTTTTAACAATGCAAGTATGATAACGATGACAAGTTTTTTTGTATTTTTTTATGACATATGTATGAGATGCAGTTTACGATATGCAGATGCAAGAACATGAGAGATGTTGAAATGAAACATTTACTTCTATTGAATGTCATGAGATATGACATTTGACTTTATTGCTTCGAGACTCCTTTTCCTGATTTTGGCATGAATGCAATGTGGAACAAACAATGTGACTGCTCTTTAATACAATTTTCAATCTAGTGAATTATGAGTTGTCCTGATATAATAGACCTAATCAAGGTTGTGAGATAGGATTTTAAAACTCAAGTGGGGAGCGGGAATAAAAATGGAGCACATTAGGTCACAAAAATGTAGGTTGTTAACCCTAAGAGGTTGCCAAGCTCTCTTAACGCTTTTGGCTAACGACACGGGGTAGATATGGCTAAAACCCCTTTCACTTTAGGCTCTACCAGACTTAGCTGGGTATACCTTAATTGTTAGTGCAAACTTGTTTAACCTTCACAATGGCAAATGGGTGTGAATTAGTTGTAGTGTTTGTGAATTATTCCTAATGCTAATGATTGTAGGTTTGAAAATGTGAATGAGGCTTTGAAAAAGTTGTATTGTGTAATGACTAGTGTTTTATTTATTGGGCAAAGAGTCAAGAGATACTGGTATGTGCTAGATTTGACTTAACTCAAATTGTTAGGCACTTGTGTAAATTTGTATTTTGTACAGTGGTGCAAGAATGTTGAGATGCAGGGTTCTTTTTATAAAATCCCAATGATATTTCTCCAAATTACTATGACCAAGAGAAAGGATTTTAATTCTTTCAGGAAGGAAACCAACTAAGATAACTTGTTCAAAGGATTTTAACCCTGGGCAGAGACCAATAAACATAGACTACTCAGCAGGACTTAAATCAACTTCCCACAGAAACCAATCACACTGACCAGACAAAAACAAAAAATGTGTATTGACAAATTAACTATATCCTTGAGATATTAATTTAAACAATGTGGAAACCTATTTTGGAGATGACCATGCAGCCCATAAATATTAAATTCAACACAACAATTGAACATCAATTATCTGATCCACCAAATAACTCTGATTCTTTTATTAGTTCAAAAAATGATACTTTGAGAACGCAGATATATATATATATATATATTTGAATATTGTTTTGTTTTTGTATTGGTAGGATATGCTTGAGAATTGTTCTTCATGCTTTTTTCTTGATGATCTCTAACAATGATTTTTATCTCTCATTTATATTTTGCAAGTTTAGGGTTGCGACCCTTTACTCGTCATCCTATGCGTCTCTTTGTTTGCCATGAAGGATAATAATTTTGTCAATAGAAACATTAACCTTTTGTTTGTCCTTAAACAAAAATTTAATTATCTTTCTCCATCTGATGAATAATTTTGCGAATAATAAAGTATATTCCGACAATTTTACTTTTGTAGTTTCTTGTATGCAATTTTACCCGTAAAGTATTCTTTGGATGATAATAACTAACCACCCTAACAATTTCATGCTCAATTAATTCCTTGAGTAAAAATGTTTTATTTATTGGGAAAGCACTTTGCAGTTGTATCTTTGAAATAATACCTTTCATTAGGGTTTGTCAATAATGTGCCTTCATTCTGTGTGTATTTCGTTCTTCATTTAATTAATTATTTCCAACATTAATCTTCTTCAGGTACTCCATGGGAAATACAATATTTCTCAATACTTTAATATTCATCCCATTTCTCTTGTCACCTTTACAAATCATTTATTTGGGTGAAACAATTACCCTGTTTTAACCTCCTCAGTGAAAAATATCTCATTCACAACTCCCTCGATGAAAGTGTAAAATTTACATTTATATAGTCATACTTCATTTTGTATGCAACTTTTGCCAATATTTATTTTCCCTTTAATAATGTTCATACTTCGTTTATTACTCCTGTTAGCACTCATTTTGACCTGGGGGTTGTTTTTTCATGTTTAGGGGGTTTCTTCATTTGAACCCTATATCTTCTTGCCCATTTTCCTAAGTGTTGGACCTCCTCGACATTTTTCAGCTGCAGCATCATATTTTCTTCGAGGAGGAAGTCATCATCATCATGTTTGCTTCGATGGTGGTCAGCATCTCATGTTTTCTGTCGACTTGTTTTTCATCAGGATCATCATATTTCAATATCGGGTGATGTTTGGATATCATCCTGATCCTGCTGATGAGCTACAGTGTGCCCTGATTTGCTCGCGGGGGTGATTTTTCAAGTATCCGGTGATCTTCCAATTATCACCTTGCCCTTTTATGATGATGATGTCACCCCGATCTTCTGAAGGGGTTATTCTCTGAGTTGTTCGACCTGACTTGTTTTTTCTTAAGGGTCGTCATCATCATCATCATATTTCCAGTTATCGCCGTGTTGCTTGCGAGGGTCATCATATTTTCTGCCTGCATGATATTTCGCCGAGGTGATATTTTTTATCATCGGGTGATCTTGGTTATGATCATCCTGATGATGTTGTTGAAGAGTTTTAAGTATGACCCGATATTCACTGGGGTCATCATATTTTGAACGTCAGGATGATCTTAGTCAATATCATCCTGATGTTGTTGTATCACTTCATGTTCGTTGTTTTATCATCCTGATGATGCTAACGTCATTCTTATGTCGGGGTGATATCTATTTCTCTGCCTATCTGCATCATAATATTTTCGAAGGAGGGGGTGATATTTTCATTTTTGAATATCACCCGGATGTATGTTTGTTCCAGCGTCATGATGATGCTGATATCAGGGAGATATCCGCCTGTCGGCTTCGTGCATTATCTAGTGGGGGTGATCTTTTCAAATATCTGGCGTATTCATCTATCACCCCGATCTTATAGTGGAGCTACAGTGCAGCATGATATTTGTGCATCAGGATGATATTTCCAAATATCCGGTTATCTTCCGAATATCATCCTGATGTCGATATGATGATGACGTCATCAAGGTCCGGGGGGGTCATATTTCTAACACTGATCATCTTGTGGAGATCCCCCGATATTTGCAAACATGATGATGACGTCATCCGGATATGAGGAGGTGCGCAGTAGGCAGATATGATGATGACATCAGCAGGATATGACGGTGACGTCATCAGGATGTTCATCGGCCAGACTTTTGGTATAGGCTAAGCAGGAGGATGTTCCTCCGATGGATCAGGTTGTGCCGATGAAGGCGATTATCATGCAGGTTATATTGCGATATGATGCTGACGTCAGGGTGATATTTTAAGCGACAGGATATCATGCTGTTGGAGGATGATGATGAAGTCTTATACTAGTGTCGTCAGGAGCAAAAGCACCGACATTATATATGCTCGTGGCCTAGTATATAAAGTGTTGAAAAGGTCACCGCGGGGTGCATGTGGGATAATTGATATCCTGCATATTTGAAATATCATGACGATGAATCTTGGCGGGAAATGGTTGCGATGCACAGTTTGATGTTTTCCCGAGGCCGCGGGTTGGTGCGCCATTAATGGCAAAGGTTGCAGAGGGATGGACGGATCTGGTACCTGATTGAAGGTGTACATCAACGGACAGTGGCGCAGGGCTCGAGGTTTCTTCCTGTCTCCTCCCCTACCTGCTGCATTCATGTTTGGGCGCCAATCTGGTAATGCGTTGAGCGCCATTTTTCTGATACTGTGTATCTGGCGGGATTTTTGGTCAACCATGTAATTAATCGCTGTGGTACACTACCTGGCTGTTATAAGCAGGAAGTGTTACTCATTTTTGGTTGTTGAAAGTTGAAGATTCTTGGCTCTGTAATTCAAAACAAGCTGATCTGGTTGCTCTGTACAGCTTAACCTGTGAGTTTATGTATCTCTTGTTGTATGTTTTTGGCATGAACCCACTGATTTCATGATTAATCTTATATGAGAAATGTTATCTTAGCATGTGTTTTGTTAATTCTGTCTCCAGTATTGCATGTATTCTTCTTCTAAATCTGGATATTTGGGTAATGTTTAGATTCTAGAGCATAGAATTCCTATGTTGAATGTCTGATCTTTTAACTTCTGCTCAAGGGGTAGATTAAACTGTTTTCAGGTTGAACATTGGGAAGGGTATACTGCAATAGGGATGCCATAAGTAGAGATAACTTAACACTCTGTATCGGGAGATATCTGTAAGGCAGGTATCACATATATCCCCCTGAAATCCAGTTTTAGCTGTTCATGCTGATCATTCACAGGTGTATGTCTACTGACTCCAGGCCCTGGATAGGCACCAATCTTGCTTTGTTTTTGTGTTACAACCATATCCAGCTTTGCATCCAAACTTAAAATCCAAATCAAAATCTAAAACAAACATTAGGACATTAGAATTAGTTTTAGGATCCTCAGTCCTCTGTCTACAACTGCAAATAGGCCCAAAGCTAGCCCCTTTGCTCTTATCTTTCAGTTTTGGTCTACTTACAGGAGGACTTATCTGCTTTCTGTCAGCATCCCAGCCTTTGTATGCATATCCTCATGGATGTTGAGTAGGGAATACCCCCTAGGTTTTGCAGAGCCTGAAGAAGAAGAGGAGATAAAATATAGAGTCTATCTCCTACACTGTTGGCCCTTGGCCCAGAGATCCTGTTGATCACTGATGGCTACCTTGTAGGGAAATCTGGGAATAAGCATCCAGTCTGGGAAAAAACCAACAGAAATTGGCGACTCTACTGGGGAATTTGTGAAAGAACCCTGGTTTTCAAAAGAAAACAGTTCCTAGTAATAGGTGGCGACTCCGAAGCAATCTCCCAACAGGTCAAAGTAAAATTTATATGCAGGGGAGAAGATCCCAACAAAATCCTTTATTTGAAGAGTTACCAGTAACAAGAAGAATGATGTACAGAAGAAAGGGAGCTGTCTCAGTTAGTCATGAGGGTTCCCCCAGAAAAAATGATGATGTACAAGATAACCCTAGGCCATCAGGACAGCATGTGCCTTACTTTTCAAATGCAGAAGCTGATATTCAAGGTGCATATGAGAGGCAACAGGGTGGTAGCATGAGAATGAGGTCAGAGGTGTTCCAAGAACGCCCATTTCTAGACCCTAGTGAAAGGTTTGAAGAGGCAGAGTCTCTGAGGGATGATGAAGATGATGACCAGAATGGTATGAGACCATCTACCTCCAGGCCTAAGGATGAATAGTTAGCTGAAGAAATCAGAAGTCTAAGAGCAGAACTAGAATATCTACAAGCCATGAAAATCAGAGATGATATGAAGCAGAAAGTGCATTAAGAACTGCCCAAAATGATTCAGTTCCTACCCTAGAGAATGCAAATGTGCAGAAACATCAGCAAAGAAATGAAGTGCAACATCAGCATAATGATGAGAGACAAAATGTGAATGATACTAGGATACCACTAAACAATGCAAGAAACCAGAATGCAAACAGAAATGTTAATGTTAATCAGTTAAACAGACAGCCCATGCAGTTAGATAGATTCAGGCAGCTGGTGTTTGATGGTATTCCTGGGTATCCTAACCCCATTGATAAGCATCTGAGGCTGCAAGTGCCTAAATTTTCAGGAAACAACACAGTGTCAGGAGAAGATCATCTAAAAGCCTTTCAAAATGTCATGGATAACTTTGAGGTTGAACATGAGGATGTTTTCATGAAGTCATTCATGCAATCCTTAATAGATGAGGCAAGAGAATGGTACAAGAATCTGCCTGACCGGAGTATTTCATCATGGGATGATTTTAAAAGGATGTTCAAGGAGCAATATGGTGACAAAACTGACCCTAGCTTTTTTGTAAATGAGTTCACCAGTATCACTAAAGGGTCAAATGAGCAGGTTGCAGATTTTAATGCAAGATTTACTAAAGTGTTAAACAAATTGCCACACCACATGAGGCCAAATGAACCAATGTGCATAATATTGTATATCAATGCCTTTGATGCAAAAACTGCATATGGATTAAGAGATAAAGGTCCTGCTACTCTCAGGGATGCTTTCAGAATTGCAGTGAATATTGAAAACAACAGGAAAGCATCGGGCAAGACAAATAGAAGGGATGATGTAAAAATTCTACAGAATCCAAACAAGCCTCAGAACACTCAAGGTAATACATCTGCCCCTTAAGATAAGATAGACAAATTGGCAAATGTTGTTAAGGACCTAAGCTATAGATTAGCTAGAAGTGAAAAAGGGATGGGTCCTGATAGGCAAGTCTGTCAAAGGCAGGAAAAGAGGCCATCATTGCATGATATGCCTTATAACACCAATTGGCATGATGGTAAGCCTGTATTCCCACGTAACAACACAAATCAGAGAGCTCAACATGTCAAAGAAACTCCTGATCCTCTAAAGAAAGCTATAAATATTGTTGATGATGCTCCATGGTGTATAATTTGTCAGATGCCACATTCACAGTCACAGTGTATGATTGCTCAATCCTTGTATGATAATGCTACATCTTGTAATGAATGCAATGAGCCACATCATGTGCAAGATGATGATGTTAATATGATGTCCATAGGTAATGGATACACTTTTTATGATGCTGATGAGAATACAGATCATCAAATTCAGGCCTGCCAACAGTTCCCATATGATGAAGATAATGAAGATAACTATGTATATGCTCAGAACTCACACAATTTTCTAAGTAACTTACAACGACCTTCTGATGAGGAAATTAGAGCCTTCACAGCTGCAGCAGTTGCTCAAGTCAAAAGCAACTACAATCTCAGAGGTAAAAATCAAGTAGGCAGCCCACATCAGCCAGAAGATATTTCTGCAGGTCAGCTAGTGCATGGTCATAAAGGAATTGAACCACAAAAAAGGCAGTGGGTAAATAATAAACAAAATTTTAGACATAGAACAGGTCATGAATCTCAAGGACCAGAAAACAAAATCCCTCAGGCTGAAGATCAAAGTAAAGGTTCCCAAGACAAGAATGATGATCAGGGAACTATGAAAGTAAAAGCTAAATCAGCTCAGGATAAAAACAAGATTGTGGAGCAAGCTACAACTGTTATACAAAATTATGCTCCATTTGATATAGCTCAGGTCCTCTCTCAGGTAAAAGTCTCTGTTCCACTTATGGAACTCATGAAAGTGGAAGAGATCAAGAATAGGACAATATCCCTAATCTCAGGGGTACCTTTTCAAGTTAAACAAAATATTCAGACCCAGGGTGAGAAACATGTCATGTGTAATGAAGAAGATGAGGCTCCTGAAGTCTATTTAGGAGTGACTATGACAAAGTGTCCTTCACAAGTGGAACCATTTTATGTTTCCCTGGTTATAAATGGAAAAATAATTAGAAATTGTATGCTTGACTCTGGAGCATCTACAAATGTCATGCCTTTGGCCATCATGCAACAAACTGGATTGAAAATTGACAAGGCATGTGGAAAATGTTATGCTATGGATGCCAGAGAGGTACCAGTTATTGGAATCATGAAGGATGTAGATTTCAAACTGGCAGCATTTCCTGAAAAGAGATATAAAATGAATATAACAGTGGTTGACATCAAGCCACAGTATGGTATGTTGTTGTCAAGAAGATGGGCAGCACTAATTGGTGGAAGTATGCAGCTGGACCTGTCATATGCCATGATTCCAATGAATGGCAGGGATGTTAAGCTAATCAGAGAACAAAGATCATCAGAGACAGTGGAAGACCAAGAAGCAGAGGAACAGGTATGCTTTGTAGACACTGACTGTGATAACTTCAAGGTTGTCTCAGATGATACAGAAGATAAAGAAAAAAATGTCTGCATTGAAGAGCTGGATCAGCAAGGCTTATGGACCATGTTTTTTGATGGAGCTTGTGCAAAAGAAGGCTCTGGAGCTGGAGTTGTTTTCCTGTCTCCAACTGGTAAGCTCCTCAAATTCTCTTTCTTGCTGAGGTTTGATTGCACAAACAACATTGCAGAATATGAGGCTTTACTCTTAGGCCTAAATATTGCTCTCAAACATGGAATTAAAATGTTAAGAGTATTTGGGGATTCTGAGCTGATTGTATCCCAAATTAGAGATAAGTATGCTTCAAAAAATAAAAGATTGAAACAATACAAGCATGCTGTTTGGGATACCATTGAACTATTTGATGCATTTTCAATAGGCTGGGTAGAGAGGTCAAAGAATGTTATGGCTGATTTCTTAGCCAATGTTGCAATAAGGTCAGATGACATCACTCTGTCAGGTGTTACAAATGTAGAAGTTAAAATTAGGCCTGCAATACCAGAAAATATATGCAGTTGGCAAATGTTTAATGATGATAGGGATTTGTTGAAATTTTTGCACTGCATAGATGAATATGAGAATCAAGAAATTGATTTCCAAGCTTTTGTAGAGACTATAGATGGAAAAGAAACTCTTGTGGGAAAAGAGATAATTCAATTGAAGACTAATAAAATCCCTAGAGGGTTGGTAGCTTTGGAAAGAGCTTTTGACAGTAGAGATAAATTGGTCACAAGGACATCTCCCACAAATAAGGAAGATTTAGAAGAGATAAATTTGGGGACATCTCAGGCCCCTCAGAAGGTATACATTGGTAAACAGCTCAAACCACACATTAGGAGTATGCTGATTGCATTACTGAAAAGGTATAAATATGTTTTTGCTTGGTCATATGAGGACCTAAAAGCCTATAGGGAAGATTTATTCCAGCATGAGATCCCATTGAAGCCTGGAGCTAAGCCATTTAGACAAAAGCAAAGACCTATTAATCCTACCTTAGCTCCCAAGATGCAAGAAGAACTCAAAAGGCTCAGGGAAGCTGGAATAATTGTGCCAATCAGGCATTCAACTTGGGTGTCTAACCTTGTCCCAGTCAGAAAAAAGAATGGTGATATTAGGCTTTGTGTTGACTTCAGGAACTTGAATGTATCCTCTTTAAAGGATAACTATCCACTGCCTAATATGGAAGCTATGTTGCAGAGAGTGACTGGTTGTGAACTCTTATCCATGATGGATGGATTTTCAGGTTATAATCAGGTGAAGGTAAAGGAATCAGAACAGTATAAGACCGCCTTTACCACTCCATGGGGAACTTATGTGTATGTTAGAATGCCCTTCGGACTAACCAATGCAGGTGCTACATTTCAAAGAGCAATGGATGTTGCTTTTGCAGGACTGATTGATTCAATTCTGGCTGTATATCAGGATGACTTGACTGCTTACTCAAAGAAAGAAGAGCAGCATTGTTTGCATCTGGAGCAGATTTTCATAAGAGCACTAGAGTATGGTATTTCTTTAAATCTAAAGAAGTGTGCCTTTGGGGTAGTTGAAGGAAAGCTCCTGGGACATATTGTTTCCAAGGATGGAGTCAAGATAGATCCAGAGAGAGTGGCTGCTATTGACAGAATTCAAATGCCAAAAACTGTAAAAGGAGTTCAGTCCTTCTTTGGACAGATAAATTTTGTTAGGAGATTTGTTCCCAACTTTGCAGAAACCACAAGGAACATTTCCAAGATGATGAAGAAGGATGCAACTGTCAACTGGGAAAGGGAAGCAATAGAATCATTTCAGAGTATCAAAGAGGCAATCAAGATGGCCCCTGTTCTTAAATCTCCTTATTTTTCTAGGCCATTCCAAGTATTTTCATTTGCTTCCTTTCATACTGTTGCTGCATGTTTGCTACAGAAAAACGAAGATGGTTTTGAATAGCCCATCGCTTTCTTCAGTATGTCCTTGCAGGCCTCTGAGTTGAAGTATGATATTATGGAAAAACAGGCATATGCACTAGTCAGAGCCATCAAAAGTTTCAGACCATACTTGGTAGGATCATATATAATTGCATATGTACCCCATGCAGCAGTTAAAGACATATTCACTCAGCAGGAGGTGACTGGAAGAAGGTGCAGATGGATAAACAAACTGCAAGAGTTCAACATAGACATACAAGTTACTAAGTTGATAAGAGGACAAGGATTAGCCAAGATGATGGCACAGTCAAACTTGGAAGCATGCCAAGTTAATGCAGTCCAAGATGAGAGTGTAAATGTATCAGGATCTGAATGGTACAAGGATATTATCTACTACTTGCAAAATCTAAATTGTCCTTCCCATTTCAGTGACAGTCAAAAGAGGACTTTAAAGTTACATGCAATTAGGTATGTTATTGTTCAAGGTGAGCTATACTGGAAAAACCCTGATGGTGTGCTGCTGAGATGTGTGGATGAGGATATGACTAACAATGTTTTGATTGATATGCATAAAGGATTGTGTGGTGGACATTATACTGCCCAAACAACAGCTCATAAAATTCTCAGGGCAGGATATTGGTGGCCCACTCTCTTTTCAGATGCACAAAAGTTAGTGAGGAAGTGTGACCCTTGCCAAAGATTTTCAGGAAAGCTGAAATATGATGGTGCTTTACCCCTCAGAACTGTAACTGTGGACGCTCCATTTCAGCAATGGGGAATTGACTTCATAGGGGAAATTGCAGACAAATCAAGTGGGGGACACAGTTGGATTTTGGTGGCAACTGATTACTTTACCAAATGGATTGAGGCCATTCCAACTAAGAGAGCTACAAGTAAGGTGGTGACAGATTTCATGCTAGAAAATATTATCATCAGGTTTGGAGTACCATTCAAGATAGTCACTGATAATGCTATGTGCTTCAGATCAGGTGAATTTGTTGATTTTTGCAACAGGTATGGGATAAATCTATCATATACATCACCATATCACCCACAAGGGAATGGTTAAGCAGAATCAAGCAATAAAAGTATCATGAAAATTATCAAGAGGATATTGGACAAGAATAAGAGAGCTTGGGACTCAAAATTGAACTTAGCAATATGGGCTGACAGAGTGACAGTAAAAAGGGCTATTGGGATGTCACCTTTTGAGCTAGTATATGGTGCATCAGCCAGGTTGCCCATAAACAATCTCTTACCAGTTTACAGATTCATTCAAGAAAATGATGAGGAGATTGAAGACTCCATGACAGAAAGAGTGAACCAGCTGGTTGCATTGGATGAAAACAGAAGGAAAGCCCACCAGATCAATCTCAAAAGACAACAAGATGTGAAATATCAGTTTGACAGGAGAGCTATAAAAAGGAAGTTTCAAGTCAATGATCTGGTGCTCATTTGGAATGCAAAAGGTCAAGAAAAGGGTAAACATGGTAAATTTGAACCCTTATGGATGGGCCCATATCAGATTTGCAGTACTCATGGGGAGGATTCTTATTTCCTCCAGGCCCTAGATGGTGAAGTTCTGGAATTGCCTGTGCATGGCCAATTCCTTAAGTTCTATTTTGCATAAATGACTTGTCGCTGTGCACATTTGTAAAAACATGTATGTAGTGTAAATGTCTTGTGCAGTTCGCGCTTTTTGGTTTTTTGCCTGGTCTACCCGGAGATCTGGTTCTCGCTGCAGGTTTTCACCTGCACGTCCCCATTCGGAGCCAGTGTTAGCACTCATTTTGACCTGGGGGTTGTTTTTTCATGTTTAGGGGGTTTTTTCATTTGAACCCTATATCTTCTTGCCCATTTTCCTAAGTGTTGGACCTCCTCGGCATTTTTCAGCTGCAGCATCATATTTTCTTCGAGGAGGAAGTCATCATCATCATGTTTGCTTCGATGGTGGTCAGCATCTCATGTTTTCTGTCGACTTGTTTTTCATCAGGATCATCATATTTCAATATCGGGTGATGTTTGGATATCATCCTGATCCTGCTGATGAGCTACAGTGTGCCCTGATTTGCTCGCGGGGGTGATTTTTCAAGTATCTGGTGATCTTCCAATTATCACCTTGCCCTTTTATGATGATGATGTCACCCCGATCTTCTGAAGGGGTTATTCTCTGAGTTGTTCGACCTGACTTGTTTTTTCTTAAGGGTCGTCATCATCATCATCATATTTCCAGTTATCGTCGTGTTGCTTGCGAGGGTCATCATATTTTCTGCCTGCATGATATTTCGCCGGGGTGATATTTTTTATCATCGGGTGATCTTGGTTATGATCATCCTGATGATGTTGTTGAAGAGTTCTAAGTATGACCCGATATTCACTGGGGTCATCATATTTTGAACGTCGGGATGATCTTAGTCAATATCATCCTGATGTTGTTGTATCACTTCATGTTCGTTGTTTTATCATCCTGATGATGCTGACGTCATTCTTATGTCGGGGTGATATCTATTTCTCTGCCTATCTGCATCATGATATTTCTGAAGGAGGGGGTGATATTTTCATTTTTGAATATCACCCGGATGTATGTTTGTTCCAGCGTCATGATGATGCTGATATCAGGGAGATATCCGCCTGTCGGCTTCGTGCATTATCTAGTGGGGGTGATCTTTTCAAATATCTGGCGTATTCATCTATCACCCCAATCTTATAGTGGAGCTACAGTGCAGCATGATATTTGTGCATCAGGATGATATTTCCAAATATCCGGTTATCTTCCGAATATCATCCTGATGTCGATATGATGATGACGTCATCAAGGTCCGGGGGGAGTCATATTTCTAACACTGATCATCTTGTGGAGATCCCCTGATATTTGCAAACATGATGATGACGTCATCCAGATATGAGGAGGTGCGCAGTAGGCAGATATGATGATGACATCAGCAGGATATGACGGTGACGTCATCAGGATGTTCATCGGCCAGACTTTTGGTATAGGCTAAGCAGGAGGATGTTCCTCCGATGGATCAAGTTGTGCCGATGAAGGCGATTATCATGCAGGTTATATTGTGATATGATGCTGACGTCAGGGTGATATTTTAAGCGACAGGATATCATGCTGTTGGAGGATGATGATGAAGTCTTATACTAGTGTCATCAGGAGCAAAAGCACCGACATTATATATGCTCGTGGCCTAGTATATAAAGTGTTGAAAAGGTCGCCGCGGGGTGCATGTGGGATAATTGATATCCTGCATATTTGAAATATCATGACGATGAATCTTGGCGGGAAATGGTTGCGATGCACAGTTTGATGTTTTCCCGAGGCCGCGGGTTGGTGCGCCATTAATGGCGAAGGTTGCAGAGGTATGGACGGATCTGGTACCCGATTGAAGGTGTACATCAACGGACAGTGGCGCAGGGCTCGAGGTTTCTTCCTGTCTCCTCCCCTACCTGCTGCATTCATGTTTGGGCGCCAATCTGGTAATGCGTTGAGCGCCATTTTTCTGATACTGTGTATCTGGTGGGATTTTTGGTCAACCATGTAATTAATTGTTGTAGTACACTACCTGGCTGTTATAAGCAGGAAGTGTTACTCATTTTTGGTTGTTGAAAGTTGAAGATTCTTGGCTCTGTAATTCCAAACAAGCTGATCTGGTTGCTCTGTACAGCTTAACCTGTGAGTTTATCTATCTCTTGTTGTATGTTTTTGGCATGAACCCACTGATTTCATGATTAATCTTATATGAGAAATGCTATCTTAGCATGTGTTTTGTTAATTCTGTCTCCAGTATTGCATGTATTCTTCTTCTGAATCTGGATATTTGGGTAATGTTTAGATTCTAGAGCATAGAATTCCTATGTTGAATGTCTGATCTTTTAACTTCTGCTCAAGGGGTAGATTAAACTGTTTTCAGGTTGAACATTGGGAAGGGTATACTGCAGTAGGGATGCCATAAGTAGAGATAACTTAACACTCTGTATTGGGAGATATCTGTAAGGCAGGTATCACATATATCCCCCTAAAATCTAGTTTTAGCTGTTCATGCTGATCATTCACAGGTGTATGTCTACTGACTCCAGGCCCTAGATAGGCACCAATCTTGCTTTGTTTTTGTGTTACAACCATATCCAGCTTTGCATCCAAACTTAAAATCCAAATCAAAATCTAAAACAAACATTAGGACATTAAAATTAGTTTTAGGATCCTCAGTCCTCTGTCTACAACTGCAAATAGGCCCAAAGCTAGGCCCTTTGCTCTTATCTTTCAGTTTTGGTCTACTTACAGGAGGACTTATCTGCTTTCTGTCAGCATCCCAGCCTTTGTATGCATATCCTCATGGATGTTGAGTAGGGAATACCCCCCTAGGTTTTGCAGAGCCTGAAGAAGAAGAGGAGATAAAATATAGAGTCTATCTCCTACACTGTTGGCCCCTGGCCCAGAGATCCTGTTGATCACTGATGGCTACCTTGTAGGGAAATCTGGGAATAAGCATCCAGTCTGGGAAAAAACCAACAACTCCATTATTCCTCTGGAAGGATTTTTGCATTGCAATATTTTTCATGCCTTTCAGAATTTCGAAGAGACTAGGAATTCACTCTCTCTGATATCCCGTCGCCTTTTATCATCTGGATTTTTATCTCGAGCCCACTTCAATAATCTCTCCAATGGCTTTATTTTGATTTTGTCAATATTAATTTTGATTTCCAGATGAAATAACTACCCACCTTATAACTTTTTGGTGAAATTTATTTCACTGGTCACTAAAATATTCACCACAATCCTATTTTACTTAATTATTAACGACATCCTTTGGTGGGGGTGTTCATTGTCACATCGGGGAGACCACAATATGACTCTTGCTGAATGGTCCTCTCTCTTTGATAAATTTCTCAAACATTTTAAACCAATGCTCCTTTCGAGATATTGGAGAGACTCAAAAATTGTCATTCCGACATAGTATAGTCTCTCCAATATTAGGGTTTCTTCTTTCAATAAGATTTTGTTTTGTAGTATTTTGTTGCACTAGTTTTAGGGTTTATGCCTCGTTTTGTGGATCATACAGTTTCTGACATCTGGGATTGGTTGTGGAATCCATTTAAAATATGGGAATTACATCCCAAAGCAACATTTCCTTGAGAAGTAAGAACATCCTAACCCAAATCCTCTGCACCATCTTGTTCCATGGCATCATAAGGCTCATCATTTTTCTTCAAATTTGTCATAGTAGCCTCAATATTTAATCTTTTAATGTTCTCTTGGTTCCTTGTAAGTTCATTTTCAACAGCATTTAAAACTTCCATGTCAGTGATTTCTGTGTCAACTTCCTTGGCCAAGTGGTAACATTTTGTCGAGTGAATGCATCTTCTTCCACATCATGATTATGAAGTTTTGAGTCACCATTCTCTGAATCAGAATAATACTTTTCTCTATCTCATTTATGACTTCTAATGTGTGAATCAAAATCTTCTTCTTTTGGCTCAAGGAACTCAGTATCTGGAGGACGCTCCTGAAGTTAGGCACTAGGTGCACATGGCATTGAACTAATATTCTCAAGTAGTTTGGACCTAATTTTATCCAAATTTGTTTCAAATTTTTGTTTTCCATATTACTTGGAGCCACATGAACAATATTCATAATACTCATGCTAGAGCATCTTATCATCGATCTCTACACCAACTGCAACTTCTATCTCATAGCACCAGTATCAAGCAACATTACGAATTGTGTATCCACCACCATCCAAGAGCAAAGGTGGTACATTGAATGACCTCATATATCATACACACTCAGCATGCCCTTTTACAGAGAAATTAAAGCAGCTTAGTCTATCTCAGGACAAGGAATTAGCTCCACATTGAAGAACAACTGCCTCAGGGTCATAGACTGTCATCACTCGTTGAATGATTGATTTGAATAAAGATTGGAAACTTTCATCATCAATTCCACTGTACCCATTTTGAGCAATCCTACATGGGCTTTTTGTGCATATTCTACAATCATTGTATTCCATGAGATGACATCTTTTTGAGATATTAGGTCAAACAGTTCACATGACTTTTGTATGCTTCAATATTTTGCATACACAACTGCTATAGCATTTCCAACTTTAATCATCTGGTAAAATCCTTCTTTCATGCATAGCTTATACCCTACTTCGAAGTTCCCATTTTGGCATGGGCTGGGAGGATGTTGACAAATTTTATGGGCTAGGAGGATGTTGACAAATTTTATGGGCCTGGCTTCATATGGTACCAATAGCATTTTCTTGAGATTTTTTTAGAGCCTTTGCTAGATCTTGTTCCACGGCTCCCGTTAGGGTACCATTAAATACAGGGCAGTCATTTCCAACATTAAACTGTTTCAATAACTTCAACTAGTCCTGTGTTGTCTCTAGAGTTATTCCTCTCAAAAATGCTACATAATCATCTGCATGAAACCGACAAAGATCTCTATCTCTAACAAGGTAAAGCTTAAGAACTTGAATTTTCTTATGCAAACCATAGTGAACAAGAAGATCATGTGTCATTCATATCCGGTGAGGCTTCATAGGATGATCTTGTCCATAGTAATAGTTTCCAACATTTGGGTCATAAAAATATGACATTTTTCTCTTAGTCCCATCTATTCGAGAAGTAAGGGAATTGCCTCTCAATCTCCAGTGGAGAGGTAATAGTAGTCCATGACATATTGAGGCCACATATCAGGGCAATGGTCACTAAATAAACACAGGTTTTCCATGCAATGCTTTTCCACTTATCACATAGAGCTTCCTTCCCTACAAGTACCTCAGGCAATGGAATTCATGTTACATTGTTGCCCTTTGCAATGGGATGAAAATTCACTTTCAATGACTTCCTTGATGAAAACTCCTTCAGAACTTGCACATTCATCCCTCACTTCTGTCACAGTTCTTCCAGGTTGTTGCATGTCAATTTGGTTGTTATTTCTCCAATAAAGCACTAACAGTATCAAAGTATTCACAACTCTTACAATCATTGCGAGGAGAAGTACTATGATAAAAAAATCACAACTTGTATCAAGAGTTTTGCAAAATGGACCACTCAAGCCCTTCTTGGAAGTACAGCTATTATGAAGCTAGGTTATGTGTCTATGGTTCACCCTCGAGATCACTTCAACCATGTTATATCAAGTATTCAGGTTTATAAGCTTATGCAAATCAATATGAACACTTCTAACATTTGGGGTATTGTTAAATCAATTGTTGATCTCTGCCTAGAACTAAATGTGTTTTTCAAAAATCCTTCGAAATACATCAATGAGGTAGATTGTACAAGTACAATTTCTAAGTGCTGCAGTCAAACCTTTTATCATGCGAACCTAAAATTTTGCAAAAAATGACAGGAAATTTTAGGTCCCAACAGTGGCTCTGTCTTGGGATGTATGCCCCTTGTGGGAATAGCAAGATCCCAAATTTATGGAGGAGCAAACCAATGCCTACCCCATTGGGTAATAGAGTCCAAATGTCACTTCTACCCTAAAATGATACGGTTTGAAAAACCACACCATAACTGATGGCTCAAAGCCATCAAAGAAAAATAAATAAAATTTATATTTTCCTCTGTCATATACCTAGTTCTCATCGCACTGTAATGAAACCAATCTGAAAATATTATTAAGATTTGCTTGATTGAATATGTCCATATCTTTCATCAACTTATCATGCTCAATGTTGATGGTATATTCTTCATCACTGTGCACCCGAAGACCACACACAATCTAAAAAGTCTCATATTTGTGTGATAGGCCAAACCCAATTTTTATGTGATGTCTTCTGTGATCACATTTAGTATCATTGACGAAATGATGGCTCTCTATCTGGACTGGGAAGCAGATAAAATAAAATTGTGTTTAACATCTACTTTCTTCAATGTAGGCACCATCTAATGGCACTACATCAGATCCAAAAACATCACTGCTATTTTCAGCATCATAGGTAACTTTCCCACATGAATGTGATCTTGAAACTCTATTACCACAAGATTCAATAGAAGTATGCATCTCAGGAGGACTGCTGTAATAAAATTCATAATCACCAATTGTCTCTATCTCATCATAATATAATCTTGATTATGTTCTTTCACACCAATCATGTGGTTCATCATCTTTGTCAAAACAAATGTAGATTGAGCATGAAATTTTAGAATCATCCTTGTGTGCATATTTATGATATTTGATGGTCAATAGGTCTGCAACTTTCTTAGTCCTAAGGGAACATACTTCCTCTTTTGTATCTTCCATTATCTCTCATAACCTTTGTTAGTACCACTTAGTTGCAAGTTAAAACCCACAGGGTTATCATAACAAACATCATCCTCTATAAATTGATTGCAATCATTGCCCTCTTCATTGTTGCATGACATGTTGTCCCCTTTTGTTTCAGCTTTTAATTCATTATTCTCAATGCTATGATAATGCATACATGGTTGCATCTCTATATCATCTAACTCATTACTGATGTATTCCTCAGGTGGAGTATCTCGAACAAAATCTTCAATACTACAATCTTCATCCCAGGTGGAGAGTTGATCTTCCATAATTTCATCTTTACTCACATCTATAATATTATCCCATGTTTGCTCTATTGGTTGTGTTGTTTGATCATCTTCTCCATATTAATCAATGGAATCACCATTTTCTATGTTGCTAGATTTAACACTACTAGCATGCTCATACCTGATTTTCTCTACGAAACCAACCATTTCATACACCTAGTCGAAAGTAACTGGTTTCCATGACTCGAGCCATTTGTTTGAATGAGGCACATATAATTTCATGAATGTTTCAATGCATATGGATTTATCAGGCCTAACATTAACAGGTATTTGCATATAGATATCCAACATTCTTTTGAACAAAGAAAATCTAGATTCTAATGTTCTTTTGAACAAAGAAAATCCATATTCCCCAAATTTACTTTGACTTCCCTTTTGAAAATACTCATAATTTTTCTCTTTAAACTGGTACATGAATTTACTTGCAAGTTCACTCCATGAGGTTATGCAAAACATAGGAAGGTTGTAAAACAAATCTTCAGCATCATTTTTTTAAGTTTTCACAAAAAGTTTCATGATAACATCCTCTCTACTGATTTGCCAATTCACCACTAAATTAATGAATTATTCCAGGTGCATATCTGCTGATTCTTATTTGCATCTATTAAATTTTGGTAAATGATTTTTAACATTCAAAGGGGGAGGAAGATTTGGGTAACTCTGAATGTTTCTGAAATCAAATGGTTTGTGCATTTCAAGATCTATTACCCTCTGTTGGAAAAGTATTTGCTGCAATTCTACTTCTTGTAGACTTTGATTGGCACGAGAGCTAACATTGCTTTGCATATTTTGACATGGAATTTGGTATTGATAATGCCCAACATACTGGTTATATTCATGATCTTGGTAGCCCACAAATCTTTGACCATGTGAGACAGGATAGGCATTTATTGAGGCTTGTGGTATAAAAATGTCCTGCTGTGTATGATGTACACCATATCTATTGTTAGGATCATGAGGCACTTGTGAGATCAAATGATCACTTGACTTCACATACCCATCCTCACTAGATGCTAATATATATTGTGATGAATTTGAAGCCTGTTTGGCTTTTAATCACTGCAATTCTTGAATCAATCTTTTATCTTCCCTTAATAACTCTAGTAGTTCCTCTTCTTCTGTCATATTTATTTTGATTGCAAATGGTGTTGTTACAAGATGTATTTGTATTCTTCATTGAATTCCTTTTCAGAGTCGCCACCTCTTGTCAAAAGAGGAATGATTTCATCTTTCTGAGTCCTTACCAGCAAAGTTACCAATTTGTATTCAAATTCAAAACTTCAATGACTCTGAATTGATATGGTCTTTTAACTAAAGATTCTAGGTTCGATCCCCAGCAGAGTCGCCAATTTTGTTAGGTCAGAAAAATGCAAGTTGTTAACCCTAAGAGGTTGCCAAGCTCTCTTAAAACTTTTGGCTAACAAAACGGAGCAGATATGGCTAAAACCCCCTTCACTTCAGGCTCTGCCAGACCTAGGTGAGTAAACCTTAATTGTTAGTGCAGACTTGTTTAACCTTCACAATGGCAAATGGGTGTGAAGTAGTTGTAGTGTTTGTGAATTATTCCTAATGCTAATGATTGTAGTTTTGAAAATGAATGAGGCTTTGAAAAATTTGTATTGTGTAATGACCAATGTTTTATTTATTGGGCAAAGAGTCAAGAGTTACTAGTATGTGGACCTCTAGATTTGAGTTAACTAAAATTGTTAGACACTTGTGTAAATCTGTATCTTGTACAGTGGTGCAAGACTGTTGAGATGCAGGGTTCTTCTTATAAAATACCAATGATATTTCTCTAAATTGCTATGACCAAGAGAATGGATTTTAATTCTTTTAGGAAGGAAACCAACTAAGATAACTTGTTCAAAGGATTTTAACCCTGGGCAGAGACCAATAAACATAGACTACTCAGTAGGACTTAAATCAACTTCCCACATAAACCAATCACACTGACCATACAGAAACATCAAATGTGTACTGACAAATTAACTATATCCTTGATATATTAATTTAAACAACTTGGAAAACCATTTTGGAGACAACCATGCAGCCCATAAATATTAAATTCAACACAACAATTGAACATCAATTATCTGATCCACCAAATAACTTTGATTCTTTTATTAGTTCAGAAAATCATACTTTGAGAATGTAGACATATATATATAGTTATATTTGAATATTGTTTTTGTATTGGTAGTATATGCTTGAGAATTGTTCTTCATGCTTTTTGATTGATGATCTCTGATAATGATTTTTATCTCTCATTTATATTTTGCAAGTTTAGGGTTGTGACCCTTCACTCGTCATCCTGTGCGTCTCTTTGTTTGTCGTGAAAGATAATAATTTTGTCAATAGAAACATTAACCTTTTGTTTGTCCTTCACAAAAATTTAATTATCTTTATCCATCTGATGAATAATTTTGCAAATAATAAAGTATAATCCGGCAATTTTACTTTTGTAGTTTCTTGTATGCAATTTTACTCGTAAAGTATTCTTTGGATGATAATAACTAACTGTTGACCCATTTTTTCTCAGACCAGAGTCAAATAGTCAACCTGGTATTTTCCTTGAGAATCCTTTGGAAAATGTTCCTATAAAGCTTAAAGTGCCAAGTTCCCAAGAAACCTTGCCTAAAAGACCTTACCATTGGAAAGAACTTGAAAAAATAGGCAGGTTTGCTTTTTACTTCACCCTGAAATTCGACCAAACAAAGAAGTTATTGATGATCAAAGTTTTGGTCAACATACAGTTCAAATGTACATTTGGTGGGCTTGCAAATCTCTATCGGCCTTAGAAAATTTAGAAACAATTGAGTTTTATACATTTTATGAATGTATATCGGCACATATACAAAAGAGAATGTATATTTGCACTTGTATGTTTGCACATACAAGCGAAATATACAAAGGAAAAATACAAGGAAATATGCATCGGCCGATATGCAGGTGCAAATGTACATTTGCTACAGTGTCGGAAGGACATGCAAGTGGTGGGGCCCACGGGTTCAAATGAGATTATATGCAAGAGGAGGTTTGTATAACGAAATATACATTCTAGGAATATTCCCATTTGTATGTTTGTCTTTTGTATATTCAAATATACAAAGTCGACATACAAAAGACAAACATACAAATATGTTTGTATATTGCGCATATACAAAGAGGCTTGTATGTTTCGACATACAAAGGATCACGTGAACAGTAGCTTGTATATTGTGCATATACAAGCGAATATACATCGCCGATATGCAAGCCGGATTTCATATGAACTTCATTCTGGCTCATTCAGGCTTCAGCTCTTACTTGTATGAAGGAGTGTTTGTATATTTGCATGCATACAGGAATGTACAAGGTCCGCGGCTTGTATTTTGTATATGCAGCAAGGGAGATTTCAGCCAGACATGATGCATCAGCGACTTGTTTTTGAGTCTTTCCGAAGGCCGATACCGGATGTAGTTCCTCAGCGGGGGTCCCAGTTCCAACTCAATGGCGAATCAGGAAGTGCCACATGGTAGTGGCAGATACATATACAAAGGCTCTTGCATATACAAGTCATTTTCAAATGCATTTTTTAAGAGACAAATAGGGCCCGATATGCAAAGCACCATGTATGTGCCAAGGAGTTGCAGAATTAATTTTTGAGTGCCGATTCAGGCGCCAATATGCAGCGATCTACATAGAGATGCAAAAACGATATATACAGGCAGTTGACCAAAGGTTTGACCACCTGTATCTCCTCCATTTTGGTGAATTTCAGCATGCTCCAAGAGGCAAAGTTGCATATTTTGCCCCCCTCTTTCATTTGGCAGGGTTTTTCAGGAGCTTTGTCACTTTTCAAATTTTAGATCTGGAAATGCATATTTGTGAGTGATGAACATTTCAGGGATGACTTTTAGCAAATGGAGATAATTTTTGGGCATTCATTGCAGCAGACAGAACATGCAGCTCGCATTGATGGTCAGAAATATCTTCCCACCTTCCTCTTCCAAATATTTTCATCTTTTCTACTGCAGATCGATGAGTAAGCTACTTGCATTCAAGACTCCAAATATCTCATATCTAACCAGTTCTAGATTTTGAGGCCATAACTGATGTAGCTGGACAGTCATCGATGGAGATATTTTTCTATGACAGCTCTTTGAGCGAGTTTTTGTAACCGACTTAGGATAGTTTTGGAATGCTATAAGTATGCATTCAAATGTTGTAAATAAGGTTGTAAATTTTTTGAGATTGAGGCTTTTCTGTTTCCAAACAGAGTTTTCATATGTTGTAACCGTGCTTTTCCCTTGAATACATGCAAGTTAATTTTGCCTCCTTTACTGATTTTTCTAGTTCTGTGTGAATCTGTGTATGGCTGTCTGTGAATGTTTCATTCCTCTCAATCATATTGCTTCTCGCCTCTGCTAGAGTCATTTAATCTGTGTATACCTACTTGTTGTATTTGATTGTATTTTGCACTTCTCTCAGTGTTAGGAAAATCTTTTTAAATTTGTCTGGTGTATCACCCTTTCATGTTTTTCAAGCTTTTATTCATTTTCATTACAAGCTTTCTCTCTCCCTTTTCCCCTCAAAATTCAGTGGTTTTAGGTGATATCTAGGCAAGGAAGCCGGCCTTCTCCGGAGGTTTGATCTCATTTAGCAAAGTCCCACACTTAGAGATCGATCCCAGGTTATTCTAGTTTGTATTGCTTTAACAGCTTCATGCAAGGGTGCAAAAATGGGTGATAACAACAACCACCCTGACAATTTCATGCTCAATTAATTCATCGAGTAAAAATGTTTTATTTATTGGGAAAGCATTTTGCAGTTGTATCTTTGAAATAATACCCTTCATTAGGGTTTGTCAATAATGTGCCTTCATTCTGTGTGTATTTCGTTCTTCATTTAATTAATTATTTCCAACATTAATCTTCTTCAGGTACTCCATGGGAAATACAATATTTCTCAATACTTTAATATTTATCCCATTTCTCTTGTCACCTTTATAAAACATTTACTTGGGTGAAAAAATTACCCCATTTTTACCTCCTTAGTGAAAAATATCTCATTCACAACTCCCTCGATGAAAGTGTAAAATTTACATTTATATAATCATACTTGCAACTTTTGCCAATATTTATTTTCCCTTTAATAATGTGCATACTTCGTTTATTACTCCATTATTCCTCTGGATGGGTTTTTTCTTTGCAAGATTTTTCACGCCTTTCAGAATTTTGAAGAGACTAGGAATTCACTCTCTCCGATATCCCGTAACCTTTTATCATCTGGATTTTTATCTCGGGCCCACTTCAGTAATCTCTCCAATGGATTTATTTTGATTTCGCCAATATTAATTTTTGTTTTTAGATGAAATAATTGCCCACCTTATAACTTTTTGGTGAAATTTGTTTCACTGGTCACTAAAATATTTACCACAATCCCCCATTTTACTTAATTATTGTTAGACAAAAATATGAACAGTATTAAACAACTAAATATCCAATAACTCAATGAAATTGATGCAAATACAATAAACAAAGATTATACCTTCGTAGATTGATTTACCTCGTAGCTTCCATTGTTGCCTATCTTGTATTGATCTTATGAATGAATTGAGCTCTCAGAAGTGTGTACTCCCTTGTTGTTGAAGATGATAATAGGAAAATGGATGTAGATGGAGAATGTAATGAAGATTAAACTAACAATGCAACTCTAGGATAATGGAGATATGAAGCCATGGTTGAATGATTGTGATGATAATGAGATTATGCAAATGCAATGAGGATACTTTACCAAAGGCACACTGGTAGAATTTCTGTAGAGTAAGTTTACAAAAGCTCTTGGATTAATGAAATGAGGGAATGAGGGTTCTATTTATAGGCCAAGGAGAGGCCAATTCCAAGTGTCGCGATCTCAATGGTGGAGAAGAAGTCTTGTGATGTTTACGATTCAGATCTGGTTGGTTGGGATGAGGGAGAGAAATATGGAAGATGTTCCTCTCACCTTGACAAGTCGGAGAGAAAGATGTGACATGAGGCAACATTTCACAAGGCTCACCAAGACCATAGAGTGAAGGTCAAAGAAGGAGACCTTGTTTGTAGGATGGTTGGAAGGAATATAGGGACTTATGGGACAAGTTTCTCAAGGTGTCTTTTGACCAAGATGGCATAGAGAGACCATATCCATGTGAATAGGGATGGTTAGAGGAATAATAGGACATGTGTGTGAGGATAAATTAGATAATTAAATATTAATATATTTAATTATGTGTGATGAGGTGGATTAGATGATGTGGAATAGATGATGTGGAATTATGGACTTTTGACTTTGGGATAAGATGATTTGATTAAATAATTTAGAATTATTTAATTAAGGATGACATTAGAAGAATTAATAAATTGATTTGTTGTAGAATTATGATGATGTGAATCATATAAATAAATTAGTGAATTTATTCATTGATAGAGGAATGGGAATAAAATAAATATTAAATATTTATTTAATTCAACTTAGCCATTTTTAGTTGTATACATTTTGCCCCTCTTTGAGACAATGTGTTTCATCACATTGTTTCAAAGAATAAAATTTTCTACGATTGATTTTGATACATGCCCCAGTTTGCCCCTGGTACAGGTTTTATGACGATAGGATGCCCCCTTGGGAGATTGGATGGAAGAATGTGACGACAGGATGACGGACGATCTCAGGATGAGAAAGGTTGAATGAAAGGTTACATGGATGAAGAAATTGGTTAACGTGGAAGCAAAATCGGATGTAAAACATGCCCCAACATGCACAAGGTTAAACACCTCCAATTAGGGTTCAATACATTATAAATAGGAGTGTGGGGTCACATTCCTAGTCATTTGCACACTTGTCTTTACTAGAGAGTTTATAGGAGATCAGAGCCTTAGTGTGAATAGTAGCCAGCCATGATGCAGCATATTCCAGTTGAATTACACTACTTCGAGAGGATCTGACAGTTCAACCATCCAGCAAAGTACGGCCCACCAGTAAGTACGCTTTCAATTTTAGGCTAGGTGCATTTATTATGGTCAAAAATCTAGGTCAAAGTTAGGTGTTTTGAATGTGCAGCAGAAATGAATCTACGTGTTTGCCCCACGAAATGGTGCAAATGTCGCGACTCAGCGCAAATACCAATGAAGTCTGCACAAATGCGTGGTTTTCGCAAACAAAGGATAGATCTACGCAAACACAAGGGGTTTCTGTGCAAATGATACACAACTGCACAATTACTGTAAACCTACGCATGTGGCGTAATGATGCGCAAATACCTCCTGAATCGGTGCATTTGAAATATGTTGCACAAATGCAAGGGGATTCTGTGCATCCACCCTGATTATGTTCAAATGCTGAACAGAACTGCACATATACCTTAGATAGCAAAATACTTAGCAAATTTGATAAAGTCAGCATCGTGATCGATGTTTGCCAACTGATAATTCATTGCTGAAATTGATAGAATCTCAGGAGAGATGTTAGGATAGATATCCTAATAAAATAGCTAAGTACTTGATGTTTGATAGATAGATATGTAGTTTAGTTGATTTCATTTGATTAATGTGTGTTTAGTTGATTGCGGGAGTAGCTTGATGATGTACTCATGTCACAAGAGAGATTCCCAGTTATGCAGCTTCTGAGACCATACTTGACAGAGATTGATCGCCTGAATCTGGGATCGGCAGGGTTATCTTTTATTTTTTTATGCCTGAGATTCAGGCAAATCTCGGTATGTTGATTGCACTTGTTGAGCTATATCATAGCAAGGATGGGACATTTCATCTTCCTACTGGGGAGATCACTGTGACTTTGAAGGATGTCCATTAGATTCTACATATTCTGATAGATGGAGAGCTCATGGAGTACGAGTCTCAGACTAGGGCTGGGCTGGATGAGTGCCACTGAGTTTTTGATGATGATACAATTGAGGGTATAGAGATCAGTTGGGCTGACATGGTTGCCTAGTATGAGCCTCTTCTGTCGGTTGTTGTTGGATTGATTGGAGGGATAGTGTGCCCTAATAGGAGGTCACACAGGTTTGCAATTAGATGGGGGAGAGCTCTGAAGCAGATCACTATAGAGGGCACCTGATATGCTTAGGGTGTGTGTTTGCTTGCACGCCTTTATCATGATTTGCACTAGTTTGTGTATGATGGATCTTTTAGTTTGTCATGTGGAGTCTCACTTCTACAGATTTGAGCTTGGTCACATTGTGATTACTCGACCGATTGGTATAGGCACTCGGGGCAGAGATCAGCCATACTCTTATATGTTCCAGGAGAATCTTTCCTAGCCCAAGCTGGGAAAGCTGGAGTACTGGCAGCATGTGTTTGACAATGTCGATTCAGTTGTTTGGTGCCCCTACCTAGATTGTGAGGTATGGGATGAGGATGCCTCAGAGTTACCATTTTGTTTCTAGACCACGTGGCTGATAGGGAGGACTCCCTATATTCTTGAGAGGCACATCATTTCTCATGTGTACCAGTAGTTTAACAGGATCTAGGGGATACCCCAGGGGAATGCCATCTTTGCTAGGACATACAAGGAGCGTCCTCGATGGGGTCCCAGTGTGTCTTATGAGTAGGCAGGGACAAAGTTTTTGCAGATACCATATCAGTCATGGCCGGTGATGAGGACAGCTATGGATGTAGGCATGACACAAGATTTTGCCAACTACTTTGCTACACACCCATTCCCTCGCTACTCAAGACCTAGAGAGTAGGCCCTAAGACTAGATGATCAGGAGGAGGATGATGAGGGGCCGCAGCGACGATGAAGGCGACGAGAGGATGAGGTGGCTGGGGTGGCAGGGATGGGGGTGATGATGGCAAAGGTAGTGGAGGTGGTAGTGATGGAGATGATGGAGACAACAGGAGGTTTAGACAGTGGGTTGACAGAGATCACACCCAGCAGGCACAGTTAGTAGTGTAGGGACAGATACAACCGCCTGTACAACCTCCTATACAAGGACAGGATGATGAAGTGATTGTAGGGTTACGAGCTCAGCTTGCTCAGTAGCAAACTCAGCTAGCTCAGCAGTAGATTCAGCTGGGTTAGGTGTAGGGACAGATCATCTAGCTGCAGGGTGAGCTACAAATAGCTAGATTGGAGAGAGACACTGCAATCCAGTGGTATACCAGAGCGGAGGGGTTGCTAGAGAAGGTACAATAGGCTACGGGATAGGGTCCCACAGAGCAAATGGTGGCAGAGATGGTGAGGGATGGCCAAGAGATTTTCTACTAGCGGTCACTCTATGAGTAGGTTGTACCTCCAGAGCGACGAGCAGGTAGCTTCCACCTGAGCTCCCATAGCAGGTCTCATTGGACATTTACGAAGAATGGTGGAGTTATGGGGCCATCCAGGGGAGCACCATGTGTAGGGACATCAGGTGGTACTGGAGATGATCAGCCACAATAGCCAACACCTTCAGGAGGTAGTGCCTCATAGATGTTACTAGGCATGTATCATTTTGTAGCATCATTTTGTATACACCATATTATGGACATTTCGAGATGTATTATTTTGTGATATTATTGGACACTTGGACATTATTATTCTTGATGATGATATATGATCGTGATTTTGATGGACTACTTATATATGCATTTATGGATGGATGCTTCTATATGATGATTTATTATGACTATGATTATATGCAATGCTTCTAATCATGTTTATTTGATATTGATGCTTATGATGTGATTCTATAATTCACTTGATATCTATGTGACATGATGTTTTTATGAGCTACATGATGGACATGATGACTTATATGCATGCTTATGATCCTATATGCTTACAGTTTATGATGACCTAATTCATACTCTATGATTTAGATGTCACAAATGATGTTTTAATTATGTTATGCATGGATGATGATCTAATGCTTTTGGATATTGATGTCTATGCTTATGTTGGACCTGATGATGTGATACTATGTTGATTATGTTGGACATGATGATGCTCCTATATGTGATGATTTTACATGTTATGATTTCTACATGTTTTTAATTGATGATTATGCACTCTATTTTTTTGTGATTTTTCACTAATATACTCTATGTATGAGACTCATATGGATGAATGACATGACTATATGATACTTGTTATGGACAATTATGATTTACAATGTTTATGTAATCTAATGACCTAAAATGATATGCATTTATGTTTTATCATGTTTTTGATGGACATGTTTTTTATATGCAAAATGGTTTGTTTTTGTTAATGCCAAGTATACTCAATCATAAAATAACAAGACACTTTAGAAGAATTGATTTGGATAATGAAAGATAAATTTAGAAGAATGATTTGGTTAATGGATGAAATGATTTGGTTAAATGGATAACTTAGATCATAAAAACACTTGAAATTTTTTATAATGATGAAATGAAATGCAATTTGATATGTATGGATGTGGATTTTGTCATCTTCATATACAAGTTTTTTGAGTACTTTGTTTCATCATTGAGCTTTAAAATGTTGTAAAAAAATACAAGCATCTAAGTATAATTAAACCATGATGACCTGAGTATTACTTACATGGATTTTGATTTAGCAAGTTAATACAAGCATCTAAGTATAATTGAACCAAGATGACCTAAGTATTGCTTGTGTATCAACAAACAAGGATTACACTTGTTTCATGTTTAGACCTCTGATGTCCTTGATGATCTTTTACTGATCATGTCATTAGACAAGGCTTAACATTACTAAAGATAAACCCACAAACAACAGACAAATAAAATAATCATGTTCCATCATAGCCTCTCTAGTTTTTGACATCCTTAAGTAGCATAGGAAACATAATAACAAAAATCTTGATAATAAGATTTTAAACAACCATTAAAAACCTTCTTGCCATAGATATATGTTTTCTTGCAATAACTTGATAGAGTCACGTTTGATGTTTTAGGCAGGCTGGGATTTGTTAGGTGCAGTTTAAATGTCTTCTTGCCAAGACAATGTTTTAAAGCTTGCTTTGTTGCGCTACTTGTTGTCTAGTGATAAAACCACAATCCGGTTTGTTATCCTCTGAATTGTAGCATTCAAAAACCCAATTCACTAACTAGGTTGAGGATTTTCCCCCAATCAAGTAAAGGATCGTTTTATTATGGATGAACGGACAATAGATAGGAAGAAACAGGCCCTAAGAGACTGACCTAGTGCCTTGGGGGCTCATTGCTAAATGGCCTTGCTTACGTGATGATGTAGAGGCAATGTAGTTCGACTGTGTGAATCATGGGGACCTAAAGACCTATGGGGTGGGAAGCCTCGAGGGGCTCATTGATAATGGCCTTGCCTATGTAATGACGCAGAGGTGACGTAGTTCGACCTTGAAGGCTCACGCCAATGATGGTTGAAGATATGGATGAAGAAAAGGTTTATGGTAGGATTTGGGATATGGATGAATGAGGAAGGAGCCTCGGGGGTGCATCAATGATGGCCTTGTGGTGCAGGAGCACCTAGAAAATCATGTTTTGTGTTGTAATAAGGTCTATTTGACCAATGCATTTTTATTTTTGTTTGTAATTCCCAAGTGACTTAGGTCATATTTGTCAAATTATTAGTCTCAAGACAGTTGGTGTCCCAGCCGCTTGGAATCAGTTGGTTTTCTCCCAGCTGCTTGGAATTGGTTGGTTTCCCTCAGGCCGAGTTTATAAACCCAGAGGAATGAACCAAATGGGGATATTGTAATTAGATCGAAGAGAGGAGGTTGAGTGTGATTGAGTATTGTTCTAAGGAGAAATAAAGATATTTTGTTCCGTCAATTTGATTTATGTTCTTTGTAATTGCAAATTTGTATAGTTGTAGATTTCCATTGTTTCTGTGCTTTTCATTGTTGTCATATGTCATTGTGAAGCAGTCCACTGGTAAGATTTCGGTCGAAATAAATGGAATGGCTTCGTTGTATCAGTATTCATTTTTGTTTTCTATTTTATTTCATTGTTCGGTGGTGCAGAGGATCCAGACAGTGCGAGTTGCACAATAGGTTGACCTAGCATCTCCATGTGCTAGGGTTTGGGAGAAGGTAAACTGTGCATCAGAGTATCGGCGTAGCAAACCCTAAGGTGGCTGATAGTAATTGTCATGCCAATGAAAGAAGGTCAAAGTTGACATCGGGGTGACCGGCGTATCGGCAGCTCTAGAGTAAGTCCCACCAACGGAACAAGTCTCGCCGAGGGTATTGGTTCATCGGCGCATCAGCCAAAGATTGCAAGTGTTCACCGATAGAATAAGTCTCACTAGAGGTAAATTCCATTGGCGCATCAGGAGATAAGTTAATAGATTCACCAACATGAAGGATCTTGTCGATAAGGTCACAACTAATCGGTGTGTTAACCGCCACGGTTGAGATGAGAGGGACTTAACCACCATCAGGACATCGGTAGGAGGATGGAAGACTTGGCTGATAGAAGAAGTCTCGCCGAAGTTAAAGCCAGTTGAGCTATCAGTGTAAGTTTTATCAACAGTAAGACTTAGGAAAGTCTTTCTGGCAATGATTGTCCGGCCGATGGTGACAGATCAGAGGCTCATTTATTAGTCTTGCTGATTGTAGGGAACTAGGGCCCATCTTGCATTTCCTACTATGCGTTCCCCATCACCTTGCCTACGTGATAACTCAGAGGCGACGTAGTTCAGGGTGCAAACTATGTGGACCTAAGACCTAGGTGGTGGAAATTAGATGGAATTGGATGGAGAAAACGATGGGTGATAAGGGATGGAATGGATGGGGAGCCTCGAGGGCTCATCAATGATGGCCTTGCCTTTGTGATAGCTCAGAGGTGACGTAGTTTGACCTTGAAGGTTGACACTGGTGAATGGATGAATGGAAGATATGTACAGGATTAGGATAGGATTATGGATACGGATGGAAGGGAAGCCTCGGGGTCCCATCAATGATGGCCTTGCCTACGTGATAACACAGAGGCAATGTAGTTTGGGTTTTGGTGATACTAACAATGGATTTGTGATAGAATGATAGGATGGATGATAAGATTGGATGACCTTATTGGATAAGGTGACAAGGGTGGCAGAACACCAAGCTATGATAGGGTACCATTAGGTGATTGTGAATGGATGGCGTTATTTGATGGACATGGTAGGAAAAATGGACGTGGGTTGGGTTTTTCTAAAAGATGGAGGAAGCGGTTTATCACAAATAGTGCATGTTTCCACGTTTCTCTTTATCTTGTTGATTTCCTAGATTCTCTCTTAGAACCATGTCACCCACCTGGAAGACTCATGGTTTGACCCTGTGGTTATAACTTCTTGACATTCTCTACTGGTATGCCTTAAGATGGTTAAAGGCATGTTGTCTTGGTTCTTCTAGCACCTCTAGCTCCTAGAGTCTGGATACTATGTATTCCTCATCATTTATTAAATAGTTTAACGACACCTTAAGGGAAGGTAACTCAACTTCTATAGGAAAGATGGCTTCAGAGCCATAGACGAGGGCGTACAGTGTCGCACCTATGGGAGTGCATATATTGGTTTTGTAGGTCCACAGAGTGGGGTTCAATTGTTTGTGCCAGTCACGGCCAGCATCATCGACAGTCTTTTTAAGTATTTTCAGGATAGTTTTGTTCGATGCCTCCACCTGGCTGTTACCTTGCAGGTAGTATGGAGTGGAGAAGGGATGTTGAATGTGGAATTTATCATAGAGTTCTTTCACATCCTGATTCTTGAAAGGTCATCCATTATCTATGACAATGGATAATGGAATACCATATCTACATATGATGTAGTTGAGCATGAAAGAGGATATTTGTTTCCCTGTGACGTTGGTTAATGGAATGGCCTCAATCCACTTCGTAAAATATTCAGTGGCTGTGATAATAAATTTGTGGCCATTAGAGGATGAAGGGTGAATCTTGCCTACTAGATCAAGTCCTCATTGACAGAAGGGCCAAGGTGTCGTTAAGGGTTACAACTCTTGAGCAAGTGCATGTATCAGATTACTGTGAATCTGGCATTTCTTGCATCGTTTGACAAAATGATCAGAGTCAGATTCCATGCTCGGCCAATAATACCTGAGACGCTTGAGCTTCTTCGCTAGGGTAGGACCACTAGAGTGCGTCCCACATATTCCTTCATGTACTTCACTCAAAGCGGTCTGATATTACTCACTATCCAAACACCTAAGGAGAGTACCATCTAAACCTCGTCGATACAGGGTGTCTGCGATGATAGTATATCGGGATGCTTGGCATATGAATGTTCATTTTTTGTTGTTTGATAGATCAGGTGGTAGAATATTCTCTTTTAGATAGGTGTAAACCTTTCTATATAAGGGAGAATCAGACCCTATGATGTGGTAAATGGTCCTAGTTTCTAAGATTTCATAAGCAGGATGGGAGATTGGCTCCACCAAGAACTCATAACAAGAATGATTTTCAGGTATGTCCAAGAGGGATGCAATAGTAGCCATTGCATCTGCTGCTTTGTTTTCCAATCTTGGTATCTGGTTGAAGGATATCACAACAAAATATTCCTTGAATTCATCCACCATACGCTTGTATGGTATCAGCTTCTTGTCCTTAGTTTGATAATCATCATTTACTTGATTAATGATGAGTTGTGAGTCCCCATACACATGAAGTTCCCTAACCTTCCAATCTACTGCCATCTTAATGCCAATAACTAAAGCTTCATACTTGGCCACATTGTTGGTGCATGGAAATAGAAGTCTGTATGACTTAGGGATTGTATCTCCATGTGGTGTTACCAACAAGATTCCTGCTCCAGATCCATGTTAAGTATATGACCCATCAAAGTAGAGTTTCCAAGCTATGGTAGTGATGTTGAAGATAGACTCATCTGGAAATTCAAAGCTTAATGGGTTTTTATCTGTCAAAGGTGCATCTGCTAGCTGTTCTACAATGACTTGACCCTTTATTGCTCTTCTATATACATACTCAATATCAAATTCACTGAGTATCATGACCCATTTAGATATTCTACCCATTAGGGTAGATTTGCTGAGTAGGTATTTTAGCTTGATAGAATGTGAGAGCATGTAGTGTCTCCACTTTTGTGAAGCAAAGACAACTATAAGGCATGCTTTTTCAATAGGTGTATATTCTAGCTCGTAACCTACTAGTGTCCTACTGATGTAGTAGATTGCTTTCTCCTTTCCTTCGTGGTTTTGTTGTGCTAGAAGAGCTCCAAGAGCTGTTGATGTAGCTGAAATGTAGAGTAGTAGTGGCTTGCCCTAAATCGACAGCATCAAGATTGGTTGGTTCATTAGATATTCATTTAGATGCTGAAATGCTTGCTCACACATGTCATCCCATTTGAATGGAATGTTTTTGTGTAAGATATGTGTGAATGGATGGCATTTATCTGCCAATTGAGAGATAAACCTTCTGATGGACTACAACTTTCCTTGTAGAGACCACAACTGACTTAGATTCTTAGGTGGCAGCATTTCCATAATTATTTTTGCCTTGGCTGGGTCCACCTTTATTCCATTAGCTGATACAATATATCCAAGGAGTTTACTAGATGTGACTCTGAAAACACACTTTTTTGGATTTAACCGCACATTAAATTGCTCGTCTTGTGAAGATTTTGTCTAAGACCTGCAGATGTCCTTCTCTGGTAATTGACTTGGCTAGGATGTCATCTACATAATCTTCCATGATGGTGTGCATCATGTCATGAAAGATTGTAGTCATGGCTCTCTGATATGTTGCCCCTGCATTTTTCAATCCAAATGGCATGACGCACAAACAATAGGTACCCTACGGACATGTGAATGTGGTCTTGTGTTGATCTTCCGGTGCTATTTTGATTTGATTATAGTTGGAAAATTCATCCATTAGTGACAACATAGTGTGCCCTACTATTAAATCTACAATGATGTCAATGTTGGGCAGAGGGAAGTCATCTTTTGGACAAGCCTTGTTTAGATCTCTGAAGTCATTACACAATCTAACTCTTCCATTTGGTTTTGAAATAGGAACTATATTTGAAATTCATTCTGGATAATCTATTGGTCTGATGAAACCAACATCTAGCAGCTTCTTCAATTCTTCCTTCACCAATAATGCTATTTGTGGGTGCATTTTTCTCAGTTTCTATTTAACTGGCTTAGCTCCTAGAGATAATGAAAGATGATGCATGATAAGACCAGGATCCAGTCTCGGCATATCGGCATATGACCAAGCAAAGTTAATCTGGTTCTACTTGAAGAATTTAGTGAATTTAGGCTTTTCTTGTGCAGATAATGATTGTGTCATATGGATTATCCTTGGGTTGTCTTCTGTTAAAATACTGACAGGTTCTGCTGGTTCAATCGAAATTGAGGACCTCTCTTGATGTGTCAGATTGGGAAGAGTTTCAAGCCTTTCATCCTTCGGCGCCTCAGAGAGGTTTTCACCGTTGAATACGTCTTTTATTTTTTTACTATTTTCACGATCTAACACTTTCACAAAGCGGTTTTCACCATTAGATCTATCTTTTATTTTCACATTTTTATGACTGAAAGGCTTGGCACTCTCTCCAAAATAAGCCTTGTCATTGAGTTCTATGGTGTAGCCAGTTTTGTGATCCCCTATAGGTAGATGGTCTCTAAGTTCTAGAGAATTGATGATAGCATCATCATTTTGGAAAGCATCTAGCTCAGGGGTGGTGTCTTGCAAATCCCAGCCTATGAGTTTGGGATGCACTAAGGGTAATGGGTCATCGAGTTGATCTGGTTCGAGGCTGGTAATGGTTAGAATGGAGGAGTCGTTTAAATATGTAGAGGTATTGACAAGGTCTATTATGGTACTCTCCTCAAGTTGGTTTATCAAGTGTGACATCGTACTCTCCTCATGAAGTTTACTTTCATCATATTGCGGATCAAACTGTAGCGATCTAGACCTAGAGCTTTGTCCCTCATGCATCATATGAGTAGAGCTATACTATTGAACCACGTCAACCCCTTTATCTTCACAAGACATTTCTGAGAGGTTGTCTCATTCATACTCATTGGAATCTGTTTCACTAGCTTCTTGTAAGCGGTGAATTGTTCCACTAGGTTAGTGGTAACTGTTTCTCTGTCTTTTGCTTGGAGCTTTTCCTTACCTTTGATCTTCTCTTTACCCTTGTATCCCAACCCAGTAGTGTCTCGAGATGTGGAGGTAGAGGGTTGAATTGGTTCTATGAGACCGTCTTTCCTTAATCCTATGGGACCATGTCCTTTGTATCCCATCCTTTGTAAAATAGAAAACCCTTGACCACATTGTGTAGTGGGTAACTTTGGTTGATGGTAATTTGGCATGATTTCAATATCTTCAACTTTGTAAAGCCATTGTAAGACATCTTTTTCATCACTCTCATCCGATAGGTTTCCCCATCTAATGAAAGGACCCTTAGAAGTTTCCAATGACTTAGCCTTGTTTAGTAACGACTTTCCATAGGATTTTGGTAATATAGGCAACTGTGCTAGACAAAATGATTGTTCAATGACATACTCTCCAACACCCTTGTCTTTGACTTTGAATTTAAGCTCTGATGTTTTGGAGGTAGAAGCTAGAGAATTTGGATCCACATGGTTTGAAGAAGAGGAAGCTGCTCGATTGGTGGGGATTACAACTTCTAGTTTTGATTGGATGGTATTGCAATACGGGAATGGATCAGGGTCACCTTGTATGGTAATTTCTTGGCCATTGTGTAGGAACTTGATACATTGATGGTATGTTGATGGAACAACCTTCATAGCATGGATCCAAGGTCTACATAGAAAAATGTTATATCCTAGCTCCATGTCTAGAACTTGGCACACAACATCTCTCTCTACTGGTCTAACTCATATTGGTAAGACCACAATTCCTTTGGAAGTTCTCTCTTCTTCGTCATATGCCTTGATAGTTATTTTCTTTTTAGGATCAACGGCATTTTCTGAAAACCCCAATGCAAGGATTAACTTTAACATGCATATATTTAAACCAACACCTCCATCTATTAGGACCCTTTTTATTCGGTGTTTGTGGATTTGGGCCTCAATGTGGAGGGATGCATTGTGTGGTTGGTTGATGGACATATCATCTTTCTCTGTGAATTATAAGAAATGTGGTGTGGTTAGATGACCCACCATAGCTTGGAATTGCTCTTGAGCAAGGTTTGTAGGAACAGTTGTTTCCAAGAGTACCTTCTCTAGGATGGCCTTGTGAGACAGAGATAGACGCAATAACTCCAAAATGGATATGTGTGCAGGTGTTTTATGGAGTTGGTCAAGGATGCTGTATTGGTTCGATGTGGAGGATGACTTGGGTGGAGCCCCTTGGAGACTAATGTTTACATGACAAGTGGTCACATTATAGTCGGGTTTATTGTTGATAGTGATTACATTAATGTGTGAATCACTTTGTGAGATATGATTAACGGTGTATTCATAAGAAACATTATTATAGTTTACTTTGCCTGCACCATTGTTGCTTTGGTTGGATGGTCCTCCTTTTCCATAGTGAGGAGAGGATTTTTGAATGCTATATGCTCATCATTAGAGGTATGCCCTTCAATTGATATCTATTTTTTATCCAAGAAGTCTTGAATGACATGTTTTAGCACTTGACAATCATTAGTTTTATGTCCTTTGTTTTGGTGATATTCGCAAAAGTTGGCATCATTCCACCAAGAGGGTTTAAATTTCGGTTCATACTCACACACCGGCAGAAGTGTTATGAGGTTGCCCCCTATTAAGGGAGGATTCGAGAGACTCTCCTAGTGGTGTGAACTTTCTCCTAGGAGGAAATTTGGTAGGTCTTTGCTCATTGCTTTGAGGCTTGTTGGATGGTGTATTGTTTTGCAGTTTTGATAGATTGAAGATCGGCTGTTTTTGCACCACATTTTTAGCATCTACCACACCATCATTTACAATGGGTTTGTTCTTGGTCCAAAATTACGACTTGTCCGCATTGTTATTAGAACTAGGGGTGTCTTTATATAGCTTAATTTGCCCCTTTGTTATCAAGGATTTCTCAATGAGTAGCCCCATTTCAATGACCTTACTAAAAGTAGTTGGACATTGTATTTGGATTTGATAACTCAGTTTCGTGGTTAGGTTGTGAACAAACATTTCTATCATTTGTTTCTCCGGTATGTGGTAGGGACACTTGCTTGTAAGTTGTTTCCATCTTTGTAGGAAAGAAGTGAAGGATTCTCCCCCCTTTTGCTTGTTATTACAAAGGTCCAACATGGAGATTTCATGTTTTATATTGTATGAGAAATGTGTTACAAATTTATCCACTAGCTCATCAAAAGTGCGGATCCCAGGAGTAGGTGAGAGAATCGTTCCATGGCTTGGCCTCCTAAGCTTCGTGGGAATAGTCGCATAAGATATGTTTCATTGTGTGTGACTTCTAGGCATGTTGCGCTAAATTCCCTTATATTATCTCTTAGATCAGCTTTTCCTCTATACTTGTTGAATTTTGGAACCTCAAACCTTGAGGGAAAAGGTATCATGAGAAAAGACTTATCAAAGGGATATGGTGAAATATCCTCAAGGGAGTAGTGTTTTATGGTTGTCCCACTTTGGAAATCTACCAACTATTTTTGCAAGGCTTGGATTTGTGTTGTTAATGTGTCCAAAGGATTGGGTGTATCCTTAGCCTTTTTCTGATTTAGAAGCATCTTTGTCAATTTTGGATCCATCATTGTCAATTTTGGATCCATCTTTGTCAATTTTGGAGCCATCTTTTGAAGACTCTGCTTCATTTGAGGAGTTGGTTTCTCTTATATTTGAGATATCAAAACCTATGGGCAACTTCGCTCGTTGTTGAGCTAACATGAGAAAATACTTATGAGGATTCGTGGCAACAACCCTATCCATTACCTTTTGAAATTTTGGATCTTGAAGTTGTTTAAGGATTTCTTCTTTACTAATCTCCTCATCATTAGAATTGTGCCTACTATTGTGAAGGGAACCCATTTTTTATTTTTGTTTCACTTGGGACCTAATTTGAACCATGTAAATTTTGAGATGTGGGTGGAGTTGAATTGTGAAACTTGGTGTTTTGGTATGATGTGATCTAGGTGAATTGGATTGGATAAACTAGATTTTGCTAAGGTTTTCTATTGATTCTATTTGTCCAAACAAGGTGGTCTTGAGCTATAATGGTAATAGCTATCGAAGTGTCGATATAAAAGGTAGTCAAAATAGGGATAGATGATCACCACTATTGATATAGACTATTCTTTTATCAAGATACACAAGTATAGTTTCGGTGTGAAGGATGATTGGAATTCTGATATGAAACTAACTATATATTGTTTGAATTTGTTAGAGTATCAATCATGCCTTGATGCAAGTTTTTGGTTTGGTTTTGATGTGTTTGGATAGTAAGACTATGGTATGCAAAGATGATGTTGTGAAAATGGTATGAGGACGTGACTGCAAGGTTGAAGTTATTCTCCAAGTGTATACTAGAACAAAAAAGGGTATCCCGAAATGGTTTCAGTTTTGTCTCAAAATGTATGGAACAGCTCTCTGTTGTGAATGTGCAGCGTTGAAAGTGTAGGAATAAAGGGCAAATGCACAGCTCTATACTGTGTATGCACAGGGCTGTGTTTCAAATGCACAGTACTATGTTTTAAATGCATAAAAAGGTATATGTGTAGCAAGACAGTTTAAATGTGCAACAATACTATTTAAATGTACAGTAGCAATGAATGCGCAGCAGCAGTGGATGCACAGCAAGACATTGTAAATGTGTAGCAATACAGTGTAAATGCGCAGGACTGCAGAAGTTTTGCCTTTTGTTTCAGTTTGTCAATCTTGGCTTGTTTGCACATTTTCCTAGGATGCTCTAAAGTTTGAAGTACTACCTTTGACTCAAGTTATTGCCAGAAAACACCGCGAACAAGAAGTTGTCATGATTATTTGATACAAATTTTGGATAAATGTAAACAAACAAGTACAATCCTAAGGATGGAAAGGACAATATTCGTTGAATTCCAACTTGGATTTTACTCTAGCCACTTACATAAAGGCAGACAGTTAGCAACTTGGTAGCACCGGCTCCCCCTTACAGTGCACTCACTTCTCACGCATACCAAGTTACAATCCCTCCGAATAGTTGGATTTTATGTCTCCACACTAGATAAGTGTATGACGTTGGACGGCTTCAGAGGACTTCCTCCTGCGTCAACAAATAGGAGTTTTTGGCTTTCTAAAACAATTGGCTTTTTCATTTTGGTATCCGTTCGGCTGGTTATACATGCGGCAATTTGCTCTGTTATGGAGGCTTCTCAGACTGAAGAGATTAGGCTCAACAGAGTTAAACGCACCACAAGGGTACTATGGGAAACATTTGTCGGTATAACATAGCAGCACCTGTTGTTTGTGCCTTTTGACACAAACACAATTTATTTAAAGCGGCTTAGAAGTGGCTTGGCTTTAGCCCGTTACCACTCGAGGTCGTCCCATTTGGAAGAAATGCAATCCCAAGGGCAGGCCTCTTCTAAAGGTTACACAAACAAAATGATGAGTTTGGCATTTTGGTCACCCAAGAAGGGGAGAGCATACTCTTATCATCATTTTCAAGCACATTAGACATTGGTTCCTTATCCTCCTAGAGTTAAAAACCAAAAACTAGGTGTGTTTTACTCTACCAAGCACACTCCATTGACAAGATAGCAAAAACTTAGAAAAGATAGTTAATTTTACCCTCCTAAACAAATCTATGTGAAGATTGTTGTTGAAGAATCAAACAAATTTACTTTCCCCTATTTAAGCTAAATGAGAGTTTGTTCAGTTTTATCCACCTAGGTTGGGACTATGTGCAAGTTGTAATGCGACAATACAATTTACTTCCTTCTAATTAGATCTAGGGGAAAATTTGCGTGAAAATATCAAATTACTTCCTCACTAGTTAAATCTAGATGAAGTTATGATGCAACTAAATGACTAAACAAAGCTTCTACACCTACAAGAAGAGTTAGTATGGAAATCTTTGCAAAAACCAATACAACTTTTCTGTCAGAATGTAAATGCGCAGCATTGCTCAGTAAAAGTGCAAAAACATGGATGCGCAGAAACGTGGATGTGCAGAGAAACATGGTGAATGTGCAGAAAGATGGCGTAAATGCGTGGAAAGGTGAATGCGCAATAGGAAGCTGTGAATGTGCAGGACAGGAATGTGAATGCGCTGAAACGACCTGTCATGACAGTAGCTTCACAAAAAAACTCAAATGAAGATTAAAAACAGGGCAAGGCCCCATGGTGGGTGCCAAAAATGTTAGAGGAAAATATGAACAACAGTATTAAACAACTAAATATCCAATAACTCAATGAAATTGATGCAAATACAATAAACAAATATTATACCTTCATAGACCGATTTACCTCATAGCTTCCATTGTTGCCTATCTCATATTGATCTTATGAATGAGTTGAGCTCTTAGAAGTGTGTACTCCCTTGTTGAAAATGACAGTAGGAAAATGGCTATAGATGGATAATGCAATAAAGATTAAACTAACAATACAATTCTAGGATAATGGATAATGGAGATATGAAGCCATGGTTGGATGATTGCGATGATAATGAGATTATGCAAATGTAATGAGGATACTTTGCCAAAGGCATGTTGGTAGAATTTTTGCAGAGTAAGTTTACAAAAACTCTTGGATTGATGAAATGAGGGAATGAGGGTTCCTTTTATAGGCCAAGGAGAGGCCAATTCCAAGTGTCACGATCTCAACGGTGGAGAAGAAGTCTTGTGATGTGTACAGTTCAGATTTGGTTAGTTGGGATGAGGGAGAGAAATATGGAAGATGTTCCTCTCACCTTGACAAGGTGGAGAGAAAGGTGTGACATGAGGCCACATGTCACAAGGCTCACCAAGACCATATAGTGAAGGTCAAAGAAGGAGACCTTGTTTGTAGGATGGTTGGAAGGAATATAGGGACTTATGGGACAAGTGTCTTGAGGTCTCTTTTGACCAAGATGACATGGAGAGACCATATCCATGTGAATAGGGATGGTTAGAGGAATAATAGGACATGTGGGTGAGGATAAATTAGATAATTAAATATTAATATATTTAATTATGTGTGCAACATGATGAAGTGGATTGTGAGGTGGATTAGATGATGTGGAATTATGGACTTTTGACTTTGGGATAAGATTATTTGATTAAATAATTTAGAATTATTTAATTCAGGATGACATTAGAAGAATTAATAAATTGATTTGTTGTAGAATTATGATGATGTGAATCATATAAATAAATTAGTGAATTTATTCTTTGATAGAGGAATGGGAATAAAATAGATATTAAATATTTATTTAATTCAACTTAGCCATTTTTAGGTGTATACAATTATTAACTCCATCTGAATAATTTTGCAAATAATAAAGTATATCCTGGCAATTTTACTTTCGTATTTTCTTGTATGCAATTTTACCCGTAAAATATTCTTTGGATGATAATAACTAACCACCCTGACAATTTCATGCTCAATTAATTCCTCGAGTAAAAATGTTTTATTTATTGGGAAAGCACTTTGCAGTTGTATCTTTGAAATAATACCCTTCATTGGGGTTTGTCAATAATGTGCCTTCATTTTGTGTGTATTTCGTTCTTCATTTAATTAATTATTTCCAACATTAATCTTCTTCAGGTACTCCATGGGAAATACAATATTTCTCAATACTTTAATAATTATCCCATTTCTCTTGTCACCTTTATAAAACATTTATTTGGGTGAAACAATTACCTTGTTTTTATCTCCTCGGTGAAAAATATCTCATTCACAACACCCTCGATGAAAGTGTAAATTGACATTTATATAGTCATACTTCATTTTGTTTGCAATTTGCCAATACTTATTTTCCCTTTAATAATGTTCATACTTCGTTTATTACTCCATTATTCTTCTCGATGGATTTTTGCTTTGCAAGATTTTTCATGCCTATCAAAATTTTGAAGAGACTAGGAATTCACTCTCTCCGATATCTCATAGCCTTTTATCATCTGGATTTTTATCTCGAGCCCACTTCAATAATCTCTCCAATGCCTTTATTTTGATTTTGAATATATTAATTTTGGTTTTCGGATGAAATAACTACCCACCTTATAACTTTTTGGTGAAATTTGTTTCACTGGTCACTAAAATATTCACCACAATACCATTTTACTTAATTATTAACTGCATTCTTTGGTGGGGGTGCTCATCGTCACATCGGGGAGACCACAATATGACTCTTGCCGAATGGTCCTCTCTCTTCGATAAATTTCTTAAACATTTTAAACCAATGCTCCTTTCAGGATATTGGAGAGACTCAAAAATCATCATTCCCACGTAGTATAGTCTCTCCGATATTAGGGTTTCTTCTTTCAATAAGATTTTGTTTTGCAGTATTTCGTTGCACTGGTTTTAGGGTTTATGCCTAGTTTTGTGGATCGTACAGTTTCTGACATCCAGGATTGGTTGTGGAATCCATTTGAAATATGGGAATTACATCCCAAAGCAACATTTCCTTGAGAAGTAAGAACATCCTGGCCCGAATCCTCTGCACCATCTTGTTCCATGGCATCATAAGGCTCGTTATTTTTCTTCAACTTTGTCACAGTAGCCTCAATATTTAATCTTTTAATGTTCTCTTGGTTCCTTGTAAGTTCATTTTCAACAGCATTTAAAACTTCCATGTCAATGCTTTCTATGCCAACTTCCTTGGCCATGTGGCAACATTTTGTCAAGTAAATGCATCTTCTTCCACATCATGACTCTAAAGTTTTGAGTCACCATTCTCTGAATTAGAATAATACTTTTCTCTATCCCATTTATGACTTCTAGTGTTTGCATCAAAATCTTCTTCCATCTTAGGGAACTTAGTATCTGGAGGACGCTCCTGAAATTAGGCACTAGGTGCACATGGCATTGAACTAATATTCTCAAGTAGTTTGGACCTAATTTTATCCAACATTTGTTTCAAATTTTATTTTCCATATTACTTGGGTCCACATGAACAATATTCATAATACTCATGCTGGAGCATCTTATCATTGATCTCTACACCAACTGCAACTTTTATCTCATAGCACCAGCATCGAGCAACATTACGAATTGTGTATCCACCACCACCAAAGAGCAAAGGTGGCACATTGAATGACCTCATATATTCTACACACTCAGCATGTTCTTTTACACATAGATTAAAGCAGCTTAGTCTGTCTCCAGACAAGGAATCAGATCCACATTGAAGAACAACTACCTCAGGGTCATAGACTGTCATCACTCGTTGAATGATTGATTTGAATAAAGATTGGAAACTTTCATCATCAATTCCATCATATCCATTCTGAGTAATCCTGCGTGGGATTTTTGTGCATATTCTACAATCATTGTATTCCATGAGATGACATCTCTTTGAGATATTAGGTCAAACAGTTCAAATGACTTTTCTGTGCTTCAATATTTTGCATACACGCTTGCTATAGCATTTCCAACTTTAATCATCTAGTAAAATCCTTCTTTCATGCATAGCTTATACCCTGCTTCGAAGTTCCCATTTTGGCATGGGCTGGGAGAATGTTGACAAATTTTATGGGATTGGCTTCATACGCTACCAATAGCATTTTCCTGAGATTTTTTTAGAGCCTTTGCTAGATCTCGTTCCATGACTCCCATTAGAGTACCATTAAATACGGGGCAATCATTTTCAACATTAAACTGTTTCAATAACTTCAACTATTCCTGCGTTGTCTCTGGAGTTATTCCTCTCAAAAATGCTACATAGTCATCTGCATGAAACTGATAAAGATCTCTATCTCTAACAAGGTAAGGCTTAAGAACTTGCATTTTCTTATGCAAACCATAGTGAACAAGAAGAGCATGTGGCATTCGTATCTGGTGAGGCTTCGTAGGATGATCTTGTCCATAGTAATAGTTTCCAACATCTGGGTCATAAAAATATGACATTTTTCTCTTAGTCCCATCTGTTCCAGAAGTACGGGAATTGCCTCTCAGTCTCCAATGGAGAGGTAATAGCAGTCCATGACATATTGAGGCCGCATATCAAGGCAATGGTCACTAAATAAACATAGGTTTTCCATGTAATGCATTTCCACTTATCACATAGAGCTTCCTTCCCCACAAGTACCTCAGGCAATGGAATTCATGTTACATTGTTGCCCTTTGCAATGGGATGAAAATTCACTTTCAATGACTTCCTTGATGAAAACTCCTTCAGAACCTACACATTCATCCCTCACTTCTGTCATAGTGCTTCCAGGTTGTTGCATGTGAATTTGGCTGTTATTTCTCCAATAAAGCACTAACAGTATTAGAGTATTCACAACTCTTACAATCATTTCGAGGAGTATTGTGATAAAAAAAATCACAACTTGTATCAAGAGTTTTGCAAAATGGACCACTCAAGCCCTTCTTGGAAGTGCAGATGTTATGAAGCTAGGTTTTGTGTCTATGGTTCACCCTCGGGATCACTTCAACCATGTTATATCAAGTATTCAGGTGTATAAGCTTATGCAAATCAATATGAGCACTTCTAACATGTGGGGTATTGTTAAATCAATTGTTGATCTCTGCCTAGAACTGAATGTGTTTTTCAAAAATCCTTTGAAATACGTCAATGGGGCAGATTGTACAGGTGCAATTTCTGAGTGCTGCAGTCAAACTTTTTATCATGGGAACCTAAAATTTTGCAAAAAATGATAGGAAATTTTAGGACCCAACTAAGCGTTTCTAATTTTGGGCTTTGCTAAAGGCTAAACATTGATCCTTATCTAGATAAGACAGATTTGTCAAGCTTTCAACTTTAGACAAGTAACAAATTTTATTGTTGTTCGTGTTACACTTAGGGCACACAACTAAGAGGGGGGTGAATCAGTTGTGCAAAACTTTCTATTTATTTAAACACTTAATTCTACTTTGCAATTGAACAGCTTAATCACAAGTCAATCATAGAAACATAATGCAACAAATCAAGCGTAGAAACACATCAACGCATGAGACACCAAGATTTTGACGTGAAGTTAAGGGAAAAACCACGAGGTGATTAACCCAAGAATGTATTCTCTGTTAGAAGAATAGAAAGAACAAAATGACACTTGCCAATTAGGGCTCATTGCCCAAGCACACTACTCACAAGAGGCTCACTGCCTACAAGAGACACACTATCTACAAAGAAATAAGTATCACCTACTTGAACTGGAAAATAGCATCTTCATCATGCTTGAATCAGTTCCATTAAGCTCAATACTTTTGCTCTTCCTTTCGCTCTCCTCCTTGCTACCACACTCATCTCAACAAGGAAACCTTTCAAATGACTTCACAATCCCTTATTTATACAAGACATCAACTTAGGAATGATCATGTAAGTCAACAAACATCCACAATAACATCCGCAAGATGTATAACTCATCTGGTTGGCCTGTTTTAGGAAGAACACGGTTATCCGGAAGTTATTCTTCAAAAGCGAACTCCAATCTTCAATGCGGACCACCAACATGAATTGAACATGATCCAAAGACCACCACAAGCTTTCTTGGATCCCCAAGAACATCCATACTTCATCTGCTTACTTAAATCCTTCTCTCCTTCATCTGGAACCTCAAGAACATAGTCTGTCATCACTGTCACAAAGGAATAGATGCTTGCGGACCTTCAAACCATGAACCAATCTAGTTGACATTCCACAAAGACGTCTGCAGCACTCCCTCAAATTTGCAGAACTTTATAATGCAATTCCAGATCTCACCGGACCTATCTGTCTCACTCTGTCACCACTGAACACCTGCCGGAACCAGTTTTACTTGAACAGTCACAACTTCTTCAGATCTTCATGCGGACCTCTGAAATCTCTACAGGACCACCTTAAGACACATATCTACAAACCCTTTAAACTGCATCCTCTGATCCTCATCCTATCTTGGAATTTTACCTTACTGTCTTCCCTGTTCTTCTCTGTTTCTGATTGAGACTAATTTTCTCAATATCCTCAACACACAGCTCATCCAATCCTTATCATTAATGCAACAGGAGTATGTTGACATCAATGACAACACCGGTTAGGCCCATACTTGCAACAATCTCCCCCTTTGTCATTGATGGCAACATATTATGTGAAAAACTCTTTTGATCATCAAGACAAGAACTTCTCCTTACTGACACAACTCCCCCTAACAATAGCAACCATTCACATGTCTTCTCTTCCTTTACTGCTCCCCCTTTGATCAACAACCACTTGTTTTTCACATGTCTTCTCTCCCCCTTTGACATCAATGGCAAAGGGCTCATACTTGCAATTCAACCACTTCAGAATCACATCTGCTGCTCCCCCTGAGTAGCAGCTCCCCATCATCAATCCGGATTACAAGATATGACTGTGATAACCATCAGACTGATGCACCTCAGTGCATCTTAGTTCATCACTGGAGGGGCAATGACCCCTAACTTCTCCCTGAGGTACTCAAAAGAGTCCTTAGGTAGAGGTTTAGTAAAGATGTCTACAATCTGATCCTTGGAAGGCACAAACTCCAATCTGACTTCATTCTTGTTCACTTGCTCTCTCAAAAAGTGAAACTTGATGGATATATGCTTAGTCTTTGAATGCAACACCGGATTATTAGATATATTTATTGCACTTGAATTATCACAGAAGATTGTGATAGGTTCCTCATACTCTACTTTGATATCTCTTAGCATCTGCTTCATCCACAAAACTTGAGTGCAACTACCTACTGCTGCAATATATTCTGCTTCAGTTGTAGACAGAGATATTGCCTCTTGTTTCTTACTTAGCCAAGAAACCAAAATCTTGCCCAAAAAGAATGCTCCACCACTGGTACTCTTCCGGTCATCCACATCTCCTGCCCAATCTACATCTGTATAGGCATGAAGAGAGAAATCGTGATCTCTAGGATACCACAAACCATACTCAACTGTCCCTTTTAGATATCTAAAAATCTTTTTGATTGCCACGACATGAGATTCTCTAGGATCAGCCGGGAATCTAGCAACAAGACCAACAGCCTGCATAATGTCTGGTCTAGTTTGAGTGAGATACAACAATCCTCCAATCATTGATCTGTACTTTATCTGATCAACCTTGGGAGAGTCATCATCTTTGCTCAACTTACATCCGGTTGCCATGGGAGTGTTCATTGGATTTGAGTCTTCCATCCCAAATTTCTTCAATAATTCTTTCACATATTTGGTTTGAGAAATGAAAATTCCTTTCTTTGTTTGAGTGATTTGCAGACCCAAAAAGAAATTCATTTCACCAAGCATGGACATTTCAAACTCACTTTTCATTTGATTTGCAAAAGTTTTACACATACTATCTCTTCCTCCAAAAATGATATCATCAACAAACACTTCAACAATCAACATGTTTTCATGATCAATTTTGAAATACAAGTTACTGTCAGCAGTACCTTTGTTGAAACCGATCTTCAAAAGATGCTTATCCAATCTTTCATACCAGGCTCTTGGGGCTTGCTTCAGTCCATACAGAGTTTTCTTCAATTTGTAGACCATATCACCATGATCAGACAATTGAAAACCATCTGGTTGTTCAATGTACACTTCTTCTTCCAAATCACCATTCAAGAAGGCAGACTTGACATCCATCTAATACACTTTGAAATCTTTGAAGACAGCAAATGCAAGAAATAATCTGACTGCTTCAATTCTTGCCATCGGAGCAAAAGTTTCTTCAAAATCAACTCCTTCTATTTGAGAATAGCCTTTGCAGACCAATCTGGCTTTGTTTCTGATTACTTCACCAACTTCATTCAATTTTTTCTGAAAGACCCATTTGTTTCCAATCACATTCTTGTTTCTAGTCTAGGAACAAGATCCCAAGTGTGATTTTTCTCAATTTGCATTAGTTCTTCCTCCATGGCTTTTGACCAATTGTCATCATTGCAAGCTTCATTCGTTGTTTTAGGTTCAATCTTTGAAATCAAACAACACTCTTCTGAATCTTGAGCAATTCTTCTTCTTGTTTGTACTCCTTTGCTTTTATCACCTATGATCTGCTCTTCAGAGTGGTTCAATCTTACATACTTGGGAACTTTGGGAGTTTCTTGCACTTATGATTCTTGACTAGACTCATTGAAGCTCAACTCTTCTTCCTGATTTGCCGGATCAGTTTGAATCTGAATTTCAGAAGGGGCTTGGGCTCTTTGAAACATAACACCATCCTGATCATCTTCATCATATTCATAAAACCTTGAGGGTTTTTCAATTCCTTCATCAACCTTCACATTTGTACTTTCTATAATCTTTCCTAGTCTCTTGTTATAACACCGGTATGCTTTGCTTTGAGTAGAGTAGCCCAAGAATATTCCTTCATCACTTCTAGCATCAAACTTTCCTAGATCTTCATCTCTTTTAATGTAACATTTGCTACCAAAAACTCTGAAATACCTCACAGTAGGAGTGATGCCAAACCAAAGTTCATAAGGAGTCTTACCGGTATTGCTTCTGATTTGAACTCGATTGAGGGTATAGACTGCAGTACTGACAGCTTCTCTCCAATAGATCTGAGGAACATTTGCTTCCATCATCATGGTCCTGGATGGTCCGGTTCTTTCTCTCCACCACTCCATTCTACTGTGGAGTCCTAGGAGCAGACAACTGTCTCTTTATTCCATGTTTCTCACAGAACTCCAAGAATTCACCGGATGTGAATTCTCCACCTCTATCAGACCTCAGACATTTCAATTTTAATCCAGTTTCATTCTCTACCATAGCCTTGAATATTTTGAATTTTTCAAAGGCTTCTAATTTCTCTTTCAGAAAAGTTACCCATATCATCCGGGAATAGTCATCAATTAGTAACATGAAGTATCTATCACCTTGCACACTCCTGATTCTTGCTGGACCACAAAGATCAGTATGAACTAAGTCCAATAATCCGGTAGAAGATAGTTCCTTACTCTTGAATGTGACTCTTCTTAGCTTACCCAACTGACATTCTTTGCACAAGCTATTAGTAGGTTTCACCAATTTTGGAAGATCTCTTACAGCCTGAGTATTGCTTATCTTGATGATATTATCAAAATTCACATGACACATTCTCCTATGCCATAACCAACTCTGATCAACTTGAACAAATAAACAACTTTTACCAGTACCAACCAAGTGGAAGATATTACCTTTAGTTTGGGTACCGGAAGCAATTTCTATTCCGGAGCTTTCAAAGATCTTGCATTTTCCATCTTTGAACCGGAAATCATAGCCTTTGCCAACCAACTGTCCAACACTGAGAAGATTGTGCTCCAATCCTTCAACATACAGTACATTACCGGTTTTGTTTCTTCCATCAAAAGAAATAGTTCCTATACCTCTAATTCTACCAGCAGAATTATCACCAAACTTAACTACTCCTTCATACCTTTCCAAATCCACAAACTTATTTTTGTCACCTATCATATGGTGAGAGCATCCACTATCAATGACCCAATCATCCTTTTCTTCAGCTTGGGCAGCCAAAGCTCTTTCTACAACTTTATGATTGACAGATTCAGAGGATATCAGTTCTTCTTCCTTGATGGCAATAAACACCTATTCATTTCCAGATTTGTTTCCTGTCTCTGATTCATCATCAGTTACTCCTTCATTGTCATCTTCTTCATGAACATAGTAACAATTCTTTTGGAACCTTGATCTGTTAGGATTTGGCCTTGAAAATCTTTCCGGACACTTTGAGGCAAAATGACCAATCTTATTGCAGTTAAAACACTTAAAAGGCAGTTTCCCTTCATACTTACCGAATCCTCTTGGCAATCTTTTTTGCAATAAGATCTTCAAGGTGAGCAGTTTCAGCTTCTTCTTCTTCCAGGTCTTTTCTTGCTTTTTCATACCATGAAAGTTTCTTTGAAGAGTTCTCTCCTGGATCAAACCTTTGTTTACCTTTAACAGAGGCACTAACTTTGAATGCAGATTCAGTCTTGGGGGGGTCATCTCCAAATTCTGTCATTTCAAATGTAGCTAGTTTCCCATCCAATTGATCTCTTGTGACAGTTTATGGGCTCTAAATTCTTCAATGGCAGCAGCCTTGATTTTGTAAGATTCAGGAAGAGATCTGAGAATTTTGCCAACAATCTCATTTTCATCCAAGACTCCACCTGCATTTCTAATTCCACAAACCAGCTCATTCACTCTTGGCATAAAAGTAGTAATATTTTCATCATCTCTCATTTTCATCTTTTCAAATTTCCCTTTTAGACTCTGTAACCTTGCACATTTAACATACTAGTCTCCTTCATGAAAAAGTTTCAGTTTTTTCCAAATCTCAAAAGCAGTTGGTAGTTCAATAACATTTGAGCGCTCTAAGTCACATAATGTGCTTAGAAGAGCCTCTATGGTCCGCAGATTGTTTTCAGCATCTGTGATTCCATTTAGGGTTGTTGGACCACCCTGTGGAGGTACATACAGTTTTGTAACCATGGACCAATACGCTATTCTCATACATTGCAAGTGACATTTCATGCGACCTTTCCAAAGAGCAAAGTTGGTTCCATCAAACTTCAGACTATCCTTCTTGTAAGATGATATCCTGGATCTCCTCAAGCAGTAAAGCTCCTTTTAGAGGAACTTGGCTCTGATACCAATTGTTACACTTAGGGCACACAACTAAGAGGGGGGATGAATCAGTTGTGCAAAACTTTCTATCTATTTAAACACTTAATTCCACTTTGCAATTCAACAGCTTAATCACAAGTCAAGCATGGAAACATAATGCAACAAATCAAGAGCAGAAACACATCAACGCATGAAACACCAAGATTTTGACGTGGAAAACCCGGTTAAGGGAAAAACCACGGGGTGATTAACCCAAGAATGTATTCTCTGTTAGAAGAATAGAAAGAACAAAATGGCACTTGCCAATTAGGGCTCACTGTCTGAGCACACTGCTCACAAGAGGCTCATTGCCTACAAGAGACACACTGTCTATAAAGAAATAAGTATCACCTACTTGAACTGGAAAATAGCATCTTCACCATGCTTGAATCAGTTCCATTAAGCTCAATACTTCTGCTCTGTCTTTCGCTCTCCTCCTTGCTACCACACACTCATCTCAACAAGGACACCTTTCAAATGAATTCGCAATCCCTTATTTATACAAGACATCAATTTAAGAATGATCATCTAAGTCGGCAAACATCCACAATAACATCCGCAAGATGTATAACTCATCCGGTAGGCCTGTTTTAGGAAGAACACAGTTATCCGAAAGTTGTTCTTCAAAAGTGAACTCCAATCTTCAATGCGGACCACCAACATGAACTAAACATGATCCAAAGACCACCACAAGCTTTCCTGGATCCCCAAGAACATCCATACTTCATCTGCTTACTTAAATCCTTCTCTCCTTCATCTAGAACCTCAAGAACACAATCTGTCATCACTATCACAAAGGAATAGATGCTTGCAGACCTTCAAACCACGAACCAATCTAGTTGACATTCCACAAAGACATCCTCAGCACTCCCTCAAATACGTAGAACTTTATAATGCAATTCCGAATCTCACCAGACCTATCTGTCTCACTTTGTCACCACTGAACATTTGCCGAAACCGGTTTTACTTGAACAGTCACAACTTCTTCAGATCTTCATGCAGACCTCTGAAATCTCTACTAGACCACCTTAAGACACATATCTACAAACCCTTTAAACTGCATCCTCTGATCCTCATCCTATCTTGACTTTTACCTTACTGTCTTCCTTGTTCTTCTCTGTTTCTGATTGAGACTAATTTTCTCAATATCCTCAGCACACAACTCATCCAATCCTTATCATTAATGCAACAGGAGTATGTTGACATCAACGACAACACTGGTTAGGCCCATACTTGCAACAGTTCGCTAGACTTAGATCATAGATGGCAAGCAAGGGAGACCTAGGGTAAAGGATAAAATAGGAGAGAACAAGGGTCCCTAGGTAGAAGATGATCCTAGAGACTACTAGACTCTCGGCTTTGCTCAGCTAGTGCATGTGTGTGCTTTGTACCTTTCTTTTTACTTTCTCTGTTAGAATGTCACCCTTGAGGCTTTGAGCTTAGACTGATCTCCACCCAAGAGTACAGACATTCAACAATCTTCTCTCTTTCACTCTTTTTTTGTCTCTTTCTTTTTTGCTTTTTCACTTTTTTTGTATTTTTCAGAATGCCTCACTTGATTTTTCTCATTTTTTTGGATTTTTGACTTTTTAAGAAATGAATGCTTTTGGGACTTTGATATGCAATAATTTGATCTCACTCTTATTTTGATCACTCATTTTTTATTCACTCAAATTTTAGATTGCTTCCTCTAGAGTTTTGATCCTCCTGATGTTTTCAGCTAGGAAAGATAAGGGGTTGGGCGCCACCTCAAGTTTTGTAATCTGGTCGGACTTCACTACTACTAGGGAAGAATTGGGAAGGTCTACTTGCAAGTTTCCTTTGAACACTGTAGGTTTGAATACTGACTCTGTTTAGACCTAACATCTTGACTTATTAAGACTAGGATCATGGTAAAGCTAAGAGCTAGGATTTTATTAGAATCGCTGGGAATGAAAAGGGGATAATGGCGATTGTGAAAATGGGGAACCTCTAGGCCCTGAACGAATGATGTATATCTAAGCAACATTAGACTCCTTACTGAAAAGAAAATAGTACAAGAGCAAGTCACTGACTGTTAATGCAAGATGAACAGAATGATATTGAAATGCAAGAAACAAATTACTTTTGACATTTTGATTTTTTATAATTTTTTTGTATTTTTATGTTTTTATGATTTTTTGGGTTTTTAAACAGTATTTCTTGAGGTGAAAGGCATTGACTATTTCGCCAAATTCCTCTCCCTCCATTGTGCACAAGAGATAGGCACCGTTTTTGACATCTTCTTTGACCATGTAAGGACCTTTCCAGTCCTCTGTGAAGGCTCTTTTTCGTCTTCTTTTCTTATTCTTCATGCCACCTCTTTTCAGGACAAGTTCTCCTATTCAGTAGGGTTTGTCCTTTGATTCTATTGTTACCAAGTCAGTGGTTTCTCTTGGTAGTGTGAGACGAAGTAAGTCTCAAAAGGCTTGTTGATGGGAAGGGGTCCAATACAAGACTCCATCACAATTTAATAACTCCGCTAGCAGGTCGAACTGTTCTCGCATGTAGATTTTCACATCTAGTCTCTCTTGGATTCTTTGCAAAAATTGGAACAACTCAAGGGGATTTTGTGGCTCCCTTTGCTCATCAGGAGGGACAAAGCTTATACTTGTCCTCCCATTTGGTTTTGGTCTTAAGTCCATGGCATATCCGATGTAACTCTTTGGCAATTCGAAGATGACAAGGTCATCAACGCCGACTGACACTCTCATCTTCCATTCTCTATGAAAAGTACCTTCACTTTCTTCATCTTGGTCGGGAAGTCTTTCAACCATTTCGATTTGTACTAGAGGTGCTTCCCACTTGCCGAGTTCATTTGATTGAACCGAGGCAGAGGTGGTTGGCTTCTCTTGCGGATGAGACACCATGAACATCCTAGGTAGCATTCCTATGGCATTAGTTGATTCATTGTCAATAGAATGTGCCTCCTCCATGGGTGTCAATGGTTGATATGAATCCTCTATTGGTGTGAGAGGTTCATAAGATTTCGTTTCTTCTGGTGTCTCAGGGACACGCGATACACCTAGTGGTGACAGGGGAGTAAAACTTTCTATTATGTCTTCCTCAGTGTCTGAGAAAGGGTGTGGGTCTGCATTTCTCAAGTCTAACGTGGTTGTCTCAAACACTAGACCTTCAGTTCTGTGTGGTTTTTCTCCTATGCAAGGGAAGAGTTTGTGCCTAGGCCTCTTGGATGTTGATCATGAGTACTTCTAGGGGGAATTGGAGTGGTCCAGCCCGCTCTATCCATTCCATGATCTCAACTATCTTTTCTTTGGGGACCATGTCCTTTTGTTTTGGCAATGCTTCATTCTCTAAAGTTTTGACCTCTGCAGCGTTTATGGTCTTTTCTAGGATTTCCATTCGTTTGATGCATATCGATTGAGGTGTAGGATTAGGGATGGTCAATTTGTTGGTAGGGAGTTCATAATCTATGGGGATACCTATACGCTTGTTTGGTGTGTTTGACTTCAACATGCTAAAAGGTTTTGGATCTCCCTTTGCGACGTACACTTTCCCTAAATGTAGGAATTAAACTTCTTGAAATAATGTGGATGGCACTACTTTCATTATGTGTATCCATGGTCTTCCAAGAAGCAAATTATATCTCGTGTCTTTATCTATGACGTAGAATGTGGTAGGAATGGTTTTAGGTCCCAAGGTCACTGGAAGGGTAATCTTACCTATGGTGACAGCCTTTAGATGATCGTACCCACTTAGAGTGTCTCGTGAAGTGGTGATATTATTGTGTCCATAGCCCAGCCTCTCCAATTAGGAGAAAGGAACTATGTTAACTGCTGCTCCATCATCAATTAAGGTCTGCTTGATGCAAGTGTCGTAGAACCATACTTGAAGATATAGCGTAGAGTCTCCTTTTTTGGTTAACTCTGCCTCAAAAGGCATCTATTGTAAGTCAAAGAAGAACCCTGGATCTTTGAGTTCCGAATTTGATGGACTGATGTCGTAGTCCACATGATTGATTTGCTCACTAGGTGGTAGTGTAATTTGGTCGAGGTATTTTAAACCTATTACTTTTAGTAACGCTGAGCGATGTGAAGGGGAGTTCCTAAGTAAGTCAATGAACGAAATGTGAGCATATGTCTTCTTTAAATCTTCTATAAGCTCATAAGGTCTGATTGGAGTTGGTATCGACTCCACTACTGAAACGATACCTTTGCTTCTATTTGTTCATTTTCATCCCCATGGTCTTCCTCTTCTTCTTCATTGTGTATAATCTCGGCTAATCCCATCATCCTAGCTTCTCCTTTTTGTCCTAGTTGCAGTGGGACCTCAGGGTTACTACCTTGAGTTATTTTGTTTTGGTTTGTCATTTTTGTGTCTTTATGTGTAGGAAATGGGTCCTGATAGATTCTCATGTTTGCATTTTGCGGAGCTATTGCAGCTTGGTTTTGTCTTGTGTCCTTGTTATCTGGTGTAACCTCCTATGGGTTCAAGAACATCTCTATGAACAAACATTGCTGGTCTTCCGATAGCCTTGCTATGAATATATTATATTCTTTACAAGATTTTGTACTATGCCCCCTTTTTCTATGAAAAGAACAAAACTAATTGAACTCGTATGGGGGTCTTTCATAGCTTCCATTGTTTCCATTCTTGTTTCCATTATGGTTCCAATTTTGGTAATTGTCCCTAGGGTAGTACCCATTGTTCCTAGGTCGGTCTATGGCATTTACATTAGGAGGATAGTAATCTCTCCCATTATAGTCATCTCTTACTTTCTTGATATGGGGTTGATCTGTCACTTCGTCTATGGTTGTGTTCCTATTGTTTTTAAGGATCTTAATGACAGCGGTGTTGTTTCCTGTATCTTCCTTCGTCAACTTTCCATTTGACCCATAGACCTTTCTTCCACTATCAATGGCAGCTTGGTCAATCCTCAAAGCACTTTCCACTACTTCCTCATAGGATTTGTATGGCAATTTATGAACATCTTCTCTCATGTCCTTGTTTAAGGCATGTATGAAGAGGTCACATAGTTCTCGGTGATCCATGTTCGGGGCACTAGTCGAGGTGTAAAGAACTTGCCTCCATCGAGTGACAAAGTGGGCTACGGATTCATTTGGCTTATGTTTCATTGTGAGGAATTCTCTAATCCTTGTTTTAACGAGTTTGTTCATGTCGAATGCCATGACAAACTCTACACTGAGTTGTCTGAACGAGTGAATTGAAGCTTCTGGTAAGCGATAGTACCAATCCAGAGCTATGCCTTCAAGAGTTTTTAGAAAGATTTTTGCTACAACCCCATCCCGAGGGAGGAATTCTCTTATCGTCGTGGTATAGGTTTTAATGTGGGAGTTTGAATCTCCTTCTCCTTTGAACATCAGGAGATCTAGCAACGGTTGAGGTAGTTGTACGCTTCTTATATTTTGATCGAGAGGCTCCTTCAAGTACTCAAGATAAGTTTCGAGGAAGGGGCTTTGCGATTGAGGAGTAGTTAACAACAATCCAACTGGGGGGGTTGATATCCCACCATTTGGTTTACGAGATTTCCTACCGTGTTTTGGACGTTTTGAATGGGAGGATTCCCGTTTTGGCATATGTCATTGCTTGCATTCCTTGAATAATAGTTGAGGTAGGGGGAGGTTGAGATGCCCCCTGGTCTTGTTCAATTCGATTGTCATCATGGGACTTTTGCCTTCTTTCAGGAGCTGTTTGTTTTGCTTCCAGCGTTCTAATCCCTTGCATTAGACTTGCAATTAAGTCTGCAGGTGTGGCAGCTCTAGGTGTTTCCTCGTTTCTAGGATTTTCTCTGCAAGTATGTTCATGATGGTATGCTTCTTCTCTTGCAACATTTTCTCTTTGTTCTTCTCGCAAGGCGATCCTTAATGCCTCTTGAGCGTCTTTTGCTTCTTGTAAGTGTTTTTCTAATCGTTTGACTTCCTCATCAAGATGAGTACTTGATGTGCTTGTGGAAGGTTGATTGGGTCGATGTATTTCTGACCTTACCCTCCTGGCTTTATGTGGTGCATTTGTATGTCCGAATTGTTTTCCCAAGCTGGGTTGTTGAAAGACAGAGAACGCCTGGATTCTCTTTGATCTTGTTCATAACCGGAATCTTCGTAGTCATAGTAGTTGGTGATTGGTGCATTTGGATGTGGCGGCACATACCTATCAAAGGAAGGTGTTTCAAGTTCTCTTGAGGGAATATTCCCTTGGTTTAGATTAGGTTCTATCATATTCAGGGGTGCCATAGATACCACAAAATAAATGGAACGTATGGCACCCATGATGGCGAAGGTAATAGAAGTTCAAGCGGCTATGAGGAATAATGTGAGAATGTTTTGAAGCTTTTGCTAAATGTTTTGAAGTGTTTGAAATGGGAACGCAAACTACAAAACCAAAAGATTCTATAATTCACGTCGGGTTCACCAAAATACGTGGTGACGCTGGCGGCGTATGGTGATGAATGAATATCTAAAGTTGGAATGCAAGTCCTAAAAGGATTTGTAAGTTCACGTCGGGTTCACCAAAATATGTACACTCAAAATCATGACTCTGATTGCTTGGGGCTATCGGGTCAGATTTCAGCACGCACACAGACCCTTCCCTCCTTGCCAGGGGGCGATCCGCCATGTTACTCTCGCTCTCATGGAAGTAGCCAGTCGAGAGGAGGTGAGACACAGCGGGGATCTGGCTCATTGGAGAGCTGGACTTCACGGAGAGGAGTCGACAAGTTCTGTGGCCTTTGTTATTGTGTGTTAAGTTGAATGTTTTGTTCGATGGTAGTTGTTGAGATAAACCCTATGACCCGAAGGGTCACTAGTTTCTCTTCTCCTGTTCGGGTTTCTTCTATTCCACCTTTGTGTGGGTAAACAATTTCTTTCGTTTATGTCCTCGTCTTTCAATTCGTTGAATGAGTTCTTGTTGTATTTAGAGTTGTCTTTGTTCTTCTATCAATAGGAGGACAAATGGATCTTGTTGTGGTAAAGTAAATGTCTCATGTTGTTGTCGTGGATTGATTTCTTCAATCTTGTTGAGGATAGCCCTTACCCACTCACCTCTTACTCCTAGGCACATTCATGAGCTAAGATAGAGATAAATGTGTAATGACCAACCTTAACTAAACTTAGGGTTTTGACCTAGGGTTTAGTTGACCTAGGGTTTGATTATGCTTTGACTTGTTTTTACCTTGTGATGTGATCAAGGGTTTGATTGAATCGTTTTATCGTGGTTTACCTCGTGATGGTATCAAGGGTTTGCAAGTTATCTATCTTTTCTAGGGTTTCTATATGCATGTAAAGCTAAATGAAATGCAAACGTGTTTTTGTGTTTTTTTAGTATTTTGGGAATGAAAAGTGATTTCTAATCTATGAAAAGAAATATGAATGCAAACTAATATGACTTTTCCTAATGCAATTTTAATCTATGTTTTTTGGGTTTTTGATTGTTTTGAAACAACCAATCTAGAAAAGCAAAATTGCAAGTAAACAAATATTAACCTAAGAATGCAAACTATCTCTAAGATGCGAGATCTATCAAGGAAAAAGCAAAGATTTACTATTCCCAAGAGCAATTTTGATTTTCTAATTACTATCAATTGAATAAAACAATAGAGAAACCTAAAAAAATGAAGATTTGTGCGACTCCACTACCCTCAGAAATCCTTGATGTTGGCAACCTCAAATCCTCTTGAAGCAGTAGGAAGACCTCTTGATGACAAGACAACACAAAGAAGCTTGTTGAAGCTTGAAAGAGCTCAATGAGAGTTTTTGATGAGCACAATGGCGTTGATTGAAGCAACGTAACAATGTTTGATTGAACAAGGAATAAAATAAAAAGCACCTTCATCTTGTGAGAGCATTAGAATGTTGATTTGGAGAGCAAAAACTGGCAAGAGCTGTGTGCACAATGAATTTGCCTCCCTTTGTGCTTGAGGGAGGGGGTATTTATAGATTGGAAGAATGGGATTGATTGAGAAGTTAACTCAATTGATTGATGAGTTAACAAGGATTGATTAAGGAGTGAACTAGGTTGAGTACTTAATGAACTCAGCTAACTATAGAATGATAAATCAATAATAGCTTATCACTGAAGAAGAAATGGAGTTGGAAGGATGCATGAGATTGATTGGGTTGTTAATTTTAGATCAAATGGAGTTATTGTGCATGTGTGGGTGCATGAAATAGTCAACTCCATATTAAGCATCAAAAAGCATGCGAACTGGAAGAAAAACGGGTGAAAACAGAGTTTTTTGAGTGAGAAACTCAAGTTTTTCCATGGCTAGAAATGTGACGGGGTCGCCCCTTTTCCCAGTAAGGTCGCCCGGGGGAGATCCGGGCAAAATAGGGTTTTTGGAAGAACAGCAGAGGGGAGATGGTAGACGAGAGAAAAAAGAGGTGTTTTGCCTCCGGAAACAGGGCAACCATGTGCAAGAATTCAAATCTCCACTTGCACTGCAAGATCTCCCGGGGGAGATCTGGAAATAATAGGGGGAGATTTGGATTGGTTGAGTCAAACTGAAAATTAAAAATTGGAGATGGATAAGGGGACCTATAAAAGGCTTCTAGGGGGTGCAAAGGATAAAAAACATAGGAGAAAGGTAAAAACTCCCCTACAAGACGCTCACAAGGTTTAGGAATAGGGTCGAAAGCTCTAAAAAAGTAAATCGACAAGTGTCGCAAAAAGGTCGAAAAACATCGACAATAAAGAGAGGGAAAACGACAAAGAGGAAACAACACAAGACAAGAAAAAAGACACGTCATCAAGAGGTTTGTTGCTTAGAGGATATTATTTCACACTTACATGTACGTGACACGGATTGAAATCATCATAGGGGTCCTCGTGGACGTTGTGTGTGATTTTTGTGTTTACAGATACATTATTTTAATGGTGCAAATAGCCATTTGAGAGAGTTGCCTTAAATAAATATTAGTTCTATTGTTATTTGAATACATTGAAAACAAACTTGTATCCATAATTTTGGACTATCTCTAATTAAATCCTTTGAAATTGTTATTTGATTCACTAGTTATGAATAATTTAATATTTATTGTAATATTAGATTTCATTATATATTTGGAATTGTAAAAATGTAAAAATGAATCCCTATTCTAAAAAAAAATAGAAATGAATTCCTAAATCTTATTGAAATATATTTAAAACTATATAAAATAATTAAAGGAAAAATCAGCAACAACCAAGAATTTATTAGACCTATAGAGTCTAATGTGGTATGGTCCACTCTTACCTATTGGCCTCCTTATTTTAAAGCTCTTAAAGAAATAGAAAGGTAGAAGGAACCTCAAGTTGCATGCATCCTCTAGTATTTAAGCATAATGTCTTGATATATGCATGCCTTCAAATGATCTTTATGAGGAACCTATTACTCGTTGTAGTAAGAAAGCAAGACAAAAATAATAGTATTGTGTATGATAAACCCATTTTTAATTATAAGGGCACTATTTCTTCATGAATACCTAAAAAATATGTTGAATTGTGGAGCCACCTCCAATATGGGTAAAGAATAATCAATAACTGCACATATTGCTAGTGCTTTTTAACTAAGAGCACCACTTTTTATGAAAGCAATTTACTTAGGGATGTAGAACTTGATGCGACTTGTTGGAATGAGGATATCTCTTGGATGATTATCTCTCTAATTTCGTTGCTTGAGACTGTAAATGCCTAATATGTAATGAACCAATATGGCATGCCTAATGATGATTAGGAATCCCAAAATAAGCTTACATGACATTTGTCAAAATGAATGTGTAACAGATAGTACATGTCCCTAAGGTGAGGTCTCATTTTTCAATGTTTTAAGACCCCCTGGTCGCCTCTAGCATCCTCCATTGTGATCTTGTGCTTCCATTCTTTTCCTTCCAAATTCGAATTTTTGTTGCTCATGTCATAACGAATTCACTGGGGCATTTTGAGTGTCTGTCTTCACCGCAGTTTTTAGTATTCACCAGAGTATTTTTCAAGTTCATCACAACAATTGCATTGTCGACCCACTGGTTTTGTGTCTGTCACAAGTGATGATTTCGGGCAAGGCATTGAATTTGAATCTGGGTTTCGAAATAAGTATCACATTTAATTTGTTTAAATTCTGTAAATTCAGTTTTGTAACTATTGCTTCAGTTTCAACTCTTATTGTCATTTAATTAATTTAACTAAGACATTTATGAGAGATGCAATGAATAAGTTCAAATAGTTAAAAAGCTAAATCGAGTTCCTTCGTATGGAGGCACAAGGCAGTTGAAATCACCATACAATACGCCCTGGAGATTATTCCTACCCTTTCTTAATATAAGAACAATTCATTTTATTGCTATGTTTCCTCATCATACATTATTTGTAGTTTACAACTTATTTACTATTTAAACTGCTTATGTAAGAGCCTTGAGGTAAAACTTTTATTTCCTATGGTGCCAATCCCTACTATAATAATGGGATTTAATTCCACGTCAGTACTCTTCTTCCTTCTGCTAGGACACAAGGGAAACTCGGTATATACATTCGATGGTAATTGATGTTGTAGATGGATTCTCATCTCACTTTACATTCTGGACAGCAGCGGTAATATCCTGGTTAACGGGCTCATACTCTCTGAGAATGAAGAATACTGAGGTGGTGAAATAGTTGATGAAGTCACAGATGCCGAAACACCCCTAGCCTGCACATGATTGCCGTGCTTATTAGAATGCTCTGATGAACTTTTTTCTTCTGCTGTTAAAGAATCTCCACTAGGAGCTTTAGACATGTCCAATACTTCCCTTTCAACATCATCTACAATCTGCACAAAACAAATACCTTCAGCTCTACGTTGATGACCAAATGAAATACAGTCAAATTTATCACGACCATTTTCATTTGTACATTCCAGTGACCAAAATATGTGCCTCAAAAGTCCGATCTAGCAATCTTTAGATTCTAAAAGAGTTCTTAGAAGCCATTCAAGTAGTTTTGCAGATTCTAAATGTTAGGAATCTAAGAATGCCTAGCTAAAATAAACATGAACTTCTCCCCAGCCAAGCCATGACATTGATTGCAGAGGTCTAATGAATGTCAATCATCAATTTGGCAGTTATGTTCCGCCGTAGTCTGCTGCATTCTTTATGAAAAGGGTTTGTGAATTCCTCCTTTATGAGTACCACCAAATTATTTTTATTGTAAATACAGTTTCCTTAGGAAAAAAATATTTGCATCATGGTTATTTTCACATTCTAACTTGAGGCTACTGTTAACAAAAAATTACATTGCGCACGTATAAAATCAATAAATCTATATTTGAAGTCGCATCTTGTGCACCTAGAAAGTTGGAAAATCTCTATTTAAGTTTTCTACTAAAGATGGAAGACAAACTTTTCCGAGTTTTATACATGGCTTTAGGTTGATCTTCTGAGCTATGGTGCACAATGAAGTGAAATTAGCTCTCCGAGCTAACCATCAGCAGAGTGATAATAGCAGCACCTGCACAATTTTGAGATATTCTAGTCAGACAACACTGCATCGGTTCAATAGCTTTGGATGTTAGGAAAAGGAATATCCAAACCCCAAGGATAGTATCACTGGCTCCCCTTAGCCCCAACCATTCTTCTAATGAAATAATTTGACTATATCTAGGAGATATTCTTCAACTTGGTGGTGTAAATGCTGCTTCTGAATCTATTAGTGAATGAAGAATAATGAGTTGAATTTTTTAGCTAGCTATTTGTCCATGTTTTGTCAGATGGCATGTGATCAAGTTTTCTTTTTTTAAATTCTTTTAATATTTATAGTTTCATTGTAGGCGTATTGAACACCCCTTTTAACCTTCCCAATTAGCTGTACTTTGACAGTTCCGTTGAATCAGAAGCACAATTTCAATATTCTAGTCATGTGGACATCAATATTTTATTTTTTCCTTCCCTCATAAATGGGGTATGAGATAAACAGGTTGTCCATTCATACAATTCTTGGAGCAAACCCCCTAGTGGGTTCCTCGAGCTTAATTTTGATGGTGCTTCGTGAGGAAATCCAGGTCCCTGGGGCTGGCATTGTCATTAGGGATGAGTAGGGCTGTTTTGTCAAAGGTGGCTCTCTTTTCCTTGGATGTCAGTCTAATACTGAGGTTGAATGGAAAGCAGCGGTGACCAGAATAGTGTTGGCTTCATTGCTGAGTTGCAAGCATCTTGTGGTGGAAGGAGATTCGCTGAATGCTATCCAAGAGCTTAGAAAATCTGCTTGTACTAGTTGGGAATTGTGTCGCATCATTGAGGAGGTGATGGCTTTGAGCAAAAATTTTGATGACTTATTTACTCAATGTTATCGTGAGTTGAACTCAGCGACTGATTTCTTAGCCCACATGGGAGTTGATCAGGGGCCTTTTTCGGCTCTCTATAGTGACTGGGTGGAAGCTTGACTGGGATTGGATAAATACCTTTTCGACTTTCAACTCCCATAGCTGATTGGCCTATTTTTTTTTGCCCCATGGTGGATGTGTTGGGTGTGTAATTACTACCCAAATTGTGTTCGCTTGCTTTTTCCTATATGTCAATTGGCTTTCTAGACAGTGGCTTGATTATTTATGATTGTGATGTCATGTTGATTATGTATTTCTCTGTGTGAAGCTTCTTCGTGCAAATTTCCCTGCGTGCTCTTCTGGGGGCTTGCTGCTCTATTTATGGCTCTTATATGGTGGCGTTTTGGCAGTCTCGGTATTTCTCTGCTCTTCATTTCTCTGTCAATTCTAGAGTGTTGGTGGTTTGATGGTGTGGTGCGTGCAGGTGGAGTCCCTGGTTTTGTGGTGTTATTGGGGTTGCTGTTTAGCAGGCATTGCTTTGGAAAGAAGCGGGAGTCTTATCTCAGAGGGCTGGTTTCCATCTGCAGGTTGTATAACATCTTTCATTGCCCAATGCCTTAATAAAGCCTCGTTAAATTTGGTGAAGAGTGTGCTAGGTCATTCCGGGGTTGGCGATTCTGGGATTGTTCAATCAAAAGCCTCTATCTACAAGGACTTTCTTGCAAAACTTGCAGTGGTGGTGCGATCAATTGAGGTGAGAGGGTAGCTAGTGTGTTTGCTTCTGCTGAATCTCCCTAATACCATAGTGCCAATGGAAGATGTTTAAAGGGTTTCTCCTCGAGCATCTAGTAGTCTTTCAGCTTGTACCTCTCTGGGCAATGCGCATGTGTTGAGCAAGGAAATCCTTTGTGGTGAATAAGGAATTGGAGTAACTGAAAGCCTATTGCTTTAACCTGAGGATGGTTGTCAAGAATCTATTGGTCACTCATTACTGGAGATCGCCTGGAGGTAACATATGTGTTCACTTTGTCTGCATGGGAGGATGGTTCCTGTGTCAAAGCTTTGCAGCAAGGAGATAATTCATGGCCTCCGATTCCCTGAGTTAGCCAAAGCACAGTGGGGCTTTGCAGCTATGTAGGAGGTGGATAGTGCCTCGAGCGGGTTGTCAAGTGGTGTGGATGGTTGGGGTGACAACCAGGGTGATGGAGTAGGTGGGTGGGGTGTTGCTAAGTCAGGGATTAATCCATCTTCTATGTAATGTTTGTGTAGGTTGTTGTTTCTGGGTGATGGGACACTTTGTTGCCTCTTTTGTTTTGTTAATGTTGTCCTCTGCTAACCTGCATGCCATTTGTTTGTTGACTTCTTGATCTATATTTTGTACTGTTGGAAGCTTATATTTTTGGGTGAGGGCCCACATATAGAACCCTCACTTCATATTCTTTCTTTCTCTCTTCCAAAGGAGAATGTTGATTCTTGTTGGTCAGCTGTAATCATTCTTTTCAGAAAAGATTGTAAAGCAACGCAGCTGAAATCAAGTTTTTGTTTGTCCGGTGTGTAATATGCTAATGATATAAATGATCGGTCTTTGATATTTTCATTTTGAGCAGACATCGCAAGAGTGACGTTTCAATCGATAGGTGATGTATGATGACATCCCAGTTGGGAATTCCATTGTTTGAGACTCCTCCCTAGAAATGTCAGACTAGTCTAATGTTGGTCCTTGAATGCTGCTCAAGTAAGGCATTTTTTTCCTTCACAATAAAAAGACAGTTATTCTCTATCTACCATGGGGGAGACAATATATTGCTTTTGCATCAAGGCAGAGTAATGCTTCTTTTTACGCCTTTTCAAATAAAATCGCATGTGCTAATATCCATCACTTGGATATTTGGTGCACCATTTTTCTCATCATCCAATACAATATATACTTATCATTAGAGACCACGGATAGGATTTAATGCAGCATCTGGCATCAATCAGCTTCCATAAGTGCCAGAAGCAACTGAAGCAATGGATAGTATATAGCTAGATTGATAAAATACAGGGACAGCAAACAAAATATTTGAATAGGATCTTGCCCCTACCTCCCCAAGAATTTTTCTCTGCTTAAGTTTTTTTATGAGGCTGCTTAATCTCTTCCAGCCTGACGTCACATCCCTACAAACCCCATGTTTTGCTAAGATGCCTAAGGTCCCCGTGTAATTTGGACCAAGGCAAAAACCTTTATGTTTTAATCTCTAAACGTACCATGTTGATTTGAATGTGGTGATAAGATAAACTATGAATGTTATGGTTTTAATAATCTTGTTAATTAATGGTATCTTTATAACTTGTCATTTTGTTTTGTTGATTAATTGTGGATGTTAATATTTAAATATCTTTACTCCCAAGATGATGGCATGGCAGAGTGGAATTGGTGATTAAGTTTGAGACTAACCCGATACTAATGCTCGTGTGTTGAATTGTGTATGAGGAACTCGATTGGGTTTTGCAAATATAGGGGTGCAAAACAAAGTGTGCTCAGTGGTTTAGTGAAGAGATGGATTCCGATGCCAAACTGACCCTACTCTTGTGTTCTGGTATATCAAGTCAAAATTAGAGGTTATCCAACTGTAAATATTGTGAAGTACTGAGTTATCTTGATGGTTGGGGCTTAACTAGTAAAACGTGCATGCTTACCAACCAGGTATCATTTACTTTAGTCTAAGTTAACCGACTCCTTATGCGAGTCTCTAAATGAGACAGGGAGTAATATTTATATTTCAAGAATAATGAATTAATAAAATTGGATATTGGATAGCTATAAAAATAAAAGAATTTTAAGGATAACTTTTATAAATTTAATTAAAGCAATTACTTCAAGCCTTAGTATCAACCCATCTCAAAACAGCGCACAAGGGCGAATTGTTGGGAGGCGACTCAAAGAAATAAGAGGAAATAATGGCGTGAAGAGAAGGGGGGACAAATTTATGGCGATTTTGGATAGGAGAATAGTCGCACCATTAGTAAAGAATAGCATCCCCCTTCTTGCCTCATTAATTTTGCTGCCAGGATAGGATGGGGCGCTGGGAGGACAAAGATTATTGGCTTAAAAAGGAGGAAGGCGACCCATATCAAAGGCAGAGAGAGGTTTAGGGAGGATGGAGGTGTAAAGACAGAGCAGAAAGTGGTGAAAAAGGAGGCGTGGTAAGGAGATTTAGAGAAGTATCTACTTTTTTTTCCTTGTGCAGAAGCTGCCAAGAGGTAATTTTGCTCCCTGCTTGGTAAAGGTGCTGTGATAAGTTATAGGGATTGGTATGTGTTTGCAGCAAAATGTTGCATGCCCTAGCTGGCTGGGAGGGAAATAACATAGACATTTTCCTTTGACAGTCCAGTGGTAACATGAAGAATGAGTTTAGTTTTAGATGAATCACTTCCTCACTCTTTTTATGAGAAATAGAACGATTAACTACCCTTTTGTATGGAGAATGGACTATTGGTGTTGGATTTGAAAGCTACAGTTAAAGTCTCATTTTACTAATTATAAAAACTATTAAAAAAATTAGCTTCAAATCTCTTTCCTAAAATTGTAGTTAGTTTCCTATTAATGTCTCATTTTATTATTTCCAAAACTGCCATTTCCGGTCCAACCATTGGGTATAAACTTGTCAGACCTGTGTAGAAACCACCCTCAAGTTTGGTTTATGGGGTTCTGATGAGTGGAAATATAGTAAAGTCTCTTATTCTATGCATACCCCTTTTTCCCAGAACTGTATCTCTCTCTAGGCAGTGTTTAACACCTCAATAAAGAATTATGTTTAAATTCCATTGAGATGAAGTTGATTACTTTTCTATTAGCTTAACATGTATAGATGATTTTGCTGCCTTACTGAAATTTACTCAAATTTAAGATCATTATCTAAAAAAATAGAATAAGGGTTAGACCTCTATTAAAAATTTAGTCAAAACAACCAATGTATTGTGCTGAGATTTGGTTGCTCTCCTATCACTTAAAGCTGGACATATTAGTTGATGTATTGTGACACTCAATGATGAAATCGAACTTCAAGTTGCTCTTAAGTTTAAAGAAATTGGTTTACCTGTCCTAGTTACTAGGTATAGACCACACTGAGAAAGTAGAGTATTTGCCTCCATAGCTAGACTGATCACTGTCCAAAGGAACTTAGTACTTAGCACCATGCCAACGTGCTGCTCTTAAAAGTAATATGGTTGGGATTGTTACTCTGCTGCTCATAAAGGAACTATGTGTTGAGTCTGATAATCCTTGAAAGGGTGGGGGGGAGGATTACGGGCTTTCAATGGATTGTTTGCCATACACTAACTTTCTTCTAGTGTATAAGTCCTCAGAATAAGAGAGTAAGGGTTTACCCTCAACTAGCATCGGGCTTAAAACCAAACTTGGAGTGTATCCAAGCCTCATAACTATCAGGACTGTTTTAAATCCGACTAAAATCTATGGTGGAACTGTGCTTTAGCAGTTAGGCCATAAGGAAACATAAGTTTTAAGAGGTCCACACAAAGTAAGGAATCTGTACCTAAGGGAGTAGAGTTTGAAACTTATATATAATTGGCATAAGACTATGTCCCTAGGGCAGCCACCAATTAGAATAATTCAGCTTCAAACACACCATTTATACCCCCTTCAATTAATTGCTAACTGAGTCAAATACCAAGTGCCTGTAATACCCCAAATGAAATATTTTAACAAATAATTTTCAGAATTGAAATGATTAAGAAGATCTTGTGAAATACCCAAATTCCTACACAATTTTTCACAAAACTATTCAATACAAACATTGGCAATTTTGCTCTGAAACACTTGGAATCTTCTTCATTGATGATAAGCTGATTACTTCACTGATTTTACAACAATAAACACACAACAAACTTGTTGGAAATGAACAGCAACAACAGCTTTGAAACTATTACAAAATCTATCAAGAAAACTCATGCATTGACAACCTAGATTCAACAATTTATGCACCAACTAAAAGATAAATCTCTATGTAACCCAGGGGCGCATCCCTGGCCAAATCAGGGTTGTACCTAGCAGGGGACGTTTCCGGGACGTGAGGATGGGTCGGAAACATCCCCATGGCGTCCCCTTTTTTTTGTTTGGAAACATTTTCGAGATGTTTGTGAAAAGTCCGGAAATACCAAGGGACGGCTAGCCGTTTCCAAGATGACCAAGGGACGTTTGGACGTCCCCCAACCATCTCAGAGACAGCTAGCCGTTCCCTATGACCCGACAATCAAAAGTTTCAATTTTTTTTAGAACACAAAATTTATTAAAAAATAATAAGAGCGCACCAAGGGCACTGCCCCTCAACCCCACTGGGGGCATGGCCCCCAAGCCCCTACGAGGGGCGTTGCCCCCCAACCAACCCTACTGAGGGTGCTACCCCTAGACCCCACAAGGGGCACTGCCCCTCGACCCTACTTACAACATCATATAGTCAATCAAGAGGAATAGGCTTACCTCTCGATGATTGGAGAAGTTGTGCATAGTGCCTTGTGACTTCAGGACCGACAGAGTCTTGAGTAACGTCTGACTCCAACCACATGTTGGGATGTTAATCCCAAAGATGCCACACAAGGTGATGAGGAGGAGACACAAAAAGGATTGGTTGGTGTTCCATTGGATGAGGCAATCCCTCATACCTAGACTTAGACTCCGATTTGATGCAATGTTAGTAGATGTTGATTAAGGGCAGCGGCATATTTTCTATGTTTTTGTCATTTTGTAGTTGAAACTTGCAGCCTTTGGTTATTTTGTTGTAATTTTTATACAATATATATGCACATCGATAATGCAAGCAATTGAATTTTGTTAATTTGTTATATATTAAGATTCTATAATGTATATGATGAATGCCTTATCAATGTTATCATATGAATATTTGAAATTTCCTATATTTTTAAAATTTCCCTATTTTTTAATTGTTGTCCCCTAAAAAATGGCCTTCCCGCCATCCCCATCCCCAAAACGCGTCCCCCCGTCCCCATCCCCTCATCCCCTGCCATCCCCATCTTGGTAACTTAGGGTAACAGATAAATCTCCAATACTTAAATTGATTCTTTGAAAGACTGTAACCCACAATAATATGTTGCAATAATATCAAATACAACAGCAATAACAGCAACTACAACAATCGGAAATAGTACCACAATAATCACTAGAAACCCCAAAACTCCTTCACTCTAGATTTGACAATTTTTGCACCTGATTGTAGCATAACTTTCCCAACTGATCTGGATGGATAAAATTAACAAAAAAATGTTGATATACAACCCACACAATAGCAACAACACAAACTGAACTCTCTGCAAACAATCACACAAAACCTACAAACACACACAACTGAAACTAGCTAAAATTTGCAACTTTGAAAGCACAATCACAACCTCTGAGTGATATTGTCCTACTGAACCAAAGGGGTTTCGTCCTCCGATCCAAGAAACCAATGGGTTTTCATCCACAGAAGATTTTGTAAGAGCACAAGTGCTCATATAAGAAATTTGAGAGATAAAATGATCAAAAGCTCATTTTGAAGAAAACCCCTGCATATTAATAGAGGATTGAAGCTTCAGATCCCAGTGCCACATTTTGGAAAATAAAATAAAATAAAATTATATTTTCCCCTCTTCCATAACTACATGCTAAAAATAAACTGTAACTTCCGTAATGACAACTTGTCATATGCTCTGTCATATCTATCATAAAATCTTACTATAAAAAATCCTATGTCCCTCTTCTTAGGAAAATAAGCATTATTAGCAAGCACTTATTCCAAAACCATAATTGCCGGCTAAAAATAGGAAAGTGTCTTCCCACTTACACTTTGTCATAGAATCTACTGATTTTTTTTTTGGAAGTTAAAAAATCCTCATATAGAAACCCCACGTCCCAAATAAGAGGATAAAATAATAAAATATATTTAATATTTAATTTAGCCCCTGTTAGTGTAGGTTTTTTATTCCTTTTTATAAGGTTTTCCCTACACATATTATTAAGCTTGCTTAGGTTAATAAAGTGAGTTTAATTAGGTGAGTAGGTTATGAGGTGTCACCTTCCTACAAGTGAGCATCCATTAGCTATCTTGGGAAGATGCTTTTGCTATCTTTAGTCCGATAGATGGTTGCTTCCTATTGGTTGGTGTTGCCACCTCCACCCTCTCCCTCTTCTATATAAACTCACTACCTAGCTTGTATTTGATATTCTGGATATAATATTCCAATGCATATTTTTTTGCAACTCCATTTCTGATCTCTTTTGCATCCTTCATTTCGATCTTCTCTTTGTGCTTGCCTTTATTTTTCTAGATTTTGGGTTGTGGTTTCCATAACAAAATCTAACATGGTATCAAAGCAGGTGAATGCCTAGGGTTAGTCATTTAGAAGATCTAGGATTTGAGATCTTGGTTGCTCTTGAAAGTTGAGTATGCTCTTCTCTTGCATCCGATGATGACCTGGAGAATCAGTAAAACTTGACAGAAATACCAGTTTCCGAGGAGGGTTTCATATGTGGCTTTGTGTTGCATGTAGTTTTGGGAGATTCTTGGAGCAAATATGAGCTCGCCATTGAGTTAAGAGCTGCCGGAAAAATCAAAATAGCCCTTTGTTTAGTCCAAATTGGACGCCGGCAACCATTTTTATGAGGGTTTGAAGTTGGAAGGTGCATGCCAAATCCAATGGGTACCTGATTTTTGGAGCAGTTTGAGGCCAAATGGACCCTGCCATTGCGTCCAAAAGGCCCAAAAACCTTAAGATTGCTTGTCAAATCTTCAAAATTGGAGCAGTTGTCCATAAAGGCAAAAAAAAATTTGCCTAGGGACCCCTTGGCCCCTGCATGCCGTTCGAGGTGAAAGCTTCCATTTTTCAAAAAATTAAAAAAAAAATTGTTTTTTTATTTTCTTGTTTTTCATAAAAATTCTAAAAGCAAGTTTTTTGTTTTTTAAAATCTTTGTAAAAGCAAAAAAATAATTCAAAAAAATTTGTTTTATTTGTTTTTTTTATTTCCTGCATATTCTATTAAATATATATATTAAACGCAGGTTTTTGTTTTTTTATTGTTAATTTTTTTTTTTTTAAATTATAAAAATATTGGTACCGCGGTACTAGGTTTTGCACACTACACAAGCCGTACCATCAAGTACTTGCGGGCTTAGTACCCGCTGACCTTTGGAGGTAGTGGGGAGCCCTTGCTACTTGGGCCCCACACCCACCTGCGCAGGGTGGGTCGCGCCCCGTGGCCTTCCCCCCCCCCCTACTCTAAATTTTTTTAATCTTCAAAAACTTTAAAAAATTCATAAATCTCTGCTATTTCTGCTTCGGTTTTAAACCCCTGCGCCATTTTTTGAAGACATGCGCTGCCGTATGTCTCCTCGGTTTTTGTGCCCACACCTTGGCCTCTGTGCCTCATTTGACAGCTTCGCTATATTTAGCAACTCTTTTGGCAGGTTTGTCAGATTTGGCAGGCATCTATTTTTCGCTAGGATTCTACACTTGGCATTTTTAGCAGGAGATTACTATATTTGGAGATACCGCCAAATTTGGCGGCATAAAAAATTTTGCATTTTGGACCCCCTCACCATTGCAGTTTTCAGTTTTGCACCTAAACTTCGGGAGGTCCGTTCTCAGCCATATGAAGGTATTTTTCAGTGCAATTTTTTTTAAAAGGGTACAATTTCGTGCTCTTCACAGTCGTGTGACTTTTTTTTGCTCAAGTGATCCTGTTTTTCTAGAAATTCAGTTTTCTCATCAGATCTAAAGGACAGTTCTTGTTTTTTGAACTTCAAACGGTTGTAACTTTCACATACGACCTCGAATCGAGATGATTCTTTTTTTGAAAGTGGATATTTTCCAAGCACTACACATTGGTGTTGGTTTGAGGCTCTCATTTTGAGATATTTCTATACTTTCAGTATTTGGGTCCTTTTTTGGACATTGTAAAACTCTGAAAAACAACTCCAACATTGTAAACGCACTGATCTATAAAGTGTCAAATCATTTTTGTTGGGGGGGAATTCTTGATTGAGTGAAAAAAGGGGGGTCTCTTGGTGTGCTTTTTTATCTGTTTACTTGTGCTCTTCTTTTCCTCACATGGATCATTCAAAGGTTCCATTGTTAACACCTTATAATTATGCAACATGGCATCAACATGCATGGAATGCCCTAATACAACTTGGGTATACTCCATATGTTGAAGAAAAGGTAACTAAACCCACAGATGACAAGGAAAAGATAAAATGGATGCTTAAACATACAAAAGCTCTGGATGTCTCCGTAGCCTTGTTTCCCTTGATCTCTTGTTTCAAATTGAAGCTTGTATAGATTCACATGATGCTTGGGAAAAATTAAATACATTGTATGGTACAACTGATAAAGTTAGAGGCTATTAGACTGACATAGATTTGATGAGCCTTGATCCTAAGAACTTTGGCAACATCCAGGATTATATAACTAAGGTTAATGATCTGAGAGCACAATGTAAACATGTGGTATTGAGAAAAAAGACATTCAGTTAATCTATAATGTATTGAACAAACTTGGTCCTGAACTCAGAGACTGACTATGGGATCTGCATACACAATGCCTTCATTTGCATCCTTTTTTGAGATGTTAATGCATGAACAACAGAAGCTTCTTTCTATGGGTATCTGTTGAAGATGTTTTTGTGCCAACAACAACAATAGAATAAAACACTAAGTATCCTATTCTCTCTTGGATAAAGTCCCTCAAAGGCTAAGCTATGTGATCCAATGAGATAACTTCAAGGTTCCTTGTTCGATTTTGTAGTGGATGAACTCAGTAATTTAATGTGATCTTGCTGGTAATCAAAAAAGGACTTATGCAGATTTCTTCTTACTTCATTTAGCTTATTTCTCTTCTCAGTGTGGATGATGCATGTACTATGTAAAAAAAAAAGAAAAAAAGATAAGGGTTCAGAGAAACTAATCTAAGGTCAATGAAGCAATGATGAAGCATAAATAGACAAACTCCTTAATAAACCTAACTCCACTTCGCCAAGGATGCCTACAACTACATGGAGTTGGTGCAATCTCCTAAGGATAGCTAAAGGTTTTCAAATCATGAAAGCTCATATAAGCACCTATTAAACGGCGCAACTCAAACAAGCATCCACAATCGAACTTAAGCAAATTATAACGAAGCTTAGACTAGCTTTACACAACACTTCACCAACGATGAATGTCAAAAGCATGAGCTAGGAGTTGATCAAATATCCAATACATACATACATTACATCAATGAACTTCTACTATTCTACTTCTAATTTACTTAGAAACATCTTCATTTCATCAAGATACAAGAAACCATGTTATTCCACAAGACAACATTTAACACCAAGCGAACTCCAATGTCTTTGCATTAATCTTGAGAAATATTTACAACAATCTTCAAGTACTCTCAGAGAATTTCGAGAGTCTCTTCCTACTCTACTCTACTAGTCTACCGCCTACTCACTGTTAATTTACAAATGAGGTAACAAAGCCTTTATATAGAGTTCCAGAATTACAATGAATGGCCTAGATCAATTCATGTAGCCAAGGGCCAGAATCATGCCATCTCAGCAATTAGTTACAACAAATTGCTATTTTTAGTACATAAGAGAGGCAATGAAGGCACGTTTTTCAATGTGATAAGCTTGCAGTGAAATGATGTGACGAAATATGATTGGTTTGATGATGTGTATCTACCACGTAGGTGCCATCTCAAGAACTCTCATGGATTCCATCAGTTTATTCAATTTGCTTATGACATATTCCCAAATTGCATCATCTATGTGATGTCTTTGAATGTGATTGCTTTGATGAACTTGAATGTTTAGGAATGCATCCTTGTTGATCTTGCCTTGTCTCTTTTACAAGTCAGATGTGTATGATACATGTTGCTCATTTGTCTAACTTTATGGTACTTCTTCTCTTGGCAGGATGCACGTTGATCTTCTGTGATGCTTCTTCGTAGAGAGTAGTGTAGATGATGGTGTTTCCTTCATGACTTGGAGTGGGAGATTCCTCTCAAAAACTTGAAAATGGAAGAAGAACTTGAAGCTTGAATGGATGGATGTCTTTGATGATGCAAATGATGAAGTGTTCCAGCATGATGATCTTGAAGTGGTCTCTTCTGTAATGACAACCTCTTGACTTCACTCCTTGCTTGAAGGTGGTTCCAGGCGCCTTGCTCCTTGAATGACTCCTTAATTCCATCCACGCTCCTGCAACACAAACAAAGAAACAATATTAATCCCTTTGATAAACACTTGATTCCATAACACATAAGAATCATTTCATGCATTTTCTAACCTAGGCGCACATTTAGGTGTGCAGAGAGGTAAAAGTGCGCCCTCAACTACTTAGGCAATTTTATGATTCCAAACTCATATTGATGGTTAAAATGTTCAACTTTGACAATAGTGAGGTCTTTCATCCTTGATTCCTGCCTTCACAACTTGAGGCGCAGATTTGGGTTTCTAGAGACAGGAAAATGCGCCTTCATGATTTCAATTACTTGTTTAAATGCTCAGGTGACCTTTTCATCCCTAAGCGCCAAGATTGGTTTCCAAAGGTGGGAAAGTGCACCTATCTCAGAAAGAGGAGGATACTTCATGTTTTATGAAGTCTAACAACTAAGGATAGTCTAGTAGTCTTTATTCAACTTAGGCGCCCCCAGAATAAACAGCATCAAACCAAGTTTAACCAAGGCGCACTTTTATGGTTTTACAGGTGTGAATTGGCGCCTTGATATGGATGAATGTTTACTTCAACTTTTATCAATTCAAAACATTATACAAGCTCAAGGAGAAGTTCAAGACCTCAAAACTCATGAAATCAAGCAGGTTTTAACTTAGGCAAACTTTTGGGTTTGAAGGAGTGAAGAAGTGCGCCTAGTCTCTTTGGGCTATTTCAAATACTTGTTCAAACTTCTCTAGGGATTCTCCATTACTAGGCGCAATTTGAGGGTTGTGGAGTTAAGAAAATGCGCCTAACATACTTTGATCAACTCTTTGGTATCTTAATAGTTTCAAGCCATCGTTAAAGCCTTCAAGAAACTCCCCACTCCTAGGCGCCAACTCTTATTAATGTCAAGCTCTATGTTCTCTAGGTGCACATTCTGACCTCTACAGGAGATGAAATGCGCCCAACTTACTTAGGTGGTTTCTTCAAGTTTTCAAGGATTCCAATCAAATGCAAAGTGCCTAAGGGAGTTTTTTGCCTTGAGGTGATCAAATTTTAGGTTCCAAGCTTCTCTCTTTGCTAGGCGCCAAAATGGTATTCTACAAGTGACAAAGTGAGCCTTAGGTTGAGTAAGTGAATTTTGGACTTTGAGCAACTTAATGGTGTCTCCGGGAGGTCTAATCTTCAAGGCGCCACTTGTTTTGATGACTTCCAACAACCTTCTTTTAAGGCGCAAATTGATGGTTAAACAGGTGATGAAGTGCGCCTAGCCTTGATGAAGCAATTAGACTCTGACTCTAGGCGCAATTTTGGATCTCCACTAGTTAAAATTGGCGCCTAAACTTCCTTCAAGCAATCTCTTCAAAAATTTCTAAGTCTTCAAACCACCATCTGAGAGTAAATACAAGATTAACAATGATGATTCTGCAAGCTTCTATCTTAGGCGCACTTTGATGGTTGATCAAGAGCAAAATTGTGCCTAACACTATTATGCCATCTTCCTACAAGTTTCCAAAGTCTAAACCAATTTGAGGGTCAAAACAATCAATCTTATGCAGGGCGCCTTGGTTTAAAGTTGTCATTCATCGTGATTTTACCTAAGTCTAACATTCCCTACTCGCTTAGAGTCATGCAACTTACCCTGTCATTACCACTAACTTCATCATAAAACAGAACTTAAGACATCATCTAAAACTCAATGCAAAGCATCGGAGCTCAAAAAAGCGGGGTCCCCATTTGCAATGGGGCGATGTGTGATTAGGTCACAACAGTATCATTAAGCCATCACAGACTCAGGCCTTGTTGGCTAGTCAGCCTAAGGGACAAAAAGAGTCAAGTTCTTCTGACAAGAAACAAAAGAAATCAAAGAAAAATCCACACACAGAACAAGCACAGAACAAATCCTCTTCAAAAGAGGACTCGTTTAAGAAGGGGAAGTCTTCTTGTGCATATTGCAAGAAGACTGGACTTGAAGAACATTCTTGTTACAAGAAGGATATTGATGAGCTGAAACATCTTCTTAAGAAGAATAATATCAGTTTACCTTCTAAAATGTCTGAGTCATCTTCTTCTTCTTCACATTCCAATCAGTCGAGTTCTAATAAGGAAAAAGGTCGTGCAGGTTTTACTTCTAAGTCACAGAAAAATAAGGGTAAAGCTCTTTGTGCTTCTACAGGTCTTGTATCAGGGAGATGGCTTCTTGATTTTGGAGCTTCTCACCATATGGCTTCTTCACAGTCCATGTTCTCTTCTTTTGAGCCTTGTGTTATGCCACCTATTCTGATGGGCAACAACACTTACATGAATGTAATTGGGAGGGGATCTGTTGATATTGGGGATGGCACTTTCAATGATGTTTTGTGTGTACGTCATTTGACAAACAATCTTCTTTCCATTTATTAGATCACCCATGGTGGAGCAGGGGAGACTATGGAATTTACACCTGATTTTGTTGTCATTCGAGACTTGGAGAGTGGAGAGATTGTTGCTACTGGGATGGTTGATCATGCATCTCGGTTATACTCTTTTTCAGACTTTGCACCTGATGATGGCTCTGATCCTTTGGCTGTTGGTCACACTCCTTGTACATGACATTTGATTTTGAGGAGAATTTTGGTTACTTGAACCTGGGTATTCTCACATCTAATCCAGTTCTTAAGCCTTGTATTTCCTCTCCTCCTCTTGTTTCTTCAAATGTCAACATTACAGTGATACAGGAGGCTCACATTGATCTTCCAGAGACAATTGCTTGGGGCATATTCCTACCAGACATCTCATCTTTGTTTGTAGAGTCCCACATTTTGGATTTGGGAGACACTATCGATTGCATTCATCTTCTCTTTGATGGAGTTGATTCTTCTTTAGATGTTTCAAGGGCACATTCAGACCCTCTTGTTCTTTCTTTACCTACATTTGTTTCTACAATGACAGTTTATGCAGATACTCATGAGTCCACTCATCCGACTCAATCATCATTCATGTTGACATCCTCTGCAAAAGTACTAGCATCTTCTATGGTACCTGATCCATATCAGTATTTGTCACAATTTGGCATTGGCTTAGAGATCCTTGAGCAGCATTTAGAGGAAGCATCCTTGTCTTCAGAGGAGATATCTTCATCTTTGGATCCTATTCTATTTCAGTTTCCACTTGGTTCTGGGTTGTCACTTTCATCAATTAGGCCTGATACTCCTGATTGGATTGTGGCTTCTTTCGACATCGACATGGTGACACCTAAGCAAAGTTTAGAGACTTCATACATTTTTCTTCCTTCATATTCCTTTCAGGAAAGGGAAGAAATCCTGCATATACCTTTGGTTTTATTTCTTCCCAAGGGGAAAAACGTTGTTCGGCGAGCATGGATCATCTTCTCCATCCAGTTCCGAGCATCCACCATTGGCACAGTTGCTTCACTTCTGGGGGGGCTTCTTAGTCCCCTCTCTCTCTCTCTCTCTCTCTCTCTCTCTCTCTCTCTCTCTCTCTATTTGTCGGGGGGGGGGGCTTCTTCTCTTTTGAGGAAGAAATCATTATATATGGGTACCTCATCAGGGTTCATCTGTCGGAACCCATCTTTTCACCCACCTAAGCTATGCTTAAGGGGGTGTTAGTGTAGGTTTTTTTTTTTTCATAAGGTTTTTCCTACACATTATTAAGCTTGCATAGATTAATAAAGTGATTTTAATTAGGTGAGTAGGTTATGAGGTGTCACCTTCCTACAAGTGAGCATCCATTAGCTATCTTGGGAAGATGCTTTTGCTATCTTTAGTCCGATAGATGGTTGCTTCATATTGGTTGGTGTTGCCACCTCCAACCTCTCCCTCTTCTATATAAACTCACTACCTAGCTTGTATTTGATATTTTGGATATAATATTGCAATGCATATTTTGTTGCAACTCCATTTCTGATCTCTTTTGCATCCTTCATTTTGATCTTCTCTTTGTGCTTGCCTTTAGCTTTCTAGATTTTGGGTTGTGATTTCTATAACAAAATCTAACAGCCCCAATAAAAAGTTTTTAAAATATAAATTAACATGGGTCCACCATCCAATAATTAAATATTAAATAAATTATTTTCCTAACTTCTTCCTTAGCCCACAGAAAATATAGGAATGGGTATTTTGTCCATAAAATTAAATTAATTAAAAATGGGACATTACAGTGCCTCTTGTTCTTAATAACTAATTGCCTTGGGGTTGAGGTTTTAACTACGAAACCATGGGTGGATTGAGCCTTGAAACTCCATTTTAAACACCTAATGGTTGAAGGACCACATGATAAAACCGAATCTAGTATAGGGGCGATTAGCCGGTTGTCACCAGTACCGTGCAAGTGACTGATGCCAGAAGCCAACTGCCGTACTTAAAGATTAGTTGGCTTTCACCACTAGCACGAAGGTGAAGAATGCCAGGAGCTAATCATAGTGTGATGCAGTGGCAAGTTAGCCGGCTATCACCAGTACCGTGCAAGTGACATGCCAAGAGTTAACCACAGTATCATCAGGAGTAGCTAGCTATCACTAGTAGCATGGAGGTGACAGATGTCAGAGCTACCCTTGGTATGATAAGGTCTAGCCAGCCCTCAGCATTTCCATGCAAGTGATAGTGCAAGGTGCTAACCCATACCAAGATGGACAAACTTTCGCCAGTGGCATGGAGGCAATATATGTCTACATCCACCAACTTGAAAGGTTTAGTGAACTGTGGAGTTCATATTTTCTGCCAATTGTGTTCTGGTTGTTCACTTACCCAGTTAGTGATGGTGGCAAGTAGTATGAGATGCTTGTTGGCCGTCCTAGCTAATAGTAATCCTTTTTTCTAGTTGGGTTGTACTTAAGGGATAGGCAAGTGTGTGGAAGCTTAGTATTAGGATGAGATATGCTAAAGAAATGGGTTTCATTCTGTTAATCAATGGGAGGTATGACTAATTGGTTTGACCACATTAAAACATCACTCTCTGGATGTATAAGAGGATCTCCCTAGTAAAAAGTACTGTAAGTTGAGTCAACCTTCGTGTGTAGCCTTTAAGGGGTGATAAATGGCAACTGCATTAGCTTAATATGCCTAGGCACCTTGGACCCTTGGCATCGGAATACTGAACATAAAGAGCCCCCTTGGTTGGGGTGGATAGGGCATCCTATTCACATGGTTGGGATATTTTGCACCTCTATTTCGGGAACTACTAGATACTGGAAACCAAGCAACACTATTGCAGAAGGCTATAATCTCTAGCTTCTTATATACACCCAGGTACTCCTTGTTTACTTGTTAATGTTCCATTTGTTATGATTGAGCCTATGATATCTACTTAATGTGTAATAGAGAGCTAATCTCTAAAACCATGGCCAATGATAATAACAAACTATGATTAGAATTATATTGATTGAGGTAAGTCTGCAATGCTGGTCTGAAATGCATAACAGCAGTAGCTCTAGTGGAGACTACTCATAGGGAATGTGATGCTATGTTTACCTTTTATGAAGACTATAACTAACCTGGGCTGTAGCAGAGCTGGGAATGATTCCTTATGGGTAAGAGGTTCATGAATTCCACCATTAGACTACCTTACTGAGATGCATACGTGGGCCTGCTAACCCAGACCTAGGAAGACCTTAGAATGGATCATTGTGAGAAGACTTCAGAAAGAAAACAACTGCTGTCATAAATATTTACTTTGTAGTGTGTATTAAGAACAATTGTATACTGCCTAATCTTGCTAAATGAAGGAAATTGTTTTGTTATGATGTCAGTGGAGTTTATAATCTAACCATGATCATGTTGTTAGCTAGTTCAGCCATGTGGGATTAGTAATCCTGTATGTGGGTGGAAATACTTACATTCTAGAACTGTAAAAAAATTGTGATAACCATGGAGGTTCTTACACCTGAAGTCCTTAATTGGAAACTGCTTGGCATGGCCAGCACCTCCCCACTCTATAGATATTATGAGCTAAAATTAACTAGTTTTTTGCTTCTGTATTAGTTCATAATTTGTTTGGAACTTTGGTATGTGGGAGGTTTAAATGTCATTTGCTAAAGGTACTTTGGCTGCTGATTCTTTGTCATAGTCCATGATGCTAATGGCTATTTTGATGCGTTGTTTGCATCTTTGATGTTGAAATTTTTGACCTGAACAAATAAAAAAAGTTTCAAACTTTTCAAGAAATCTACATCTAGAGTTACTCATAATGGATCAGTATCTCATAATTATAACTCAGAGACTGGCTAAGGATGACCTCTTTGTTAATAGAACAAAGCTCAACTCTTGTCCTAAGATGGGGTGGTCTTAATCCCTGTATTGTGAATGGTTGCAAAGAACTAGAAGTACATCAATGATGATCCAATTCGAGTCCAAGAAGACAATCAGAGGATAATTCACAGTATATCTACTATGAATTATAGAATGCATTAATTGAACTTGTTGGACAAGATGCAGAAAACCATAACACATTCAAATAGAGATATTAGCAGAATTGCTACTTCCATTCATATGAGAACAAGGATAAATATATGAATATGTTCATACAAAAAAAATCGAGAATGAGAATTCCTTTGATCAAAAGAGGAATTATGTTTCCCTTCTAAGCTGTCTAGACTGTGTGAAGCAGAACATAAGATGTGTAGAGCATGCTGATGCAAGAAAGCAAACCTATTGGGCTAGAGTGTTGGACTCACTAGACTGGAGTGCGGAGTGCCAAGTTGGATGCATCAAAGGCTTCTTCTATCCTTTTAGCCTTTCTGCATACTATATAAAGTGTACAGTGACAATATTTATGGTTCAAGCCAAGTGTTGCTGGCTAGGTCTGTGTGGACACAACTTTGCCAAGTGTCAAACTCATATGGCATGGAAAACATGTGGTGTGGAGCACCCCCATGTGTTTGATGCATATGGTGCTAAATGTCAAACTTGTGTGAAGCCAAATCTTGTGGCACAGGGCCTACCAAGTGTCACATGCATAACATATGGATATTTTGTTCCATCTGTCACCCACGTATAGTCCAATGCTAAGTTGTAGAGGCAAAGCATGTGCTTGTAGCACACAATGTGGAGGCACATGTGCTAGGAGCACACAATGTGGAGGAATGAAGCATGATGCTTGAAAGATGCTTCAAGGATGCTTTGAGCAAGTTGCACAGGCTTATGCCCAAAGATTTCATTAGTACGTGTTGACTGTAGAACTCTAAAGGCTAAATTGTTGGATCTACATCTATGCACAACGCATCTATGCGCTAAAATAATGCACACGTATTTGTGCAAGAGCTACAAAGAGAGTAGTGTTTTGTTAATGGTCTGAGGCGCAAGGTTTGCTTGGATCATATGCCCTTTCTTGAGGAGCAATGCTCCCCATTGCATTTTGGTGTGCACCGAAGAAGCTTGTAGGAAAATTAATGATGACCTAATCAACCAGCACACAACTATGCTCAAATCATTCACCATTTCTTGAGGAGTGATGGTCCCCATTGCACTTGGAGGTGACAATGCAAAGACAAAACAAGGCTAATTTTGTGTAGTCAACCTGGATTGCATGGTGATGCATGGCTAATGATGTGCACATCCACTAATGTGTTGTGTGGATAGATGCATGAGAAAACCTATCCCTACCCAAGAATTGTGGAGGTTCTTGAGCAAGCCGATGCGATTGCCGCTTGAATCAATGTCCTTGCTATGGATGCTTGCAGATGTCGAGGGAAGCTAGTCCCTATACTCTAATGCTAAAAGGAGAGGGTGTAGATGAACATGTGTTGCCTTGTCAAGGAATATGTAGGCACTTCTTGTATGTAAGAGTGTATCGCAGAACGATACATAGGCACATAACACAACAAATTCAAAAGAATGTTTACCAGCATTGAGGTGACATTGATTCTAAGGTGTTATTTACAAAATTGCATAAGGTTGACTTCCAAGATGATCTAATTGAAGTAGCAATTATGGAAGCTATTGTTCGACGTAGCATGAGTCTGGTGTGGAGTATCAATAGCTAGGCCATGTCAGAATGAAGGTGAGAAATTCCATGTCCTTGTAGTCTTGAGGAGAATTGTGAAACTTCTAATGTAAATGTGGACATGACCTACTATATGTGTTGGGCTGCAAAGGCGAGCATGATTCATTCTAATGCCGAAGGATGCGTAGATGTACTAATATTTGATGTGTTGTTCACAAGAGGATATGTGCCTGTAGATACCGTGCAAAGAGGAAGTGATCAATCTTCACCTAGATGAGTCGACCCACCCATAGTTGTGCTTCAGTGCGTGCACAATTGTTTGCAGTTTGCATGTGGATGTCTGAGAGCCAACAATTCGATTGAGAATGAGTGCTCCTGATGCAAAGGCCACATGGATGTAGAATCTAGCATTCTCAAGCTATATATACCCTACACAAGCAATAGTAACATGTAAGTGAGGTGCATGTTGTGCACTTCCTGAGGAGGCCTTTGCTCATTGTGCATTTGAAGAGTCAGATGTTCTTGCACAAGATGACATGCACAACGATGTCATAGTGCAGGGGGTGATTGAGAAGTTAACTTGTATGTGCAAGGTTTGCTTTGCATGGAACATTGTGGAGAGGCATGAACCTATGGATGCACGTGGCATTGTTGGAGTGCGCATTTAGCCATTTCTGATATGGAGTTGTTTGTTGCACAAGTGGAGTCACTCAAGCTATTGCATGCAATGTGTGATGTTGAAGCATCATCAGAGCTAGACTACGGTGAGAAGAATATGAATCCTTCCCACTTCTTGTGATCTATACCGATGTTGCATGATGTCATCCCTATCTAAAGAGGAATGATGATGCCTTGGTTGTGTTTGTTGAGGCCTAGGCCTTCATAACCCATTTGTTGCATCAATGCCTTTGGTGTGCTTCTCAAAATTGCCAAACAAGTTGGATGCATTAGATGATTGCAAGGAAAGACAAAGACTTACCAAATCTATCATTGTTTGCACATCATAAATCTTGACTGGTGAAGGTGCGCTGAGCTATGGACGTGTTGATGATTGTTTTTAGACAAGTCAACAATAGAGTAAAACACTAGAGTATCCCACTCTCTCTTGAATAAAGCTCTTCAAAGGCTGAACTATGTGATCCAATGAAGTAACTCCAAGGTTCCTTTTTATAATGCATGATGGGTTAACTCAGTGATTACATGTGATCTTGCTGATAATCACAAAGGGACTTACGCAGATTCTTCTTCTTTCATTCAGCTCATCTCTCCTTTGGTGTGGATGATATATGCACAAAGTCTTAATGATAAAGAAATGTAAAAGGGCAAGGGTTTAGGAAACTAATCTAAGGTCAATGAAGCAATGATGAGGTATTGAACAGACAAACTCCTCGATAAACCTAACTTCACTTCGCCAAGGATGCCTACAACTACATGAAGTTGGTGCAATCTCCTAAGGTTATGCGAATGGTTTTCAAATCGTAAAGGCTTATAAAAGCACCCATCGGATGGCGCAGCTCAAACAAGCATCCACAATCGAACTTATGCAAATTATAAGGCTCAGACTAGCTTTACACAACATTTCACCAGCGATGAATGTTAAAAGCATGAGCTAGGAGTTGATCAAATATCCAACACAAACATGCATTACAACAAAGAGCTTCTAATCTACTTTTAATCTACTTTGAAACATCTCTCCACTTCATTAAGATACAAGAAATCATGTTACTCCGCAAGACAACACTTAACACCAAATAATGAACTCCAATGTTTTTGCATTAATCTTGAGCAATATTTACAACAATTTCAAGTCCTCTCAGAGAATTTCGAGAGTCTCCTCTAATCTACTCCTAAAATCTAATCTCTAGTCTCCATATATTACAAATGAGGCAACAAGGCCTTTATATAGAAGCCCAAATTACAATGAATGTCTTAGATCAATTCGATAGCCAAGGGCTCAGATTATGCCACCTCACATGTAGTTACAACAACTTGCTATTTTTAGTACAAAAGAGAGAGGCAACGAAGGCACATTTTCCAATGTGATAAGATAAGACGAAATCATTTAAAACATCCCCCACATAGGAATCCCTTTGACTTCTTTTATTAAATGATACATTTAATGCATTTAAAATGATGTGTACTCGCCACATAGATGCCACCTCAGCATACTTTGAAAATTGTATCATCAATGTGGTGATGTATTCAATGTGATTGCTTGAACTTGTATGTTTGGGAATACATCTTGCAGATCTCGCCTTGTTCATTCTTCATGTAGACTGGATGTATGATACTTGTTGCTTCACTTGACTAACTTCATGATTCTTTCTTCTTCTTGTAGGTAAGTTGATATGATGATCTTCTTTGATGATGCTCCTTCTTGAAGAGTAAGTAATAGAGTAGATGATGATGATAGCATGAAGTAGAGTGTATGATGATCTTCATTCATGTAAGAGTAGATGATGATGATTGCTTCATGAATCAGAGTAGAAGACTCTTCTCAAAGACTTGAAAGTTGAATGGAACTTGAAATTGAATGAATGATGGATGTCTTGCCTTTGCTTGATGATATGATGAAGATGAAGTAATTCTTCATGATGATCTTTGAAATTCCTCCAAGTGTGAATAGCATGATGATAACACCTTCTTTGGATGCGGAGTAGATGACCTCTCAAAGAGAGTTGAAGATTGTGAGAACTTGACTTGAAGCTTGGATGGATGAATGCCTTGTCTTTGAACATGATGCAAATGATGAAGTATACTTGAAATTGAGATGATCCAACATGATGTTATCTCCAAAGGTGGCTTGCATGATGCTTCTTTGAAAGTGAGCCTTTGGATGAAGGTGACTCCAAGCGCTAGCTCCTCACATGTTCCTACAAAACAAGATAAACAATATATCAATCAGCTCATAATGAAGGAAATAACTTTAAACATGTAAACAATTACTCATCAAGTTTAGGTGCACATATAGGTAAAAAGGAGAGCAAAAGAGCGCCTAACATCATTTGGTCCCACATTCATTATTTCAAATGATTTCTAGCAATTGTAATGCTTAAAAATGATTTCTCTTATCAAGGCGCCTACTTCTAGTTATGAACTTGAGTGATTCTCCTCAAGGCGCCAATATAAGTTGGTATGAAGATGAAGGGGCGCCTTGTCAATTTGAGTTCTATTTGCCACTTTCAAGGATTTGAATGATCAAACATGCTTTAAGGTGATCCTTTCTCTCCAGGCGCCTATTCAATGAAGTCATTTCATATACTTTCTTCCAAGGAGTTCACTTCAAATGTTAGACTTGTGATGATTCCACTAGGCGCCAGAATGGGTTCACAGAGGAGTAAAAGGGCACCTAAACTCACTTAAGCTTTATACTTGTCATTTTCTATGTTTTAAACAGCTGTGAATGCTTTGAGAAGACTTCTTTCACCTAGGCGCCCAACTTCAATGTCTTGTTTTATGTCAATTCTTCCAAGGCACCAAAATGAGGTGGTGCAAGCTAGAAAGTGCGCCTAACTTCATGACATGTTTCATACTTCTTAACACTTGGAGATGACTTAGAATGACTTATGATGACTCCACTTTTCAAGTGCTTTCTCAATGATGCAAATTTAAACCCCTTGTTCTCCTAGGCGCTATATTGGTTTGAACATTTCTGTCATACTAAGGGACCAAAAATGAGGCTACACATGCAAAAAGGCGCCTTTACTTTATGAGGTCTTGGATTAGCATGTCATCACTTCAAACAACTTCACTAGACCAAGTTTGATAACTTCCAACACTCTATAATCCCAGGCGCCAAAACTAGATAAAACAAACAAGAAAATGCACCTTCATGCTTGTGGTTTTGAACTTGTTGTTTAGGGCGCTCATTGAGGGAGTGGAGAAAAAGGGCGCCTATGTTTAAAGTGACGTTCACTTGGATGTATTTACTCCATTTGGTAACTCAAGATGACCCTCATACTCTTAGGCGCTCTAAGGTGATAATGAAGACTGGCAAATGCGCCTAGATCTTCTTGAGGATATTTACTCCCAATTGGTTGATAGAAGGTCTCCTTGATGTCAGGCGCTCATTGCTGATGGTCAAGGTGTTCAATTCATCAAGGCGCCACTTCTTTTGGAGCATTTATCATCCTTTCTCAAGGCGCAATCTAAGGGTTGTATAGATGAAACTTGATTTCAACTTGAGCACTCCTAAAGATTTGATAATCTAGGCACCAATGATGATATCCTACCTCAAGGCGCCTAAGTCCAATTGCTCTGTATAGAATAGGCGCCCAAAATAAGTAATTCAAACATAGGCGCAATTATTCACCAATTCAACCTTCAAACACTCTTAAGGCACCAAAAAAATGAAAAAACACGCCTAGCCTCCTAGAGTGAATTTGCGCCTCAGAGGGTAAGGTATATTAAAAAATATATTTAAGTATAAGTATACTTTAAATATTTTTCAATATACCTTTCAGGGTGTTTGAGATAGGTCTCAGATCCACTGGATTTAACATGTAGATTATAGAATTTGGAGGATCCACCAGATTTCAGACTTAGCCAATTTTTCAGTGTTTCAGGATTTCAGGGTACCAGACTTAGTCATTTTCAAGATCTCAAACATACATCATACTCTTTCTTCCTAAGGTGCAACTTGGAGTTAGCTTAAACATCTCTTCATGCTAAGGCACCAAAATGAGGTAGTCTAATGCATGAAGGCGCCTAGACTTGAATTTGCTCATTGTTGACATCTACAAGGCTTTTCAGCACTTGATTACATCCTTGTGAGACTACTTGAACTTTAGGCGCTATCTATCATTGATCTGAACTCCATCCTACATCAAGGCACAAAAGTGGAGAGGAGCAACAAGGAATGGGCGCCTAAGCTTACCCACTTCAATTGAAGGCGCAATTTGAGTGATCATTTGGACATGGAAAGGGCGCCTAAGCTTTAAATCATTCCTTTGTCAAACCTTTTTGATGTTTAAGGCTTCTTATGTCAATTCTAGTCAAGGCGCCATCCTCTAGAGTGTTTGAAAGTTGATCTCCTCTAGGCGCTGATGTGAGTTGGCAGAGGTGGGAAAATGTGCCCAATGTCTTCAAGCAAATTCGCAGCCAAAAATGTAAGTCGCCAAGGTAAGGTATATTGAAAAATATATTTTCTTATACTTTAAATATTTTTCAATATACCTTTCAGGATGTTTGAGATAGGTCTCAGATCCACCAGATTTAACATGAAGATTTTTTGAGGATCCACCAGATTTCAGAATTAGCCAATTTTCAGGATCTTCAGGATCAAGATACCAGACTTAGTCATTTTCAGGATCTCAAACATCAGGATCAAGTCATCAAGGGGCTCTAAGACTTTCTTATACTTTAAATATTTTTCAATATACCTTTCAGGATGTTTGAGATAGGTCTCAGATCCACCAGATTTAACATGAAGATTCTATCCACCAGATTTCAGACTTAGCCAATTTTCAGGATCTTCAGGATCAGGATACCAGACTTAGTCATTTTCAGGATCTCAAACATTAGGATCAAGTCATCAAGGGGCTCTAAGACTCAAACACCACTGACTTCATCATGCAATAACTCTAAGACATCATCAAAAACCTAATGCAGAGCATCTGAGCTCAAAAAAAGGGGGGTCCCCATTTGCAATGGGGCGATGTGTGATTTGGTCACAACAGGACGTTCAAGCACTTGGAACCATGCACACTCAGATGTGAGTCATGTTAGTTCCTCTTCTCCTTTGGAGAGATGTTGTAAATCTTGTATGGCTACTACATTGCTACCCTCGGCTTGAGAAAGTTCTTGAGGTTCAGATGCCCGACACAACGACCGTGTGCCATGAGATCCGTGAGCCACTTCAAGATATTGTTGAGGCCTTTCTCCTATGAATGGAGAGATTCTTGTAGTTGTTGATTCTAGTGCTAGAGATGTTGAGTCTCCATGAGCATATACCTATTCTTGCTGGAGGAGGTTGGAATACAGTCTTCCATCTCAAAGAGTTTCTGTTGTGTTGCTCGCTTCGTCCATTCTTGCAATAGTGCAGATAATCTTGCGCCTGGAACTAATTATGTTGGAGTAGCAGACTTTCAAGCTTTGATACCAATGATCTGATTCGCCAACCAAGAAATCGATCATAGGACAATTCGTAGTATATCTAAGTGACGTGTATATTTAAACAATACTATGAATTATATAATGCATTAATAGAACTTGTTAGACAAGATGTGGAAAAAAATAACACATTTAAAAAGAGATAATAGCAGAATTGCTACTTCCATTCATATATGAGAACAAGGATAATTACATCAATATGTTTATACAGAATAGACTAAGAATGAGAATTCCCATGATCAAAAGAGGTATTAGGATCCCCTTCTAGTTCTAAGCTGTCTAGATTGTGTGAAGTAGAACATCAGATGCACAGAGCATGCTGATGCGAGAAAGCTAACCTATCAGGCTATAGTGCTAGAGTTACTGGACTAGAGTGCAGCACTACCAAGTTGAATGTGCCAAAGGCTTTTTTGGTCCTTTCTGCCTTTCTGTTTACTGTACAAAGTGTACAATGACAGTATTTATGGTTGAGGCTGACTGCTGCTGGCTAGGTCTATGTGGACAGGATGCTGCCAAGTGTCAAACTCATATGGCGTGGAAAACATGTGGCACCGGGGCGCCACCATGTGTTCAATGCATATGGTGCCACAAGGTCTGCCAAGTGTCACATGCATATGGAAGCTTTACAAGTGGATGGTGTTGTTCCATGTGTCACCCATGTATGTTCCAATGCTATGTTGCAAAGACAGAGCATGTGCTTGTAGCGCACAATGCGGAGGAATGAAACATGATGCTTTAAAGATGCTTTAAGGAAGCTGCAAAGGCTTGTGCCCAAAGATCTCATGAGTGAATGCTGACTATAGAATTTGAAGCCTGAATTGCTGGATCTGTATCTATGCGCAAGGCATCTGTGCACTAAACTAGCACATAAGTATTTGTGCAAGAGCTGCAAAGAGAGCAGTGTTGTCAATGGTTCGAGATGGAAGGTTGTGCTCGAATCAAGTGACATGCTCCTTGATAGCTGGTCACATTCTTTGGATCCAAAAATCAAGGATTTTGTACAAATAGGATATCTCTGGAAGGCAGTGTGCATAGACCAGTAGATTGCAATCAAATGGTGCTTCACTTGCATTTTGGAAGCTTGATATCCTGCCACTGAAGAATGCATGGATGCTTCACCAGACTGCAAAGCTAATTAGGTTTTATATTCATTCCTGAATAGACATTTTGGTTTAACTTTGTTAAATATGTTCCACTGGCTGGCAAAGATTAGTATGGAATCACTGCAGGCTTACAAAGGACTCGCCATATATTTGGTTTGGCTTTCAGGCAACAAACTTTCTTTCTCCTTTTGGTTTTTTCTGGACCTTTTATAATATTATAGAAAAAACCTCAGTTGAAAATTTGAAAGTATTTTTGGACTACGCAATCCAGCCATATTAGTGGAAGAAATCTGCAAAAATCAGCAGGCAAGTCTGAGCACGGATTGTGCATAAAAAGAAAAACAAATCCTGCTGCCATTTATTAGTAACCAGAAACGATGTCCCTCCAACAATCCCATCAGCTGATAACAAACTTGATAGAGCAGCTACAAACCGTAGCTTGTGCTGCCAAGCCTGAACCGGATTAGAAGCAAGTTCCTTAGGTGAAAAATTAAAGGATGAGATTGAAATAGCTTACTCCCTATACCCCTAAATATAAAGAGTTCCTTATGAAGGCAAAGCATCAAAGTATTGACCATAGAAACCCTTGGACAAGTACAACCTTCCCTGCCAATGGAATGAGATTTCATCAGAAAGATCTTATATGCTTAAAATAAAATTGTTTATCTAAATGTGGCAGGAATACTTGTCATTAGAATATGAAATGACCCAGAAACATTCCATAGCAATAGAAGAAAAGGAGGAATGCTTATAAACAGCTTGATATAATGTCGGGAATTATGGGGAAGTGGCTCTTAAAATACATTAATAACAATGGGATGAACAGACATTCAAGGTATTCACTAAGAATACAGTGAAGATGAAAAAAATAATTCTAGAAAATGCATTCCTATATTGACTCACTTACAGGAGAACTGACAACAATAAGTTAACTACCGCAAATCCATCAGAAGTAGTTTAATATCAAGTCCAAATACAATGCTGGCCACCCTAGAGGAGGCTGGATGCAAGACTCAGGTTCCAGAAGAACTTGGCTACAGTGTGTCTTTCAAGCAAAACATTATTCTAGCTTTGATAGTGTAATCCCATGCATTGAATAACACAGATAGATGCCCTAGGATGTGGCTTCTAACCCAAACTAATTTTAAGCTTTGATGGTGCAGACTGAATTCCCTTGCATTAAATTATAAAGATGACGGTACAAAACCATGTCAATGGTCTTCTTTGATGCTTTTTTATTTCAAAGGAGCTCTAAATTTGTTTATTGTTTAACTTTTGTGGGATTTGACCTTTTAGTCATCTCAAGCCACAATTAGTAATTGCACTGACGAATTTTATCCTCATTTAGTATGGTAATAATTACAAGGTGAAGGAACCAACTCCTCAGTTAGTAGGTTCGTCAGTTGTAATTATTACAAGGCATAAACCACGAAAAATGTCATTAGTGCAAGTACTACTCAGGGAGGTCATTTTGAGATGTCAAATCCCACAAAAATTATAGATCTAATTAAAAATGCCTGTGAAAAACTTTGTTTAGGTGCCAGCTATTGAAACCCCCCTCCACTTCCTTCCATGAATGTTTTAGATGCCAGCTATTCAAACCTCTCTCCACTTCCATGAATATAGATGCAGAACTGGAGAATTCAATATTAGAGGTCATTGGTCAAACATCATGGATAAGATATTGAATTCAAAAAAGTTACACTAATAAAAAAATACAAATGATTTGCTGAATAGATGAGAAAAGCAGCTCTGACCCCCACTGGTTCATTTCTGAGATGAGGGCTACTACGAAATTCAAGCAAGTTGAGGGAGGAGTTGGAATCGGATCCAGATTAGGAAAAGAAACACTGGGAGCAGGTGAGTTGAGGAACCAGTTGGATTCAAATATGCTTCCTGCTTCAGGAATTCTAATTTTCGACTTAGAATTCGTTTAGTTTTCAGCCTTTAGAGCCAAAATCTTGTACCAAGGTGAGCTTGACATAGAGCCAGAGTTGCCAGAAACTAGAACTGAAAACGTGACAACAACAAGTGAGAGAAAACAGAGAGAGGGGAGGAGGTTAAGGTTTCGGCAAAAGAATTGTTTACACGAATAATAATTGAAATTTACAAACAAACAAAAAAATTCAAGGATTCATTAACCATGCACATTTCTAACGCTACAAACATCAGGTGTCAACTGTCAACAAGCCAAAGGGCGATTGAAACTTGGGACCATAAACATTTAAAAATTAACGAGGAACAATACACACAAATCTCAATGCAAGAAACAGCACGTCAATATTCTTGGAAAGGGGTAATGGAGTACAACCCACGATTCAAAAAACTTCTACAAGATAACCACTGCAGCATACACACCTTTCCAGACTGACTGGGAGACACAAATGGCAAGATTTCTGCAAGCCGAACCTTGATTTTGTGCACAGCATCCTTGGTCAATCCTTGAGCAGCATGAGTGACATCCTTAATAATGGACTCCAATGACTGGCGTGCATTATCCAGAGCATCAGCAGGAATAGGAACAGCAGCCAATTTATCCACAATTCTGTCCTTCATTTGGGACAAGCTCCTCTTGATATCCCCAGCTACTCCTTTCGACGCCTCTAACACGCCCTTCCCCTTATTCCACAGCTGAGAATGATCTGCCCTATTATTCTTATCACCAGAGTATAATTTCCCCTCTTCTTCTTCGTCAATTTTGCCTCTGCTTTGGGTCTCATTAGTGTCATCTTTGAGAGGTTTGTTCTGGATTTTAGCGCCTTGTGGAGAGTAAAGTTTCCCCTGTCCCCCATTTTTCTCTAATTGGGTATTTGCTGCAGCAGCTCTGCCCTTATCTGTAGGCGCATACAATTTGCCTTGCCCAATTCTCTCATCTTCCTGCTCCGAGTCATTATCGGAATCCCCAATTTTAGAAGATGACTTAGTACAAGTTGCTTGCTTCAAAGAGCTCATCTGAGCACCCACGGAACCAGAGCCTGACATTTTTGTTCCAGTTTTGGTATAATCAAGGAAATGGGTCTCACCGATTCACTTCGTTACGGTGTGGATGGGATTAGTCGTACAGAGCTATTGCTATTTAATTAAGGAAATGGGAAAATTTTATCGGATATAAAAGGATAAAGACATATGGAACCGTTTGTTTTATCCGTCAGCATTTCCATTGGAATTTGGGAGGATGTGCGTGGAAACAGGTGTGAGCAGATTGTGTTTTCCTTGTATGGATTGCAACTCGGGTCCACTGCCAGCTTTGAATTTTAAGAGAATCGGTGGTCTTATTATTTGCTTAAAATCATATATTCTAAAATGTTCGATCATCCGATATTACAATAAAAAAATTGATCGATTATCCAACAGGTTTCTCATATAATTCATTATGTACTTATCCATTCATACGATCCAATTTCCTTTATTCATTTAACTAACACTGTAGAGCATTAAATTCATTTTCCAATGGAAATGGAAATGGATCTTTTTATAGTTTATGAAGGTGGCTTATAACATATGAGACTACCTCGTACTCCCAATATGTAGGAGGTAACATATGAGACTACCTCGTACTCCCAATATGTATGTAGGAGGCATCTAACTGTGCTTCTAATATGAAGCATACATACCCTATACCCTACTATATTTGAACTTGTGACCTCTCTTTCAAGAGGGCAAGTTTTTCACCAACAGGGCAACTTAGACAAGAATGTTATAGTTTATAATGAATTTTCTTATTTACTAATTTAGTAAATGTTATTTATCTCCTTTCTTGTTTATCTTGTGAATAGTAGTGTAAAAAATAAAATTATTATTTAAATTTTATTACATTTTAAACATTCAATGCATAAGTATCAATTGGTACTTTGACAAGCATGTGGCAGAGTGGTTCATATAGACTTGAAGTCGAATTATATCTTGAGGACACCCTTGACTGTGACTGATGAAAATGACATTTACCTACTTCACGTTTATGGGACACATGTATATATGCCAGCCATGCATTGCTTCAAAAATTAAGTTAACAAGGTTGTTTCAAAAATGAAAAAAGATGATTCGCAGAAATATTAGGCTAACAAACCCTTATTCTAAACCATTCCCAACGATAGTTTATGGCGACTATTTTAAATGTTGCTCGGAAAATATGGACAAATAGCAACTCTTCGTTTCAACCTTGGAGAAAATATTCAAAAGCACATGAAAGTGCTACATCTATTTTTCTATATATAAAGAAAGAGAGAACATAACAAAGATTGTACACAAATTATATGTTATATTTAACTTTTTATTTTAATTGGAAACATTATAAACAAGTGTCACATAGTGGCGAGTACCTACCTTTATAGTATTGTAATAATAAAACTTGTTTTGTAATTGGAAAATAATCCCAGTTTAAAACAATTGTTATTTCCTAAAAATAAACTCCAAATGAAAATTGAATCTTAGAATATCGAATTTCTATGGAAGCTATTGAAGAAAGACTATGAAAGAGCAATATATTGTATGTTATTTTTAAAAATCTATTTGTGGAAATAACAGAGAACTAAGTTGTGGTTAGTTATACAAAAGCATAGTGTAATGAAGATATTTGCAGTAATGGTTGAGTGCATTTTCTAACTCAAGAAATGGAGGTTGTAGATGCTATTGAATAATTTTGTGGCTTGGCGAGAAGACTTATTTTGTTTTACTCTGGAACTATTCAAAAATTATTGAATACAATAGGATATATGTAATGTTAAGTCAAGTTTCAACATCACAAAGAATTCAAAAAAAAAAAGCATTATCAAGTACTTGCATGAAATAAGCATTATATGAAGTAGTATCAAGCATTATCTTTAGAATTTCTAGATACATTATTATCATTGTATGGGTGGTGTGTCTTTGATCTTGTACATAAGATTAGGGGCTTGATGCATTATCAATAGAAGACAGGGTCTTCAAACTTTTGCCTCTAAGGAAGCCTCCAAACATGTTTGTCAACACCAACAAGCTTTTAGGCATAAGTACAAGTTGGGGTGAACAAGTGTTGTAGGTCAACAATTGCATGAGACATATATGTGTGAGAAGTACTAGATTGTGCAAAAAGGAGTAGATTAAGGGCATGGCTTAGTCCCAAGTTTAGCCTTTGGAATGTCATGGACATGATATTAAACCTCAATGGATTTTATCTACACAATTTGAATTGCACATGACATTGACAAAGCTATCTTAGAACTAGACTAATGTAATCCGAATGTGTTAAAAGTAGATGATTTTATTAGGCCAATGAAGATAAAAAATATTTGGCATAGTATTTAGAATATTGTATCAATTTAAAATAATTTAATTTAGTTGAGTATATTTTTTATCAGTGAATTGCACCAAGGGGGTTGCTCCCATATATTAATTTAAGAAAAAAAAGATTTACATATGTATTTTGCTCTATCCTCAGAGTCATCTATCCAAGCAACCAACAAATTCCTAGAGAAATATATAAAAACTACAATACATGACTGATTTCTATATTCAACTCCCGCAAACTACTAGAGCAAGCAAGAAACTGACCAAGTAAACCGAAAGGAGGTTACAATACAAACATCAAAAAAGTCCAATATGGTCATCATTAAAGTCCAGGAGATCCTCAGGCAACTCCACATTGGAAGAAATTGTTGGGTTCGGTGAAGCCCAAATATTCCTTCTAATTATAACGGCAGTATCTCTCACACTCGAAATGGATGCCTTTTGTAACTGACTCTTTTTTGGCATGTATTTGCTAATTTAGAAGTCAACCATTTTGGTAGATTTTTCTATTTTTTTGGAGATGGGACTAAGTTTTAAAAGTTGCTACTGCTTAAATGTAGATGGTATTGAGAATTAATAAAAGAGAATCCTTGTTGAAAGTGGACGTAGCCATTGTTGGGCAAACCACTATAAATCTTGTGTTCTTCTCTATTTTTTAGATCTTTAATTTTTGTTCTTATCTTTCTGCAATTTCTTCTTTCATTTTGTTGCTGCAATTTTATCAACAATTGGTATCAGAGCCATAGTGCTTGATCATTTGGCATGAGAGGTTTGAGTTTGAGTGGGAGCAATGTCGACTAATAAAGGAAGTCGCAGGAAATCACAAGGGAGGCTAAAATCCAGCAAGAGAGATACTGGTTGCTAGTATTGTGGCAAGCATGGCCACATCAAGAAGAATTATTGGTTTTTGAAAAAGGCTGAAAATCAGCCAAAAGAAGATGAGGTGAATCCGGTGCGTGAAGAGGATGCCGGTGCAACAATTAGTGCTCTTGTTTCAGCCTCAGAAGAAACATCGCCAAATGTTTGGGTGCTCGGTTTGGGAGCATTGTTTCATGCCACTCCGTGCAAGAAAAACTTCATTAATCTACAAAGCGGTGACTTTGGTAAGGTTCTTCTTGGCAATAATGAATCTTGTGATGTTATTGGCAAAGGGGATGTTTTGTTAAAATTAAAAAATGAAAATAGTTGGTTGTTGCAAGATGTTATATATGTCCCTTAGCTCAAACAAAATTTAATTTCAGATGGACAGTTGTTTTCACAATGATGTAAAGTCAATTTTGAATTGAATAGATGGAAAGTCACAAAAGGGGCCTTGGTAATTGCTTAAGGCAGTAAAGTAGGCACCCTGTATGTCGTAGAAAGTCTTGCTTCATGTGAAATGGATAGGTTAGATGATGTAGTTGATTCCGTCATTGATGAATTTCTTAACCTATTGGAATTTGATCAAATGTTTGAGAAAGAAAGAGCAAGAGCCTCTGCAGAAAATACAAAAATTAAAAAGACAGTGGTTTGGGATGATGATTTTGAAAGGGAAAATGGTAATGTCATTTCAGAGAGTAGAGCAGTTGAATCTGAAGTTCTTGTAGAAACTATCACTGAAATAAATTCTAAGGTCGATGAAGAGGAGGTTAAAATCAAAGAGAATGTAGTTACAATCACTGAGAAGATCAAAGTTGTTGTTGATTCAGCTCCATTGGTGGAAACATCTACAGTTGATGTTGCAGAAACCCCTGTCGAGGTTACTATTACCAAAGAAGTTGTGGAGGTTACTGTTACTTGGGAGCCTTATGAAAATGTTAAATCTTGTGAAGAAAGTTGTGATAGGCTGCAAAGATTTGGAAGGAAGCCTAAGCGCAAGTTTGATGGAGGTCCCAAGATGCTTTGTAACGTGTATAACAGGATGGGACAAGAACAAGATCCACCATCCGGTAAGAATAAGATCCATGGCAAGTGCAAGAGAGAGAGGGATATTTATTCCTAGAAGCAACATCACCAGCGCAAGAAGATGAAGAGTCTTGGAGGCGGACGGTCGCCCATGGGTCCTAGTTGCTTCCAATCGATAATCAGGCTGAAGTTGGGAAAGAGAACTTATTTCGAGCCTGCATCACCCTTGCTATCAATTAGTCCAACAACAAAGAAACAACGGAGTGGGATGCAGTAGGGTGAAACCTAACAAGTTTCCCGGTGCCAGGTGAAAAGGTGTAAGCTGAAGCTGAGCGGTGCCAAAGATTATCACCGCCGCCAACAAAACTGGAGTTGTAGAAGATAAGAAGTTGCAGAAGAAATGAGAAAGAAGCTAGAAATTGCCAAAAATGCTAAGGCAAAACTCACATATGTTGAAAAATTTACCAAAGAAATAGAGTCTAGTGAGTTTTCTGTTGTTAGTAAATTGTCATCTTCTCATGATGAGGACGACCTTGGTTGGGATGAGATTGAAGATCTCAGCTACGTTGATGAAAAGAAATTGGCTAGGGAATCATTGATAAAGATGGATTTAGAGGTTTTTAACATTTGCAAATTGGAATTGACAAAGTCTGGGGAGAAACGAAGAACAGGCAGAGGCAAAGGAGGTTTTGCGGTAGCCATGGTGCATGTTAGATTTTATCGCAACTATGGGAAGACTTTTAAGAAGCCTCGTCGTCCTTATGAAAAAGAATGGTTAGATGTTGAGCTAAAGTTGGTTGGAGAGTATGGTCTCCGTAACAAGAGAGAACTCTGGAGGGTTCAGTATGCCCTGAGTCGTATTCGTAATGCAGCAAGAATGCTTCTTACTCTTGATGAGAAGAATTCCCGTCAGATTTTTGAGGGTGAGGCCTTACTGCGTCGCATGAACAGGTATGGACTTCTTGATGAGAGTCAAAACAAGCTTGATTATGTTTTGGCATTGACGGTTGAGAACTTCCTTGAGTGTTGACTCCAGACCCTTGTGTTCAAGTCTGGGATGGCTAAATCAATCCACCCTTTTGACGGAAGAAAGCTTCCTATCATCTATGATTCAGAGTTCGTTAATCTAAAGTTTGGAACTAGTATTGTTAAGATAAATCTAACAAACGATCCAAATGATTATGTTGTAGGTAAGTGTCACAATCTAGATTTTATAAATATATTCACTAATGATGGCTTGATAAATAGCAATGGGGGTAAGGAATTCGAAGGAATGAATGGTAATGCAACGGGTAGTTGTGCTCTTGAAATACCCAATTCTAAAGGCAATGGGATCATTGATGGTCTAGAAAAGATTAGTTTCACTTAGTTATTGCAAAAACACATTATTTTATCAACTAGTGGGTCTAGTGCTACATGTTTGGGTAAAATTTTGGTATTTTCTCAAGATGTCGCAAATAAGAAGAAGAGGTTTGAGAGCTTTGTGCTCATTCCAGATACATTGCTGGTGAGATTGATTGAGTGTGCCCATGTTTTGGAGGTTATTAAAACTGACGTGCCTTGGAGGAGATTCATCCGGAGCTTTCTTGAACAAAATTTGGCGAAGCTAAAATCTTCGTTGGGGCTGATGTAACATTACAAGTAGAAATGCAGGGGATATCTCTGAGCAGCTATCTCAAGCAATATTTGGTCTTCAAGTGGGAGATTGTTGAGTTCAGTGAAGCCCAAATATTCCTTCTAATTATAATTGCAGTAGGTCTCACACTTGAAACGAATGCCTTTTGTAACTACTCTTTTTTGGCATGTATTTGCTAATTTAGAAGTTGACTATTTTGGTAGATTTTTCTATTTTTTCTAGATGGGACTGAGTTTTAAAAGCTGTTGGTGCTTGAATGCAGATGGTATTGAGAATTAATAAAAGAGAATCCCTATTGAAAGTGGGCATAGCCATTGTTGGGCAAACCACTATAAATCTTGTGTTCTTCTTTATTTTTTAGATCTTTAATTTATGTTCTTATCTTTTTGCAATTTCTTCTTTCATTTTGCTACTACAATTTTATCAACAGAAATGTCGAAGCCCAAGACTTTTTTCAAGAAGTCAACACCCTTGGCCACCTTCTACCTGCGTGACATAGCTCATCATGATAACCTATGTCGTCTCCAATTAATGAATCTATCCTTTATTTCCATCCTTTGACAACGTACCTACCACCATGTACTCAAGCTCATACTTATGTATTATTACTTCTTCATCATGATTAATCGCCAAATTGGCCAATGCATCGGCCTCTTTATTTACCTCTCTATAAATGTGGTTTACCAAGTACTCTTCCAACTTCTCCAACAAGTACCTTGTTCAGCAAGGATCGAAGCTTCCAACAAGTTATATTCTTGGTCCTAACTGCATTAATGACAATGGTTGAGTCCCCTTTGATAGAAATTTCAGTGAATCCCATCTTTAAATATACTTGTAAACCTAAGACCAAGGCTTAAAATTCAACCACATTGTTGGTCCCCTACAATAATCTCTTGGACTGTAGTTAGAAACTTCAGGATTTAATTGTGTGTAAGTTTATACCTCAACATTTTGGATCACACTCCGTGATCCATCATTTCTCTTCTCTTTCTCTTTCTCCTAATGATGGATCATGGGGTGTGATCCGAAACGTTGACATATAAACTTGCACACAATTAAATCCTGAACTTTCTACCTACAATCTTTATGGACTGTGGAAATTTGATGTCTCTTAATCTCTTAGATGCCAAGCATCTTACATTCCCATTCCAATCTTTCATAATACATCTGACCCCAGACTTGCCTAGGTTACCTTTCACAACACCATCAAAGTTTAAATTTAATTGATTATTAGTCATATGGTGATCATGTATGTAAAAGTGGCATCATATAGTGACCGTGTGTATATATATATATATATATATATATTAAACTTGATACTATAAAATTGCTCAAATAATTAGAATGTATAATTAATTTTAATAATTTTTTAATATTTGAAAATTTAATGTAATAACTTGTTCTTGGAACTTGGGCATGGAGAGGCTCTACAAGTTGTTCAAGGGTTCTGGTTCCCCTCCATGAACGACTTGTAGAGTTTTTTCCAAGTTCAAATAATTGGTCCTCTTAGTCCTCTTCTTTTTGCATTGTCTCATGAATTTTCATTGTGAATACTTTCTAAAATATTTGTTTGTATGAATCCCATTCTATTCCCTAAAGTCTAAACTACAATCCGATTAGGTTTTTTTTTTCCTATATTTGAATTTAATTTTTTTGGTTCTCCCGCTAGAGTGGGTTTGGGGGTCATCAAGCCTGACACATGTGAGAAGTCTCTCACGCAGCACGGTGCTAGTTGAGACATTTACTCCTCGGCCGAGAGAAATTATGGCGAAACCTATAGATCCTAATGGTTCGATAGAGGTTGGTGATGGGAGTGTTGTTGCAGGAAAAACTTTCAAGGAGGCGTTGGACATTGATCATGCCGCCCCTCTGCCCGAAGATGCAAGCTTTCAGGTGTGGGAGGAGGGAGAAGAGGGCAATGGAGGTTACTAGAGCAGCAATGGCAAAGAGTAGGAAGGCATCGGGCAATCAAAAGGTAAGAATTCTAGTGTGCCGCAAAAACTGATCCTTCAGCCTAATCTCAGTATGCAAAATGCAGTTAATTCATAAGAGACTAGACTTAAGAATGTGACTCTATTTTTTGTTTGCTTGGATGTGGAAAAAATGCCTACAAGGAATTTTTTTGATAATTGGCTTTATTCCGTGTCAGGAAAAAAGATGGGAGTATTTGTTTCCTTTTGCATAATGATTTCAAGGGGGATTTTTGTTATAATTTTAAAAAATCACACCAGGCAAAAAAAAATTCTTGAAAGAGAGATGTGGAATGTCGGGAGATCATTGTTCAAGGTATTTCAATGGAGTCCCGGGGCTTCTATGCATGACATAAAGTTTTGTTATATTCCAAGATGGATTTTAATTAGAAATGTGCCTATTCAACTGTGGCCTTTTCTACTGAATTTACTAGAACCTCTGGGAAAAACCTTGAAAGTAGAAGATTCTAAAATGACACTACCCCATCTAGGGTGCTAGTATCCCTCAAACCCAGAATAAATCTACCTGAAATGATTCAGGTGCTTCTTGAAAACAAAACTGTCGATTGTGTTGTTGTAGGCCTTGGAGGCCTCAATTCTTGTTTCCTATGCAAAACTAACGGGCACCAGAGGAAAGATTGTCCAATTTTAAAGAGAAAGAATGATAATAACTGGTTTAAGCCTAGTGAGCCAAGTAAAAATGCCTCTGGCTCAGAAGCAAGTGCGCATAGAACTGTCCCAGCCACTATAGCAGATGATCCTGTCCCCGTGGTGACAGAGCCTTTTCTATACCCTCGACCTTCCCAGCCTGGTCCCGGATCTTTGGATGGGGCATTGAGAGAAGTTAGAAGCAACTTGGAGAAACTAAATTTAGAATATTTCCCATTGAATGATGGCCTTCTTGGTTCATCTGAGTTGGTCGAGGCCTCACCTTTCCCTTCCCCATCTACTGCTAAGCAGAATGTGGTTTTCGAGGTAGCTAGTGTGATTGAAGTGGGTGAGTCTCCTTGAGAAATCTTAACTCCCCCTTGTGTTACTGAGGTAATGGATTCTTTATCACCAGTGTGTCCCCTCGCTAATGAGCAAAAAATTGTTTGGGACCCAGTCCTGGCTGGAGAAAGTGATCCAATTTTGAAGATCCTGGTTGAGGTTGCCTCTAGTGTTCCTCCAAGTAATGTAGGGAAAGTTTAGACAAATGGTGGTGGAGGAGCCCCGGTGATAACTCCCAACAAAAAGAATGCTCAACAGCTTGCTCTGATGAAAATCAGAGAAGATTTATTAGCCAGGAAAATGCAAGAGCTTGTGTAGGAGATTGGTCTCCTTGCTCTTTTAGATATCCCCCAGAAGGAGGTTGAGGATGCTGAACCTAGAGGGGTCGAGGCAGAAGAGATTGAAAGTTGTCCTAAAGGGGATGGGGAAAGGAAAAAGAGGAAGTATGTCAAAAGGAAATTGGTAGATTGCAAAAGGGTGAAAGGGGGGAAACTCCCCAAATGCTTTGATAAAATGGGTGTTTCCAAGGAGTAGGCTCAATGACTTATGGTCTGTACTGAAAACCTACTTTTCTCTATGAAGTTCATTAGCTAGAATGTGAGGGGCTTAGAATCCCCAAACATGAAGTACATTGTTAGGGATCTAGTTAACAAAAATAGGAACTTGGACTTCCTTTTGTTGTAAGAAATTAAAGCCACTAATTTCCAATTAGATAATGTTCTCAGATTCATCTAGAAAGATTCCTTTAAAAATTTTACTAAGCATAACAGGGCTAAAGGAGGAACTGTTATCTTAATTAACCTTGTGTGGGGACAATTTTTATCCCAATCTGGGTTCTCTCCCTGTAATAGGGTGGCATGGGCATGTTTTGAAAAGAATGGGGAGAAATTTGGCATCTGCTCTCTGTATGCTTCAAATGATCATAGAGAAAGGGGTGAACTTTGGGAATGGCTTACTATTCATCTCCCTAAAATTCCATGGATTTTTGCAGGGGACTTCAGTATAGTGGAGAACAGAGAAGACAAGGTAGGAGGTATTAATGCAGGTTGGAAAGGGAATGAAAAATTCTTCTGTACTAGTTTTAAAATATCTCTTAAATTGATTAGCCCTCTGGAAGGTGCCAAAAACAAAAGCAGTGGAAAATGGTTCTCTTGGTGCAATGCCCAAGCTGCTTCCAGAAGAATATATTGCAGACTTGATAGAATGTACATAAACAAAGATTGTTTTTAGTTTAAAATTCCTAAAGGAGATAATGTAGTCAAAGTCATACCTAGCTCTCTCTCTGATCATCACCCGATTTGTGCAGATATATTCCCTATTGACCATAACATGGTCCCCAAACCCAAAGTTGCTAACTCTTTTAAGCTTAATATAAGGCTGCTAGAAAATGATGACTACATGCAAGGAATTATGTTAGTAAGGTATATCCTCAAGTTAGTACACTCCCTTGATAGCCCTATTCGATACTGGTATGAACTTGTTAAGACATGCCAAGAGGTTTTTCAAATCTGTGGAAAGAAATGTGCAATGGATAGGACCAAGGAAGAGAGTGAGCTTTAGAGGATTTTTCTGGATTCTAAAATGAAGCTACAAGCAGCCCCATTTGATAAGGATTTGAACTCTACCGTGAATGCTACTAAGCATAAACTCAGATGGTTTGAAACCCTTAGAGCCCAAAGTGCAAAAAATAGGGCCAGGTTGAATTGGATTAAAGGAGGAGACAGATGATAGATAAATATTACTTCAATCTATTGAAAAGTAAATTTAGACAAGAGCACGTTGAATCTATTGTGGAAGAAAGTACTACTTATATAGAGCTCGATGATATTAAGAACCTCTTCAAAAATTTCTATGAGAATCTATTTAAAGTAGAGGATGACAATGTTGCATGTGATGATGCATAGAGGCTCTGCTCCATGATCTATCCTAGGAAAATTGATGTGGCAATGGCAGAGAAGCTGAAGTAGAACTTATCCAAAGAGGAAATTAAGTGTACCATTCAATCCATGAGTAACTATAAATCTCCTGAGATTGATGGGCTACCAGTAGAATTTTTCAAAGTCAATATTGATTGGATAGTTGATGACCTTTTGAGGTATATCAAGAGGCTATTTGTAATGGGTCTTTGGGTAAGGATATTAATAGAGGTATTGTTAAGATTTTGCCCAAAGGGGGGGATAAATCTAACTTGAGAAATTGGAGACCTATAACTTTGCTCAATGTTTCATATAAGATTATTGCCAAAGTGTTGGCAAGAAGACAAGTAGACATTCTACCTGCAATAATCAATGTGACTCAAATAGGCTTTATCAAAGGTAGATATATACTAGAAAACCTTTTACTAGCTGGGAAGTTACACACTGGGCTAAGGAATCCGGGCAGAATGCAAGAATCTTATTGTTAGATTTTGAAAAAGCTTATGACAGGGTGGAGTGGTCATTTATAATCTGTATTCTCAAGGCTTTTGGTTTTCCATGGGAGTTTTTTAAAATGGTAGAAATGTTATTTAGAGATTCCTCGGCCCAAGTTGAAGTCAATGGTACTCTTTCCACTTCATTTATGATGGGGAGGTCCATTAGGCAAGGATGTCCTTTGGCCCCTGCCTTATTTGTAATTGCATCTGAAGCATTATATTACTTGCTGAGAACTGATAAAATCCCAGGAAGATTTGAAGGCATTAGACTCCCAGATGATAATCCCTTGCTTAATATGTAATTTGTAGATGATATTGCATTGTTTCTTGTTTTAGAAAGAGAAAATCTAGAAAACCTAAAGTTCAGATTGAATATATTTTGTTCTGCCTCAGGTGCAAAGGTCTCCTACTCTAACTCCTTTCTCATTGGTTGGTCTGACTCCCCACATGTTTGGCTTGGTGTAGATGATTAGCAATGGGGTCGTCCTAAAAAGATTGTCAGGTTTCTTGGCATACCTTTTGCTCTTGATCCCTCTCTCAAGCAAATGTGGGGTTGGCTCTTTACAAAAATTAAGGTTAAGCTTAAGAACTGGAATAGGCTAGCCCTATCTCTAGCTGGAAGATTTCAAGTATACCAAAAAAATTTATCTGCATATACTGTGTATTATGCTTCTATGTGGTTGTTCTCTAACTTGTAGATTAAGAGCATTCAAAAAGAAGTCAAATTTTTCTTATGGTCAGACGACAAAGGAAAAGGTAAAAAAACATTGTGTCAATTGGAAATGGTGTTGTACTAGTAGAGATCATGGTGGGTTAGGGTTGAAGGATTTGAATTTGCATGGGATAGCACTAGTAGCTAAATGGGTTTTAAACTCTATGGAGGGCTTTGAGCCTTGAAAAGTTCTTGTGAGAAATAATATTAAACTGGCTAGTCCTAAAGATGCCACAGGGTAGAAAAAAATGCATCTTCTTGAAATTCTTTTTGGTGATTTTAAAGTGAAGCCCTTTGGTACAGTTGTTTTTGCTTCCATTTGGAAGGCTTGGGAACTTTGCAGATTTCTTATTACTATCCCTGGTGGAGACAATGCTATGGTACAGTGGGGGTTTCACAATTCTATATGGTGGTCCCTAAAGCATAAAGAGAAGCCTCTAGCTCTTATTCAAGGTTACATTCTGGACTTAAATGGCACAAATTGGGCCTTTCTTCTTTCCAAGAAGTGATAACTCTTGAGGGCCTAAAAAGTTGGGAATCTTTAAAAGCTAAATTCAAGCTGAAAGACACTCAAAGGAGAACCTATTCTATGATGGTCTCTGCATATTCAGTCATCCTTACCTAGCCAAGCTTCTTGTGTGTGCAGGACTGGGTGAATATGCTAAAATGGAAAGACGGAGGCAATTATAAAGGTTGTGTTTCCAAAGGGATCTATAGGCTTCTTGGAGATTCAGATGAGATCTTTGATCATTGTGTTAAGGCTTGGGACTGTGATATTAGTATTAGAGACCTTCATTATTTCTTTTTGTCTTTTTGGTCTAAGCCTTTGGAGCCCAAGAAATAATGTTTTAGGTGGCTATTAGGGTTGAAGAAATTGTCAGAAGGTTTCAACAGTTATCTTTATAGTCTGTGTAATGTCCATGAAAGTTGTGATCATATCTTCTTTGACTATCCTTTTGCCTGTCAAGTCTAGGGTTTGTTTTTTAACAGTCTTCCTAACTGGTCTTTATTTGATTCTAAATGCAAAAATGGACATATTTTTGGTCATCTTGTTGGTCTTGACTCTAAAAATAAAATATTTTGGTTAGTATTAACAATTGAAGTTTTGTGGATACTGTGGAAAAAGAGGAATGAGGACCAATTTCAAGGCAAGCCTAGAATTCTTACTAGGTCTAATTCTAGACTCACACATTTTGACATTTATATGCAGGTTGCAGTGTCTATGGAGGATCAATTGGCTAATTTGTCAAAGATGGTTGATATGGGATTCTCCTCAATGCAAGATTTTGAGCTTGTTCTTTCTGAAATGAGGCCGTTAGACATTGACAAGGCTAGCCAATCCTTTAACTCAAGGCTTGAAGATTTGCATATACAGTTCAAAAACTTGCATCTTTCTGATACAGATAATGTTATTAACTCTCAGATAGATAGATTTCAGGACGTTTATATGATTCATGCTTCTCCCGCTGTAATTGAAGAAGATATGATTTATATGGATAGAAATGGAGTGGATCATGCAACTCCCAAACCAGATTGTGAATTAGATTTAAATGATACAAATTGTAACCTGTCCAGTGATGAACAAGTATTTGACATTCCAGGAACATAGAAGAAAGTTTAATAGATATATATATCCAATTTTGTTTCAAGAACAACACTTAGGTCATTTTGGAGCAATGCAAGGCTTATGATATTCTATCTTTGTAAGATGTAATCTGGTTCCTTTTTGTTTTTGGCTGTAAAGACTTGAACCTGTGATGGTGGCCATCTTGGCCACAACATATATGTATTGAGACAACTCTATTTTTTGGTAATATGAATTGACTATCCTTAATAAAAAAAAAAAAACTTGTTCTTAGTTATATATTTAAATATTTTTATTTAATTATTTTTATATATTTTTTATAGTATAAATAATAAAGAATTTGTTTAGTGGGTTCCTAGTGGCTAATGGAATTGACCTAAGACAAAAGAGTAATAATGTCTATGTATGGAATGAATGTTTAGCTATAAAAGATGCAATAAATATAGAATGTATAAAAAAATATATGTAAGAATGAATCTAAGTGTAAAAATATGTATAAGTGGGAATACATGGAACCTAAGAGAATTAATCCAACTTTATATAAAATTAAAACATTCCATCAAAATGTATGCAAAACTAAAATAGGAATTAGTATGGGTATACACTCCTCTAAAGGTATTTAAAAATATTGCTAATCTTTAGAGTAGAGCATAGAGTAGTAGATTTGGTAAATTAGAGAATAAGAGTATAGAACTAGTAGGCCCATATCTATGTGGAAGTGATCTTGAGGTGTGGACTTGACCTAGATAGATACAGAGGTCTTGCACCAAATTTGAGATGACAAACATAGACATAAGTACCATTCCTAGGCTAAATATAGACAAATTTTGAATGCTCATCAAAGTCACTCATCGAGCTAAGTACCTATCTCCTTTGTATTTAATTTTAGCAATTAGCATTTAATATTTCAATTTCCTAATATCTATGCCCACAACCTTGCTATCTATACTAATTTATTTATTTATTGCTTAAATTAATTAATTAGTCTACATAACATTTTTAAGGCAATATCTTACTTTAAATAAATTAAAGTGCAATCTAAAAATATAATTTAGATCAAATTTTTGAATTAAACATTTTCACAATATAATTATTATCCTTTTCAATATTTTAGTTCTAAGAATTTCAAGTTGTAACCTAAAAATATATCTTAGATCAAATATTTAATTTATTTTTTTAAAAGGGGTAAAAACTTTATTAAAATTCATAAAAGAGCATTACAAAACATCAAAGGGCCAAGGCCCCGAGAACCCATAAGAAGCAGCCATACAAAGCATGAAACAACATCATCCTTCACCAATACCATTCCCATCCTTGGCAAGAATCCTCTCCAAGTCGTGTCGGAGTTCATGGGGAACCTGCTCCCACTCATCAATCATCCAGCCATCTAAATGCTCAGAAGCCCACTTAGCCAAACAATCTGTTGCCCTATTCCACTCCCTTGGGATATGGACAAAAGACACCATCTCCATCAAAGAACTTATCTGTAGAATCTGTTGCACCATCATAGCCAATTGCCAACTAACATCAGATACCTTCTGTTCATTTAGTAAATTAATCAAAACATGTGAATTAGACTCACAGATAGCCTTGCGCCATCCCAAAGCATAAGCCCGCTCCAAAGCATAGAGGATCGCCAAACCTTCCATAAGGTTGATAGTCTGCAATCCTTCATGAATAGAAAAGAAAAAAACAACTGATCCCGAAAAATCCCTACCAGCCCCACCAATTCTAGCAGGCCCAGGATTACCCCTTGAAGAACCATCGGTATTGAGCTTCAAAATGCCAAGCAGAGGGGGTAGCCATCCACCCACCCTTTGAACTTTCTTTTTCACCTGCCTTCCTCTCCTAACACAAGAAGAAGTCGAAGACAACCCCTGAATACCTAATCTATCCACCAGCTCAGCATCCCCTTTCTCCAAAGGGAACACCACATCCCACTTAGCTCCCACCGTCTCCTGAATCATACCCATAATTTTGTGCCAAACTTGTTGAATCAACAACTTCTCACCACGAAATATTCTTTGATTCTGTTCCAACCAAATCTGCCATAGTATGAAGGAAGGCCCAACATACCACACATCCTGCAAGAAAGAGGCCATAGAAGGAGGTCTACCCAGACTACTCCAAAAATCCACTAGGGAGGAAGCATGAACACAAGGGCTTTTCCAAACTCCCCACCAAAAATGCCAAAGTTGCAAAGCCAAGGGATAGTGGAAAAACAAGTGAGAAGAGTCCTCCTCTCCACATCCACACAAAACACACAGAAGGACCCTGAAAATCCCGTTTCCAAATATTATCCCATGTCAAGCACCTATTCCAAGCCAAAGTCCAAATAAAGTAGTTACACTTCAGCCAAGAAAACTTATTCCACACTTTCTTCCACCAATGAACCTCCACCCCATCCAGCTGAAGAGATAACAACACCTAATATCTAGAAACAATAGTATAGACACCCTTAGGATTAGGAGACCAAGAAAGAACATCCCCTTCCTGGAGGGAGCTACAACATCTACGAGAAAGGATATTGTGAAGCTCAGCACACTCCTCCTCCATGCCAACATCTAGCCACTCATCGGGATTCTTCCATCTTGCCACCACCAACTGCCCATGAGAAGATAAGGACTTAAAGTCACTCACCCTTGACCATCCTGCCTCACAGAACCTCTGGAACAGAGTAACCAAATTAGGAAAGTGAGAAACAATGAGAGGAAAACCATCCCAAGAATCAGACCAAAAATGAGCTTATGCCCCTCTTTTACAAATCCAAAATAAGGCATCCTTGACAAGCGCAACCCCTTTCTTGAGTGTACTCCAAATCACCGAGCCTTTCCCCACTAGGGGTTAACGAGGAATATCCTGGCCCAAATTTGATCCTACTCCACACACCACTGCCAATACAATTTAGCAGCCAACACCATCCCAAACATTGACGACTGCCTTAACCCAAGACACCAAACTGCTTCAGGCTACAAACAATGTCCAATCTGACAAGGTTCCATTTAGAGGACAACAAACTACTAGTCCATAAAAATTGTCTTGCTAAGGAATCTAATTCCCTAACAAAACCTATTGGGGCCACCTAAATCATAAATCTGTAAATGGGGAGGGCCTGCACCACATACTTGAATAACTAAACACGACCTGTAAAGGACAGCCAACGATGGGTTCAATGATTAACTTTCACACGAAATTTATCTAGAATATTCTACCAAGAATCCCTGGGTAGCCTTCCAACAGAGATGGGAATATCTAGATAGGTCAAAGGAGAACCCTAGTCTGAAATCTCAAGATATGAGAAATTCTCCTCTGAATGGAACTCAGAGAATTGAAGAAAAAGATGGAAGACTTATCTTCATTAATCAATTGGCTTGAAGCAACAAGATAAACATCTATCACCTTGTGCAAATTCAAAGCTTCCCTAATTGTAGCCATACCCATCAAAGTAGTGTCGTCCACAAACTACCAGTGAGACTGCAGAGGTAAACCACCTCCCCATCTCCACCCTTGAATGAAACCTAACTCCACATTCCTTCTTATCAAACATCCCAGACCTTCAACAAGAAGAAGAAACAAGTAAGGAGAGGGGGGTTCACCCTACCGCAAACCCCGAGAGGCACCAAAAAGCTCAGAGTACTCACCATTTATTAACACAGAGAAGGAGACTGAAGTAACACAACTCATAACCCAATAAATCCACTCATCCCCAAAACCAAAAGCACCCATAACCTTCCGAAGGAAGGACCACTGAACTATGTCATATGCCTTAGCCATATCAAGCTTGATGAACATCGCCTTATCTTTGGAATTGGCCATAGAGTGAATGGTTTTAGTTGCAATAACAACCCCACCCAGAATCTGTCATCCCGCCACAAAACCACTCTATTCCTCAGAGATCAGAACTTTAAGCCACTTTTTCAACCTATTAACAATCAATTTAGAGATAATTTTATAAATCACATTGCAAAGAGAGATAGGATGAAATTGACTTAACCTATCCGCTCCATCACACTTTGGGATGAGAGCAAGGAAGGTAGAATTCAAAGCCTGTAACATCTATTTATTCTTTTGAGACTCTTGAACAACTGCCAAACAAGTCCAACTTGATAATCTCCCAGAATTCTTGAAAGAACTCAATCAGGAAACCATCAGGGCTAGGAACTTTCCCCCTCTTCATCTAAAACATAGTCCCCTCCAACTCCTTAATCGAAATATCACTCATAAGATACTCATTCATCTCCCTAGATACCACAGAAGGGATACAAGAAAGGACCTAACCTTCCTCATCAGAACCCCCCTGCGAGTCCTCCCTGAATAAGGAAGCAAAATACTGCACAGCTTCACACGTGATTTTATGAAAAGAAGAAAGAGTCTCACCTCTGTCATTCACTAGAGCAGAAATAGAATTTCCGTGTCTCCTGGATTTCATCAAGTTGAAGAAAAAAGTAGTATTTTTATCCCCTTCTTGAAGCCACTCAATCTGGGCCTTTTGTTTCCAAAAAACTTCCTCTCGTAGCTCACACTCTTCCAGTGCTTTCAAAGCCCTGGTCTCTTCCTGCAACAGGTCTTCAGTCACCCTATCCTCCCTAATCAACCTCATAATACCATCCAACTTAGCCTGGGCAGCAGTCTTAGCATGGAAAATGTTTCCAAAGCATTGTCAATTCCAACGTTTAAGTTGATACTTGACAAATTGAAGTAACTTAGCAAAAGTATACATTATTGTACCATAAGTAGGTCTACCATACCTCCACCACTTAGCAACATAGTCATGGAGAGAGGAGTCATGCAACCACATAAGCTTGAACTTGAAAGAAGGAGACCGAGGCACACGAGCTAAAGAAATAGCTAGCTTAATAGGCCAATGATCTGAGCCCCTCCAATCCAAAATTTTAGAGCTAGAAGACCACAACCCACCAACCCAGTAGCAAGAAATCAGAAAGCGGTCAAGTCATTCTGCTATGCAATTATCCCCAACCCTCTGACTGTTCCAAGTAAACTGGCCATTAATGGGCTTGATATCAACAAGATTTAAAGCTAAGATGTTATCCTGAAGTAGCAACATAGAAGGCTCCAGCCTCACAATACCACCCCGCTTCTCAGCCAACTCAGAAATAGCATTGAAGCCTCCAGCCATAATCCATGGATGGAAAGGAACCATGCTTCAGACAAACCAGATATGGGACCACAAAAGTTTCTTACCCTAAATCTCAGTAGGTGCATAGATATTGGAGAAGAGAACAGACTCCCCCGTCTCAAAACAAGACGCAATCATAGAGATAGAAGACTGAAAGGACAACCACCAAAGAGGGCGGATCTTCCGAGGATTCCATAAACAAGCCACTCCCCCAGCAGACCCTTGAGCACAAATACACTGGCACTCTCCACTCCCCCACAACTTAGGCACTAAACCAAACATACACTTCATGGATAACTTAGTCTCCTGCAAGAAAAGAGCATCAGGAGATTGACTTCTAACCAAATCATGAACAAGTTTTTTTTTAGGGCCACTATTCAAGCCCCTTACATTCCAGGATAGAACAATCATTTCAAGGGGTTCAAAAAATGAGAATCCAGAGTCTTAATAGACCCTGACTCTACCAAAGTTTCCCCTATTAATTTAATCTTATCCAGATCCTTTTTTCTACCAAGCTTGGAAGACTTCTCCCCAGCCCCTTTTTTGGATCCTTTTGATGAAGATCCAAATGACAAGAAGACTTATTATTCTTCATCCCCTCAGTACCTGCATTCAAAACAAGAGGAGATCCATCCCCACCATCCTTCTTCCCTTCTACAATAAGAACCGATTCCACCTTGACTCCTGTTTGAAGATCAATGTCCATTTGTAAAGCACTATTATCCTGCAAACCTGAGTAGCCTCATAAAGAAGGCCCTCATGTCCTATACCCAAAGCACTTTGATCTAGATTCACCAAGCCCAGATTCACCAAGCCTAGATTCACTTACTGTTGGCTGAGATCATCTAAAACTTCAAATCTGTTGAAATAATCTTCATCCTGCCTCTCCTTCAAAGTCCTCTTTTGACCCCTATTCCTATTACGAGCCTTGACTGGAACGAAACCATCAGCCCCAACCACATCACTAGGAATGGGTTCCTTCCCCTTTTCAACCCTAGGGGGATTGCGGGGAGGTTGAGAAGGCTGGGAATCCACAAGACTAGCCTTTGGGCATCTCCACTGCAAATATCCATATTCATGACAGAGACGACATCAAAATGGAAGAGTCTCATAGTCCAACTGATGCACCCAAGAGTAAGGACCCGCACACATATCCACCGAATCTGGAAAAGGTTTACTTAAATCAATCTCAACATAGATACGAGCAAAAGTCATCACCTTTTTAACCTGAGTCTTCTGTGAAGCACCAACTGATTTTCCTAGCATCGAAGCCAGCAAGTGCAAAACATCATCTTGCCAACATTCCATAGGAAACCTCAGAAGCCGAACCCACACTGGAACCCGGTTCGGAAGCTCTTCAGTAGGATTGAAGCCCGCATGCCATGGTTTAATAAATGACCCAATCTAATTATTAAATAGGGGCCTCCTTCAAAGGCCTCGTTGTGACCTACCAAGCAATTGAATGAAACCATGAAATAGTTATTTGCCAAAAGCATAACCTCCATTTCTCCCTCCGGCATCCAAGTTCGTTGGGCCCATGATTCAAGAAATTGTAATGAAACACACATCCCCATAAACGTTCACATCAATGCATGCTTCGAATACTAGTCAATATCTTTCGCAATCATCTCCAACAGGATAACCAATTTCAGCCTCTCCTCACAACATTCAAGACATCCACTGATCTTCGTAATCCGTGTACCGCCAGACAAACCCGAGCCAACCAACCCCGGATTTGGTGAGAACAAGTTATTATTAAAAACCTTTGAAGCATGTGAAGGAGAATTTGCATCAATCGCTGCTAAGCAAAAATCCATCTTAGGAGTAGCTCCTGAAGACTCCTCGATCGACATCGAATCTAAACAAGACCCAAGGTGGGCATGTAGGCTCTCGAGATAAAAATAAAGAACCACCACTAGGGTTTAACCAACCCACCACCCAGTACCACCTTCAAATTGCAAACCCAAACTAACCCACAACCCTTCGAAAATAAAGCCTCACACTATCAAGGAGGGTACACCATGATCACAAGGTAACACTGCACAAAGGATGGCACATAGCATGACCACCCCACACTTCTTTGATTTCCACCACCCACAATAATCACCGTTAGCTGCAGAAAGGCACAAATCTACGCCCCTCACCAGCGCTAAGCTAATACCAACAATGCCCCTAACCAACGTTTCACACCTCCACCCGCGGCCTCCCACCAGGCACTAAACCCCCACATGCTCATGGAGAAAGAGACACCAATGCCAATGAAAAAAAGCTCTACACTGATAAAAATCACAACTCCGGACCTCCCCAAATCACATGCACTCCCCACACTTCGTACGGCCAAGAAAAACTAGAGGATCGGGCTAGGGCACGAACGCCCTAGCTCGACATGCAGAGCAAAAAATCGTCATCCCCCGTTCAATATCTTCTCTGATCAAATATTTAAAATTATTATCCTTTTTTATTTTTTAAATTCTAAGAATTTCAAGACACAACCTAAAAATATAATTTAGATTAAATTTTTGAAGTAAACATTTCCACAACATAATTATTATCTTTTTTAAATTTTTAGTAGTATTTGGACAAATATTATAAAATATCAAACTCATCTATTTATCTAAATCACTTCCACAACTACAAAAAGTCGCCATAAGTCAAGGAAACTTGTATTAAATTTTTCATTACTCTATTAAATAAAGACACAAATTATAAAGAAAAATATCTTATTTACATCTAATGATCCCATCCATAGTAATAAAAATATTAACACAAATATCTCATATATTATAAAGCACAAATTCAAATATTTAAAAAATTATTAGGGGAAAAATGTTTCACAACTAAAATTGGGAGGGCGAAATTTGGCGAAATTATGGTTGGAGAGAAGGATGGAAAGGAAGGAGAGTAGTGGAGCAGAATTGGAGGCAAAGAAGACCTGAAGAATTTAAACAGCAAAGGAGGGTCCAGGAACATAGGATGGAGACCTTCGTTGGGGTAGAAGATCTGGGAGACAAAGAATGTGATCTACATAAGCAAAAAGGGTGAGGAAGGGGGTATTAGAGAGGACAGAGACTTGATAAAGAACTCAAGAGGTGGTTCCCAAAGGATGAAACAATGGCGACAAGAGCAAATAGGATACCGCTACAAACTAGAAAATTGGTAAGCCGTAAATCTTTCTTCTTAGATTTAATTAAACTCTTAGCTTCGGCGTCATGCCTTAGGGAGTGTGCTTTTTCATGAAATGGGTGGTCAAATGGCCAGCTAGGGAAAAAGTGCAAAAGTGGTGCAAAAGAAACTAGGGGGTTAAGGTCAAAATTAAATCCTTGCTCAGAGGGTTTTTCCCAGTCAAATGCCCATCTGAAGAAATAAAATAGAAAATACTCAAGAGTGGACCCCTCATGATGGAGGGGGTTGGTTTTTATACAACAAAGTGGTCGCCGAATTTCAATCTGATCACCAAAAAAATCTTAAAAACCCCTATGTGGATTCATTTGTACAACCTCTCGTCTGAATATTGGGATCCAAAAATTCTAAAACTGATTAGGGAACAGATTGGCTCCTTCATTATGATAGATGAACAAATAAAATTAGGGGAATTTGGAATGTATTCTAGAATTTGTGTATCAATTGATTTGGAGGCCCCCCAGAGGAATTGGAGATTCGATCAAAGTTGAGGACATGGAGGCAGAAGGTCAAAGTAGAGAGGGAACCTATTAGGTGAAAACTCTATCACATAGTAAGTCACAATACCGTTGATTGCAAGAAAGGGAAAGTGGATGTGAAGGAGAATGATGTGGAGACACTTGAAGATAGTTGTAGAGAAGAGAGGGTTATAGATAGAGATTTAAGGAAAGAGAATTTGCAACCCCCGGAAGAGGGAGCAAGAGGGATGAGGATAACAAAAACAAATTTGAATAAAGGAGAAGAGGATAACATAAATGAGGAAAATAGCTCCCAACATTAGGGATATGGGTTTCAGTTCAAAATGCAAATGATCAACCCATTGAATAGTTGGTGAAAGATAAACATAACACCTTAGAAAATCAGTCTGTCCTCCTAATAGAGGAGGGAAAACAAGAAGGGGAGAAATGATGTAAACCTCTAGAAGGTAATCATAATGAGAAGAATTCAGGAGAAGGGAGTGAGTTTAATAAGTTGATTGACTCAGAGTGCATTTACAATGAAGACTTAGAGTCAAGTGATTTTTCAGAAGAAGAAACAAATATCTTGGAGGATAGAGTGATTAGTCAAATAGAATCAAAGAAGAATAAAGTAAAGACAGGAGAGAATAATGAGACAAGAAGGAAGTCCAACAAAGATAAGTTGGAAATAGTAGGTAATGTAAAGGGGCAAAGAAAACTAAGATCAGGGAAGGGCAATACCCTTCCCAAGGAGCCATGAGGCTCATTACTTGGAATGTTAGGGCTGCAATGCCCCTAATAAGAGGTGTGATATTAAGCACCTCATGGAGACATCAAGTCCTTACATTACCTTATTACAAGAAAGCAAGATGCAAACGGTTGAGTGCCAAGATATTTTTTCAAAATGGAGAAACAAGAAATGTTGTTGTGAAAGTGCAGTGGGTGCTTATGGTGGATTGGGAGTGATCTAGGATACAAAGATGGTGGAGATGGATTTATTGAGTAGCAATTAGTCGTGGCAGACCTTCTTAGCTAGATACCTGCCATGGAAGTTGAAGTTTATTCTAATTAATGTATATGGTCTGGTTGACAATTCACATAAAGTGATGGTATGGTAGCAAATCTCCTCAGTAATACAGGTAGGGCATGAAAATATGTTCATCCTGTGGGGGAGTTTAATGCTACAAGTAACATTGCAGACAAGAAAGAGGGAGTGGGCATTCTCACCTGAGCCTAGATAGATTTTCAAATTTTTATTAGTGGTAATGCACTAATTGACATGATACTGAAAAATGAAAGATTCACCTAGATGAACATGAGGGCAGGTTTCACAAACATCACAGAGAGATTAGACAGGTTCCTAATCCAAGGTAATTGGATGGATCTACCCTATCTGTAGGAAAGTCATACTACCAATCTTAGGGTTTGATCATTTCCCTGTTATGCTGAAGTTTTTCTCTGGTAGGTCTCCAAAAAAGTATCCCTTCAAATTTAAAAATATGTGGTTGAGGGGCCTAGAACTAGAAAAGAATATGTAAGGATGGTGGAATGAGGCAATAATTCAGAGAGGGTCAAGACTTTTTCATTTCTTTAATAAACTTGGAGTCATCAAAGAAAAACTAAAGGAATGGAATAGAGATCACTTCAAAAACATCTTCGAGGAAAAACTAATGTTGGAGGCAAAACTTGCAGAACTCAATGAGAAAGTTATCAGGGAAGGGATGTTCCAAGATGACTATCTAAGGGGAAAAGCACTCAAGGAAGAGCATTCTAAAGTTCTAGCGAGAGAAGAAGTGTTTTGGAGATAAAAATCCAGAGAGTGTTGGCTGAAGAATGGAGATAGGAATACAAAATACTTCCACATGCCAACTAAATTAAGTAAAATTTAGAACATGATCACTAGGATTAAAAATAGTGAAGGAGTTTTGTTGGAGGAAGAGGAGATAGGGAAGGTGTAGTAAACTATTTCAAGACACTATTGAATGAAGGAGGACCTAGGGACATGGATGCTAGAGAGGCATCATTGAATAATTTCTCATGCTTGATAAGTGAGGAACAAAATGACTGGTTGAAGAAACCTTTCACAGAGGAAGAGATTAGGGCAACGACTTTCTAAATGAGATCAGATAAGGTGCTAGGTCCATATGGTTTCCCAAATGGATTCTACCAAAAAAATTGGAGAATCATAGAAAAGGATTTAGTGGACACAGTTGAAGAGGCTAAAAAAAAGGTACAATGCTCAAGTACTTGAATAACATAGTCCTAGTCTTAATTCCAAAAAAGAATAGTGTAGATACAATGGAAGATTTTAGACCCATCTCTTTGTGTAATTTTGTGTACAAAATCATTGCCAAGGCATTACCAAATAGAATAAAGGTAGTTCCACCCTCCCTCATATCTAAAGAGCAGAGTGGGTTCACTCTCGGAAGGTCAATCACAAAGGGTACAATAATTTCTCATGAGGCCATACATTCATTTAGAAAGAGTAAACTTGCAAGGATGATTTTGAAGTTGGACATTTGAAAGGCATATGACCAAGTGGACAAACTATTTTTAATTAAAGTCCTTGAATGCTTTGGATTATGCCCCAAATGGGTAAAATGGATTTGAAGCTACATATCAACCCCCATATTCTCATTCATTATTAATGGAGGGCCACAAGGCTTCTTTGAATCATCCAGAGGGCTAAGACAGGGGTACCCTTTGTCTCCCTTTCTCTTCATCATTGCAGTAGAAGCCCTGGGGAGGTTAATTAAGAATGTCAGTAATAGGAGCAGATGGAGATGAGTTTTTGTTGCACCAAATACTGCCCCACTAACACATTTGCAGTTTTTTGATGACACATTACTATTTGGGATTGTTATATGTAGGGAAGATCAAGTAATAAATAAGGTTTTGGATACCTACAGTCAATCCTTTGGGCAACAAATCAATAAGAGAAAGTCGAAGATATTATTCTTCAATACAGAAATAAGGAAGCAGCAAGAGATTATAAGGATCCTAGGGTATAAGAACAACCCTCTGCCTAGTAAATACTTGGGTATCCCCCTATTTGCGAGGATTTGTAAATCACAGTTGTGGGAACAATTATTATCAAACATATATAAAAAGGTGACATCTTGGAAAGGAAAGTGGTTGTCGAGTGTGGGGCATATCCTCATGCTAAAAGCAATAATAGTAGCTATATCAATTTATACTCTTTTGTGCCTAAAGATGTCAGTGAAGACTTGTGCTTCCATCGATCAAAAAATGTGAGATTTCTTTTGGAAAGGAAACTCATAAGGGAATAAGTTCCTGCTCATTTCTTGGGAAAAATTTTACAAACCCAAGCAAGCAGGTGGTGTGGGCCTGAGGAAGTGGCCTAACATGAACTTGGAAATGGGAGCAAATTTAGTATGGAACTTATTCACCCAACCTAATCTCGAGTGGGCTAAAATTTTACAAAATAAATACTTAGATTCATAGGACCCTAAGAGAATTTTCACAGTGACAAACCCTCCTAAAGGCTTAACTATTTGGAATTTCATACTCTCTTGCAAAGATCTAATAACAAAACATTAACTTGGGAGGTTAGAAGTGGAAGGTAGGTGAAGTTTTGGGATGACTCCTAGAATGGATTCCTTGTTCTAGGAGAGATACCAAACATTGCACAAATAAGGACGACTCTAGTCAAAACTTGGGGGTTGTATGTGAGATTATTTGGTTGCAGAGGCTAGTGGTGGCAAAATAGAGTGGAAGTGGAAGTCTGTTGTTGACATGGGTTTTGACAAGGGATTGGTAGAGGTGATAGAAGAGGCATTGTCTATAAGGAAAGTATTTATTTCAGAGGAGGATCAAGTTAGGTGGTGTGCAACCAAGTCAGGTAATTACAATGTGAAGATTGGTTATCTGCTGGCAGAGAGAGCAAAGGAAATTCCTAACTGACCTTCCCATTTGTGTTGGAATAAGAAGTGCTTACCTAAAGCAAGGGCATTTGCATAGGTTTCCCTCTAGAAGAGAATTCTTACTAGAAATAAAATGAAGAAAAATGGGTTTTAGTGGACCCTCAAGGTGTGTGTTGTGCAAGAAGGCTGAAGAATCAATTGATCATCTACTACTAAGTTGTGAATGTGCAAATGAATGTTGGAAATTTGTATGTGGTAAGTTGTGCTAACAGAGCCCCCTACCATAGGATATATGTGAACTTTTTAAAGCCTAACTGGTGCTTCATAAGAATTCAGTCTTCTCTAGCATTTAGATCATCAATCCATCCTTGGTGATTTGGGAGCTCTGGAAAGAAAGGAATAGGAGAATATTCCAAGATAAAGAACTTCCAGTAAAAGCTTTGGAAAGAAAATTTGAGCAATCTATAATAGAAGTGGTGAATAACGCAGCAAGAAATCAGTCCTTGAAGAGTAGCTCTTTCTCCTATTGGGATGTTGAGATCAAAAAGGTGTGGTTGGGTCTTAAAATTCCTCCCATTTATGGGAAGGCTCGAAATCATCTAATTTATAACCATAGAGAAGATGCAAGGTGGGTTCTCCTAAACGAGGGATGGTACAAGCTAAATTTTGATCGAGCAGCGAAAGACAATACTGGGATCTCTGGGGCAGGATGTATCATTTTGATCACAAAGGGGTAGTGGTAATCTTGACCTCTAAAAAACTTCTAGTTGGGACCAATAACGAGGTAGAAGCCTAGGCTCTATTGTTAGGGCTTCATATGGGAGAAAGGAAAGACATAAAAAATGATGATAGAAGGGGATTCCCAAGTCATTATAAATGGAATAAGGAATTATAATAATGATAAAATGAATTGGAAGTTAAAAAATATCTTAAGGATATGTAAAGAATACATGAATAATTTGGAGGACTTTAGGATTGGCCACGTATATAGGGAGGCCAATGGTGAGGCAGATGGTTTGGCCAACGTGGCCATGAACATGCAATGCATAGAATTCATAGTGTATAAGTGGGAAGATTGGTAGGTAATTCAGCACTAGTTTTAATAATGATTGGAAGGATGGTCGAGCATGAGAATTAATGGAGACAGGGAGTTGGAGGTGCTAGAGCATGAGAACTGTAGATGACAGAGAGAGGGGATGGTGTGATACTAGCAAAATAATTATAGGTAGGGGTTGAGGGCTATTATTTAGGAAGTTGCCATATATAATCAATGGCATTCAAAATGGATGTACTATGATGTGTTTATGAGGAAAGTGCTAGAGATGGCCTTCAAAGGCAGTATTTCAGATAAGAGGCTCAAGAAGATTTTTAAAACACAGTCATCCATTGTGTTGTTAGTTGTCAAAATGGTGTTGGGTGATGTTTATCTCTCAGCATCTAACAGGTATAGGGTGATCACAGACGTTGCTTCTATGTTTACAGTGGTCATGTTAGATCTAAGTGAGGACAAGAATAACATAAGGGTCATCATGAAGGTTCTTGTGTTTTCAAAATGGTGTGGGGGTATCAGTGAGTATTTGGATTTAGCAGTGGTGGGTCTAGGTTTCTAGACCAACCAAGGGATTTGGCTAGTAATTCTACCCAATTTCAATGGGTCGTGGGCTCCATTTGTGGTTGAAGCGATGGGATAGGGTGTGGAGGCTAGGTGGAAGAAGGCACCTTGGGGACTAATTTTCCTCAAGAACGTGGTAGGGGTAGCGACGAACAACACAGTCAACTAGTCTTTCACCTTGGTCCCAGAGGATCTAGCTGAGGAGGAGCCTAGTGAAGGGACGAGCGAAGTGGCTGGGGAAGCAAGGGAGGTGGTGATGATCGGGTGATAGTCTTCAGTATATGCATAGACTATAGTTAGTATAATAGTAGATAACAGCATAGAGACCACCCATAATGGGTTTTTGGTTGAATAATTTTTGTATGTATATGCAATGTATGCAGTTAAGTCACAGTTAATAGAAGTAGACATATATGAATTTTGTGTTTTACCCTCTTTGGAGCAGCCTACAACTTTTTTGATTGATTATCTTTATGGTATATGGGTAAGTCCCCTTTGGCCAATTCACTCATAAAAAAAATAGTATTAAAACAAGTAAATAATATTAAATAAAAAATGCACTTTGATTTAATTGAAACCATTTATTTGTATAAATATTTTTTAGGCGCAATGACTTAAATTTTAATATTTTCGTTGCTTGCATTAAATATTTTCCATAAGAGAAGGAATACTATTATAATACCTCGCTCCCAACATAATAAATGGGGTGCAAATAATTTTCTGGGAAAGAACAAACAATTTTACTTGTGATTAAAAATTATCATCTTCCCATATATCAGTCATTTTGGTTAACTAATCTAAAATGGAGACATGCACATCTTTGCGTGTGGGTGGAGTGGGGTGTGCCAAAAATAGAGAAATATGTATTGAATGGAACATAATTTTATTTGCCAATATATCACATGTGTTTCTCAGACGAAGTTACTACGAAGGTTTCAGGCGAGGATTAGCAGGCGTGGGTTACTACGAAGGTTTCAGGCGAAGGTTAGCAATGTCTAATAGCGGCCGACAGCGGATGGGGGTTCCTAGGAAATGGTGAAGGTTTCAAGAGACAGTGGGAATTCCTACAACAAAGTTTGCCAGGGTTTTCAAAATTAGAGGAGGCGCGAAACAAGGAAAAGTGAAGCCCAAGTGGGAGGCAGCTAGACACGACAAGGTGGGGTCGAGCAAATTACTATCTTCTTTCAGCATTTTTCTAGTGAAAAATAAGGTGTTCCTTGTTAACTATCTCTCCTCTCTGTTTGTGTTCTTGTTCTGGCTGTTTCTTTTTTTCACATTTCTTGCTATGCTCAACTGGCTAAATCGGTCAAAACTAGATAGGGAGTCATGAGTATAAAATAGGAAGAGGATAAAAACATCATTGCACTACACTTTCAGGGTCCCACCGTGATTCCCCCGATTAATCCAAAAAAAAATCAGACCTTCTAGAAAATGTAGGGAATGGAGGGAACAACATCATCTACCCTAAAACCATAGTTGGTCCCCAAAGGTAGATTTCAAGTTCAGTGGTTAGTTTCATTTATCCTAAGGGGGCAAGAGCTCTGTGGAATCATACCATTCATTCATCGAATGGGCTCTCAGCACCATTCCTTAGCAAGCAAATAGGGGAATTAGGTGATTCGTGGAGCCATTTATGGGCAGAATGCCCTCAGGCTACCACAAGAAGAATAATGGAAAAGCTGGTGTATGTAAACACCAAGCAATACAAAGGGATTTTAAGGTGTAGGTAGACATGTAAGGTGAGGCAAACTCATAGGAAGAGATTCACTATGATCTTGCCCAGAGCACAAAATAACAATTCAAGCCTTCCTTTCAAAACACTGCAGATAGGAGACCAAACAAAACAAGGTCAAGTAAAAGGAAAGGGAAAATGTGTAGGCAATCCTAAAGTTTTTGTTTCAACGAAAACCAAGGTAGAGCTACCCATAGAGAGTATTGGTGTTAGAGAAGGAATCTCATAGGATAACAAAGAGCTATACAGTCCTACGACCACACCTTTATTATGGTTGTCAGAGTTGTATGTTATAGAGCTCATTAACATGAAAAAAAGACTAGGAATACTTGAAGGTAAGGGGCTACACGAAGAAAATAGGTTGAAGGAAATTGGAGAAGTTAGAGACAAGTTGGAAAGGGAGAATAAATCACTCAGAGAGCAAATTTCAAATCTGCAAATTAACATGGAGAGAGGATAGCAAGAGTTGAACACTCTAAAATAAGAAATAAAACAAATGAATTCAACAGAAAATAGGAAGGTAGAAATGACAAACGGAGATAGCTCAACACAGTTGAAGGAGTTCCAATCAGTTATGGCTGACTTGGAAGTAAAAGAGAATCAATTAAAAGACTGATTAGAAGAGGCTAAATCTTGGTCGCAAGTCATAGGTGGACCACTAAAAGAGCAAAAAGAAATCTTTGAGAGGTAAATCAAGATACAAATAAAAGAGGAAAAAGACAAGAAAGACATGGCCAAAAACATTATTATTAAATGTTTGAGAGACTTTGGAGAGAATGAAAGAACTGACATCCTTGCAAGAGACTTCCTCAAAGACAAGTTGAAGTAGGCTGGTGTTATCCAACAAGCACACAAGATAGGAAAGAAGCTAGAAGAAGGAAGAAATAGGCATGTTCGAGTTGTCTTGAGAAGCATAGGTGATAAGAGCGTGATTTTAAAGAACAAGGGGCTGCTAAGAGGAACTAACATTTTCCTAGATGAAGATTTGACTTTCACACAATAGGAAGAGCAAAGGAAGGAGTGGGAGAAAGTGAAAACAACGAGAGATGACAGAAAGTGGGCATGGTTGAAAAACGGGAAACCCCAAATTAATGAGAGATTCTCTCACAAGAAATAGGGATTAGGGGCCCCACACGAGTTTTTGCACATAATAAGTTGGAACTGTAGAGGATACTTGTGGAGACGAGGACCGGGGTTGGGGCCCATAGCTGAGGGGAAGGACGTGATTATCCTTACGAACACTCATGAGCATGACGGATGCAAAGTACCAAACCAAACTTCGAAGGGTATAAAAATTTTTTAGTTTGGAATGAAGGGACCAAAACAGGTAAAGGACATGGAGGGATAACTGTGCTAATTAAAGAAATTTGGGATAGAAATATGAATATTGAGAAAGAGGATCCGAATAAGCAGTACATTTGGATGAAAATAACTGACAATGAAGACACAATCAAACTGGCTACTTGTTACTTTGCTCCAAAAGGGTCCAAATTCTACAAGAAGAAGAATCTTGACAGCGAAAACCCTTATGCTGAGCTAAAAAGAGACATATCTACCTTTAGTGCTTTAGGGGAAATTGTCCTAATGGGGGATTTTAATGCAAGGACAACAAATAATCAGTCTCTTCAACTGGGCAACCAGAAAAGAGAGGACAATAATCTGTTATGGTTAGAAGAAAGAGAAGACCAAGTGTGGGAAAGATTCTCACAGGATGGTAGGGGGTGTGTGAATCATTTTGGAGCAGAATTACTAGGGCTTTGTAGGCTATATGACTTGGTTATCTGTAATGGCACCAGAGCGTGGCCTAGATCTGGAGGTATCACTTGTAAGACATACAACAGTCAAAGCGTTGTTGACTATGTTATGTGTTCTCAAATTGGTACTTCTAGGTTATTAGAGTTTGACATAGGGGAAAATCCTATTGAGTTGAGGTTTGACTATATGTCTCTTTGTATTAAGTTTGGCTTTCATAAAAACACGCTAAAGGGTGGGCCATTCCAACACATACAAAAGCAATCCCACTCACTTCATAAAATCAAGGTAAACAAATAAAATCAAGAAATCTTCATGGTTGCACTAGGGTAGCACCTAGAAATATGAAAAAACAACAGAGGATGCAAAGAAATAAGCAAGAATGCAGGGAATTATGTGGACAATAGTATGCTGATCCCTTTAATTCAAAAGGCCTTAGAGGCTTGCAAGAAGTCTCAACCTAAGAAGAAGTTGTCCAACACCTTCCTGGTCAATCCATGGTTTGATGATGAGTGCAAGGTGGCAAAAAGAGCCCTCAAAATGACTGGAGCAAGCAAAGACAACAAGAAAAAGTACAAGAATTTGATAAAATACAAAAAAGAAAGTTATGTAATATCTAGAAGAAAAGAGCTAATAGCCTTAAGTAAACACAATGACAAAGGCTTTTGGAGGGAGTTATAGCAAGAGATAAAATAAAATAAAAACAATATCACAAAGGCTCAAAGGTTAGAGTATGCAAAGCTTCTCTACGAGAGGTCGATAAAGAAATCCAACCCTCCTATAATCAACACGACAACCGAGCTCTTCTCAATAGAAGACATCAAGCAAGGAATTAAGAATTTAGCTTGTGGCAAAGCTCAAGACATTGATGGGCTGCAAGCTGAGTTTATAAAGTGGGGGGTAGAGCACCTAGCCCTGCACATCAAAAGGATCTTTAATGGCATTATGCAAAGGGGTTTTTCGGCTGAGTGGACTACCAGTGTTGTTATTCCTCTTTTCAAGAGTGGTGATGTTAATAATCCCTCTAATTATCAAACTATCATGGTTAATCCTCTTTTGGGAAAGCTATTTGGGAGCTTGATTGAGCGCAGGATCAGCAGTTGGGCATAAAAGTAAGGAAAAAGAGTGAGAGGGCAAGCTGTTTTTAGGCCAAAACACTCTACCATAGACCACTGCATCACTCTTAGGCATTTGATTGAAAAAGTGTGGGACACTCAAGGAGAGGAAGCCTTTTGTTATTTCAAAAAAGCTTTTGATATAGTACCTAGGGACAAACTTTGGAGCAGGATGGAAGATATTAATGTTCTAAAGTAGTATAGGGCTATTGTTCACAAGCTTTATGAGTAGGTTAGAGCTAAAATTTAGATGAGAGAGGGTATGTCAGAGTGTTTTGGTAGCGACATTGGGGTCAAACATGGTTGTCCCCTCTCCCCCACTTTGTTTGGCTTATACATTGACAAACTTGAAGAGTGGTTGCACAAATCTGTAGGTGGGGGTATCAAGTTGGCTAGTTTCATGGTAAAGTTGTTGTTGTATGATGATGATCTTATAATGGTTGCAAAAACTACCCAAGGTTTGAGAGAACACTTGAAGGCTTTAGAGCTCTTTTCTCATGAAGTTGGGATGCAAGTGAACACTAGCAAGACCAAAATAAAGATTTTCTCTTTAAAAAGGAAGAAACAACAAGTCAACTTTATTTTTGATGGGAGCCCGTTTGGTATTGTAGAAGAATACAAATACCTTGGAATTATTTTCCACAACAGGCTTAGTTGGGATATGTGTAGGATGCAGAGGATTTAAGGGGGTTGGAGAGCCTCTTACCTTCTCCAGAATAGATGTAGGAAAGTGGAGCTTTGGGATTGGAAAACCAAGAAAACTCTTTTTGGCATGTTAGTCACACCGGTTGTCCTCTATGGTTGTGAGGTTTAGGGAAGTAGCATGTCAAATCACAAATGGAGACAATTAGAGAGAATTCAAAAGCATCTTATAACTAGTAGCCTTAAGGTCAAAGCTACGGTCCCTTATGAGATTCTTTTGGTTGAGGTGGCACCTTCCCGTTGGAGGCTTATGCTATAATCTGGTTGATATGTTTCCTAAAAAGGTGGAAAACATGGAGGACCAACGATGGCCTAAGGTGGTGGTGGGGGAGGACTTACACCATAGGAGAAAGACATGGATGAAGCAGAATAGCAAGTGGATGGACAAGTGGGATATTAAGTTACATGAGTGTCCTAAAACCAAAGAAGAAATTAAGAAGCTCGTATTGGAGAAATTTAGGACTGCCATGTGGACTAAGCAGATTGGCCGAAAAAAATCATACTATGTCAAAGAGTTCAATCCCACGTGGGAGCATGGGGAAAATGCATACTTGCGTGCCGCTCTCAAAGTTAAAGATATAATTTTAATGGCCCAGCTGAGGACTAGTTCTCATCATTTGAGGTGCGAAACAGGTAGATGGATGGTTCCCAAAGAAGCGTGGGAAGACACGATTTGCATCTTCTACAGCAAAAAACTGGTTGAAACTGAATGGAACTTCATCTTTGAATGTATTGCCTATGAAGACATTTGGAATCAATATGAAAACAACTTGAAGGTGGGCAGTATTATTGAGATTTTTGAGGAGGCTAGGTTGCACATCACAGCCATATTCCTGGTTAAGATTCATAGCAAGAGAAATGACATCGAAAAGATCTTGAAGATTTCTTAGGGTTGCGGCTCTTGGCCCCTTAGGTTGCTTGGCCTTGTGGATGTCATTAAAATTCATTCATTTAGTTATTATGTCAGCCTTGACTATTGGTGAGTGTTTTTCTCTCTTCCAACATGTCACATCACCGAATCTGTAACAATGCAAATGAATTCTAGAAAGGAAAGTTCATTGAAGAGTAGTTATTGACGAGAATCATGCCTACAAGAGAGTTAAGGGATAGATCACTATTACAATTTATGTGAGTCATTTTTCCAGGATTATTCTGCCTTTTAATAAAATGCCTAAAAAATCCACCCATAACACCTAATTTTTTTTACCAATGAGAAAATGAGCTCAAAGATTATAGCCAATTAAAGAATTTATTATTAATTTTTTCATAATATTTGTTAAAAAATTAGCATCTACACTCTTTTAAATATTTAACAATAAAAATTCTTCAATATGATTGGTTTATGTTAGGGTTAGCCGGTAGAAGATATCAATTAAATGCAAATAAAGATTAAACAGAGAAATGGAAATACACAGAATTAATAACAGTGAGAGACAAGATTTAACGTGGTTCACCCAAACTTGGGCTACATCCACCAAACAGAGAGTCCAATATTATTATCCAGTAAATCAAAATGATTACAATCAGCAATCCCTGCAACTCAATACCGTTGCAAATGCTACAATACAATACCCAAACCCTAACCCTTGGCCGCTTTTTATCAAGCCTTTTTGTCAATTACAAAAAATTAGGGTTTTCTTATGTCGGTCATAAAAAATAGGATTTTTTAAGTCGGCCCTAAAAAAAAAAATTTCTCGGGGGCTGCCACCCCCGAACCCTAGCGAGGATACATGGCTAGTGTACAGTACTTTCCTAATCAGTCGCCACCTACCAACAATTTAAGACTTTGTGAAATGTTTAAGAATAAAAAATAGTTGTTTCTAATTGGTTTGTTTCAAGAAAATTAATCGCTAGATTATAATTTTTTATTACAAAAGTACTACATAAGGAGGTACTAAAAATAGTACTCATTTAAATTTTACTATATGTTTCTTTATCATTGTATTATTTATAATTAAGTTATTTTGCATTTACAAAATTATTATAAATTAATATATTTTTAATATGTAATTTATTAATATTTCTCTTATATTTATTATAATTTTTTAGTTTTTTCTTCCTTATATTTTAAATTTATCATATAAAATGTTTTATATGAACACTACAAAGTCAATAAGTTTATTCTTAATTTAGGGTTTTTTCTTTTTAGGTAAAAAATATTTTCTTGATAAAATATTTATGGCTATCAAATATACATGTATGTCTATACCACTAAATTGAGTAGCATCACTACCCATGTAAGAGAGTTGGTTAATGCATGTGTTAATTGTAACATCCACATTCTTAAAACAAAGTAAAAATCAGAAATTTACCATTAAGTAATTTAATCAAGGTAAAATGAGATAGGGAATTTTTTTTTCTTTTATTTAATATATAATCAAGTAACATCAATTACAAGATTTCTCATTACAAAATTCAATAAACCACATTGTCTTTCTCAAGAACAAAGTTTACAAAAGTAAATCAATTACAAATATCTGCTTTAAATAATGCTTTACATAGTCTCAATAATCACAAGTCTCGAAGATATACTGCATCTAGAAATCTGACATCTTTATCACAAGCCTCGGCATGTCTTCTGGTAGAGAGAGAGTATCTTTCCAGTGATTTACCTCCAACCATAGACCGGCGGTCTCCCACACATCTTCCACATAGGAAGTGGCCCTACCCTTCACGAGAAGTATAGACCAAGGTGACCAGTGGTAATTTGCCTTTCCGAGTACATAGTGTTGTATCCTACACAACTCTATCAATCATACAACCCTAGATACCCTCTAGCTAAGTATGATTCCCGATAGGATGTGCAATCCAGACACAGTGAACCGATAATGCATGCAGAGAACATATGCATTACTATGGCCATAGTTTCAATATAAATTAACGTTCGCAATGAACGTTGTCGTAATGTTCACCCACTCCAACTCGACTTGGATACTATCATATTCCTATAGTTTGACTTGGTCAACTATGTTTAACTTGTGAAGTGATGATGTTTTCAACAATTTAGTCTTCCCAACCCAATACATGTTTTCTTTCACTGTCTAAAATCCATAGACCTATTCAACTTTCTTTCTTTATGAGGACTCTCATTGCATCATTGCAATACCTGAGCTCCACGACTTATTGTCTCATAATAAATATAGATAGATTAATTACGACTAAGATGATAACCTTACCCAGGTTAAGCAATATAGTCTAGGAATCTAATTCCCTTCTTACAAGTAAGAATAATTACACATAGTCAAGGCACTTGACCCTTCAATCATGATCTAAATAATGATCTCAATGCCTTAATATAATAATTACCATATCTAGGTTAAGTTAAGGTTTAACTAAAGAGTTTTGACTAACTCAAACCTAGTCTTTATGATTTAAGTGGACTCACCTGACACTGTCGTCACTCCATAATCCTCATGAAATGATTACCCATTCTTAGGTATCCCTTGCATCCTTGCAATCATTTGAGATTCCTTACTTTCAATAAGTAATAACTAAGAGAAAATTGTGACCAACAGGTATAATAATTTATGTTTGTTTATCCATTAATAGTATCTCTTGCATACCTACAAAACCCGAAGCTTGCGACTTATGTTTCAAGTCAAATTGTAGCCCAATAAATAGTTTTCCCTACCTAAGGTAAAACATTGTCAACTAAAAACAAATCTCTTTTCAATAAGATAGATATGAACATTTACTAAATTAGGGTTCTCGACTTTCGTCATCGACTGATATATAAATAGATAAAACAAGTTGTAACCTAACAAGGTACATTTAACAACTTAATCCCTACTCAGTCAATATAGGGTTTGCTTTTCCTTTTCCATGAAAATGGAATATCAAGCAATCTATTCTAGAAAGAATAGTGTTCCAGTAAATGATTTTCCTTGAGTCCATTTTCAACTTAAAGGTCGTCTCAAACTTTCTAAACAAGACCAATCCTCATTTACAAGAAAACCTGCTTAGAACCTACCAAAAGGTTTCAATCAAGTTCATACATCGACTAAGATCGATTTGATACTAGGAGGTGGATAAGCCTATTCCAATAAAAATTCAATGTCAAAAACGTTATTCTCATCCATATTCTATGCAGAAGATTACCTTCATTCAAATGGCTATAAATAGCATCAACTTTTAAAGAGATTAAATCTTTGGTTCTAAGCTTTTTCGTAAAGAAAAGCTATATTGTCAGCTAGAAAATAGTATGAAGAGGTAACAATGACTAGGTGTTCTCTGGTGAAAGAAAAGTTTTAGACATAGTCAGCTTTCGATCAAAAGGCTTCATATAACACACTTCTTATAACTGGGTTTCTTTGGCACACTTCCCCGCTATAATATCATTAGCTATTCTAAGTATTCACCACATGATATCTCTACGTCATGGGTGGCTTATTTGCGTTAATAGTCTTTAGATAAAGAATTCATTATATAGGAACCCTATTAGTGCATAACTATGCAGTGATTATGCTTACAATCAAAAGAAAACTTTCGATATGATAACCCGATCTGATGAAATAAATATATAAAGAATCCTATTCATGCATCAGTGATTTTTGACATAGAAAGAGTCATTATCTAAAACTACAACAAAAGGCTTAAAACTTTGACCTTATGTAACATCCACATTCTTACAACAAAGTAAAAATTAGAAATTTACCATTAAGTAATTTAATCAAGGTAAAATGAGATAGGGAATTTTTTTCTTCTTCTTTTATTTAATATATAATCAAGTAACATCAATTACAAGATTTCTCATTGCAAAATTCAATAAACCACATTGTCTTTGATTATAGTTTATTTGGGAATTTTTTTAAAAATTATTTGTTAGGAAAGGTGTCTCAACCTTGCACCTAATGTGAAGATTATAAACAATGCAATTTTTAGGTTGAAAAATAGAAAAACATAATTTATGGGCTATAGAGTTGGTTTTTGATGAAAATAAAATTTTTGGGTTATTCGACACCAATTTTTGGGTTCTTATCATGTGGACCTCTTTGAGCTCTACAATTTTTAAAATGGGCCTAATCGGCTTCCCGAATCAAAAGTTATGGCCTCTAGAAGTTAGGCCTCGTACATTGGAAATTGTAAAAATATCAACACATAAAAGAGTTATAAAGGGGAGTTCCATTTGTTGGCCAACATGTCATGAGGCACCTTTGGATGGGGATGATGAAGCCAAAATAGAACACCCAATTAGGTGAGTGGATTATAATGAGGTTATGATTGGTGGAAGAAATATGTTATTTTTACCCTATAGACTCATCTTGGAATTGTGGTATTAGATTTTCAACTAAGGATTTGGGCACCACTATTTTTTACGGTTTTAGCTTATGGTTCTCTAATTACTAGTGCTTGAGATGGAGGTTTCATACTAAGTTTTGTAGGTATTGTTATGCTGTTAAAATTCCTTCAAATCTCTAGTTGGTGATACTCCTATGAAGGCTTACTCTGCAAGTGTATTGTAATTGTGTTGTTTATTGAATAATATATTGAACTACTTTGGAGAGGGGTTTTTCTTCCGAAAGAATATTCCCTACATACACTTATGTTATGGTATATTTTTTTTATGTTTATATGTGTTTCTACCTTCTATAATTGATTAAAGATTTGAATTTGTACAACATTCTCCTTAGAAATTTAGTTTAGGAAGTGTTTCCATGTACCTTGCTTCCTTTCATTTGGTATCAGAGCTTGATTAACTCAAATTTAGGTATTGGGTAGAGGGTTTTTCATACTAATCTTTGTTTGAGTGGGAGCTTGTGCAAAGAGGTTTTGATCTGATTACAGAAAGAAATGGAAAGCACATTAAGGAGAGAGATGGAGAAGTTCTTAGACACAAACTTGGAGTTGTCGAAACTCAAAATGGAGGATATGCTCGTGGATAAAGATCTATGGACTACCATATTCAGTACCAAGTCATCATGTATGAAACAAGAAGACTAGGACTTAATGGATAGAAAGGTAAAGAGTCTTGTGAGACTCTGTTTGACATGTTATAAATGAAGATAAACAACTATCAATAAAAATTTGATTGCAACTGTAATATAGATATTTAATTATGTAGAACCAAAATGGAGATAGTATGAAATCAACACAAAGAAATGAACGGAACATAAGATCAAACACATAACATAGTGTTTATGTGGAGAAACCCTTTCAAGAAAAACTCCACACAAGAAGAGATGCACCAGTTTATATTAACTTCAATAGAGTTTACAATACAACACTATCAATCTTCTCTTCAGTCTTCAATCTAGTTGTTCCTGTATTTCCAGTCTCAACTTTCTACTCTACTCATTCATAGTCGTAATACAATATCCTCATAAAGGGGTTGCCTTCTAGGGTAAGAAAAGCCAACATAACCTCTACTATCAAATCTGTGACCTAATGATGAATGGTCTAGATTTACAATGAATATGTGTGTGTGTGTGTGTGGGGCTTTCGGGGGTGTTGCCCCCCAAACCCCCGCTGAGATGCATGGTCTCTGGATCTCACAGGGGGGTACCCCCTGCATCCCCTAGAATGAAATGTGCTCCATAACCAACATTCATCATGTATTAGATCAAACATGTGGCTGAAACAAGATCACTACTTGGTGAAACCTTTCATCCCTTATGGGTGATTTACAAACAATAATAGGAATAATAAATTGCATAGGATTTACAAGGTTGATGGCACCTTAATCCTAACATGGCATACTTAGTTTTGTTAAATGTTCATGAGGAGACTTTCATAGCGAATCTTTGGAAAAATCTTGGAGAAAATTATTAGGCTAAATCCCTGGTAAATAAATTATTCTTGACAAAAAAATTATACTCTCGTAGAATGAAAGATGGTGGATCTATAGTTGATCATTTGAATGCCTTCAATATGATAGTTGTTTGACTGAGCTCCATAGGAGTGAATATGGAGAAGGAGGATCGTTGTATGATGTTGAGAAAATAGACAGTACAAAAACATACATATAACATAGTGAAAAGCAATAAACCATATAGAACATAACAACACAGATTTATGTGGAAACCTGGTTATGTACCAAGAAAAACCACTAGCAAAGGTCTCACAATAATATTTATTGATCTCAGGAACAATTCACTATCACAACAACTTTGCATTACTTTCTCAAGCATGACTAACTAAACCATAAAACATCTAAGTTATTGATTCCTTTTAGAAGAAGAATTTCCAAAAATAGAAAATGTGATTGGTACAACTGCATGTCATACATGTGTCATACGAACAAAAATTACTAGTCATCAACTGCTTTATCAATGCTAGAAGAAGAAAAGTGATTTCACATACCAACATATGACATTGTTGTGTTCTTTGCCAGATTCATGGGACCACCTAGTTATGGCCATTAGAAGAACTACCACCAAGTTCAAGATGGATGAAGTGGTTGTATCTTTTCTTTATGAAGAAATGACAAGGAAAACTTTTGAGTCATCCAAGGAGGCCCTAGCAATTCATGGAAGATCCAAAGAAAAAGGCAAGAAGAAGGACATGAGGCGAGATAAATCTAGATCCAAATCTCCTGGTAAGTTCAAGGTGAAATGTTGGAACTGTGGCGAATTTGAATGTCTTGGAAGAGATTTCAAGGAGGAGAAAAAAAGAAGAAAAAGGTTGACTCTGATGATGGGTCTGAGAGATCCTCCCAGGATGATGGTGATGCTTTCGCCATTGCATTAGCTACTCATGCATGAGAAGGTGTGTGGACCTTGATAGGTTCCAGTGCCTCTTTCCACATGACCTCACATCGGGGTTGGATTTCAAAATATGAAGAATATGATGGTGGGAAGGTCTACCTTGGAGATAATTATCATTTAAAAATTGTTGGCCATGGAAGAGTCCTGATTTGATTCCTTGATGGATGAGTGAAGGGGATCAATGGTGTATTGCATATCCCTAGTTTGGCATGGAACTTACTTTTTATAAGTAAGCTTAATGATGCAGGTGTGTAGGTTGTTTTCTTTAGTGGAGGATGTAAGATGGTTAGAGGATCTATGACACTTGTTAAGGGTGTCTAGATTGGCACTCTATTTTAGTTGGATGCATGCACAATTTAGTGCAATAGTTCTCCAATTCCTACAATGAAGATATCTACAAATTCTTCACCTTCACCATTGGAACCAACATCAAAAAGGTGTGTTGCATCTAATTCTTATGGTCATTCTTTTTGGTTATCTAAGGGTGCTCATTCTTTGGAGATAAAACTTCCAGTAGAGAAAATAATGTTATGGCACTAATGGATGGATCACAAAGGTGAGAAGGGTCTTTGGACCATGAAAAATAAAAACTTTGTTGAGGGATTGAATAATTGTAATCTTGAGTTCAATTTTTTCAAACGTTGTGTTTACGAAAAATAAATCTCTTTAGTTTTACTCCAGTTCTCTTAAATCTTCTAAAATATTAGACTTGATACATTCTAATGTTTTTTGTTCTATTAGTGTTACTCTGATTTCAAATTTTATTTATTATGTACCTTTCATTGATGACTATAGTAGGACATGGGTATACTTCCTTAGAAGTAAATCTAAAGTATTTCGAAGTTAGTTTAAAGAGTTTAAGGCTCTTGTGAAAAATCAGACTGGTCAAAAGATTAAGTGTTTGAGAACTAACAATGGTGATGAGTTTTGTTTGGTAGATTTCTATAGGCTTTGTAAAGATTATGGAATGTAAAGGCACAATATGTAAATATGTATACCCCTTGATAGAATGGAGTTGTAGAAAGAATGAACATAATGTTGATGGAGAGGGATAGGAGTATGCTTAGTGGGTCTAGCCTAGAATAAAAGTTTTGGGCAAAAGTAATTGCCACATCTGGTTACTTGGTTAACATGTCTCCTACAACAACTCTTTAAAACACATATGGAGGTGTGGTCAGAAAGAAATCCCTCATTGAGACATATTCAAGTCTTTGGTTGCGAGACATATGCACATGTGCCTAGGGAGAAGTGATCAAAGTTGAAGAACAAGGTTGTAAAATGTATCTTCATCAACTACATGGTGTTGGTGTGAAAGGGTACATGATTTGGGATCATGTGGCTAAGAGAGTTTTCTATAGCAAAAGTGTTATCTTTAGATAAGTCAAGCCTTCTTCCATGGTATTGCATCCAGAGAAGGATGGAAAGAAAGATATGATTCAACTAACCCCAAAGATTGAGAAGGTTGAACCAAAATCCCATGAAGGACCTAAAGAGGAGGAGAGCTCGGATAGTTTAGAGATTTTTGAAGAAGAGATAGAACCTCCACCTCAATCATTGAAGAGGTCCACTCGGTATAAACAACAACCAAATAGGTATACTCCTCTTGATTGGAGATGTATTTTTACTTTGATTACTAATAACAATGAGCATAGGATTATAAAGGGGGCTATGGGTATGAATGATTTAACATGACATGAGCCTCAAGGGTGTTACTCAAGTCATCACAATGACTACATCATCTGATGGTAGAAGTGTAACGCTTGGAACAATGCATTGATGAGCAATGTGAGTTAGCCTTTATGGTTTGGTTTAGAGGCATGTTGGACCCTACTAAAGTCATGGTAGAAACTACTAAAGGTTTGGCAAAAGTAAGGTTATCACCAAGTCTAATCTTGTGTAAAGTGCCATGTGCCATTGTTGGAGTGTGTGCAACATTTATGGAAGATGGATGGATGACCCTAACATTAATGTGAGCATATAGAACATGCTTTGGTGTATTGTAGACCATGGAAGTGTTACTACAGGTACCACAAGCCAAGAGAATGGTCTTGGAATATTGTGGGAACCATTGTTAGTAGATCTTACTAGATCATAATAACCATTGTTTCCACCATGGATCCTTTCTAGATTTCTTCCTCTTTCATTCTCACACATTTTTGTGTTTCTCTTCTTTCATTTGGAATCCACAAACCTTTATTTTCCAAAACCCTTATCATAGCCTCCTACCTTAGATTTGCAACATATTCTTCACTTCTCCTTTGTTTTCACCCCTCTTGTGATCATTGTCATATCCTATTTAAATCCCATCATATATATCCCCATTTGTGAAGCCATTAGAAGCCAATTTCCTCTCCCATAGCCATCTTAAATTTGCATACAACCTTTATTGCCATCAACCTTACATTTGAAGCCTTTATCCCTATCACACATCCTATTGTGATCATATTTTTCACCTCCTTGTTAACTCCATTACAAGCACACACCACTTGTGATAGATCTACCCCTAGGTTTGTTTGCATAAACACTATTTGGCACACACCACTACACCAAAATAGTAGGTCTACACATACAACCAATTTTCCAAAATGTGCTTCTATGGAGGTTGAAAAATACCAAATAGGGGTGTAGACACCTGAAATTGACCATATCACTTTCAACACTTTTGACCTTTCGACATTGTCCTAATCTCATCCTAAACACATTCATCTTGAAACTAATTAATTAGATAAATTATATTTATTTAATTAATTATGATCATACCTTTAACATTCCTCCATCATCAAATTAATTAAATTATATTTATTTAATTAATCTAATTTTCCCACATCCCTCTCAATTAATTAATCTAAAAATCCTAAATCCTAGTCTACACCCCCATTTATTCTAATTAAATCCTATCATTATCCATTATCTCCAAATAAATAAATAAATAATTCAAAAAGTCAAATGATTAGCTAAGAATTATTTAGATTCATTAAAACTAGACAGTCCCACAAACATCAAACTAATCTTACATCTCCATCATCCAATTCCATACTACATCTTTTAATACTAGCCATTCACATAAGGATAAGCCCTAGAAGCTTCCATCCTTGCCCTAATTCTTCTAATTCAATATTATCCATCCATTCATCTTTAATCTCAACCATCCATCCTTATAGAATGCTCTAGAAGCTTCTAACCTTGTCCTAATTTGTCTCATTCAATCCTAGCCATCCATTTTTAATCAAATCTTATCCCTCCATCCTCTCATCCAAAATCTATAAATCAACCCTCAATCAAGCCATTTGCAAGAACAAACTTTTGGAATGTAATGTCATCCCATCCAAGTGAGCAACCAACAGTCAATCTCAACATCAAGAATCCATTGTAACACAACCGCCATTGTTGGTGCAACACAGGCTAGTTTTGGTGAGAGATTTCTAGTTTTTCATTGATTTTTGCTAACCCTTTGTTAAATTTGAGGTGTTGTTAGATATGAAATAGGTGCTTTGTTTTGGTGCATTGTTCCTCATTTTGTTTCATATTTTACCAGATACATAAGGGGTATGATGAAGGTAATCTCCTTACCAACGTACATCCCTTTCCCCTTTATCCCTAGGATTCAACTAAAGTTATTTCATCATCTAGGGTAATGTGAGGATCTATAAGTGAAAACATAGTCAACAACACAAGCATAAAACACTAAAAAAAGTTGCAAAATTGTAGCAAACAAAGTCAAAAGAGTCCAAGAAGGGTAGTGTTGTTCCTCACACACACACACACACCCCATTTTGGCTAAGGCAAAATGAGGACCCCCCCCTTTTTGTTCTATTTTTCATCTATCTTTGCTTCTGTTTTCCCTTTGTTGTTCTTCTCCTTTCACCTTTCATTATTTTCGGGTTGTTAGGGTTTGTTATTTTGGCACAATAGTAGAAGCATCCCCAACAGTCTAATGCCTTGACTTTGTTTTCTTTCCCTTTGTCTTGGTGCCCTTTCAGCCTGTTGGGGTTGATCATTCTAGCATGATCGTAGAATTCTCCCTGACATCCTGATCTTGAGGATAATAGCATTAGGTTTGTGTGTTACCCTTGTCGGGCTTTCGATGGTCACCCTTATGGTATGCTTGGAGAGAAATCTCTAAGATATTGATGATTGGCATGGGATATGACCTAACCCCGACCTACCCTCGACCTTGCATTTATTATAGTTTTCCCACATGTGTGATAGGGGTTTTATTATTGTTCGTTTGTTGTTTCTTTTTCATTTTTACTTTTGCCCCTTTTGTAATCTTGTTTTTAAGCTCTGGCACTTTGTCCTGCTGTAAACCTTTAGATCTGGACATTGATTGTTGGTGTGCTTGAGATGGGTGTTTCTTTTGTTGGGGCATGCATCTGTGGTGGTTGATCATTGGGTTTTGTTTGCCATTTCCATTTTGCCATATTGGTTTCTCATTTTCCTTTTCCTCGTGATTTTGAGCACAACATGGTTTATCTCATGTTAGTTTGATTTCCATGTCTTCTTTGAGTAGTGTTTTCCTTCTTTTCTTCTAGTTTTTCCTTGTTTTTCCCTTTGTTTGGGTTTGCATTATTTGTTTTTTCTTCCCTTTTTGCTTATTTTTGATCCATTTGTGGTTGCGGTGTGTTCTTCAAGGTTGTTTGTATGAGGTCATGTCCTTTTAGGTCATCAGTTTGTCCCCCGCTTTTTTGCTTTCTTTGTGATCTTTGGGTTGCCCCCGATTCCCCGAACCCAACTGTTACTTGCCTTTATTCTTTCAAATCATGAAAATCTACCTTTCTATGTTTCGACTTCCATTTTGGAAGAGGTTATGAGTTCTTCCCAACCCCCAATCCCCAACGTTCTTCACAAAACATCTTTCAAGATCGCAATGTTGGGCCTTCAAGGTTTTGCTTGCCATTTTGTTAATGTTATCGAGAAGTCTCCGCTTCTCAATCCCTGACGCTCTTTGCTTATACATCTTTTGAGATATCACGAGGATGAGCCTCCAGGCTTAGTCCTTCTATTTCAAAAAATAGTAGAGGTTTCTCCTGACTCCTGATCCCTGATGTTCTATGCTTATACATCCTTTCGGGATTGCGTGCTACTTTTTTCGAGCACAAGTTAGCCCCGACCTTCGATGATTTAGAAAGGAAGACATAATTGGTTTATTCTACTACATTCTGAATTGGTTTCTTCATGATTATGTTTTGGATTTTCTGCAATATGATAGACTTGATATATTAAAATGAATCTTACTATGATACATTCTAATGGGTGCCCTGGTCCTCTTGCAGAGATGGAAGAGGACACACCTAGTAAGGACACAAAGTATGAATATAAAGGGTATCACCCACCTTCTAAGATGTTCTCAACACACCCCAAGATTGGAGATATAGACATCAGACAACCATATGTTCAAGCATTCCTACAGAAAGTACACAGGGAGGAAGGCATATCCTTTCAGGCTCAATGCATGGCAACCATAGGGTTTCTTCAGGCAGTTTCCTTTCCTATCTCCTTGCAGTCACCTAAGCTAGTGTTGGCATGTGCACAGAGGTATAAGCAAGGCCAAAAGAAGATTGTAGGACCTATAGAACAGGTGATCCTTGACATCACCGTAGACATGATTAACAGGGTCTTCGGGCTCCCTACATATGTAGAGTATGAGAAGATATTTATGAACACTGCCCTGACATGGTACAACAAGCCTAAGATAACCACCCAATATATCAATCAACATCTCCTTGTAGTATAGAGGAAGCACCCTTTGAAGATGGCTCCTTTCCAACCAAGGAGTGAGTTCCTAGAGGATGGGAGGGAATTCATCACATTCCTCAGCAAGGTATTTGGCTTGCCTTCTGCTAAGAGGTGGCACCCGTGGATGTGCCAATTTTGCACTAAAATTATAGATGGGAAGCAGATAGACTGGATCACTCTCATAAATGACAAATTAGATGAGTAGCTATCTAAGGTAGAAACAACCTAAGAGTTCTATATGACATCGTACTTGGTCTACCTCCTAGCCTACCAGGCTACCTTTCTCGGATTACAACAAGTTGGTTCTCTTCAAATGGGAGAAACCTTAGTTTTGAATCATTTTCCACAACTAGAGCTCAAGGAGAGCTAGAAGCATTTTTGTATTGTTAATGATGCATTCATCTATGCCATTATTCAGAGTTTAGAGAATGACTATGCCAAGCGACTATTAGTAGAGGCTACCAATGAGCTCATTGATTGGGGCAACTGGTTCATCCAATTTAAGACATTTGCATATATAAGAGTGGTTAGTTTCCACAAGGTCCCATATATGATGCCAATATACCCAAGTGACATAATTTTGTTGGAGATTTGTAGAGAAATAACCGAGGTGTACAAGCTGATAATCGGTAAGCATACAGCTAGTTTCAAGTTCCCTATTAAGGTTGGAGAGTACTCTTGCCTTGATATAGTGAATGCTAGGTCTGCAGAAGGTAAGATGGCTCCCCTATCCATGAGATTGTATGATCACATGAGGGGCAAGTTTGATCCTATTAGACGGGTCATCCCTTTAATAAGGTCTTGGAATAAGCATGAGCCTACATTAGAGGATCATTAGGTAGATTGCATTGATGACTATAGAGTCCAAATGAGGGATTATTTAAGATTGAGGTTACACATAGTGAAACATCTGAACATTAACTATGGTATGCCTAAAGTTCCTAAGGGAATGAAAGAGGATGGAAAGGTCGTCAACCCTTCCTATGAAAAGAATAAGGTATTTGACCAGCCCTTGGATGATATTATATTTGACAAGGAGGATCCTTCCATTGATAAGAGAGCTAAGGCTATGCTTGAGATAACCAAGGAATGGCTCAAGAGGCCATATGCTATGTTTGATCCATACCCAACTAAGGAGCCCAAGGAGCAAAAGAAGAAGAAAGAGAAAGGAGAATCCTCTGCGGTCCCAAAAGCAAAAACTACAACATTGCCAGCGAAGCAACAAGAGCAAAGAGAGACAAGGGCCTTCGCTACTACCAAGGAGAAAGAGAGCCAAGGTGGTGGAGGTACAATCTAGTGAGGATGAAGAGGACACGGTGCCACTTATAAGGAAAATTAGGAGAGGATCTCGACCTCCTGTTGTTGATTTTCCCACCTCTGAGGGTGTGACCATTGCATCTGTTGCTTCTCCCACACATTCCCCTTCCTCCTCTCCATCAAAGCAAAAACCCACTTCATCACCTACCCACGCTTCCTTGGCATTTGCAGAGGGAGATACCCACACTTCTCCCTCTCTTTCACAACCACAATTTCACCTCAAGCCACAACTTCACTTCCTCAAGTTCTACTACAACCATCACAACCAACTCCTCATTCACCTTCACAGCCTCCCATTGCACCACCACTTCAATCACACCTTTCACCTCCAAATTCCACTCAGGCATCTCCACCTCCTTAGGTCACTGCACAAGAAACTCAGATTGAGGATGGTGGTGAGCAGCAGCAACTTGAGGAGCAACCAAGAGACCCCCTTGGCATAGAAAATTTGGATGATCAGGTTGTCACAGTCTCCTCTCCTCCATAGGAACAAGATGAGGGTTTTGAAGAGTCAGGGTGTTATGTCAGAAAAATGCACCCTTGGGGGCTTTTTCCTTTAAGGTTTAGCTCCCAAGTCTTTAGATTGCATTTAGAGCATCTTGCATGATAATTTAGACTCTCGATGAGAAAACCCTTGGGTCTTGTGACAAATAGGACCGAGGGGGTGCTATGTTGATGATCCCGAAACAAAGATAGGGAGGTAGACAAGGGCGCTAGCGCCCTAGTCCAGCCCTATTTTGGGTCTGCCCTAAATTCAAATGTTAGGTTTGTGGCCGTTATTTGGTTTCCAGGCTGACATCATGAGTTTCAAGTACAAAATTCTTGGTGGGAATCTTAATAGTTGCATATATAAGCATGTTTAGGTTATCATTTGCAAACTAGAAGATGATTGTGAACTTTATGCATACATGAGATTTTTGTGATATCATTGTGTTGCAGAGCATAGAATTGTTATTGTGTTTGTTTTTGCAGGTTGGATTACATCTTCTCCTCATGGCATTGAAGAGCTTCTTCCTTCCATGAGAGCTTTATCATCAAGGTGACATTTATTGTGTTTTATCATCATTATCATTTGGATTTTTGCCTCTATCCCCACAAGGATATGCACTCTCTCTGACAACGATGTTTAGAAGACTTGAATGTCTCTCAGGGGCTTGACTGAGGCAAGCCTCTAAACACCACAACCCCCTCCCACACTCCTTGTGATTGCAAGTTACAGGTATCAGATCTGGAGAAAGTGGAGTTGCAGGGAAGATAAATGGACATTGAAGATTCAGGATCTAAAAAGAAGTGGATATTGTGTGGGATTTTGCGACAAGGGTGCCATCAACATTGTCATCCACTGTCAGATCACTGAAAACCGAAGACACAACAGAGATCAATGCCGGAAGGAGATTGGGAATCTACAAAAAAAGTTGTACCTTAGACTAGGGCACCATCACCATTGTCCCTGACATTTCTATTTCCTGGACTGCAAAAAATAGTGAGTTAAGGTTCTCTGCCCTTTGTCTAATTCCGGTAGCATTTGTCGTAATTTGTAGATTTAATTATTGTTTTGCTTAAATTAGGGTTTCAAGAGCATTAAAGCATTAATTAGCAACATTGTGTGATAACTTTTGAATTTCCTAGTAGAAAACCAAGTGGCAACCCAATCTGATAGATGACTCTCCTCTCGATAGGAGAAGCACTCGATTGAAAAGCCCTTGGAATGTTTTGTGGAAAGGAGGATTCAAACTAAAACAACCACACATCAAAACCCCCCTTTTCATATAAATGTTTTTGGTGAACTCATTTTTTGAACTTCTTTGGCACCTTGTTGAGTGTTTGTTTCATAGATTGACATTCATTCTGTTACATCCCTCCTTTTTAAAACAATGATGCTATTTACTTTCTTTCAAATTTCAGTAAATTACTATGTTGTGAACGACTTGAAAACTGAAAATTTATCTTACAAAGTTGTTTTATGAAATTGCGGAATCTATTGATTACGATCAAGTGATATGTAGACTAAAAGTCTTTATATTAAATGCAATGATGTTCGAATATGTTATATTTAGATCATAGATGCTTTGACCACAAAAATTGTATGCGAGTTTTGTTGATGCAGGAACAGGTGGACCGTGTTCGACGGAAGAGAAAGTATCTTCGAGAGGGAGTATAGACTCTGGAAATTAACCACGGGTGTTTGCCACTGAGATCGCCAAACAGATAGATAAATCTGTGAACCAACAAGTAAGTCTTGTTTGTCAGTTTGGGTAGTTTAATTGATGTCGTCGACAAAGGATAAAGTAAACATCCTAGTCGAAAGTCGTCTTGTAGAATCTTGGAGTCGTCTATGGCGTCGTAAGTTCCTAATAGTAAGTCGACGTATTTGAGATGTTTAATATTTACGTCTAGAAGTATTTATTGAGTCCTCTTGTGGCGAGATTGCAAATCTTGTCTCGAAGTTGAAATTGCGAGAAGTTGGCCTTGTGCGTCTAACGTTGTTAGAACTTGTTGGTGTTACGATCAATCCGTCACGATTGACGTAAAACGCGTCGAACCCGTGAATTTCTTCTATTCTGGTAGATCGACGAATGTCGAATAGATGCCATAGCGTGAAATAATTCATTTTAGTTGTCGTTTAAACATAAGTCTCTTCCTTCAACTTTGATCGCGAGTTGTTATTAATCTGACCTTGAGTTTCTAAGTAAAATGGTCTTTGTCCTCTCTCCATCTCGACCCCAACGATGCTCAAACCGTTTCGTAACCTTCACCGTGACGAGCTTTAGCTCTTCAATTAAATATTTAGCTAGTCTTGGAAGGTTGATGCTTTTGTCCTAGTTAAGTCGAGCAGTTATGTTCTTCGGCAAGCTTCATCACCGAAGGGACTTAATCTTTCTTATGGTCGTAATAAGTAATGAGGTCGGTTAAACTTCTTGTGATCATGTTAAGTGAAGTAGGTAGAAGATTGTTATGTCGACTCAAGTACTTGAGAGTGTGACGATTGTGTGTTTGTAAAAGAATCCTCTTCTTCGTAGACTTTAGTAAATGAAGCGTTGGCGGTTAAGTTCGGTGTAATGGCTATAATTTGGGATTGCCATCATCAAGACAGCGAAAGGCATCAGTTACTACGATGGTGGGAAACTTTAATTAAATCACCGATGGGTCGGAGGTTTTCCAGCGTGGGACGTTCGTTATATGAGTGGAAGTCCTTGAGAGAAGGAAAATCATTAATGAAAGATCCTTTATCTCGCGTAGAAGAGAGAGGGAGTGTAAGTTAGAGGCCGTCGTGGCTCTGCAGAAGGGAGATTTCGACGGTGGAGATGGGCGTAAGATCTGTGAAACGTGGGGAAGTTAACAGTCGGCCGAACAGGAGGAATAAGGGGCTATTTCGCGGTATATGGGGGGAAGTTAAAACTGTTTCGGGAGTTGTGGACGAAGGGCAGTTAGGACTGCGAAGTAAGAAGAGTATTTTGCATGTGGAGAGGTCATTTTTTTTGGGAGGAGAGCGAATGATGGGAATTGGGCAATGAAGAGGAGCACGAGTGAGGATTGGAGGGGGCAGAGGCTCGCGTGGCCGTGGTTTTATCTGATGTTTGCGAATAGAATCCTGCAGCAGAGTTCATGATTTGTGCATGGCTTGTATTTGGCCGCTTGGTAGAGACTTTGGAGAAAGGAGCACGGGAGAGAAATTGAGTGGTAAGGCAGTGTGAGATAGTATTTGCGAAGGGAAGGAAAGAGGTCGTGCTTTTAGGAAAAGGCAGTAAGAGTTGAGAAGGAAGGAGGAGTGAGAACTGTGTTGTGATTAAGATATAGAACGGGGTTGTGAGTAAAAAAAGAGAACTGTGTCTTGAGTAAGAGAGTATAAACTGTGTTGTGAGGAAGAGATAGAACTGTGTTGTGAGTGAGAGTTTAAACTGTGCTGTGAGGAACGAAAAGATCAGTGAGAGTTTAAACTGCGGAGAGAGGAGCGAAATGGAGTAAGAATTGAGACTGTGTAGTGAGGAGTAAAAAGGCAGTAAGGGTTTAGAACTGTGCAGTGAAGAAACGAGAGGCAGAGAGCCCTCGGTGTGAAAGAACACTCCAGCAATCTCCATTTTTAATAACAGGTTATTTTTCTTTACCAATTGTCTCAGTTTTTGAAACAGTAAGGAAGAGAGTTTCATAGTTATGGAAGATAATTACGTTTAAAGATGAGTAGAATAGAATCATAACGCAAGTTTAATACGATTTCAGTGTGCGGTTAAAACCTTGAAATAGCTTTATTGCTGTGTAGAACATGTGATAAACTCAGAAACTAATGTATGCGGTCACATTACTGTGTTTTAAGATTAGAAAACTCTGAAAAAGAAGTGTTACTGTCTTCTAGGAAATGTAAACTCTGAAACTGTAGTTGTTCTCGTCATAAATGATGATGTATAGCAGAAGAACGCTGCTCACTAAAGTATATGCATTTAGGAATGAATTTGTCTGGATGCAAGACGTAATTTACCTTCTGTGAACGATAAACAATGACGTAAGATAGAAGAATTGCCTTTAGGTCTATGTTATGAACATAAAACTGCCTTGGAGGTTTTGAACGATGCTCCACGTGCATGTTATGCAGGAGTCAAACCGTAGTTAGTAAGCATGTTCGACTTATAGCCGAAAAATGCGTTTGTAAACGGCCGATGTCTTATCCGTTTAATATCTTTATCTACATTTGTAAGATTCCCAAACCTTTTAGATTTATTTACGGCTCTCAGCTATTTTAAACTTGTGAAACTAATGACTCGGAAAGAGGAGTAGGAAGATAAAAGTGTTGGTAATGTTTAGGAAACCGTCTTGGATTCTGAAATTATCAATTTGAGCTGAAAACCTGCATGTGAGTCGAGATTGCGAAGATGTTAGAATCACTTAACCTTGTAGACCATTTGAGTCTAGAACCCTAGAATTTCGGGATAACGGAAAATGATTTAGATACTTGTGTATGTTGTGTTAACATGGGAACCAAGTAAACAGATTTGAAACCACTTAGGAGTGGACGTGTCTAAATAATATTTTTCAGATATAATGGGATTGTGAAAGTCTGAATTCGAGATTAGAATAATATTGCGCAATGCGCTATTATAGGGGGATACCCTAAGCCTTGAGGTCATCAAGGTCGGCAAAATCAGTTCAAACTATACAAATAGGAAACTGTAGGATTTCGACCAGTTCAAGTCGAGTAGGGTGGGTGAACCAAGTTCATGCGTTTATAAAACGCTAATTAAATACGAATCCTTTGGCCAAGGTGGTGTACTATCCTCAAGTACATCGAACGTTCACCGTAACTGGATGGCATTTCTTGTGGAGGGTCGTGCATGACTAGAGGGTATCTAGGGATCTGCACGATAACAAGACACGTAGGTTACAACACCAGAGCTTAGATGGCAAACACCTAAGGTTATCCTAAGTCTATCCTCTTGAGTAGGGTAGGGCCACTTCCGGTTAGGAAGGAGTGCGGGAGACCGACGGTCTGTGGTTGGAGGTTAAGCTCCTTGAAGATACTTTCTCTTCCAAATACTGAGGAATTGCCGAGTCTTGAACGTGAAAAGGTTGACAATCGAGATGCATGATAATGGTATGTTTCCGATATTTGTTATTTCAAGAAAATTTTATTTGTTAGTAAAACAAAGTATTTTATGAATATCATTTCTTTCAGTCTTTATGAGAATGCATTCATGTTTATGATAAATTGAAAAATGTTGTAATGGTTTAGAGATGAGAAACTTTTGTATTTGATTATTATGTGTTTAAAAAAAAAAAAATTACCGTCGTGAAAATTTAGTTACTTCTTGTCATTTTGGTTTTGGTTGTTACACATTCATTTCATTACATTCGAAAATTTATAAAAAATTTGATATATTTGGAAAAATTGCATTCTAGGGTTTGATTGTTGACATAGTTTGCATTCATTCAATTGTATTTAATTAATTCTATGATTTTTACAGAAGATCTGAAATTCATTATAATTCAATTCATTATTGCATTTGAAAAATTACAAAAAAAAAATTGAAAAAATTGGAAAATTTGCAAAAATTGACATATTAAGCTTGCATTTTTATAAAATTTAAATTAATAGGCATCTAATTTCAACTAATTTATGTTATTTTATTTATATCTAATCCAAAATACATAAATTCATCATTTACAATTAATTTGCATTGCATTCGCATGCTTGATTTGTTAGAAATTGCTTGAAATTTTGCATTTTTCATGAAAACCTAGTTTTGCATGAGCTAGGGTTGTAGTCAAAATATTTTTTCAGATTTCAATACCTTGTTAATACACTAATTAGGCCTGATTTCTAAATTTAGTGTTGCATTATAGTGTTCTCCTTGTGAAATTTCATGTCTAGGGCTTGAAAAACTTGCATTTTTCACTAGATTTGGCCTTATCGTCTTGCTAGACTTGCACTCCAAGCATGTTGTAAGGGATTATACTGAACAAATTGGATGTTATTAGCATTATTATCTTCTTCCCATTCTCAATTTCATTACAACACCTTTTCTTTTGGGCCTTTGCATTGAAATTTTGTGAAAATTTGCATATTTTCGCTATTTTTGCACTAGGGTTTGATCTAGAGTGGCACTATAGGTGTGTTGTAATGGATTTTTGGAATTATGTGGTTGTTATTACTGTTACAAGTTGATTTCCATCATAATTTTACTTACAACACCTATTTCCCTACTCTTTTGCATTGAGATTTGGTAATAAATCGCATATTTTGGCCTATTTTCACTAGGTTTTGACTTATCGACTCTCTAGAGTTGCTTCAAAAGTGTGTTGTGAAAGGTATTTTTGCATTAGTGGAATTTTATTAGGCATATAATTTTCTATTCATATTTAAAATATTTACAACACTTCTTCTTTCATTTGGTTGCATGAAGATTTGGTGAAAAATCACATATTTTGGCCTATTTTCACTAGGTTTTAGCTTATCGACTTTCTAGAGTTGCTTCAAAAGCGTGTTGTGAAAGTTAATCTTGAATTAGTGGACTTTTATTAGGAATATAATTTAATATACCTCCTAAAAATATTTACAACACCTCTTCTTTCATTTGTTTGCATTGAGAAAAGTTGAAAAATCAAGCATTTTAGAGCATATTCAACATAACTGTTACATTTACTTTTTGCATAAGTTTTGGATGATCTTGAAAATATGATTTGACACTCCTTTGAAAGATTAAAAATGGATTCTCAATATAATAATAATGTTAGGTTTGTTCGTAGGCCTCAATTAAAAAGCAGAGCCCCTAAGCTTGAAATAACATTCACACCCCATGATAAAGAAATGATAAACATCGAAGGGCCTCTTTATATCATGGTAAAGATAATGGAACAACCTGTGCATGGAACACTCATAGATCCTATTTGCATGACAAATGTGGTCACAGAATATTTCCTCCTTAAACATGAAATGGTACAAGAATCTTATGAACCGTCAAATTTGAGAATTAAAACACATAATGGAGCTTTAATGAAATCAATTGGCAAGATAACTCTAATGGTTTCAATCTATGATAAAACTGTGGATCAATCATTTGATATAATCCCTTTATCTGTCCTCTTCCATGTAAAACTTGGACATCCTTGGCTTAAAGCTATGAATGTCGTTCCTTCTACCATTCACAAATGTATACAATTTCCTTTGAGTGGAGAGATCCGTACTATCCGTCGTAATGATTATCAACCTCTGGCTAAGGACAAGAACTTTATTCTTGATTAGTTTTGGCTACAACCTGAGATAGATCCTGAGCCACGAAGAGATAGAACTTTCATAGAATACAGAAAATACAAAGCAAAACAACTGGCTCGAGTGGCCAAGTCTCCTTTGCAACCAATAAGAGAAGAACACGAAGCAAGCATAAAATGAGATTATTATGGATCTGATGAAATTTTTGGAATGAGAAATGTGGATAAGGAAAGGTTCAATAACCCATCTCGTCCATGAAGAGATGGCATTTATGCTGAGGTCCCTCCTCCGTCATCCTTACATGGATTAGGAGGCTTTCATCGACAACAAAATATTCCACCAATGAGATTTGAACATGGTGCTTCCTCCTCTACTGCACAAACTATGGAAAAACACAACAATGATGAAATAAGCAATAAGACAATAAAAAATAGACTAGCAAAAAAAAGGAGGAGGAGAAGACAAGCTTATGCCCAACATCTTGCAAATGAACAAGAGAACATTCAACCTAACATTGAAACAAAGCAAGAAGAGCTTAAGGATGAACAAGTTGAAAACAAGAACAACAGTTGGGCTTTGGTACCCTACACACCACTTTCGTCTAGCATTTGGGATTGGGAGGATGATGACCTCCTCGATGACAACTTCTAGCATGGACCTCTCTACAGATAAGTATCTCTAACCCTTTATCTCTCATAATGTGTTTCCCCCATGATGTGCTATGTGTTATTTAGGCCTCCTAGGATGACCCTTGATTCTCTTGTAAGGTCAAGGATACTAGGAGACTGCCTCTATTGTGACCTTCTTCTATTTGTATAATCATTCTTCTATATCTCCTCTCCTTTGATTTCATTATTGTGTGTTGTGTCTCTGTTGGTCATGATGTTAGTCATTCACAAACATAGAATAAAAGTTACACAACAACCTTTACTCATCTTGAAAGATACGATGAATTCAAAGAATTCATGATCCCAAGTCTCCGTTGATTAGGTCTTAATCTACTGACGTTACTCAGTGGTTGATGTGTGTTGCTGTTTTCCATTCAGGGGCCTTACGTGTTTCTGCACTGTTCATCATCATCATCTTCAAATATCCTGCTCTGGATGTTCGCTCTGCATAAGTCTCCAACAATTCTACCTCTGCACTGTAAATTTAGTCAAATAATGTGCATACAGGCTGATATTTGCATGATTTCTACCATTATTTATAATTCCTTGCATGATATTTTCAATACTACATGCATTTAACCAAATATGCTAAGGATCTTCAGTTACCTACGAGATTTCAGCATATTTCACTGTTTCTGCTTGTTATTTATCATGATTTGCAGTTATGGTGATGAATTAATGAAATTGAAAAAAAAAGGAAAAGGGTTAGAGAGTGAGATTCCTAAAATTACTGGACTTAGATCACTGATCCACCTACAAGCTCCCATACTTGCAATGAAAAGAAGGAAAACTAGAAATCATACTTCACCAGGACATTCCACAAATCCGCATGATCTAGTGCAAAGCTTCAAAGGAAAGTTGACAACAACATGTAATGAAATGAAAGCGCTTCCAGTTGAACACAGCATTCACCAGTACATATCCAGAAATCAACAGAAGATTACGTAAAAATTTACAATCAGGATGTAATCTGGAACTTCATATTCATTCAGTATGCTCAAGAACAGGTACATTTACAGTGATCTGAAGAAAGAACCTTGACATTTCAACAATTCTATCCTCATTAGTCTCAGTAATCCGATCTCCTAATTTATTCTACAGTAATTGACTCTTTGCGCCAGATGCGTCTGTGTATTCTAATGTATATCCCCCCTTTTTTTGTTTCAGGCTCTGGCCTTTATATAGAGCAAATACCAGAAACGGTTACAATGATCCAAGGATTAGGATCCTCTCATAGCAATTAGCGGTCCAGATGAAAAGCACATGCTTCGCCAGTTAGCAAATGTACAGCTGGCACATAATATTCCAGCATCTTCAACTTGATTCGGTCTCCAGCTGGCGAACAACATATTTGACAATATCCTCCTCATTTTTGGCTCATGTTGCCTCCATGCGCAACTTTGTAATGCTCAGCTTCAGCAGCATCATGACTTCAATGTTCAGCTTCAGCAGCATCATGACTTCAATGTTCAACCTCAGCAGCATCATCATGACCTCCTGCAAGTAAACAAACAAACATTAAGTTCATTATCATCATGATAAACAACAGGAAGTAAAACGTTTTATTAAACAAGCCCCAAAAAAATGCGCAGCTACAGGCAATAGGGCTCCAAATTTCCATCGCTTCATGTTTTTGCCCATTTTCTTGTATATCGGGTTCAAAATATGATGATGATGATCACAAATATACAAGGAAATAATCGCCCTTCAAGCATCCTTCGAATCCGGCTTTGCATCATCATCATATTTGCATCGGCGTGACTACATATGATCAGGGTGACAATTTTACCTTAGGCCGACGGCAACAGCTATACCGACGCCAAAAAATCATGAGGATGACCAACTATATGCCCTCTGCATCTAGCCGCAGGATATTGTGAAATATGATGCTCCTCTCCTCCGAATGCTCTGAGGAAAAGCACATCAGGATGTTTTGTTTTTGCATATTCGGGAAAGAAAGACATCGTCATCATCATCATGATGAAGACAAACAGGAGGACTTGGAAAATGATCCTGCCGCTGAGGAATATCATGATGACGTCATCGTCATCATCAGGGTTCGTTAAAATGCAAAGGGATGACGTCACCGTCATGTTCCGTTAAGATCAGGAGATAACTGGAATATCGGGTTCCCCCCAAGGAAGATGATCGGGTCATGAATGCAGTATGACCCCCTTTTCGGCCAAGGTGATCCTCCTTAAAAGATCAGGATGATGAACATCATCATCATCATATCCGCACTGGGTGATTTAAAATATGATCCTGCTGAAAGTCTTGATGATGATGATCAGGATATCCGGGCCTTCGTTAATCTTCGAACATGACGTCATCGTCATCATCATATTGGCGAACAGGATCATACCCTGGAAAATATCATGCCGAAGGAGAAAGGTGATGGTGACGTCATCGTCATCATCATATTCGCAAAAGTTTATACTTCTCGGCAGGAGGATATTACGAACTGTCGGGTAGAGAAAGATCATGATGATGATGTCAACAAGACTAAGGAATGAAATATTACCCTCCGCTTCGAAAGATAAGGTGATCATCATGATCACGCAAAAAGGAGATCAGGAGGATATTAGGAAATGTGATCCTGCCATGAAAGATCATGATGATGATGATCACGCATAAGGACTTTGACGTGCGCGCGATAATTATGCAGATGGCATATTTCTTAAGCAAGGTGACGATGATCATCAGCATGATATTATCACATCGGGTGATTTTAAATATCATGATGCTCGCAATGTTGGAATATCATGATGCTGATGATGTTAGAATATCATGATGATGATGATGCTTCCAGGGTCGCTTGACGGGAAAAGCTCACTATGACTTAAGATTGACGTCCGGATGTTTCGGGACTGCATGATTTTTTTATCAGGTGATAGAGTAAGATCATGATGATGACCTTTGGCGACACAACAGACCGCTCGACGGGAAAAGATTACTACGACTTAAACTTGACGTCCGGATGTTTCGACCTCAGGATATTATCGGAAAGCTTTTCAAATATCATGATGATGATGTTCATCATACAGCAATTATCAGGTTTGACCAAAACTTTGACTGCTCATAACTCCTTCATATGGACGAATTTTCGGGTGATGTAAAAGGCAAACCTGCATGGAATTTCAAACTCATTCTAACCATGAAGTCATAGAAACAAAATATGAACTTTGACAAACTAACCTCATGATGATGACCTACCTCATCCTGACCTTCATGATGATGATGCACCTGACTTATTTTTACCAAACCGCCAGAAACAGACAACACAAGCCAAAACAAAAGTTGGGTCCCTGTTTTGCCAAGTCAAAATGGGGCGTGTTGTGTAACCACACAACAGTCTCATGGACATAGCATTGCAGTTGGTGAATTGGGGGCACCCTCCTACGTGACTATCCCTAAGGCACTTGTTCTCCTCTTTGATTTATTGTTTACCTTCCTTTAGTGTTTCCACCTAGCTGGCGAATGATGAAAAACATATTATACTGATGTGGACCTAGTGTCCCTTTCACGAGTAATAAAAAAATTGGACCTAGTCCATACATGATGACGGGGTTGTTACATATTATTTGACGCTTGGCTAGTGGAACCACTCCATGTGATTTCTCTATCTTGATGTTGATGTCGATGTTATCTTATCTTGCTAACAACACTTTAACAATACTGCTGCTCCGTGCACTTTGTGTATCATGAATATCTACTTGCTTGGCTCTTTCATGTAGTTGATCATATGCATTGTTGTTTATCATGATTATTTGGACACTAACACCTTTCTTGTAGGGATGTGTTTGTGGGAACATTCGGTGATCGTAAAGTACATGTCACCTCTGGGGGGGCATGGGTTTTGTGAGAGCTCGTGTTCCCTTGTGTGTTTTCTTCCTACCTTAACATCCTTGATGTCGGTACATGATATCAACCACCTTGAGGTGGGGGCATATATAAGGTAAGCCGTCTACTTTAGATGATAGTAAAGCATGTTTAAACAATTTGAAAATCAATCACAATCATTTAAGCCCTTTGCGGAGGTGAGATATCAAGCATATCCTTTTATTTTAAGCCCTCTGCGGAGGTGGGATATCGAGCATATCTTTTATCTTAAGCCCTCATCGTGAGGTGGGGATGGTGTATTTCTCAGAGAGATTGCATTATCCTGTCATTTTCAAAAGTCCTCATTGCGAGGTGGGGAGCGGTTTTGTGACTAACTCAACCCTTAAGTGTGTTTTTGGCGATTGTTGTGGCGAAGCGGGCAATCATCGGTGTGTGCCTGTAATGTGCCTGAGATAGTGATGAACCTAGCAATAGTTTCACTCCATTGCTTGTCTACCATGTTTTCTTTGTCTCTTTAGCGTGTGTGTGTGTGGTGTGCTTGTTCTTAAAGTGCAAGACTAGTGGTGATAAGCTCTACACTTTGGGATTTGTTTGACATGTTTGTTCTCAAGGTGCAAGACTGGTGGTGAACATCTCCTCTACACCTTAGGATTTTGTTTGGTGTGTCTGTTCTCAAAAAGTGCAAGACCTATGGTGAACAACTCCTCTACACTTTTTGGGATTTGTTTGTTTACTTTCCTTGTACCTACATCTTACATTTCATATGGAAAAATCAAAAAGAAAATAATCACTTCATTCATTGTATTCTCTATGCTCTATGTGTCTTCAATGTTGTACTCTTTGTGTTTTGTGTGACTGTAATTGTCTTCTCTGTGTCTTGCGTGCATGTTCTATCTTTGATGTGTTTGGCGTGTCTTCTTCGTGCTTGACATGTTTGTTGTGTTTGTTGACCTTACTTTAATGCATGTATTGGCCTTGCATTTATACATACATTAAAGTGGGGGCTAAATGTTATGTTAGAAAAATGCACCCTTGGGGGCTTTTTCCTTTAAGGTTTAGCTCCTGGGTCTTTAGATTGCATTTAGAGCATCTTGCATGATAATTTAGACTCTTGATGAGAAAACCCTTGGGTCTTGTGACAAATAGGACCTAGGGGGTGCTATGTTGATGATCCTGGAACAAAGATAGGGGTGGACAAGGGCACTAGCGCCCTAGTCCAACGCTATTTTGAGTCAGCCCTAAATTCAAATTTCAGATTTGTGACCATTATTTGGTTTCAAGGCCAACATCATAAGTTTCAAGTACAAATTTCTTGGTGGGAATCTTAATAGTTGTATATATAAGCATGTTTAGGTTATCATTTGTAAACTAGAAGATGATTGTGAACTTTAGGCATACTTGAGATTTTTGTGATATCATTGTGTTGCAAAGCATAACATTGTTATTGTGTTTGGTTTTGCAGGTTGGATTACATCTTCTCCTCATGGTATTGAAGAGCTTCTTCCTTCCACAAGAGCTTAATCATCAAGGTGACATTTATTGTGTTTTATCATCATTATCATTTGGATTTTTGCCTCTATCCCACAAGGATACACACTCTCTTTGACAACAGTGCTCGGAAGACTTGAATGTCTCTCCAGGGCTTGACTGAGGCAAGCCTCTAAACACCACAACCCCCTCCCACACTCCTTGTGATTGTAGGTTATAGGTATCAAATCTTGAGAAAGTGGAGTTGCAGGGAAGATAAGTGGACATTGAAGATTCAAGATCCAAAAAGAAGTGAACACTGTGTGGGATTTTGGGACAAGGGCGCCATCAACATTGTCCTCCACTGTCAGATCACTAGAAACTAAAGATATGACAGAGATCAATGCCGGAAGGAGATCGGGAATCTACATAAAAAGTTGTACCTTGGACCAGGGTGCCATCACCATTGTCCCTAACATTTCTATTTCTCAGAATGCAAAAAATAGTGAGTTAAGGTTCTTTGCTCTTTGTCTAATTCTAGTAGCATTTGTCATAATTTGTAGATTTAATTATTGTTTTGCTTAAATTAGGGTTTCAAGAGCTTTAAAGCATTAATTAGCAACATTGTGTGATAACTCCCGAACTTCCCAACAAAAAACCAAGTGGCAACCCAATCCGATAGATGACTCTCCTCTAGATAGGAGAAGCACTCGGTTGAAAAGCCTTTGGAATGTTTTATGGAAAGGAGGATTCAAACTAAAACATCCACACATCAAAAACCCCCTTTCATATAAAACACTGGGAAAATAATTTTCTTGACTCCCTCACCCACTAGATCCCCTCCATCTCTCAAACAATCTCCTCCTCATACATCTCCTCCAAAGGCAATAATGGCCAGACTAGGTCTTCTAATATGGCTGAACTGTGCTGTGGTAAAGAGAAAAAGGGCATATGTTGAAGAAGAAGAAGACCTCGCCATAGTTGCAAAGGTGTTAAAGGCCCAACCTAAGAAAAAAAGGGCTAGGACTCTCTCTCACATTGTTACTGATGCACAGGGGGTCCATATTGCTCAGGTGGCCACACCCTTGGTAGACAAGGAGGAAGTAGCCTTGGTCCCTGAGGATTATAACATTCATCATGTGGTCTTAGGCCACTAGACCAGGGAAGAAGAAAAGTATGTATCAATTGAGTTTGTCTCTACCATCCTTGAGAGAATGAAGAAGGATGAAGTTATAAAAGAAGAGCTCAAGAGGCAGGTGACCTAGTTAACTGCTTATGTTACACATCTGGTGGGCCCAATTGATTCAGGTACCCTCGTACTAGCCATATTAGAAGCTTTGAATCAAGATAGTCAACTTGCGAATCCCTTGGGTACTCTCCTTGCAACTATTTCATGGAAAGACTCATTGGAGACCCTTGGGAGTGACATAATTGGACAATCCATGAGAGCCTATCACACCATCATTAATGAGGTAGATAAAATACAAGAGTTAGAGGGTTCCATTGATGAGGAACTACTGGTATGGGAGGAATACCTCCCAATTTTGTAGAGGATGGAGGTAGTGTCTCCAAGTGAGCTCTTTCACCTAGGTATCTTTGATAAGAGTGACCAAGGGCAGGCAAGTGAGTGGTTGCAGGAAGGGAAATTGAGGGTCAAGGTGCTATAGAAATGTAAAGGCAAGCTTATGGAAGAAAGGATTGAGGTAGCAAATGAGGGCATGAAAAGGATTGAAACATTTATTGGATCCATCCCTTGCACCTTCAAGGACAAATCTTCTGTGGTTCTCCCTGCAACCAGAATTGCTAAGGAGTTCACGTACTCCCTTCACCAACAACTATCTAAGCAAGGCATTGACAATTTGATGAGAGTCAAGGCTGCATTTATAGATTTCTGAGGACAGTTAGCTGGCCTTACAGAGCTTCATGATAAGATTAGATGATCAACTTTCTCTCAACAAATAAAGGTGAAGTACCATCAAGGGCCGAATCAAAATGACATCAATGAGGCCATCCTTAATTTCAATGCCCATTTTACTGAAGGAGCATAATATCCTTGTTCTTCACTCTTTTATTCTTTATTCTTTTGTAGTAGTTCAATCCAAGAGGGTTTAAAATTTAATATAAGACCTAAAGCAGTCCAATAATAATGCAACTTGTAAATTTTGAGTTTTGAGGCAAGGCCGACCTAGTCCCAATTTTGAAATTTGGGGTGTTTGGGGTAGATATAAAGGAGGTCTTTTCCTTTTGCAAAATAAGGGGGAATACAACAAAATTTTGGGGAGAAAACAAAATTTTCGCAAGTTTAGTCAAGGCATATAAGTGGTACATTGTATCACATCTACGATGTGGAATTCTACTGTGGAATGTAATCTACCAATTTGGTTGCCCATTAAGAGAAAGTCTCCATTCTCTTGTATTTTGACCATTCAGTAGTAATGTGTTCGCATCTTTCATTTACACTTGGTAAATTTTGATGAGATCAGTGCTCAACTGTTACATCTTAATATGAGATTGATGAATAGGATTTAATTACTGTGCATGAAATATGGTGTATCATACCTTTCATTTTGATATCTTAGTTTCCCTTAGAATCCTACATTTGTGATGTGTATAGTTGTGTGAAATATCGATTCTTTCATTACAGGTTATTCCAATCTTGTCATATTTACCAAATGAAGTGAAAGTCAGATACAAATGTTCTCCATTTTCTTTGTTTGAATTAGATCTCTATCCTAGGTTGTCTCTTTTGCATTTTCTTTTTAAGTAAAGTAGTTTTAGGATTAGATATAGGACTTTGAGCCTGAAGAAAGCATCTGTCTTTTTAGAGACTCATTCATTTTGATCCAAGAGATATCTTACCAGCACATACCCCTTGAACAAACTATCACATTGACCACTTAGCTACTCCAACACAACTGTGACCCAGCTAACTAGGACCTTTGGGGCTATCAATATCTTATATCAATTGCCCTTTCATGAGAAGTAGAGTGATCCTTGTTCTACTTTGTATTGATGTGCTAAAACAATCATCAACAGGTAGGAGTGCCCCCTACATTGTAGTAATGCTCCTACGAGTCAATAGTGTCCCCTACACTATCGCAATGCTCCTACAGGTTAGTAGTGCCCCCTTACACTACAACAATTGCCCCCGTACATTACAATTATGCCTAGATTCCAAAAAAGTTACCTGGTGAAGCCCAAATTAACACTAGAGAACTTACTAGGCTTGCCAATTCTATTTTCTATCTCAAATTCATCCAGCATTAGGTGCATATGTTCATTTCCCTTGTTTTATTCCTCTAATCATTTCTATTTACATTTTACAGTTTTATGACACATTCTCCATTTCCCAGCTCATTGACCTGGTTGCTTATAGATCAGATGAATAGTTTATTTATGTTATTTCTATATTGTAAGCTTTAATCTAATTTATCTTAATTATGAGTACAAAGAAATAATTTAGTACAAAAAGAAAGAGGGTTTCCAAACTTGTTCTTTTACACCTATGAAGAGTACACCTATGACTAATCAACAATTATCTTCATCTTGCATGACTTCCACTTATAGTGAAGCTTCATTCTAGATCAAAAATCATAGTTAATACAAATCATAATCAAAGCTCAATAAGGAATCATTTAATTAGGTAGAATCATTTTTTATTTCAAAACATGACATTATAAAATGAATTTCTTAAACATATACTGACTTAACTTGTTTCTTGGTGCATACTTTTGCTTTTGGATCAAACTATAACATTATATAAACCTTGCCAAGTGTTACATTGTAAAACATGTACAAACTTCTAACATGTTTTCCCATCACATTTTTCTATGACAACAATATATAGATTTCCACCACCTTTCAAAATAAAAAAAAATGTTGTTCCTACTAGTATAACCTATTGCAATGATGATAACTACATTTGATCCACTACATTTTCTTATATGATTTTGAAAAGAAAAAAAAATTGATCTCTTCGTACTGAAATAATATATTTGGGGCATCCAATTTCTACTCTCAGTGGCAGCAAGGGGTGGGGTGTAATGTGTAATGGCATCAGCATGTTAACAAAAACTAATATAAAAATAATTACATTGAGAGGAGTTATATAGTGGCAATGAGGGGATCGCTGTATACATAAAAACAAAATAGAGCCAACATACTTTTTAAATAACTAGACATATATTTTCTTAAATAATTATAAATATATATCAGACATAATTTTATCAAATCAATGAACATAAAAATAAAGCCCATAAAATTGTGTATAAATATAAGTAGTACTCAAACATAAATTTAAGAAAAATCAAATCAAATAAAAACAAAACAAATTGAATTGGGAGAAGAAGTTTAATCCATAAGAAGGAGAAGTTTAATTGGTAAGGGCACTATGCACCCATCTTTATTTTATTTTATTTTTTAAAAATGAATTTATGAAGTGATACAATGCTGCTGCTATTATTTATAGAAGGTTAGATTAGCATTGTGTATTATTTACTCTTATTCTATTTACACTGTGCTCATTAAAATAAGAAAATTAACGCAGGGTAAATTGTTTACTTTAGTTTAATGAGAGCTAATTATTGAAAATTATTCCATTAAAAACTAATTGTTAGAGCTAAGAATTGCTGCTACATCCCACAAAGAAAAATAAGAAAATTGACCGCAGGTAAATTATTTACTTTAGTTTAATGAAGACCTAATATTTATATTTAAATATATATAAATAATAAAACTAATAAATTAATAAAATTATTAAACTAGCATAGATATCTGAAATACATCTATCTAAAAGAAGCGGAGAGTCTATCTATTCTCATAACAATTTCAATATAGGCTCTTCAGACTGATATCTATTCTCATAACAATTTCAATATAGGCTCCTCCAGACTGATATTTATTCTCATAACAATTTCAATATAGTCTCCTAAATATAGAAGCTAGAGGCGCCTATCTATTCTCATAACAAACAATTTCAATATAGTCTCCTCGAGACTGATATCTATTCTCATAACAATTTCAATATAGACTCTGAGAGACACGTATCCATTCTCATAGCAATTTCAATATAAGCTCCTAGAGATTGATATCTATTCTCATAACAATTTCAATATAGTCTCCTGGAGATGGAGACTGATATCTATTCTCATAACAATTTCAATATAAGCTCGTTGAGAGTGATATCTTAAGGAGTCTTTTATATAGATATATTTAAGATATCTATGTTGGTTAATTCTATATGGAAGACTCACATTTACTCAGGGTAAATATACTTTACCTTTAGGGTCCTACAACCATCACAATCCACAGCAATTTGTATCACTAAATCACCACAAAAGAAGTTGACGCAATGCATCCTTGTCTCCAAGGAATCAATTGGTGGTGACCTCTTTATAGAAAGGTCTCCGCGGTACTGAACCCGCCCAGTACATGGGTGGCGGTAGTAAAATCCCCTAAAACATACCCTAATACAAGAAACCGGTTTTTCAAAACCGCTATTATGTCTAGACTAGTGCAAAACCCTTATCCTTTCCATTCGCAGATGCGTTTTGTGCTTCCGTTGCCTAAAGACTATGGAGGATGACCGATATCTGCTATATCCTCATCTTTTTTCTTCCTTTTCATTTGGAAGTTGAAGCGTTAGATGCACGCAAAAGATCGGCAGCTCAATTTTGAGCTCAATTTCGGCTGTTTTCGGATCGCGAACAACTCCTAGGGTTTGTAATGCTTTGTCTTCAAATGTGACGTTTTTCATTTTTTCTTTTTCTGTAATATCAGTTGTATCCCCTTGTTTTTTTTTCCCCTTGAAAGACAAACTGACAAGTAGAAAAAGGTTCGCTGTTGGTAGAAGTGAATCATTTAAATTTGATTGAATATTGTACCTTGGTTTTTGTTAATTAACCTTTATTATGGTGATAGCTCTACCAGTGAGTATTAATTATAGTCTCTCTTATTTTTTCTGCAGAAAGTGCAGGTTAGGGTTTCGGCTTTCAAAAGTCTTTTTCGAGGTACATCCATAGTGTAATTTTTAGTTTTATTTCTTTTCGGCAAATTCATATATATAAATTTGGGTTATTTGACAATACTTAAAGAATTTTTAGACTTCATAAAGAAATAACCTTGTAAGTATGAATTTCTCTGTAAAATAATGTTAATATTATAGTAGTTAAAGGCATGGAAATTTCATAAGGTTTCGCTCTAATTTCCCTCTCGGTCCAAGTTAACAGGTTTATTGCAAATACATTTTGAATGCATTTCATTTATGATAGGGTTTTCTTTCGTTCATTTCCACCGGCAGTTTGCTTTCTTTAAACTATTTTTTTTGATCTACCTTGTTTAGCCGTTATGGATTCTTTAAGATGGGGTTTTGTTCGTCCGTTTTCTCTGTTAGTTATTTGCTTGCCTTAATTTGTTTCTTACTGTCTTTTGTTATTCGCTTTTTGTTGGGTTTAACATCCTTACCTTTATGTGATGTTCTATCTGGATTTAACTGTATTGTTTTTGGAGTCAATCTCATTGAACCATATTTCATGAGTAGTGGTCAATGAGATTGACTCAAAAAATTATGCAGTTAAATCCCAGTAAAACATCAGATAATTTGACATGCTATGAAAAGCCACCAACTTAATCCTTACTGTTTTTTGTCAAGGCCATAGGGTCTTTTAACTGTTTTTTTGGGTGACATATTGTTGCCTTGCTGGAGGCTTTTGTATCATTTATATGGAACCTAAACAGTTACGTAAATCTCCCCAAGTCTTTCAGTTAAAAAATGAACTATTTACACTTGGCTTTTCAGGTTTTATAGCAGTGTAACCATGTCAGAAGACAGGAAAAAAATGTTGGAAGCTTTGGTGGCCAAGAGAAAGGCCGAAGCTGAGAGTGGGGAGAAGAACAAGAGGCAGAAAGCTCCACCCATGCCTGCTGCAAAGCCTGCCAGAAAACCTGTCAGTAAGCCTGCAGAAAAACTTGGCAGCAAGGCTAAGCCAAGCCCTGCTTCTGCAAAGATTAAGCACAAGGAAGTTGTAAAGCCAAAGAGATCAACTAAGCTTGATAGGTACGAGACAGATGAAGACGAGGAAGAAGAAGAAGAGGAAGATTCCACTTCTGAATCTGGTGAAGAAGAAGATGAACTCTCTGATGAGGATTCTGAAGATGATCAGAAGGCCAAGTCTGTGAAAAAGCCTTCATTTGAGTCTAAGGGAAAGGCTCCTGCAAAAGGGATGGGTAGTCCAAATGGCAGGGGCAAGGATGACAAGGGAAAGGGTATAATGAAAGATAAAGGGAAGAGTGCACAAAAAGTGGGTAATAGTAGCAGTGAAGATGAAGGTAGTGATGACGATGATGGAGGAGATTTGTCTGATGATCCTCTAAATGAGGTTGATCCTTCAAATATTCTTCCTAGTAGAACACGAAGACGAGCTTCCCAGCCTGGAGCTTACCACTTTACCAATGTGAATGATGACGGTGATGATGACGATGATGACAGTGACAGCGACTAGAATGCTAACATGTTTAGGATCTCTTGGTACATTCAGTGGTAGGATGTTTTGTTTAAGACAATCTCAAACGTAATAATGAACTTTGGCTTTTGGAGTGTCAAATTTTAGATCACATGTTTAGTATAATAGCAATTTAGTAAAGTAGATAGCAATTCTTGATTCTGTAAGTGAAAGTTAATGCTTTTTTATGCCCTCCACTCATTATTTTTTGGTCTTTGGCATGGGTGGCATTATTAATTTGTATCTGTCCAAAAGCAGATCAAAACTTAATTGAAGGCCCTTCATATACTTTTAACAGGTTCTTTGCTTTTACTATTATGCTGTTTGAATGTATTGTGCTTTTGGTGGAGAGAATTAGAGGGGCCTTTTTGAACAACGTATTAAGTGGGTTGTCATTTAGGGTGGAGATTGAACTTGTATCTGTTCTGATCTAGTGTAACAGTCCAGCTTGTTCTTTGATAGCTAGAATCTTAATGCAAAATATTTTTTCTTGACATCAGGAATGTGCAGTATAGGCATGAAAACTTCTTGTTTATGTTCTCCCCTTTCAAAGCTTTTGTTTCCATTCCTCTTGAAATTTGCAGCATTCAGCTTGTGTTTTTAGTGGGGGTTCACCCTGTAGAAGTTTTATGGTCTTACTTGGAAAATAAATGGACTTATTAGAGAATGAAATACACGGAACAGCTTTTGTATTGTTTTTATTGACAAGATTATGGATGCTTTACTTGGAATCTTTAAAAGCTTACTGTTCCAAATGAGTGGTGTTAATGGAGAGGAGAGGCAAGTACACTCTTATTATGAAATTACCATGTAGCATGGGACTGCAGCAGTTGGACAAAAACAGAGCCAGAAGAATTTGAGAGTTGCATTTTTGCTGTTTGCTATAACAACGTTGGATCTTTGTTATTGTTTTATAATTGACAAAGTAAATATGTTCAAGAGCGCCTCATTTGTTACAAACAAATCATTTTTGAACTTGAGTGATTGTCTTACCATGATATTTGGATAATCCTTAACAATGATAAAATACAGGTTTGGGCTATATGGTCCCATGGAGGGGAGCTATCTGAAATTTCTCAGTGGGTACTGCTGAGAATTTTTAGGAGTCTTTGAAAATTAGGTGGTCCCATGGATTTTTTAGCAGCAGCTAATGCCTTCCAATGATGTCATGTGCCAAGAAATCTGAGAACTAAGTAGGGGTTTCTATTTTCCACAATAAGATTCCAATTTATCATGTAATAGTTTTTCCCTCGTGGGACCTTCCGCACCATAAAAATAGATCCTGAAGCCCTTTGCATGGAATCGCTTCCTTATAGTAGCCTATTTGAACCACATTACTACACATTTACAGTTTTTAAGGCAGGCTTACATGGTTGATGGAGATTAGCTGCTTTTGTTGAACCTTGTGTGGTGCGTATCATAAACATATCTGCTCTCAAGAACTTTTCTTTGATCTTTATTTCTACCTATGTACGTAAATGCACTGTTTAAGGACACGATGAAATGAAAGACAAAATAGTGTAGGGAGGAGATGCTTTCATTCTTCTGACATTGGCGCTTGTTTTAATTCAGGTTGCATCTTATACTGCATCCTTCATTTTTGTGTGTAGTTCGCATTCATCGGTAATGATAACGAGGAATTGTTGAGTGGTATTTTATGTCTCTTATGTTGGTGTAGTTGTTTATTTTTAAGATGCATTGGCAAGATATTCACATTCTTCTGAACTGCCAAAGCCGCGACTTTTGTGAAAGGACTGGCTCTATCTGCACATGGATGGATTGATAAGAGTTATCACAAATCGGCTTTTGAACTCAAAACGAATGCCTACTAATTCATTTGGAAGTAATAACACAACTTATAAGCTTGGCTCGTGCCGCTCAGTTTTGTGGGGTACCAGTTTTCTCAATGAAGTTATTTTTGTTTACGCATCTGACACAGAATTGCATTCTAAGCTATGGCTTAGTCATCGGGAAGTTAATTGCCTCTAAGGTTAGGTATTATAAAAATATGCTATATTGCAAACTATAGCTCATGAATACTTATTTATGATATGCAAACGATAGCTTGAATCCTTCATATATACGCATATGTTTATAACAGGCTTGCCAAAAACTTTGGCAACTTAAAATTTTGAGGCGAACGTAGGCCTTGACAAAACTACGTACATTAAAGATAATATGTGAATTCAGGAAATGATCTTAGAAAGTGAGCAAAATATTGTTCAAGAGTAAACAAAAAAAATGCATTTAGAAAATATATGGTCGTATTTGTTTATTAAGTTTAAACCAAATTTACATGTCCATAAAATAGTTTACAAATTTTCTTTTCCTCTAAAAGCTCTCGTAGTCGTTAGTTGCACTCACGAACTTGAAGGCAAAGAACCACTCCTTAAGACAAATTCATCCTCAAGCATGTCATTATCTCTTGACAATTTGTTAGGATCCACACATGATAATACATAATAGTAAAAACATGCAAGATAATAACAATAGTCCTAAAAATATAGGAGAGATCACACGACGCTAGATGTTTTTTTTTTTTAAAACATCAAATATATTGAGAAATATAATAAACATTGAGCAACCCCTTACAACACTTTCTGGTTGAAGAAACCATTCAATTATATCTCAAACACAAAGAACCTTATGGAAGGGGTCCATGGAACTTGTTACAGGAATTATTTTTTGGAGTGGGAGGCCTTACGAGAATAATAAAGTTGGGATAATTAGAATCTTGTGTAAGAAAATAAGAGCCCCTACTTTTGAGATTTTTAGGGGTGTCTTTGGTGGGGTGAAAAGTTACTCAAAAAACTTCTTCAAATTTTACATTAGATGTCAGTCATCTATAATTTTTTAAAATCCAGTCAATAATTTTTTAGATTTAACTATTTAGCTGTAGTAGATTTAGCATTCGTTGTTAAAAAATAATGATGAGACTACCAACTTTTTGAAAATTTGGAGCTTAAAGTTTTAAGCTTGCCCATTATTACAAAATCCAGGGGACCACCTATTAACGAAAGCTTTAAAAAATTTTCAGTGGTATTTGTTGAGATATTTCAGAAAGCCCCTCTATAAGATTGCTACCTAATACATATAACAACGTTATGTATACACCTTACAAAGATATACACATCTGATATATAGATCTCTGTTGAAGAACATAATGAAGAAGTAAACCACTAATTTAATAATGAACCTTCCACGTTATTATACATGATACACCATGGTCTATGATATAGTCAACGATACACTACCCTCTTTGGTAGGTTTGCCTCATTTCTCATTTACTTAGATGAAATTATGAATAACCATTGCTTACTTGATGCCATATATGTCCACAATTGTTGCTTTGATTTTGTGTAGCTGTCATGATTGTTGCACTAAATCCACGTCTTTACATGTATAGTGCTTCTTTCACGCACAGTACTTTTGCCTCCACAATTGATATCTCTTATGATTATTGGGGATGTTTATACGACACAACCCCAAGTCCCCGCCTCGGCCTCCGTTCCCACCTCCCCTTTTTATTCGAACTCTTGAATGCTCTCCTTAGATATCTTTGATTTCAACATTTTTTGTTAACTTTTTTTTGGTTCTTGAATATAATTACTTGCTTCCTGGTCTTGACCTTTATTTTCTTTTTGTTCTAATTCTTCCATATATTCATGTGCATGGTTTGTAAAGTGACTTTTCCTTTACGTATCATAGTTTTATGAATTATTTTTGTGTATTAATATTAACTATTTCTAAAGCCTCTAAGGATATCTAGCATTGGTATTCAAGCTATCCACATCTAAATCATAAAATTTTGAATGTGAAACATATTTGTTTGTGGAGTGTTGTCACGTTTTTAATATTTCTCATAATTTTATAATGACCATTTTTTTGAAAGATTTGGAAAATATCTTTCCAACAAGACTAAGATTGCATCACCCAAACTACTTAATAATGAGAGCAAAGCCTTTGATGTTGACTACTTGTGTGCCCTTATTCTCTGTGTCAAAAAAATAAATATATAGGATCAACTTTACATAGCCACAGATAACTCTCTTTAGACTCATTGAATCCTTTTGGTCACAACTTTTTGAAAAATTCTCAAAATTTTCTTTCCAACAATTCAAAGATCTATAAATTAGGTCATTTTTTTGGGAAAAATACTTGAAAAAGTCTTCACTTTGCCGAAATCATAGCTCCAATTCTAGTATTTAGCAATAGTATTTAAAAATACGAAAGAGATCATGCAACATGAGATGAGATGTTTGTGGATGCTTTAATAGCAAATATGCTAATAAATAAAATAAACCCTTAAAGTAGGGCAAAGCCATAAAATACTCTTCACTCCACACTAAATCTCCAATGATATTTATCTCCTATGCACAAACCTTTTGGAGGGATAACCACTAAATCCTAAGATAGGTCGACTCATTACCTAATATAATTAATTATACAAGTTATCCATATGACATATAGCCAACTAAAGGGATGTGTCACATGATGACATTTACATCTCTCCAATATCAAATGACTAGGTACCTAACATAATCCATTCAAAATATAAATTGATGATAATTAATTATGCAAGTTATCCATATGACTCAATATAGCCAACTAAAGGGATGTGTGCCACATGATGATATTCAAATTCCCCCAATATGAGATGACTAGGTACAAAACATAATCCATTCAAAATATAAATTGATGTCATCTAAGTTAATTGTATCATGAGTCTATTTTCCTTAAGTTTTTTGATATAGAAAAAGGAAGATTTGATACCACAAAAATGTGAACATTTAGATGCTTTTGGATTAAGGCATTATACTTTTTCATGTGAATGACATCAACTATGTGTCAATTGTGCTTACATCTAGAAGTGCTATATGATTGGTAACCAGTATAGATGGTTAAGCAATGAAGATTTGATTATTCTGTGCTATAATCTTCTCACCACAAATTTATAAAGTTGGCATTTATAACTTTGGTAAGTAATCTTGAGTTACACTTATTAAAAAAGTCTAGTATCTATGAGATCACATTTGAAGGACATAAATGACTTGATACTTGACTATGGCCATTCTCTTTTGAATGCATAGAGGTGAAGAAAGCCTCTCTTCATTTTACATTTATAAATTGGTAGTTCATAAAAAATTGTCTTTAAGAGGTAAATTTGTTTGTTGTTAATAGTTGTCTCTAAGGGTTTTGTTCGGCATCATCCCTTCTATACATTTGTTGAGTTCATCTGTAACCTCCCCACCAACCTTAGCATATATTGCTACATAAATGTGTTGATAGATTTACTTGTTCCAACTCCTATCAATTATGCCCAAGTGGATTCACATTTTTTTTATTTTTATTTTTTGTAATAATGTTTGATGATGACCACTACCATTATTTGTGGCTTCATTTAGATAATCCATTGAATTCTTTTTTTCTATCCACCAAGTGTATAACCATAATTAGAGGTTTAATCACCTAAACAAAATAGAATCATTTTTAAAAATTAAAATTAATAGAAATTTGAATGATGACAAATTACAATAAATAAAAAGTAAATGATAAAAATAAGAACAAAAAATCTACCAGTTTTGCAAATGTACAAAGTAATGGAGTATATTACTTTGTAAGTATGTGATTGATAAATTATTATCTAGAGGAACTCATCCGTACTCTTAGAAAACATATAAAAAATGGTCTTCAAGATTGTTTTCCATTCAACTTTTTTGGAATATTGATATTATAGCCAACAAGTGTTTATAAATATCTTCTTAAGAGATATTAGTGACATTGTAATGCTTTGAAAAGCGATGAAGTTGATGGTGAATTGTGTGACTTCTAATTGCACAACTTTGGTGTGCTCTCTTCAAGTTAACCTCTTGAGGTGATTATAGATGTATTTGATAATGTTAATCAATTCCTCAACTAGAGTTCTCATCCATCCAATTTCCTTATGCTTCCAAGTAAGAGATTCTTGCAAATGGGTAGGGGAAGGGCTCTAAACAATGGCAGGTGGATTTGTCCTAAAGAAGTCTTGATGATTTTACATATGCTATTGTATTATCGGTGACCACTTAGATGACATTCTCAATACCCACTTCAATGCACACCTCCTCCATCATATTGCATAACCCATGTCTTTTTTTTACTTTATGTGAAGCATGATTGGATTTCAAGAACACCATTTGGCCACTTAAAGCCATTAGAAAGTTGATCATTTGTGTGATTCCTATGATTTGTCCCCCTATAAAGCAAAATGCATTGCAACCTTTTTTGTGTCAATTTTTCTATGATCTACTATAACCTCCATGTTTCTGTATGCTCAAAATTGTGACTTTGATTGTCTGGGGTTGTCGGGTCAGATTTCGGTATGCACACAGACCCTTCCCTCGTTGCCATGGGGCAATCCGCCATGTCACTCTCACTCACGTGGAAGTAGCCAGTCGAGAGGAGATGAGACACAGCGGGGGTCTGGCTCGTTGGAGAGCTGGACTTCGCGGAGAGGGGTTGGCAAGTTCTGTGGCCTTTGTTGTTGTGTGCTAAGTTGAATGTTTCGTTCGATTGTAGTTGTTGTTGAGATAACCCTATGACCCAAAGGCTCACTAGTTTCTCTTCTCCTGTTGGGATTTCTTCTATTCCACCTTTGTGTGGGTAAGCAGTTTCTTACGTTTATGTCCTCTTGTCTCTCAATGTGTTGAGTGAGTTTTTGTTGTATTTGGAGTTGTCTAGTTTTTTCTATCAACAAGAGGACAAATGGGTCTCCTCGTGGTAGAGTAAAGGCTTCTTGTTGTTGTCGTGGATTGATCTGCTTGATCTCATCACAGATAGCCCTCACCCACTCTCTTCTCACTCCTAGGCACATTCGTGAGCCAAGATAGAAGTAGATGTGTGATGACCAACCTTAACTAGATCTAGGGTTTTGTTGAACTAGGGTTTGACTATGTGTTGACTTGTTTTTACCTTGTGATGTGATCAAGGGTTTGATTGAATGGTTCAACTGTGGTTACCTTGTGATGGAATCGAGGGTTTGCAATTTTAATCTATTCTAGGGTTTCTATATGCATGCAAAGCTAAATGATATGCAAAACGTGTTTTTGTATTTTTTAGTATTTTGGAAATGAAAAGTGCTCTTTAATCTATAAAAGGGAAATATGAATGCAAGCTAATATGACTTTTCCCAATGCAATCTTAATATATGTTTTTGGGTTTTCAGTTGTTTTGAAATAATCTAATCTAAAAAGGGAAATTGCTTCTTCATATAATCTAGATCTAAGGATATGAAAACAATTATTCTAACATGCAAGATCTAACTATAAAGGAAAAAACAAAGTTTTACTGTTCCCAAGAGCAAATTTGGTTTTTTAATTACTATGAATCGAATAAAACAATGAAGGAACCTGGAAGAAATGAAGATTTGTGTGACTCCACTACCCTTAGAAATCTTTGATATTGGCAACCTCAAGTCCTTTTGAAGTAGTGGGAGATCCTCTTGATGACAAAATGACACAAAGAAGCAAAAAGAAGCTTGTTGTAGCTTGAAAGAGCTCAATGAGAGCTTTGGTTGAGCACAATGGCGTAGAATGAAGCAGCGTAACGATGCTTGGTTGAACAATGAATAAAGCAAAAGGCACCTTCGTCTTGTAAGAGCATTTGAATGCTAAGTTGGAGAGAAAAAACTGGCAAGAGCTGTGTGCACGATGAATTTGCCTCCATGGAAGAGCTTTGAAGCTATGCAACAATGAAAGCTTTGAAGTTTTGAAAAAACTAAAGAAATAAATGAAAAAAGAGGCTCAAAGGCCTGTGAAGAAGCTTGAAAAAGCTTGTGAAGTTGAGAAGGGTATTCTCCAACTTGCTCAATTTGGAAAATAATGAAAAGGTGAGAGGTATTTATAGGTTGGAAGAGGGGATGAGAGGTGGAATTGATTGAGAAGTCAACTTAATTGATTGATGAGTTAACAAGGATTGATGAGGGAATGAACTAGGTTGATTACCCAGTAAACTCAGTTAATTTGGGAGTGATAATGCAATAATAGCTTATCACTAAAGAAGAATTAGAGTTGGAAGAATGTATGAGATTGATTGAGGAGTTAAATTTAGATCAAATGGAGTTAATTATGCATGTGTGGGTGCATGAAATAGTCAACTCCATATTAGGCATAAAAATCATGCGAATTGGAAGAAAAATAGGTGAAAACGAAGCTAAAACGAGTGAGAAACTCGAGTTTTTCCGCGGCTGGAAATACGACAGGGTCGCCCCTTTTGCCAGTAGGGTTGCCTAGAGGAGATCCAGACAGGACAGGGTTTTCTGAAGAACTGCAGGGGGGAAATGAAAGAAGAAAAGAAAAGAAGGGGTTCTGCCTCTGGAAACAGGTTAGTCATGTGCAAGAATCAAAATCTCCACTTGCACCTGCAGGATCTCCCGGGGGAGATCTAGAAATAATAGGGGGAGATTCAGATTGGTTGAGTGGAACTGAAAACTGAAAGCGGGAGATGGATAGAGGGAACCTCTAGAAGTCTTCTAGGGATGCAGAGGATCAAAAACACAAGGGAAAGGTGAAAACTCACCTACAAGACTTAGAAAATGCAAATCGACAAGTGTCACAAAAAGGTGCCGAGAAGCGTCGCAAGCGATGAGAAAGAAAATGACAAAGAGGAAACAACACAAGACAAGAAAGAAGACACGTCATCAAGAGTTTTGCTACTTAAAGGCCATTATTTCATGCTTACATGCACGTGACAAGGATTTGAATTATCATAGGGGTCTTCGTGGAGGCTGTGCGTGATTTTTGTGCTTACATATTTGCTCCCTCGGAGATGGTAGTCTACATGAAAGGTAGGTATCATTCCCGAACTAGGCCTTACCTGTTGTCAATTTTCTGCAATTGTACCTGCAATAACTAGTATTAGTCCGGTATTTGAGTATATCAAAACAAATAATGAAAACTTAAATGACGAACTTACCATGGATCGTTCGAGTTCAACTAGTTGTTTGCCTTTGTCGGTGAGATCTGTAGGAATGAATGCACACAAAACAATGCATAGAAGATGCATAAAAGAAATAGAACACATGTTAAGCTAGAGAGGAGGAGAATAGATTCTCCTTTTATTGCAGATTTTGAAGAACATATTTGATTTTTAGGGATTTTGATGTTTTACAATTTTTTTAACATTTTTTCGATTTTTCCAATTTTTATGGTTTTTGTGAAGATTTTGCGAAGGTTTGATTTGAAACTCCTTGAGGTCTTTGGGAGACCTACATTTAAGATATTTCTACCCTTGCCCCCTTGCATGGGGAGACTCATGTACTTGATTACACAATATTGTTCTTTTGACTGGTTGGAGGAGTGACTTATACTCAGACATTATTTTACACTTATTGTGACAAGACTTGATTGGATGAGATATGTACATAGCTTTAGTCGACATCTTGTACTTCACTTTCCCTTTTGTGCATATGGTTGGCTAGAGCTCTTATTTTTCTTACGAGAATGCATACCTAAGATGATCAAATATGGATGATGCAATTTGTTTTTGTCATTTTGAGCATATATATATATATATGAATGCAGGTGATGATATGCAGATGCAATAACACAAGAAATGCTGAAATGAAACTTTTGCTTCTATGGAATGCCACAAGTTATGACATTGACTTTATTGCTTTGAGACTTTTTTAAAATTTTTTTTTGGCATGAATGCAATGTTGAACAAACAATGTGACTGCTCTTAAATACGATTTTCAACTCAGGGGATTGTGAGTTGTCCTAATATAAGAGACCTATTGAAGGCTGTGAGATAGGATTTTTAAAACTCAAGTGGGGAGCGGGAGTGAAAATGGAGCGTTTCTAATTTTTGGCTTCGCTAAAGGCTAAACACTGATCCTTATCTAGATAAGACAATCTGACAAGCTTTCAACTTTAGACAAGTAACAAATTTTATTGGTGTTCACTAGACTTAGATTATAGATGGCAAGCAAGGTAGACCCGAGGTAAAGGATAAATAGGAAAGAACAAGGGCCCCTAGGTAGAAGATGATCCTAGAGACCACTAGACTCTTCGGCTTTGCTCAGCTAGTGCATGTGCATGCTTTGTACCTTTCTTTCTCTGTTAGAATGTCACTCTTGAGGCTTCGAGTTTAGACTAATCTCCACCCAATAGTATGGACATTCAACAATCTTCTCTTTCACTTTTTTGTTTTACTTTTTTTTTGTATTTTCCAGAATGCCTCACTTGATTTTCTCATTTTTTTGGATTTTGACTTTTCAAGAAATGAATGCTTTTGGAACTTTGATATGCAATAATTTGATCTCTCGCACTCTTATTTTGATCACTCATTTTTTATTCACTCAAATTTTAGATTGCTTCTGTAATATGCTGACCTGTTCTGCTATAATTATTTTTTGTCTTTTTAATGTGTTTTTGTATTTTTTTATTAATGTTGTCTTTCAGACTAGACAAAAGATGTAGAAGGGGTTTCAGTTTTGGAATTGCATGTGTATTTTTAAGAGAGAGATTGCCATAAAAATATGAAATAATTGATGAACAATCAACTAGAAATAAAAATGAACACATTGCAAACTTGGAAACACATAAACAAATGCATATTTTGCATTTTTTTCCATTTCTGAGTTCGCTGCTACAAATTTTAGAGTTGACAAGAGAGGAAGATCGATAATATCTGGAATCATACAACGAAATGAAGAATACCCATAAGTGCATATGTTATTCCAACCTCATGGCAGCCATTTTGCATCAATACCCATATGCTAGAACTAATTTCTGTGAGCACCCAAGTCAAACCCTAACTGGAACTAAAAATTGCAGCAACACCCAATAGCTCAAATCTGCAAAACTCAACTACCAAGATGGATTATTTGCAACACAACATCAAGATCCATCACTCCTCAAACATGCACACCAAAATACCAACATGCAAGCCAAAATCTCCAATACCCAGATGGATTATTTGCAACACAACATCAAAATCCATCACTCCTCAAACATGCTCACCAAAATACCAACATGCAACCAATATTCTGAAATCTGCAAAGATATGGCTCTGAATTTCTACAAATACTAAACAATTTAATGCAACTGTGAATACTGAGATGAATTCACCATGTGGGCTGATCTGGGTTTTTGTCCAAATAGCCAAAATGTCTAGGGTTTTCGTCCTAGGGTTTACTAAACCTGCAAGCCAAAGCTCTCAAGCTCTCAAGGAAAAGTTTCTTTCAAAATAACATATCAAGAATGAATCCTCATTGCACTTTTTCCTCCTTTTATATTTCTTTTCCCTTTCAAAAGTAATACTTTATTTTATTCCTCCTTTAATTTACTTTTCCCCTCAAAAGTGACCTTACTTTATAATTTGTCATTGACATCATTATAAAGTCACTTAATATCCTTATACCTCCATATGTTGGCACCCCATTTGGCATAATAATTAAATACTTTATGACATTAATATATTAAATGCACACTTGACCCCTTATATCCCCTCTAATCATAAAGATATTTAATTTAATTAATTATCAATTGAATGTTTCTGGTTTAAACTGTGTTGCCTATCATGGACTATCATGGACTGTGGAAACATCATGTTCACTATTAATTAATTATATCAAAGTCAATGCTAGATTAGACTTAATTAATTAAATTAAATCATTAAAATCCATTAAATGCCAAATATCAAACCAACAATTGTTCCTGCCAACTTCTCGGATATAACCGTGGTGCCTTCTGACCATCCAGATGACTTTCCATAAATAGTATGGACCCAAACGTCCAAGTGACTTACTAAAAATAGTGTGTATAAAATGAGTCTGAAAGACCTCTAGAAGGCCAACCATAAATAAATTGATGCACTGAGAAGGAGAGTACTGAAATATACACCCAAAAGGGTCAGTTGAATAACCCTGAATCACCCTCAAAGGCCCCCCTAATCACCACATTAGCCTATGAGGAATCAATGATAATAGGCTAATCCTCTAAACCCTGATGCTCACGAAAATGGGGACATTACAGCTTCTTTCAGAGTTTTGATCTTCCTGACGTTTTTGGCTAGGAAAGATAAGGGGCTAAGTGCCACCTAAAGTTTTTGTAATATGTTTGGACTTCTCTAATACTAGGGAAGAATTGGGAAGGTCTACTTGCAAGCTTCTTTTGAACACTGTAAGTTTGAATATTGGATTTGTTTAGACCTAATCATCTTGACTCATTAAGACTGGGATCAGTGTAAGGCTAAGAGTTAGGCTTTGATTAGAATTACTGGGAATGAAAAAGGGATAATGGTGATTGTGAAAAATGGGGAATCTCTAGGTCCTGGAAGGATGACATATATCTAGGCAACCTTAGATTCCTTACTGAAATGAAAATAGTACAAGAGCGAGTCATTCACTGTAATGCAAGATGAACAGAATGAAACATAAATGCAAGAAACAAATTCTTTTTGACATTTTGCTTTTAATTTTTTTTTGTATTTTTATGTTTTTGTGAGGCCCACCCTTGTACGACTAGATTAGTTGCCCTTTTGGCCATGATTGTTTAGCTTCACCCTAGCTAAGGGTTCGGTTTATGGAATTTTTGCCCTATCTTGAGTCAGTGTAGTGATGTGGTGTGAGGCCTATTTTTATCTCACCTTATATTTTTGCTTATGATACTTATCGTTTAAACTGTATGATGGATATGTAAACATTTGGGGACTATTGATCCCGTATTTTAGACTTTCATTACTACATCTCATGCTTGGTTAGCTAGATGGTTTATGCTATGTTGTTTTCTTCGATTTCATGTTAAGATTTCATTTGATGATATGATGTTTAGATGCTATGTTGCATTTGATGCTATTGGTATGTGTATTGATGGTGAAATTGATGATATATCTTACATTATGTGATCTTGACTATACTTGTGAACGATGAATGACTTAAGAAACATATATATATTAGCATGTGGTTATTATTGATGTTATATGTGATCATGCGATCATGTGTGTGTTACATGTAGTCCACTTCACTTCGACTGTACCATGTGCTATTAATGGGTTTATAGAAGTGTGCAGATAATTTTCCATGCCCATGGAAAATCGAAGGTTGGACAATAACCATATGTTATATCCCTGTTAAGCCGACCTAGTCCTAAATTGGGCTAAGGTCATTTGTGTTGAGAATGTTGATTTTGTTGCATTTGATTTATGGTGTTTTGCAAGGTTTACCCCCTTTTAATTTATCTCTTTATGTGTTGTAAAAATTGTAATGTTGGGTTTGCACAACTTTTAGTGCTAAATGTTTGGAGCCCTTTTCAAGTGAATTTATGTGTTTCCTAGTGTTAATAATGGTCAAATATTGACCCTAGGTCATACCCCTAGGGTCTAGGACCATTCCTAAGATGTCCAAACTTGTTTTGGACCATGTAAGGTCACCCAAACTTGGGCCTTGAGTCAAGTGACGAGTTTAGGAAGTGTGAGAGGTGGTTGGAAGGTCACCATCTCACCTAACCTAACCTCACCCACTTGGGTAAGGTTACCCTTGCTTCAAGTGCTTTGGAAGCTTCTTGAACCTTCTTACATGTGTGAAACCTTTTCCCTATGCTCTCACACATGTGTGAGAACATATGTGGGGAAAGGTATAGCATTGTAGAATGAGAGGGTGACATGTGTCACCTCCTCATTCATGAGAAGGTTCCCTTGTGTGAGTTCATCTCCCTATGCTCTCACACATGTGTGACAACATTTGTGGGAGAGTGTATCTTTGTGGAATGGGGAGATGACAAGTGTCACCTCCTCATTTTTGTGGGGTTGTGAGGAGGGTTATGTGGATGGAGGAGAGGGTGACAAGTGTCACCTTCACATCCATTAGGGTTTGAGAGCCTTGCCTATTTATCTCTTTGAGATAAGATGAGGGTTCTTTTCTTTTAAAAATTTTTATGCTTGTGTTGGGGAGGAGAGAAGGACTTGTGGATCTTGGAAGGAATTTGGGAGGACTTGTGGAAAGCTCTTCACCAACATCCTCCATCCTTGAAGCTTGAGAGGTATTCCTCAAGGCTTCAAGCCTTTAGTTTACTTGTTTTTGCTTATGCATTATGTATGTTCATGTTGGTTATGCTTATGTTCTTTTAGTTTTGTGTTTGTGGGTTTAAAGGGTTGTTTGGGTGAGCTCTCCATGTGAGAGAACTCATCTTTGTCTTGGGTAAGAGAGGTGTGAACCTCCTCAGTTTTCCCCTCATTGTTTTGGTATAGTTTTGTGGCCAAGGACCTTTTATTTAAGTTTTGAGAAGTATGATCTTATGGCATGAGTGCCTTGTTTTGAGAAATGAGAAGTTATGGCAAGAGGCCAAGTGATTATGAACATTATGAGTATATTGAGTTTTTGGGTACTATGAGTGTGGGTCTCCTTGAGTTGACAGTAGTCCACTCTCTCACCCCTTAAACTCATTTGCAAAATGAGTTAGTTTTGTGTTTTGCCTTGGAAGGGTGTTAATGTGTTTGAAATGAGTGTTTTGTTTTCCCTTGTGGTTTGAATCTTGGTTATTGGAAGGCCTCCAAGCTTGGGGGTGGCCTACTTGTAGGCCTATGGTTGAGAGGTGAGCTCCCATGGGCATTTTGAACCATTTGTGTGTTTTGTAGGTTCATTTGGTGGCTTGGAGGAGTTTGGCTTGTGAAGGAAATATGGTGTTATTGTTTTGTTTCATAGCTTTATATTATGAGATCATTGAGATGCCTCATCCCTATTTTGGATTGTATTAAGTTTTGTTCAAACTTGAGAGTTAAGCTCTCATGAGGTTTGGAGTCATTTTCCCTCTTTGTATATATTACAATATGTTAAATAAAGAAGCAATAGTTTTATTTTCCTTTCATTGTTGAAATAATATTACAACTCTCTCTCTCTCTCTCTCTCTCTCTCTCTCTCTCTCGTTATTCTATTTATTTTCAATGGAAAAATGTATTGGGGAAAGGAAATAGTGGTTATAATGTATAGAATGTGATATATATATATATATATATATATATATATATATATATATATATATATATAAGTATAAGTTTATTCTAAATTAGAGAAGGATGGATTTGCCCTTATGATTAATTAGAGTGTTTAGGGTAAAATTAGGATGGTTTTTGATTTGTTTGTGTGTATCCTCCTTTCACCCTAAAGCATTCAAGGACTTTAGGTTGAGTAAGACTCTACTATCAATCTGCTGTCTTCCAGGCTTTTCTATTTACACCTTGAATTGGCCAACTCTCTGCATCTAGATTTATGGGTACTCTTAGACTACTCCTCCCATGCCAGAGCTTCTTTCCACAAAGACGTTTGTGAGAAAAGACAGAAGAAGAAGGTTTTTGGTCTTATCAAACGTCATGATTCTTGTTTCAGTCACCCGTCAACCCACTCCAGACCCCTACCACTTAAACAATTTTCACTTCCTTCAACTGCTGGACTGCTCCCACCACCGCTGATGAGGCATTCCCCTCCAGTGCTATCTTCCTCGACAAACCTTACTCCTCCCCAGTGCAATAGTCATCCCATCTCTAACCCCTCCGCATCCAAGCCAGACTCACCCAGAACTGTTCCCACTAAACCTTCAACCCTTTCGGTGTACTGGTCTTCCACCCTTAACCTATCGGCATCAACACTTTATAACTATTCTCCACCACTCACGTGCACCAGTCCTCCTCTTCCTGCATCAGCAATCGCTCCTCCTGAGGTCTGGTCGCTTCGACCTCTTGACCCTCTCAACTCTCACTCATCTGCGGATGTAAGGCTGGAGCCCCTTCTCCTTTCATTTATCAACGTCGAATCTAACCAGCAAGGGATGCCATCTGATTCAGAAAACATCATCACGATGCCTTCCATCCATCTCCAAATCGCTGTCGACTCCGCGTCTTTCCAGCTAAGGGTGGTAACTGTTCCAAGAAACAACATCAGGGAAACCGTCTATCTGGATGTTCCTTCTCAGATGTCCATGGAGCTTAGTCCTCATCCCAGAAACCTCATTGTCGGCCCTCACCAGCAGCTCAGCCCGGTCAACGGCTCTCTTCGCATTTCTCCAGGTATGCGCGCCTTTCTTCCCGTTGCCTAACGATCTCTTTCCCACCATTTGTCTAACATTTATGATGATTTGATATCTTCTTGTCATCCGATCACACCCCAAACCACTCCCCACTCCGCGCCGCTCACCTCTAAACTTTCTTCTGACAAGTTTGTCTGCCATTTAATGAAAGAACATCTTCCACCAATTGCTACCTCCCTCATCCAACCGACATCCTCCTTTTTGCTCGATTTAGCTCCCTCTCATAATAATGGCAGCCCCATAGGTTTATCTCCCAACCCCTCCTCCACCACGTGCTCCCTCTCATGTGGTTCTACTCATCCCCCAACTTCTTCTAAACCCTCCTCTTCTCTTCCTTCGCTCCCTAAACCTCACCTCACTCGAAACTTCATCCACAACTGGGAAAATAAGTTAGTCGTCAACCTGTCCGATGTGCCCTTAGACTCTCTAACCTTCAATTTTTTAAAAAGAGGCTTGGGCTTTGCTATTTCACCTCAATCTATTCCTATCTCTGATTTTCTCATTGATATTGAGAATGCCATCCGTACTCTTCTCAAGACGTTGCTGAGGAAGTTAGACAAGATTGCGTCGTTGCTCTCCGGCTTGCCAAATCGCCCAAATGCAACGTCCCCAAAGCTGAGCTTCGTGCCTTCATGAACTTGACGAGCAACCATGACCTCATCATTGTCAAAGTAGACAAAGGCAACACCACAGTCATAATGAGCAAACTTGACTACACCTCCAAGATGAGTGAATTGCTTTCCGATAAAAGCATTTACCAAATCCTTTCCCGAAACCCCATTTCCAAAATCTTTAACAAAGTCAAAAGAGCCATTTCTCTTTCTTCCTTTGATGATGACACCAAAAAGAGGCTCCTTCCCACCAAAGAAGTTACCCCTCGTATTTATGGCGTTCCCAAAATTCACAAAGCTGGCATTCCCCTTCGACCCATTGTGGACACCATCGACTCCCCGACCTATAAGCTTGTGGCCCACCTTGCCAAACTCTTAGCCCCTCTCGTTGGCCAATCCAATTCCTCCATAAAAAATTCTTCCCACTTTGTTGATTTTATTAAAGACCAGAAACTTGAGGAGAATGACCTTTTAGTCAGCTTTGACATTGTTTCCCTCTTCACGAAGGTTCCCATCCTGGATTCCATTGAGCTAATTAGACGCAAGACTAATGACGAAATCGCCTCCTTGGTTGAGTTATGCCTCAAATCCACATTCTTTACATTCCAAGGAATAGTCTATGAGCAATTAGACGGAGTCGCCATGGGATCCCCCCTTTACCCTATTGTAGCCAATCTCTACATGGAATTTTTTGAAGAGATTGCCCTCAACTCGTTTCCCCTCAGACCAAGGTGGTGGAAAAGTTATGTCAATGACACCAACGTTTGTTGGCCCCATGGTCTTGAGAAACTTGAAGCCTTCCACTTGCACCTTAACTGCTTAGCCCAAAGCATCTCCTTCACCAAAGAGTTAGAGTCCAACAACCAACTCCCTTTTCTCAATATCTTACTCCTAAAGAAACCAGATGGTTCTTTAGGCCGTAAAGTTTTCAGAAAATCCACCCACACGGATTTGTACCTCCATGCCTCTTCTCATCATCATCCTTCCCAAAAAATTGGTGTCCTAAAAACTCTGGCCACCAGAGCTTTTCGCATTTGCTATAAGGATAACTTAGATCCTGAACTCACCCACCTCTCCAAAGTCTTCAAATTGAATGGTTTTAAAGGGAAACTCATCAACAGAGCTTTCAGACAAGCCAAATCTTGCTTATACTCCTCTCCTATTGAATCTCAGCCTCCAACCCCTCCTTCGACCAGTATTCCCTACATTGAAGGCATTTCCAACAAAATTTTCAAGATCCTTCTCAAAAAAGGCATCCACTGTGCCTTCAAACCCATCTCAACTCTTAGGAACTGCATCCCGTCTCCCAAAGGCCCTAGAGACCTTCTCCTCAACTCAGGAGTCTACAAGGTAGTTTGTTCCTATGGCACCCCCTACATTGGGGAGACAGGTCGCTCTTTTAGCACCAGGATCAAAGAGCATAGTGCTGACATCAAACACGAATGAACTCAAAAGTTAGCCCTTGCCGAGCACTCCTCCAAAACCAAACACCACATTTGCTTGGGAGATACCCAAATTTTAGTCAAGGAAGATAACTTCTTCAAGCGGAAATTGAAGGAGGCCATAGAAATCGGCAACCACCCCTCTAACCTTAATCGTGATGAGGGATGGAGCCTTAGTTTTTCCTGGCAACCTTTGCTCACCCACCTCAGAAATCACTCTCTTCCCCATCATAATTTCCTTCACTCTTAGTCGCTCTATCTTTCCCCTTCCTCCCTCTTATCCCTCCCCTCTCTTTCCTGGCCACATCTTGTTAGCTCCCCTCTCCCTTCTCCTTTCATATTCCCACTTTTTTTCCCCTCTTTCTCAGTTTTTTCCCCCCCCTCTGTCCCCTCCTTGTCCCCTTTTGTAGTATCTAGTCTTCGCCCCCTCCTTTTCTTCCCTCATCCGGTCCCCTTTTCCTCTCCCCCTGTAGGCTCCTCTTCCCCCATTCCCTTTGCTCCTTTCTTGCTCCTTGTCCTCCCTCCTCTTTACCCTCCTTGGCACATTCTCACGTCTTTTTCTTTCTCATTTTCTTGCTCCCTAGCTAAACCTCCCGTCTCCGTTACCCCCTTCTCCCTCCTTTTTAATTTCCTGGTTTTTTAACCTAATCCTTCGTTTCTTTTTGTCTCCTGGTGCTCCTTTTGTTGTCTTGGGGTTTGTTGTGAATATATATATATATATATATATATATATATATATATATATATATATATATATATATATATATATATATATAATTTGGTTGTTGAAGCATGTTTTCCCTTTTATTGTATGCTCTTCTCTTTTAGGCTTTCTCCTAGTTTGTTTTTCTCCTTCATTGGATAGTTTTATTCTTGCCTTTCTTTTTTGTTCGTTGTACCCCTTTGCCTTCATGGTTTACCCCTTTTCTCACTTTTAACTTGGAGCCCTCTCTTGTTCTTTGTAGGTAGCTTGTTCCAATTTAACCCTTACATTTTTAATGTTATCGGTTGTCTCCCTTTATATATATATAATTATTTAATTATTTTTCCATCCTTGGTTTGTTCTTTATGGCCGATTGAATTACAGTTATTCCTCTTCTATTTGCTCCCTTCTATTTTGTGGCCTTGCTCTTTTTATTTCTATTTTAATTTCCTTTACTTTTGTCTTCCTCTTATCCTAGCTAGTCTTTTCTTTGTATGTTTTGTCTTAGTGTGCTTAGATGTCCCCCACTCCTCTTTTGTCCCTCACTTCACTAGGTTTGAAAGGCAGCTGTCCTTCTCCCTTGTGTGGTCTTGGTTTCTGCCTCACATCTCTCTCACTCCTTTTAAGTGGTCTTAAGTCTGCAAACTGTCATTCATGTTCTGTCTTCTCTTGCTTGCTATCTTTCTCCTGATGATGGATCACTGTGTGTGACTCGAAATGTTGAGGAAAAAAATAATAATACACAGTCAAATCCAGAAGCATATCAAACTCAAGACTCTACTATCAGGCCCTTGGTCACTTAGAATGTTAGGAAAATTGGATTTGTGTGATTTGATTGCTTGATTATGCCCAATTATTCCTAAACCTTAATTATACAAACACGAAAGCAAACAGATGAATACTAGAAAATGTTGCTACAACAAGATGTAAAATAACAGACAAATGTGTACCAGTTTCTGAAGTTCAGGAAGTGGAACAGTCGGGGACTAATGAGCGGGTGCCCTAGTCCAGTTCCATGCTTTTTGTCGGGATTTGAGAGCTTTGTCTGCAACCTGTTCTTGCTATTTCAGAGATTCTTCCGTTGCGGGATCCGGAGGACTAATGAGTGGGCACCCAAGTCTAGGTCCTTGTTTCCAGTTCTGATATGCAATTCCAACAATCATCAACCCTTATCTGTAACTCCACTTTTCCTACTTCTTGAACATGTAACCTGCAATCATGGGAAAATGGGGAGGGGGTTGTGGTGTTTAGAGGTTTGCCTCAGTCAAGCCCCAGAAAGACATTCAAGTCTTCCGAACACCGTTGTCAGATAGAGAGGGCATGTCCTTGGAGGACAGAGGTAAAAACCAAATGATAAATGCTTGCAAACACAAATGATATCGCCTTGTAGTGAAGATCTCATGGAAGGAAGAAGCTCTTCATGCCATGAGGAGATGGATGCTCAAATATGCAAATACAAACACATAAACAACACAATATTTACTCTTGCCACACAATGAATGCTTTGAATCACCTTTAGAATGCCAATGCTCATCTAGCAATCCTCTAGTTTACAAATGAATGCCTAAACATGCTTATATATGCAACTACAAACATTCCCGCCAAGAATTTTGTAATTGAAACTTACCGTGTCGGCATAGGACCTAAATAACGGTCACAAACCGACACTTAAAATTTGGGCCTGACCTAAAATAGGGCAGGACTAGGGTGTGGGCACCCAAGTCCTCCCCCTTATTTTAGGCAGGGTCTATCTCAAGTGGTCCCCCTAGGTCCTATTTGCCAAGACATTTAGGGGTTTTCTCATCGGGATGCCAAAATATGATGCAAGATGTCCTAAATGCAAATCAAAGACCTGGGGGCTAAACCTTAAGAGGGAAAAGCCCCCAAGGGGACATTTTCCGATGTTACATAGAGAAATGTATTTAAATCTACTTATTCCCTATTGTTAGCTTGCTTTTAAAAAAAATATATATGGAGAACACACACACACACACACACACATATATTTGTTAGTAAATTTTAAGGTTCTATTTTTTTTAACTCACTATTTTTTTACAGTGAATTATATTATTTTACCAGTGGATTATTGTATATATATATATATACACATTATATATACTTATTTTAAATTATAGAAGAAATCAATAATAAGCAGATTGAAATAAAGATATATATATATATATATATATATGTATTTGCTAGTAAATTTTAAGTTGCTATTTTTTTAACTCACTATTTTTTACAGTGAATTATATTATTTTACCAGCGGATTATTATATATATATACATTATATATACTTATTTTAAATTATAGAAGAAATTAATAATAAGCATATTGAAATAAAGATTGTTTTATATTTTTTTAAAGGCATCAAATGTATTTGTTTTCGGCTTAGGGCTACGTTTTGTTTTTTTTGAAAGAAGATATTGGGGCGGACACAGGGGCCGAAACCCCTGCGCCGTCGCCTATTTTTTTTTAAGAGTTGTGGGGGGGTTTGGGGACCTCGTCCCCCCCACCACAAAGCCTTAAGGCTCTGTGGTGGGGGTGGCGGAGCCCCCTTCCCCTTCCCCTTCTGTTTCCTTACCCCTTCGAGGGTTTGTACTGTGCGCGACAGTGCTTATACTCTACTCTGCCTTAAATAAAATGTAGTTCGGCTCTGGTTCAGCCAATACCTTATTATATATGCATCCATATATATATATAATTATAACCAGAGAATTTCTTTATATACACTGTAATTTTTCTATCTATTTTATTTACTGTGTAAAATGTATTTTTTTTTCCCTGTGTTTTTTATTTTTTTTATATATATATAGTTGTGGGCAAAATAAGCCCTTTTCCTTCTCTGTGTGTTTAAAAAAAAAAAAAATTAAACCAGAGAACTTGGAAAACCTAGGACAACTTTAATCTTTTTAGGAAATTTGAAATAGCAAATAGTAAACCTCCTTTTTAACCTGGGCATTAACAAAGTTAGAGAAAATGGACATAAACATAGAAAACCAAGACAAATGTTAGAGGGAAATTTAATGCAGCCTATAGATAAACATTTTAGAGAACTTTAAACAAAAACAGTAGAAATTCTCCTATTGGGAAGATACCTTCCACTTGGGCTCCTTGAAACTTGCACACCAACTTGAAACAATGCAAGTTGTGAGAGAGCAAATGGGAATGTTGGAGATTATATAATGGTATACCTAGGGTTTGGTGCCCTAATCCTATTAGAGGTGATTTATTTAAACTTAATAAATCTTGCTTAGTGTGTGCAACCCCACTTAGTGAATGAAAGTATTTTTTTTGTCCTATGTGAGTGTGGGAGCATTTTAAATTCTTTATTTAAATGTCTTTATTTACTTTGGATGTTTTTATTCATTTAAGTATATGATGTAATTATCCTTTATGATTGAATGTAATGAAACAAATGTCCTTAGATTTAATTTAATTTTTGTCATGTTGGGAAGGGAGCTATTGGTATAGTTATTTTTATTTAATTTAAATTTAGTCTAAAACATTGGGGAGGGATTTAGATTTTATATGCATTTAATTATTTAATTTTAGAAAGGGGTAGAGGATAGATTCTATTTTAAATTATTTTTGCAACCTCCTATAGTTGATGAGATGGCGTTATGTTGTCGAAATCACTATAGGATTTAGTTCCATTTTGACCCGTTATGTTGCCGAAATTTATTTAGATTTAATTGAGATAATTGTGTAATATTAGTTCGATTAATTTATCCCTTTCTTCTTTAAATGTTAGGTTATTGTTTATGTTAGATTTTTTATTGTATTATTTTAAATGTTTAGATCCTTAGGTCTTTAGTGGACCCAAGGTTAGATTTCGATTAATTTATCCCTTTCTTCTTTAAATGTTAGGTTATTGTTTACGTTAGATTTTTTATTGTATTATTTTAAATGTTTAGATCCTTAGGTCTTTAGTGGACCCAAGGTTAGATTTCGATTTATATTGAAATCGACTCACTTCATTTTAGTAACTCTAGGATTGGAATCCGGAATGGAATCTAACCCTCTTAGTGTCACTCCTTGCAACATATACCCCCTTAGTGGCTTACATTTCGTAGGGATGGCGAAGTGTGTGTCGCATCATCCCATTGTGATTGACCTTCCTCGCCTTTGGGCGATGCACCTGACGTTAGTTGTAGAGACAACTACGTTGTGTGCGTGTGTCACTGAGCGCACATGTTGGGCGCGAGGGGGTTTGTAAAGTCAGGTGGAAATTTTTTTTGGTAATTCATGTCATGACCACATGGCAAATGTGGACATGACATGTGCTTATCATGTCATAACCACATGGCGAATGTGGGCATGACAGTTTTATGATTTTTTTGATTTTTATGAGATGCTAAAATCTTCTCCTTCCATAATGCACAAAAGGTAGTGTCATTTCTGACATCTTCCTTGGCTATGTGTGGACTTATCCAATTTGGTCTAAACTTCACTTGAAAGTCTTTGCAAGGACACTCGAAGAGTTGGTGTGAAAATGTCTTTGTATTCAGTGAGGAATTTTGGGTACTCGCATGTTTCATTGTTTGATGTTTTTCCCCCTAGCTTTATCATTTTCTGTTCTTGTTGAGTTCCTATGTTTGTTTTGAACTTTTGAGGGGCAATTGGAGCTAGTGTTGACTCTCCTAGTTTTTGTGTGGATTCTGGTTCTTCTTTAGTCATGGTTTCAACCATAGGGATGTTTATGTCTGGTTCAATTGGAATGGACACTGAGTTGAATGAAGCATAAGACTTTGTTGAGTTGGGATCGAAGGGGAATTCTCCTGTTGCCCCTTTCCTATACATTTTAAGGTCTTGTCTATGTTTGCAATTTGTTTTGATGTCTCTCCTTTTTCAAAAGTGTTGATTTTTGGGTCACTAGTGGTTTCCATGGTCTTTCCCTTATTTTTGACTTGTTCAACTCTATAATGGCTAAAAGGATTAGGATCTCCTTTGATGACATGGGTTTGTCCCATGTACGAGAATTGTATTTCTTGAAATAATGTGGAGGGAATGGCCCTCATCCTACAAATCCAAGGCCTTCCTAGGATCATATTGTAAGTGATTTCTTCATTGATGACATAATTCAGTTGGGAGGGTTTTAGGACCCAATGTGATTTGAAGATTGACCTTACCCATGGTTTGAGTGGTTGGGTTATCATGAATTCTAAGGATGGAAGTTTGTTTTGTGATTTGTGTTTCATCGTAGCCCATTCTTTGAAGAAGTGAAAAGGAGACTATGTTGATTGCAGACCCATCATCGATCATTACACGTTTAATGGAATAGTCTTGGACTTGGACTATCAGATGGAGGGGGAGATCACCCTGTTTAGCTATGTCATTGTTTGAGGGTAACTTTTCAAAATCAAATGTTGAAGAAGAACACTTTTCATTTGGCATGTTTTGAACTATATGGCCTAGATCTAAGGCTTTGAGGAGAGTGTTCTTGTGCGTAGGAGAACTCTTGATAAGCTTTAGCATGTGAGAAAAAATTGAATTGTTGGAGGTGTCATCTGGTTGTTCTAGTCCTTGTATGACACAAATTTCTTGATCTTTACCTAATTCCACAAGGTCTAGGGTGTTTTGATCAAAGGTGTTTTGATGGATTTTGGACTAAGTTCTTCAACTTGTGAGAATGTGTCCATGAATTCTTTTTGTTGACGTTTTGGGAGGTTTGATATGAAGCGATGGTACCCCCAACATGACTTAATCTCATGCCCCCTTCTCTTGTGAAATGAGCAATATTTATCATAATTGTGATCTTGAGGTTTATGATGATTGTTGTAAGACTTTTTGTTGATTCTTGGGGGATAGTTGTTGACATTTTGGTTCCCCAAATTTGTATTACTATTGTAGTTCTCTGATAGTGAAGTGTTTGTTGATCCATCTATGTCTTGATCATTTGTTGAGGTTTTGTCATTTGTATCATGGTTTATCAACCTTCCATTGGAATCGTACTCCTTTCTTCCGCTATCAATAGCAGCTTGGTCAATTCTAAGGGCACTTTCAAATGCTTCTTCGTATGATTTGTAAGGGAGTTTTTGGACTTGTTCTCGTATGTCATTGTTGAGTTCATGTAAGAAGAGATTACAAAGTTCTCTATGATCCATGTTTGATGCACTAGTTGAAGAATAGAGAACTTTGCTCCATCGTGTGATAAAATGTGCAACCGATTCGTTGGCTTCTTGTTTGATTGTTAAAAATTCTCATATTCTTGTCTTGACCAATTTGTTTATGTCAAAGGTAGCCACAAATTGATCAATGAGTTGCCTAAAAGAGTGGATCGATGCTTCTGGAAGTCGATAGTACCAATCTAGAGTGATACCCTCTAAAGTTTTTGGAAAAATCTTTGCTACCACCCCATCCCAAGGAAGGAGTTCTCGCACTACCATGATGTAAGCCTTTATATTAGAGTGGGATCACCCCCTCCTTTAAATTTTGGAAGCTCGGTGAGAGGCCATGGTAATATTATTTGATGAATGTTGTAGTCAAGAGGCTCCTTGAAGTACTCGAGGTATGTTCCTAAAAGGGAGTTATGTGTAGAGGGTCTTGTTCCTCCAAACATTAGCCCTTGAAGTGGAGCTTGTTGTGTTTGTTGAAAGGGTATGCTAGATTTTTGATATCTTGAAAAAGTTGGATGACTAGATGGCATCATGTTTATGTTTTGAAGATTGGGTGGGATCATTTGTGGTTGATCTTTCATCATAGAAATCCCACCTATTTGATTGAGACTTGTCATGTTGGATTGTGAGGGCAAGGGAGGCCTAAGTGTTTCATGGAATTTTGGATGAGGGGGATCTTGTGTTGCCCCCTGGTTTGATTCAATCTTACCAATGAAATGATTTCCATGTGCCCTAGGTTTTTCTTGAATTTCACTTTAACAACCATTTCTAGCTTCAAGGGTCCTGATTCGTTGGACCAATTTTTCTATAAGGCATTTGAGTGAGGCTTCTTCCATTATTTGAGTTTTACAACCTTGAGATGGATTGCTTTGTGTTGGGGTTTGACTGACCCTACTTGTTCCTTTTGATGATGCTTCACATGTCATGGAATTTTTATCTTGATGTATTACATGGGGAGGTTTTTGTGCCCCCCAAGCTTCTTGTAATGTTTTCTTTTGATAGCTCACCTCATTATCTATTTGGGTAGCTGTTTTCCTTTGGCTTGTTACGAGTTGGTCATGTTGATATATTTTGCATTCTTGGAAAGTTTTGATTTCCTCAAGTTGAACGACCATGTCTTCATATGTGGGGTTGTTAAAAACCAAGAAGTTATGGGGCGTCTGTTGGATGTACCCTGAATTTGAATCCATCCCAAATTGATTTAATGATGCAACAAAAATGTGAAGAGACTCTCTCAAAAGTTTTTTTTCTTCACGTCGGGTTCACCAAAATATGTGGTGAAGCTGATGTCGTATGTTGTAATGGTGATGAATGAATATTTGAAACGCAAAACTACTCATCCTAGAAGGATTTGTAATTCCACGTTGGGTTCACCAAAATATGTGGTGAAGATGATGACGTATGTGATAGTGATAATAGAAATGAGATCCACACAATGAGACACAAAAAACATAACCAAGAGGCTTTGCTGTTCATGTCGGGTTCACCAAAATATGTGTGCTCAATTGTGACTCCGGTTGCCTGGGGCTGTTGGGTCAGATTTTGGCACGCACATGGACCCTTCCCTCCTTGCCACAGGGCGATCCACCACATCACTCTTGCTCACGTGGAAGTAGCCAGTCGAGAGGAGGCGAGACACAGTGGGGGTATGGCTCGTTGGAGAGCTGGACTTCGCGAAGAGGGGTGGACAAGTTCTGTGGCCTTTGTTCTTGTGTGCTAAGTTGAATGTTTCGTTTGATTGTAGTTGTTGTTGAGATAACCCTATGACCTGAAGGGTCACTAGTTTCTCTTCTCCTGTTGGGGTTTCTTCTATTCCACCTTTGTGTGGGTAAGTGGTTTCTTACATTTATGTCCTCTTGGCTCTCAATGCGTTGAGTGAGTTCTTGTTGTATTTGGAGTTGTCTAGTTTCTTCTATCAACAAGAGGACAAATGGGTCTCCTTGTGGTAGAGTAAAGGCTTCTTATTGTTGTCGTGGATTGATCTCCTTGATCTCATCATGGATAGCCCTCACCCACTCTCCTCACTCCTAGGCACATTTGTGAGCCAAGATAGAGGTAGATGTGTGATGACCAACCTTAACTAGATCTAGGGTTTTAACCTAGGGTTTTGTTGACCTAGGGTTTGACTATGTGCTGACTTGTTTTTACCTTGTGATGTGATCAAGGGTTTGATTGAATTGTTTAACCGTGGTTACCTCGTGATGGAATTGAGGGTTTGCAATTTTGTCTATTCTAGGGTTTATATATGCATGCAAAGCTAAATGATATGCAAAATGTGTTTTTGTATTTTTTAGTATTTTGGAAATGAAAAGTGCTCTTTAATCTATAAAAGGGAAATATGAATGCAAGCTAATATGACTTTTCCTAATGCAATCTTTATCTATGTTTTTGGGTTTTCGATTATTTTGAAGTAATCTAATCTAAAAAGGGAAATTACTTCTTCAAATAATCTAGATCTAAGGATATGAAAACAATTATTCTAACATGCAAGATCTAACTATCAAGGAAAAAACAAAGTTTTACTGTTCCCAAGAGCAAATTTGGTTTTTTAATTACTATGAATCAAATAAAACAATGAAGGAACCCGAAATAAATGAAGATTTATGTGACTCCACTACCCTCAGAAATCTTTGATATTGGCAACCTCGAGTCCTTTTGAAGCAGCGGGAGATACTCTTGATGACAAAATGACACAAGAAGCAAAAAGAAGCTTGTTTGAAAGAGCTCAATGAGAGATTTGGTTGAGCAAAATGATATAGAATGAAGTAGCGTAATGATGTTTGGTTGAACAATGAATAAAGAAAAAGGCACCTTCGTCCTGTAAGAGCATTTGAATGCTAAGTTGGAGAGAAAAAACTGATAAGAGCTGTATGCACAATGAATTTGCCTCCGTGGAAGAGCTTTGAAGCTATGCAACAATGAAAGCTTTGAAACTTTGAAAAAACTAAAGAAAGAAATGGAGAAAGAGGCTCAAAGGCCTGTGAAGAAGCTTGAAAAATCTTGTGAAGATGAGAAGGGTATTCTCCAACTTGCTCAACTTGGAAAATAGTGAAGAGGTGAGGAGTATTTATAGGTTGGAAGAGGGGATGAGAGGTGGAATTGATTGAGAAGTTAACTCAATTGATTGATGAGTTAACAAGGATTGATTAGGGAGTGAACTAGGTTGATTACCCAGTAAACTTAGTTAATTTGGGAGTGATAATACAATAATAGCCTATCACTGAAGAAGAATTAGAGTTGGAAGAATGCATGAGATTGATTGAGGAGTTAATTTTAGATTAAATGGAGTTAATTATGCATGTGTGGGTGCATGAAATAGTCAACTCCATATTAGGCATCAAAAATCATGCGAACTGGAAGAAAAATAGGAAAAAACGGAGCTAAAACGAGTGAGAAACTCGAGTCTTTCTGCGGCTGGAAATACGACAGGGTTGTCCCTTGTGCCAGTAGGGTCACCTGGGGGAGATTTGGGTTGGACAGGGTTTTCTGAAGAACTATAGGGGGGAATGAAAGAAGAGAAGAAAAGAAGGGGTTTTGCCTCCAGAAATAGGTCAGTCATGTGCAAGAATCCAAATATCCACTTGCACCTATAGGATCTCCTGGGGGAGATCTGGAAATAATAGGGGAGATTCAGATTGGTTGAGCAGAATGTAATGTTTCATTTTCCAGCTTGATCTTTTACAGTTGACCGTTGGCCTATTCCGGAGACCCGTAGGTTACTCGGAGGTTGAAATTGGGGTTTCATGTTTTGGTGGTTACTTTTGTTCGTGGAACGTGGTTTGGTTGGCGGTTTCTTTCTGGGTTTTTAGAGAGCTTCGCAGGGATGTGTTTTTCTCGACATTCAGGAATTTACTATTTTTAGTAAGTTCAGGATTGGCACCGAAACGAGATTTTGAGAGTGGGGTTGGATTCATCTTGTCAAGACCTTTCCAACAAGCTATAGATCATTGGTTTCTGACATCATCTTGGCCTTCGTTTTAAAGTTCGTAAATTAAACTTTATTATTTAATATTGGACCTTGGTGCCTAAGCTCAACGACTTAATGTTGAGGTTGAAAAAGAATTGAAGAGGATTATATTATTCTCCCTCTCATGTTTTATCCCATATGCAAGAGGATTTTAGAGACTCCCAGTTGGAAAAGTATAAAAGGAGGAAGGGTGCTCTCATTTCGGCATCCGAAATCTTGATAATGTTATGTTGCCATAATGGTTCTAGGACTGCTTCGAGGAATGAATGCCTCCTAGCCTGGGCTCACTTCGTGCTTGAGAGATAGCACCTAGGGAGAGGCTTGCTGATAGTAGTGATTTTTTGTAGTGAGGTTTGCATTGTAGCTTGAGTTCTGTTTGTAGTTCAGTTATTTGCATTTTATGTCATTTTTAGAGTTGCTGATAACAGGGCTGAATCTGTAGTTTCATTCATAAATCTAAAAATAAAAATACATTTGTTCTGGGTATTTCATATTTCCCTTTGTCTATGCTGGGCGCCCCATTGTGCCAATTGGCAGATTTTATTATGAAGAATCTGATTTTTCTAGAAGGAAATCGCCTTTCTTGCCAGGCCGTCCTCTTTGGAGTGCATTGGAAAGTGTGCTAAATAAATACTTGGGTTTAAGAGTGGTCTCTGGTGTGTAGCTTGGTCACCATTGTCATAGGAGTGCATTGCATCAGATTTGAGGTCATTTGGTTGAGAAATGAGTGAGGTGTGAGCATTTTTGTAGGGTTTTATGTTGCTGGTTTGGTCTTTTCAAGTTGTTGATCTGTCATTTCAGTTTGCTAACTTCTATCATTTGAGTTGGGTTGGAAGTCTCTAATTATTGTAAGCTGAACAGTAGTACTGTCAGCACTTCATACTTCTTCTCATATTTGCTTTATAATACCTTGCATCTCCGTCATATGGTAGCTCCAATTCCACTTCAGGTTGGAAAGCACATTCTTGACGTTGAGTTATTTCAGCATAATAGTGGTAGGAATCCTCTGACCACATGCTCGTCGACATCCAGCGCATTCTTGGTTAGAGTTCTTTATATCAGCATTGCATCAAGACCCTCTGACCATATGCTCGTCATCATCAGGCGCATTCTTGGTTAGAGTTCCTTTATCAGCATTGCATAGAGACCCTCTGACCATATGCTCGTCACCATCAGGCGCATTCTTGGTTAGAGTTCCTTTTCAGCATTGCATAGAGATCCTCTGACCATATGATCACGCCATCCTGGTATACATTCTTGGTTAGAGTTGAATTCCGCATCATTTTGGTTTAAGTGCTAACTTCAACGATTGTGTATTGCTTTGCTTATTGTAATTAGAAAAGTGAAAAAAATTGGCTTGGTATACTTCAGTGGTATCAGAGCCACGCATCCTGCCATCCTGTGAAAACAAACCTTCTATGAGTGACAAAGAATAGATGTACTTAGCAAGAGAATACAAGAAGGCTACTAGTCAGTTTCATTGGCATCAGGCCCCAGAAGGTCATACAACTTCAGAGGTATTAAGAGCCAATTGTGAGTCTTCTCCTGAAGGAGAAATGGGGGATAATGAGAGGACGTCGGGAGGTAACATAGATGATAGTGGGAAAGGAAGAGAAAGATCATTAAGTCCAGCAAAGAGGTTCGAGAGGAAGATGGATACCTTAATGGATATGATATCTCTCATAATGGGGAGAATGGGTCAGAACCAACCTCCACTAAATAATTCAAGACATAGTGGAGAACACAGTGCCACCAACCAGCATAATGGACATGCTGCTCAGCCTGCTTCAAATAGCACATACATTTCTTCCAGGCCATTCAAACCCACTTTCTTGGCACCAGTAAAACCTCATCTTGATCTAGAAGAAAATGTGTCTTTTGTTGAACAGTTGAACTCGGCCGCACTGAGTATGATTCTCTACCTGATGAAATTAAGGCAGATATGTCTTATAATGATTTTATGGATCATAAAAGGAAGGATAGAGGACAAGGAAGACATTATGAACAAAGGAGGACAATAGTTCATGGGGATTTGCATCAAGCTATCAATAAGGTTATGCTTCCACATTTTGATGGGAGTGACAATAGTTCAGCCAGAGCCTGGATACAGAAGTTAGACAACTATCTAGCTCTCAGACCCATGGAGGAGGAGGGGGCGATTAAGTTCTCTACGCTACACCTGGATGGGGTGGCGCACGAGTGGTGGTACCATGGTCTAGTCACCTTGGGTCATCGGTCTATCACTACCTATGATGAGTTTACCAATAAGCTCATAGAGAGATTTGAGAAAAAAGATCTAGAAGTGCATTTTAGAGAATTGGCACAACTTAAGCAATATGGTACAGTTGATGCCTACATAGCTGAGTTTCAAAGGCTTTCAGTCATGGTCACAGGAGTCACTGAGAGGCGCTTGGTGATCCTATTCAGTGAAGGATTGACGGAGCCACTCAAGGGTTGGATTAAAGCTTTTGATCCACCCTCTCTACAAGAGGCAATGAAGAAGGCAAGAAACATGGAGTGCGCTGCTCCTAAAGCAAAGTTTCAACCCAAGCCATCATTTCACAAAAGAGATAAAGGAAAAAGACCTCAGCATAAGGAGTTCAAACAACATCAACCTCATGTCACAAGGTTGGATTCTGAGACACTTAATGAACTCAGAAGAAAAGGGTTATGTTTCCAGTGTAGAGAAAAATGGTCCCAAGATCATGTTTGCCCAAAAGGAGGCAAATTTCATCAAATTGAATACTATTCAGCTGAAGAAAGTAATTCTGATTTGTCAGACCAGCAGTCTGATTCTGAAGACAGTGAAGTGGAAAAAGTCCCAGAGGAATCTGAAGATGAAAAGGGAAGTGGAGGCACTTTGGCTCAACTTTCGAGCTTTCAAAGGAATGAATCCTTCAAAGTTCGAGGGATGATTAAGGGGCAACGCATAGTTGCTTTGATTGACACTGGAGCAACGCATAACTTCATTGACGAAGTTGTGGTGGCAAAGAAGGGGCTGCAAACAGAAGAGTTTGAAGGCTTCAAGGTTATGGTTGTTGATGGTTTTCACATCACCTGCACCAAGAAGATCTCAAACATGACCTTGCAAGTGGGAAACTATGAGGTCAAGGATGACTTCTATGTAGTCAAAATTGGAGATACAGATGCCGTCCTAGGCATTCAATGGCTGCGTTCACTCGGGGAGATCACTCTAAATCTACAAACCATGGAGCTCAAGTTTCAATCTGAAGGGAAGAATGTAGTGATAAGAGGAATGTCCAATGGTGGTCCTCGGATTGTGTCATTCAAGAGGATGGCGAGGCTAATTCGTCATGATCAAGTTGAGTGGGCTGCAAAGTGTATGATTCTTCCTGCTAGTCCGGTTGAAACAAAGAGAGACTACCCTCCTGATATTCAGTCTTTACTCACAAAGAAGAGCAAGGTGTTTACTGATTTACCTCCTGGACCACCTCCTGATCGAGGTTCGGAGCATGTCATAGAGCTCAAGGAAGGAGCTAAACCAGTTATTACAACTCCTTATCGGTATCCTAAGAAGCAAAAGGACGAGATTGAGAAAAACATTCAGGAACTCTTGGAGATGGGCTTCATTTGTCCAAGCAAGAGCCCCTTTGCTTCGGCAGTTGTCCTGGTGAAGAAGAAGGATGGTACCATCCGCATGTGTGTGGACTATCGTGCTTTGAATCAAAGCACCATCAAAAATCGATATCCCATCCTGAGGATAGATGAGCTCATTGATGAGCTACATGGAGCCAAGTTCTTTTCAAAGATCGATTTGAGATCGGGTTATTACTAGATTCGGATGAGAGGATCCGATGTTGAGAAGACAGCATTTAGATGTCACTATGGCCACTTCGAGTTTTTAGTCATGCCATTTGGGTTGACTAATGCTCTTGCTACCTTCCAGTCATGTATGAACAAAATCTTTCAGAAGCAGTTGAGGAAGTTTGTATTGATATTTTTTGATGACATCCTGATCTACAGCAAGACATGGGAAGAACATCTCAAGCACTTGGAGGAAGTGCTTAGCATCCTAGAATCAGAGAGTTTGTTTGCCAAAGAATCCAAATGTGAATTTGGAATGAAGGAGTTCTTTACCTTGGCCATATAATCAATGTTGAAGAAGTGAAGGTTGATCCTGAAAAGATCAAGGCAATTGTTGATTGGCCACCTCCTAAGAATTTGACTCATTTGAAAGGATTTTTGGGTCTTTGTGGATTCTACAGAAGATTTGTGAAGGGCTACTCTCAGAATGCTGCTCCTCTTACTGACCTCACGAAAAAGGGTGCCTTTTGTTGGTCAGAAAAGGCTCAAACTACTTTTGATAAATTTAAGGGGATCATGAGCTCTTGTCCGGTGTTAGCTATCCCAGACTTCTCCAAGCCGTTCAAGCTACAGTGTGATGCATCCGGTGAAGGAGTTGGGGCTGTTTTGATGCAAGACAAACATCCCATTGTGTTTGAAAGCAGAAAATTAAGAGGTGTTGAAAGGACCTACTCCATCTACGACAAGGAGATGCTTGCCATTATGCATGCATTAGCTAAGTTCAGACAATACTTGGTGGGAAGCAAGTTTGTGGTCAAGACTGATCACAATAGCCTCAAGCACTTCATGCATCAAAGAGATTTAAACGAGAGGCAACAAAAGTGGGTGAGTAAGCTTCAAGCTTACGATTTTGACATTGAATATGTCAAAGGAAAAAATAATATTGTGGCTGATGCTCTATCTAAGAGACCTCATTTAAGCTCATTGTGTGAGCTTACAGCTAATTGGAGGGACATGTTGCTTGCTGATTATGCCAAAAATTAATTTGCAACCAGCATCATTAAGGGTACTTTTCTTGACGAAAGGTACAAAGTGGTCGAAGGGCTGATACACTACAAGGGTAGAATCTTTGTGGTGGCTGATTCTAAGCTCAAAAAGAAGATTCTGTTGACCTTTCATGACATTCCACTTGCTGGTCATCAAGGGTTCTTCAAGACATTTAGGCAGATCAGGGAAAGATTTTCTTGGAAAGGGCTGAAAGGGGAGGTTCAACGATACATTCAGGAGTGTCCCACTTGTCAGATGAACAAAAATGAGCATACTTTACTAGCTGGTCTTCTGCAACCTCTTCCCATTCCCAATAAAAAATGGGAAAGCATATCAATGGACTTCATCACAGGGTTGCCCAAGGTTCAAGGAAAAGACTGTATCTATGTTGTTGTGGATAGATTAACAAAATTTGCTCACTTCTTCGCCATTGCCAGCTCTTTTTTAGCAACCCAAGTTGCAGATCTATTTTTTCATGAGGTGTTTAGATTACATGGGTTGCCAAAAAATATTGTGAGTGATAGGGACAACAAGTTCCTAAGCACTTTTTGGCAAGAGGTTTTCTGAATGAGTGGTACAGTGCTTACTCCAAGCACTAGTTATCACCCTAAAACCGATGGATAGACAGAGATAGTGAACAAGTGGTTGGAAGGTTACCTGAGAAACTATGTTTCGAAGAAGCAAAGAGCTTGGGTGAAGTGGCTTCACATGGGCGAGTATTGTTATAATTCTACTTTTCACATGTCAATAAGGATGTCACCTTTCATGGCTCTTTACGGTTATGAGGCTTCTAGCTTTGCTGATTTGGTGTTTGGTGATAGCAAAGCCCCTCAGGCCAAAGATTTGTTGCAGCAGAGTCAAGATATTTTAAACTCATTGAAGAACAATCTTCAGATTGCTCAGAATCAGCGGAAGATGTACGCTGATCAGCGGTGTGTTGAGCGCTCTTTTGAAGTTGGAGATATGGTTTATCTTCAACTACAGCCTTACAAACAGTCCACTCTCAAGAAAAGTGGAGCTGAGAAGCTCAAACCACGTTTCTATGGGCCGTTCAAGGTCACTAGGAGGGTGGGGGCAGTAGCTTATGAGTTGGAGCTACCTTCGGATAGCAGAGTGCACAATGTATTCCGTGTGTCTCACCTCAAGAAGGCACTTGGACACAATGTTGTTACTTCATCACAGTTGCCACCTTTGGATGAAGAAGGACAGTTAGTTTTGATTCCAGAAGAGATTCTTGATTCCAGGGAGCGTTCTTTGAGGAAAAGAACTATCAGGGAGTATTTGGTGAAGTGGAAGAACTTGCCTATAGAGGATGCGACTTGGGAGAATGATGAGATTCTACAGCATCCAGGCTTGCAATTGCTTGAGGACAAGCAATCTTGGGAAGGGTGGACTGTAATGTTCTATTTTCCAGCTTGATCTTTTATAGTTGACCATTGGCCTATTCCGGAGACCTGTAGGTTACTTGGAGGTTGAAATTGGGGTTTCATGTTTTGGTGGTTACTTTTGTTCATGGAACGTGGTTTGGTTGGTGGTTTCTTTCTGGGTTTTTAGAGAGCTTCGCAGGGATGTGTTTTTCTCGACATTCAGGAATTTACTATTTTTAGTAAGTTCAGGATTGGCACCGGAATAGGATTTTCAGAGTGGGGTTAGATTCATCTTGTCAAGACCTTTCCAACGAGCTATAGATCATTGGTTTCTGACATCATAGAGGCCTCCATTTTAAAGTCCGTAAATTAAACTTTATTATTCAATATTGGACCTTGGTGCCTAAGCTCAATGACTTAATGTTGAGGTTGAAAAAGAATTGAAGAGGATTATATTATTTTCTCTCTCATGTTTTATCCCATAAGCAAGAGGATTTTAGAGACTCCCAGTTGGAAAAGTATAAAAGGAGGAAGGGTGCTCTCATTTCGGAGTCCGAAATCTTGATAATGTTATGCTGCCGTAATGGTTCTGGGACTGCTTCGAGGAATGAATGCCTCCTAGCCTGGGCTCACTTCGTGCTTGAGAGATAGCACCTAGGGAAAGGTTTGCTGATAGTAGTGATTTTTTGTAGTGAGGTTTGCATTGTAGCTTGAGTTCTGTTTGTAGTTCAGTTATTTGCATTTTATGTCATTTTTGGAGTTGCTGATAATAGGGCTGAATCTATAGTTTCATTCATAAATCTAAAAATAAAAATACATTTGTTCTGGGTATTTCATATTTCCCTTTGTCTATGCTGGGCGCCCCATTGTGCCAATTTGCAGATTTTATTATGAAGAATCTAATTTTTCTAGAAGGAAATCGCCTTTCTTGCCAGGCCGCCCTCTTTAGAGTGCATTGGAAAGTGTGCTAAATAAATACTTGGGTTTAAGAGTGGTCTCTAGTGTGTAGCTTGGTCGCCATTGTCATAGGAGTGCATTGCATCAGATTTGAGGTCATTTGGTTGAGAAATGAGTGAGGTGTGAGCATTTTTGTAGGGTTTTATGTTGCTGGTTTGGTCTTTTCAAGTTGTTGATCCATCATTTCAGTTTGCTAACTTCTATCATTTGAGTTGGGTTGGAAGTCTCTAATTATTGTAAGCTGAATAGTAGTACTGTCAGCACTTCATACTTCTTCTCATATTTGCTTTATAATACCTTGCATCTCCGTCATATGGTGGCTCCAATTCCACTTCGGGTTGGAAAGCACATTCTTGACGTCGAGTTATTTCAGCATAATAGTGGTAGGGATCCTCTGACCACATGCTCGTCGACATCCGGCGCATTCTTGGTTAGAGTTCTTTGTATCAACATTACATCAAGACCCTCTGACCATATGCTCGTCATCATCAGGCGCATTCTTGGTTAGAGTTCCTTTATCAGCATTGCATAGAGACCCTCTGACCATATGCTCGTCACCATCAGGCGCATTCTTGGTTAGAGTTCCTTTTCAGCATTGCATAGAGATCCTCTGACCATATGATCACGCCATCCTGGTGTACATTCTTGGTTAGAGTTGAATTCCGCATCGTTTTGGTTTAAGTGCTAACTTCAATGATTGTGTATTGCTCTGCTTATTGTAATTGGAAAAGTGAAAAAAATTGGCTTGGTATACTTCACGGAATTGAAAACTGAAAGAGGGAGATGGATAGAGGGAACCTTTAGAAGGCTTCTAGGGGATGCAGAGGATGAAAAACACAAGGGAAAGGTGAAAACTCACCTACAAGTCGCTCACAAGGCTTAGGAGCAAGGTTGAAAACTCAGAAAATGCAAATCAACAAGTGTCAAAAAAAGGTGCCGAGAAGCGTTGCAAGCGACGAGAAAGTAAATGACAACGAGGAAACAACACAAGACAGGAAAGAAGACACATCATCAAGAGGTTGGCTGCTTAAAGGACATTATTTCATGCTTACATGTACGTGATGTTAGTAATAATTTATGTTTGGGGTATCATGCAGGCACCTTCCCTAAAAAATCCAAAAAAGGTTCTAAGTCTCTGGGCCTCCTCAGCATGTTTCAATGTTAGCATCATTTTTTCTTCGGTGAGGAGGTCATCATCATCATATTTCCAGTCATCACCCTATTGTTTCTCGCGGGGGTCATCATCATATTTTCTGCCGACCTGATCTTCTGCCCGCGGGGTGATATTTTAACATCGGGTGATCTTACTTAAGATCATCCTGATGATGTTGCTGGAAGGTTCTAAGTATGACCCGATATTCATCGGGGTCATCATATTTGAACATCGGGTGATCTTAGTTAAGATCATCTTGATGTTATTTTATCACTTCATGTTCGTTGTTTTATCACCTTGATGATGCTGACGTCATTCTTATGTCAGGGTGATATCTGCTTTTCTGCCTGTCTGCATCATGATATTTTCGAAGGGAGATATCCACCTGTCAGCTTCATGCATTGTCTAGTGGGGGGTGATCATTTCAAATATCCGTCATATTCATATATCACCCCGATCTTATAATGGAGCTACAGTGCAACATGATTTTTGTGCATGAGAGTGATATTTCAAATATCCGCTGATCTTCCGAATATCATCCTGATGTCGACATGATGGTGACGTCATCAAGGTCCGGGGGTCATATTTTAACATCAGTCATTTTATGGAGATCCCCCGATGTTGCGAATATGACGATGACGTCATCCGGATATGAGGAGGTGCGTGATAGGCAGATATGTTGATGACGTTAGCAGGATATGATGGTGACATCATCAGGATGTTCATCGGCCAGACATTTGGTATCGGTTAAGCAGGAGGATCTTCCTCTGATGCATCAGGTTGTGCTGATGAAAGTGAATATTAGGTTGATGTTTCACATGAAGGTAAGGTTATCATGCAGATGATGGTGCTAACGTCAGGTGATATTGAGTATCCAGATATCATGCTGGAGGATGATGATGATGAAAGGCTTATACTAGGTGCCGTCGGGAGCAAAATCACCGACACCATATATGTGGATGGCCTAGTATATAAAGTGTTAAGAGGGTTGCCGCGGGGTGCATGTGGGATAATTAGTTCCCACATAAATTTGAAATATCAGGATGATACATTTTGGCGGGAAAGGTTTGAGATGCACAGTATGATGTTTTTCCCAAGGCCGCGGGTTGGTACGCCATTAATGGCGGTTGTTGCAGAGGTATGGGCGATGGCGTGGACGGATCTAGTACCTGACTGAAGATGTGAATCCCCAGGCGGCGGCACAAGGCTCGGAGTTTCTTCTTGTCTCCTCCCTTACCTGCTGCATTCAATGTGATGAGCACCATTTTCTCAATGTACTGTATCTGGTGAATTTGGACTTGCCATGTAATTAAGGTTGAGCACCTCCTTGCTGTATAAGTAGGGCTGTGTTGCTCATTTGTAGGTTGTTGAAAGCCTGGGGCATTTTTGTGTAAATAACAAAAGACAGGGCATGTTCTTGGTTGTTCTATCCCATTTTGGAGTTTATGAGTTGCAACATGAATGTATTTTGCACATATGTTCAGTTTCATGTTGATTTTATATGAGAAATGCTTCATTGCATGTGTTTATCTGCTTGTCTCCATTAGCTGCATGTTATTCTCCTTCTTCTAAATCTGGTTGCTAAGGGTTTCTCAGGTTCTGGGGTATGGTTTTCTGTATCACATGTTTGATCTCTTACTTCCATTCAAGGAGTGGATTAAATTGTTTTAGGTTGAGCATGGGGAAGGTTGCATGTCAGCAGGGATATCTGTAAGTAGAGGCAGTTAGGTACCCATTTTTGGGTGATGTTTGTAAGGCAAGCATCAGTCCAACCCCCTGAAACTTAAGTGAAAGTTGCAAACCATCTGTTGTATACGTCTAGTTGACTCCTTGCCCAATGGATAGGCACCAGTCTGCTCCTGGGTCAATAGTTATGAGCCAAAACCCCTTGTCTTGCATCCTAGACATTATGTCCACCCATTTCATTACCTCCATCTGTTAGTTGTAGGAGTAGGATTAGGAACCCCCTGCATACTCTCATACCCAACTAGACACATATGTCCAAGAATGTTGCCAACCTTGTGATTTGTCATGCAGATCTTGGTCCATACATGAGATTATTCTGCCTATTGTTGTCAAGTTAGATCTTTCTATCATTGAGCTAGTCAAGGATACATCTTGAGTTATAGGGATACCCCCCTTGGTGCGGTAGAACCAGAAGTGAAGGGGAGGCAACTCACGCAACCTCCTGTATTAGTTGGCTGAATCTGCTTGTGCATTAGAACTGGCAAACCCTGATGCTGATTCAGAAGAAAAACCAACATGTGACAAGGATTTGAATCATCATAACGGTCCTCATGGAGGCTATGCGTGATTTTTGTGCTTACAGTTTCACATTCAACTTCCTCCAACAAGGGCCCACTCAGATTATATGGACTAGGTTCCTTTTTTTAAGACAATAGTCAATGCATTGCCCAATAGATCTTAATATGGGTTCCTCGTCACTTGGAATGATATGTTGATATTATACCAAAAATATAAAGGCCTCATCTTTTGTTCATGTTACTTAATCTAGTTTTGAGTAGTACATTTAAGTGAAGTTAGCACACTAGGAGTATTGTGAGAAACATATAAGATTTTTGATACCTCTTTTCATTTGAAATCACTAAAAATTGCTAATACTATGATGAAATTATGATGCCATTCTCTTAGCAAAAACATAAATCAACTTTAATTTTTTAGAACAATGACAAAAAAACCAAAAATAAACTTACTTTGTAACCTTAGATTAATCTAAAATGAAAAAAAATTCTAACAACCTAAAGCTAAGAAAACAAGCATAGACCTCTCAAATCCTATTGAAAAATTATTCAAATGTGTTGTTAATCACTTCAAGGAAATTGAATAGTGATCAAATGTGTACCTATTATAGAGAAGTGCATGGAAAATGAGGAGAAAAAATGATTGAATATTATCAAATGTGAGTGTTCTTAGACTCTTATTTGATTGCAATAGCAAGCTCAATTTACTGAGCTGCTTTACCATGGAAACATGGTCTATAATGGTCAACTTGACCAATCAAATTATTGTTATTAGATATATATATATTTTTGATACATAAGATATGGGTTAAGGGTCCACTCCCATATAACATAGAGGGCATTAAAAATAAGAATGCTTCAGACCCGAAATCAGGGAGCAGAAGAGATGAGAGGAAACAAAGGAAATGACATCAAAGAGACTTAAAAAACCAACAAAGATATACGAATAGAGCCACAAGATATCGACCTTTCTTTTGTTTTCTTTTGCTTCTTGTGAGAATTTCTTCCATCATCCACTGAGTACCTTCATCAATCGCATCTTGGGCATCCAATCTTAGCTTCTCAGCTTCAGTTTACCTTCCCCTACGCTTGCCATCCTTAACGAAATTTAAATCCCTTCCAGCAGTGAGGGAAATGGAGCGATGCTTTGAGCCATCCACAGCAACCGCCTAAACCAAAGTACCTTGGTCATTTGAGAGAACCAACCCTTGCTCCTTATTCCTTGAGACCCCTAAATTCAAATGCTTATCCCTATCCACTTGCTGGTGCTGTGCATCCTTTTCTCCACTGGTTGGAGGGGAAAAGTTTTCAGACTGCTTATCAGCCCCAACTTCAGGGGACGACAAAGAGCAATGATCCAGGAACATACCATGATTTCTCCAAACAAAATCAACATCATGATTACCCTCCTTGCATACCCATTTCTTAAGATTGATGGCTAGTTGGCCATTGTTGGTTTTGGAATGGCAACCAACAATCTTATGGCCGAGTTGATTGCACCTGAAGCATCTCTCAGGAAGCCCTTCATAATTAATATATTGTATCCAAGAGCCAAGAGACGAGTTGATGTGAATCATATGAGACAAAGGCCTAGAAATATCAATAAGCATACAAACTCTGGTGTACCTTCTGGGATCAGCCCCTTCCTCAATCTTAATGAAGGTTCCAACCTGGTTGACAAAGGATTCAATTTGAATTAGGTTTCGCAAAACCAGAGGCAGATTGTAAAGACATCCAAATTGGAATGGTAGAAATTTGGAACTTTGCAGGGTCAAAGAAAGGGGACCATGGGGACATAAATAAGCCCGATCTGCCAAAAAATCATGGTCTATTGTCTTGGACAAACCTGCAATCCTCAGTATTTTGAAAGAGAACCAAAAAGAAACCATAATCCAACAATTCCATAGAAGGGGGAGTCAGATTGTCCCACAAACTCTTGCACCAAGCCATGAAATCATTAACCGATGGTTGTTGTCCCACCGATCTGAAGATCAAAGACCATGATCTAATGTCTAAGGAGACTTTCCTTATACTCTCATTAGAGATATGATAATCGACGGGTTCAAAGGCCAAATCCACCCTGCAGTCGCCTAGAAGCCAAGAGGTACACGGATCATAAGGGGTAACCACCGGAGGGGGAAGGGGATCCAGAGCAGTAGAAATGCTCTTATTGGGCGTTGTTGCAGAACGGAGACAAACCCTAGGTCTACCGTGGGATCGAGGGAGAGGATCCGCTCCTTGCAAAAGTCATTACAGACATGGTAAGGATTCATAGAATTTTTGCATAGCCTATAGTTGCCCATCGTGTGAGCCTTTGCACCAGAGGAGGGAGACACAATGTTGAAAGGGTTCGGGTAAGGAGATCCTTCGCTCCTAACAGTGCCCTGCTCCCATTGATGCTTAACTTCCTCCACCCTCTGCCGAAGAGCAGCCACAAGCTGCTTAATGCCATTGCTGCCCAACGTCTTCGACGAAAGCACACCATCTTTCACCACCTTGCGAACAACATCCAAGGTCACCCTCCTAAGTCTCTTCGCACGCCTCTGCTCCTGGCTACGCTCTCGCCTTCTTCATCTGCTCCTGACCTTTTTTATTAAATATTAAATGATTTAACAATTAAATATATATTTTTAATTTTAGATAGATGAGATATAAAATTCCTATTATCTTTCTTGCAGCTCACCATGAAATTTCTGAGCTTGTTTCTTATCAGGAACATATAATGGCTGGCATGGTTTATGGGACGGAGGCCGCTTAGCTCACCTTGTGTGCCACTAATGTTGCTAGTGCTAACAAACACTGACTAAGCATGCAAAATATATATTACATTTTTCTATATTCAAACTAAAGCATGCCGAGTGCAAGCTCATTAGAAAACTGTCTATTCACACATAAATGCCATGAACTATGTATTTTTTCCAATGGTAATATTCATGAAATTGCATGTCAAAGGTAGGAAAGAACCTTGTGCTTCCCACTCATATACTCTATGATATTTCTCCTTGCAAGTTTGACTTGTTTCTCTTCACTCTACTTAAATATCATTCAGTTCAATGGTTAAATAGTAAATAACAATTTTACATCTCATCCACATTAAAAAGTGGTAAATATTTGACCTATTTTTATTAATCAAAATTAACCTTTGATTATTAAACTCCATGATATTTAAGAATAACCCTTTTTTGAATATCTACAACCTCAATGTGACTGTTTTCTCTTCTTTTATAACACTTCTCGTTTTCCTTCCTCAACTGACTTCCACTTGGTGTTCCTTCAATTTTGGGCCACATCTATTCTTCGCTCTGCTCTCCATTCCTTCACATTCCAATTGCTAGATTCGCATCGAGTTTGTAAGGGCATTTGAGTAGTTTTTAAGTGCATTTGAGTCTTCCATTACAACATGGTACAACACATCAGTTCTCATCTGCTTTGAATGCCCTTTTATTCCCACTAGTCAAACTGTGGGTAATGGTAGTTTAACAATTTAATAATATTAGCCATAATTATATTATTGATTATTTAATTAAATGCATTCTTTTTATTGGAACTAGGTTAAATGTTATATCAATAAATTATACTTACAACAATATTATATTAAGGTAGCAACTATGTATTAGAGGTGACCTTTCGAGTTTTTTGATTAAAGTTGATTTACAAAATAAAATCAATGTGATGACTCTTGATATCAATATACACAACATTAGATTTAACTTGATAATAGAGTGTTCTTGATATAATCACATTGGAGATCTTGTATCATCTTGTTTAATTGAGTTGGTAACTTGTCCACTTTACTTAAACAACAAATAATTCATTGATTGAACAATCAATGGCAATTTTACACCTCATTCATGTACAAAATTTGCAAATAGTTGTGCTATTTTTGTTGACAAAAAAATACCTCTAATTGTTGAACATTTTGATTTTTAAGAATAGCCAACTTACCATAGTATGTGACTATTGGCCAAATGCTCCTCCATGACTTTTTCAAAATTCTTCCTTGGAAGTAAGCCCACATGTTCCTTTCTCTATCCACACTGACTTACAAATCTCTTTACGCATACCATAAACACCCTTTTTAATTTATTATTTATTTTTCCTGAATGAGCCTCTTTAGAGTTTTGGTCACCCTTATTCATTTCTTTAAAAGAAGGTTTATTACCCCTATTCATTTCTTTAAAAATAGGTTTATTATCCTTTTTTTGATGTCCTTTTTTATAGAGGTAACAAGCATTGAGACCTCCAAGATACTCAATTTCACACTAATAAATAGAGTTTCCAAGTTGAAATTCAATAACTTCTAGGCTCTGAATTCCAGTGTTTAAAGAAAGTAGGATTATAGCATTTATACGAGGCAAAGTAGCCCTACTTTCCTCAACTTGTAACAATTCTCCACTAGGGTTAAGCAATTGGGGTAGAAATGACAACATTTGTGAGAACATTTTTTATATTCACCCACCTAGGTATGGAACAAGTTTGAATTTCTTCATGTGATGTTTCAGGAGACCAAGGTACAATTTTAAAAATCAATTTCCCAATGTTCCAATACTCTTTACTTGAAACTCTTTTCTACATATTATGGTTTTAAAAAAATCACAAATAATACCTGTTGTATCATTCTATAGAAGGAGATATATATACCAAGTTTTTTCCCCATACATTTAGTAGCCAATCATCAAAGAATTTCCTTGGTGGAAGAGCCTCTTTATCCATACATGCTACAAAAATTGCAACATTTTTTAGTCTAATCTCTTCTTTCTTAACAACTTCTAACATCTCTTCATTAGGATCAATTCAAAGAGTTCTGGGAAAAAGGGTGCCCTTATCGTCTTGTTGAACTCTAGAGTGCTTCTTTGCTTCATGTTGCTCGTCATTTCTATTGTCTCCTTTGACTCTAACCTCAAATCTCACTACTTCCGGTGCTATTTGTATTAAAATAAAATCTAGTTATTTAATGGTCAATCTAGTTCTCTTTTAGATAGTTTCTAATTCCATCTTTTAGGTTGTTTCTATTTGTGTGCTTTATGAGTTGTAGTTCCCTGTGCTCATTATAGAAACATCATGTAAATCTAGAGCCCGGTTGAGCTCCCAGGGTCATCTTTTCTAATGGTGTCTTTTTTGGGTCACCTTTTTTGCCCTTCGATTTCTGTTTTTGCGCCTTGGTATTCCTAAGGCTGCGTGAAAAATCAAGGGTATCTGTGGCATTGACAAGTTTTATTTCTGGTTTCTGTCTTTACTGATCACGTTTTCAGACTGGACGTGAGGGCTTCCAGAAGGGTCATGTTCCCTTTCTGTGCCTGGTCGGGGACTCTCTGGCGGTTGTTTATATTCCTGCAATAGTGAAAAATCATGCCATTTCTCTCTGATCGTGATTTCTATTTTTCTTCTTTGCCGAAGGGTTTGATCCTCCAGTCGTGACTTTCATCTAGCGCCAGTTTCTATTTCTTCCAATTGCGATTTGCACTCTGTTGGTCGCTTTTATGGTTAGGCGTTCTGGAGGATTTCTGGGTCATGCATGATTAAATCTGTTCGTGGGTCTCCTTTTTTTTGTGGGTCTGCTACTTGCTTAATCCTTGGAGGTCGTGATTGTGAAGAATTGCAGTCCTTTTTCCGTGTTTTCTAGGCGTTTGAAGATCTCTGCGAGTCTTCATTTCTTGTGCTTTCTCCTGTTTGGTAGCTTCTGTATGTGCTACGCGATCTGTAGGCTCGCGTTTTAGAAATTGGCGAGTTTCTTTTTTAGCCGTGTTTTATTCTAGTCTATGACCGTATTAACTAGTCTTTCGATTGGCATTTGGATGCGGTTTTCTGGGCATCATTTTTTCCTTGCGACCACAGTTGGAATGCATACTCACAGTCTTTGTTTTGGCGGACTTCTATTTTTGGACACGATTTGGTGAAAGGTCGGGATTTTGGAGGTCACGAGCAGGTTACTTTTTTTGGTGGTTTTATACTTTGTTGACGAGCATATCGTGGTTTGGAGGCTTCATTTTGTCTTGGCAGACATTTTTAATGACTTTGGTCGTCATTTTCTGGGTATTTTTTCATCTGCAAACTTGAGATTTGAGTTTTGAAATACGTGCAAGTGGACATGCAAAGATATTTTTGTCTCAGAATCTGTGATTTGGATTTGTCTCAAGATCTACGCCTTGTAACCCATGTTAGGGTTTTGTTATCTTAGAATCTGTGCTGTCTATTTGCTTTGGTATCTGTGCCATCAGTTTATAATCCATTTTTTGTGTTTCAAAAAATATGAAGTATGACATCTTTGACCAACATCATGTTGGAAAGCAGTCAGAAGTTCAACGGTAGCATACATTTTTTTGATCATCGGTGTTTTTTTGTAGGTTCTTGTTCCGTAGCGCTTTGAATGGGGCTCTGTTTTTTTAATCGGTGATTTTCTTGTTTGGCAATGTTTTTGCCTAGTCGTTGTTTTTGGAGAATTTAGTCTGCATTTTCACTGTGGTTCACAGCTTTGAGGGCTTCTTTGATATGCTCTTATAGCGGTTAGCCCCTTCTCATCACTAGCAGGACCAGCGCTCAGTGTTTGGCAGGCAGCCATTCTGCTTCTTCTATCCCTTGGGATTTGTGTTTTGACACCTGTGCTCAGGTTCTATTTTCTGTTTATGCCGTCTATTTGTCGTCTTCATAGTGTAGTTAGTACATTGACCATTATAGGGGGTATTAAAATAATATCTAGTTATTTAATGGTCAATCTAGTTCTCTTTTAGATAGTTTCTAATTCTGTCTTTTAGGTTGTTTCTATCTGTGTACTTTATGAGTTGTATGAGTTGTAGTTTCCTGTGCTCATTATAGAAACATAATGTAAATCTCTTTAAATAAGAGCTGTGCTCTATCATTGTAATTATCTCATTCATTTAATAATATTTGCATATTATTCTGAAATGTGCAACAATTTACATTGAGTTTTTCTTTGTAAGATTTTCTATTGCCTTCCATTAGTTTTTCTACCTTCTCATCCTTGTCTTCCATGATTTACTTTACCTTATGTGAAATAACTACCTTCTATTGTAAAGTGGCCACAAAACCCCAGGAGGTATGCCGCCACTTAGACTCACACCGAACCACCTACTTGCAATAAATGCAAGCGGGTAAGGTGGTAAAACCACAAATTCAAAAATTATTCAAAATTAAACAATCCAAACAAAATAAAAATAAAAAGACTATAAAATAAAAATACAACAAGCTAAGGTTAAACAATCAACTCCTACAAACAAAACCAACAAAACTAAGGAGAAATTTGGATGAATATAACCAAGCATGATGAAGAGCACTAATCGAAGTCAATTCTAAATTTGGATGAATATAACCAAGCATGATGAAGAGCACTAATCGAAGTCAATTCTAAATTTGGATGAATATAACCAAGCATGATGAAGAGCACTAGTCGAAGTCAATTCTAGCCAGAGGAGCATCTCACAGGTCAAAAATGAGGGGTGATTATTTGTCTCCTTCACCAACCCCAAAGCTCCTCCTCTCAAATCTCCAACACCCAAGCTTCTACAATACCCAAAATCACTTCTCATACACTGAGACGTACATGATCGATTCCCTTGAATTCATGCAATTTTATAAATTAAAGAAATTGGTTACAAAAAAACTGCATTCCCATTATAAGTGTCTTGATTCGCATGATGACCTATGATGACCAAATTAAAGAGGACAACCTATGCAGCTCATTCTTTTTAATTCTTAGAAAAGGATAACTGAGAATTGACTAGAGACCTACAATTGACTCATTTTAATTACTCACACAGGGACCCTTGACATCAAAAGATCATGTAATTACAATTAATGATAAATTTCCACTAAGATAATACAATTAATTATTCCTATAATTCAAAGTACTAAAACCATAGTATTAAAATTGCTTATAGTTTAAATAATCAATAATTTAAATGATGACTAATAAGGTATCCTTACAATATTTATTAAAATGTACTAACCTAATTTAGTTGATATGATTAATGAGCTAATGCAATCATGGATGAAGGGTCCAAATCAAGGACTGTCCAATCATGTAGTGAATTGAAACAACTCATAATTACACAACAAAAACTTAGTGAAACAACAAAATAATAGTATGTTCTTCACTAATTCTTATTCATTAATAAAATATAATCCACCGCAATGGGTTTCCAACATGCTAGGCCTCTGATTACAAAATATGTAAATTATAGAATTCAATTGATATCTCAACTCTCTCTTCCTTGCCTAACTTCCTAGATTTTAAATGGTTGTCAACAATGTTTATATAGTAGTCTCAAGCCTTATAAATGATCACAATTGGCTGCAAGGTGGCACAAATATCAATGCCTCATGAAATTTGTAGTTGGCCAAATATATATATATATATATATATATATATATATATATATATATATATATATATATATATATATATATATATATATATATATATGAATCTCCCAACTTGAATGTGGTGATGATGGATTTTTGTGCAGTTCATGCCATGAGCACTCCTAGGTTGAAGGTACCTTGAAATGTGTTCCTTTGCTGTCATAAACATTGGAAGGCTATTGCAAGACATGAAGCTTGTCAAGCCTGGTAAAGATCAGAAACCAAATTATGCCTTTTTGGTGATAAATAACTTTTGGAAAGTGAGTATGATGTTGAAGGATAATTGTAGAACATATTTCCCCAATTGTGAGATGAGATGTGCACTTGCGATGAAATGGAAAGCTTGCAAGCAAAACAAACAAGTAAAAGGAAATATTTTTGGTTGATGCAAGATTGCTCTTACAACCTAGGATGCTCCTACATTAGACACCTAGGGTTGATTAAAAAGTGAGCCCCTCACTTTCCAGTGGCTAGAGGGAAACCAAAATGGTCTACCTCAGCCTTAGAAATCCAACTTGAATTTTATTTAAGCCTTTCTCGCCATGTCTTCAAAATTATTCATATTGTCTTATTCCAGATGATGCTTTCATTGTCTAAGATCTCATTCTTCTTCTCTTGTGGTTTTAGTATTCTATTCCTCCACATTTGTGCCACATTCCCCTAATTAGCCGATAAGCTTTATAGGCTTTATATGTGAGCATTATAGTTCTCGAAATTGTCTCATGCCATAAAAAAATTCACGCCGGGAAGTTTTCTCATCATCGGTTGTTCCTATCGGTGTATTCCTTGAACATTTCCTATGGGTGCAAGTGCTAGTATATTTACAATTGTAAACTTTTGTCCTCTTTTCTCATTAGCCTTCTTCTCACACCTATTGAAACCACCTTCTTTAATTGAATCCATACTATTGCACATACTTCTATGTTTCTCTTTCTCCTATTCTCAGTCAATCTCATCCACTAGGTTGCTTCAGTTTGAGCTCTTTGATGACCTCTAATCCCATACTCTGTCAACGGTCCTGAAATTATCTTCATTACAACTATAGTAGTATTTGGTACACTTGTGGTGCTGCATTTCCTCATGATTAGTGCAAAATCTTCATCCCCTACACAAATTTAGACACTACTGCAAAATTGTCCTTTTGTTTCCTTGAATGGAATCAACTTGTGTCTCTTACCATTCTTTGATATAGTATAAGTATTAGCCCTTCCATTTTATATAGTATTTATATCAAATTATCATGGTCTTACCAACAATATATGGCATGTATCCATTGGTACAACATCACACAATACTTCATCATGATATGACCCTATGTTGAATTTTACCAAACACTATTCTTCCACCAATATCTTATCTCCCTTTTGTAGCCATCCAATCCTATAGGGTCTAGGGTGTTCCAATCTTCTTAGCTTAGTAACCATTTCTTCAGATACTAAATTATCAGTACTACCACTGTCAATAACAACTTTACAACACTTACCTCATGATTTGCATACTCTTCTAAATAGGTTCTTTCTTTGTATTGACTTCTCTTTCTCACATCTTAACAAAGTTCTTCTTCTGACAAGTGACTCTCCTTTCTCTAGTTAATTTTTAGAATTGCATGATCCATCAGTCTCCTCCTTCACATGTGCAAACCTCACTCCTTCCATCCTCCTGTTGAGGCTCCCTTGACTTTAGTGACATTCAAATTCTTAGTGTCTTTTTGTTTTGCACTTAAAATAGATACCTCAGAAAGACCTTCCATCATTTCTCCCATATCTTCCTTTGCCTCACTAATATCCATTTGTTCTATAATTGCAGTAAGAGTCTTTGTCCTCTTTCTTTTTATGGTAGGAATTATTGCCTTCCCCGTCATTGCAGTGAGGACTACTACTTCCTCCTTTGTCGCGGTATGAACTATCTCTCTTAAAATTCCCTAGGTAAGGTTCACTATTGCCGCATTGAGTTATGCCACTCTAGGATCTTCTTTCTCTTCCCTTTTGGTGGTTTTGCTAATCTTCAAGTCTTCTATTCAATTTATTTTTTATAGTCAAAGCTAACTAATATGCTTCCTCCCCTATTTGGATGTTCCACATGCTCAACTCTTCCTAAATTGATTCCCTCAAACCATTAATGTATCTTGTTACTTTCTTTGTTCCTTCATCATGATGTCTTGATCTTCACAGTCATATCTCTTTGCCTCAAGTTATGCAATTCCTTCAACAACTCTAGATGATAATTCACAAGAATGAATTTAGATTTAGATTTTACCTTCTTCACCATTCTATCCCATTTTCCAATGCTAGGTTTACCTTTTCTATTCCTTTCCAATTGAACTTCTTTCCACCAGATGGAAACATGACCTTTCTACTTAGTTTTAGAAAATTTCACCCTATCTAGATTAACAATATCTTCATACTCAAACTACTCTTTTAAATAAATTATCTAATCTATCAACTCTTCAGGATTTAAACTATTAGAATAATTAGGAATATCTACTCTAGTATTCTTACCAATGCTTGATATTACTCTCAAAATCCTTTCTTCCTTGTCTTCTTCTTTGCTTCCACTTTTCTCAATAGGGCTTGCTTCTTGTTCTTCATCACTCTCCTTAGCTCTAGGGTTGGGTTTCTTCTATAGTCTTCTTCAAAGGCATCCATTTAGATCTTCATAGATTTCAACATCTCAAACATCTTCTCCATTCTTCCGGTGACATTAACAATACCATGTCTTCTTTGTGGTGGCATCTTGGATTTGATGTAAACTGCTTGAGGTTGACAATTTGTCCACAATCACTCCTACAAACTACCTCATATTTGACTCTTTGTTTACAAGATTCTTATGGACTGCCTTAGTTTGACAACCTGTTTACTAGGGATCTTCTACCCAACACTTTCCTACTAGAAGATACCCTTATTTAATTCTTGCAAACTATAAAACATATTGTGCTTCTCCTCCTTGGTTTACCAAACTTGCATCATTATTAATGTAGCAAAATCAATCTAAAGTCCACTCTAATCAACTTTCCCTCCATAGGATTCAAACTTATGCTTTGATACCATTTGTAGTCATGGATGGAGGCTCTAAATGAAGGGCTAACCAACCATGCAACAAATTGAAACAACACACAATTACATAGTGGAAACTTAATGAAACAACAAAATAACAATACGTTCTTTATTGATTCTTAGCCATTAACGAAATACAATCCATCATAATGGGCTTTTGACATGCTAGGCCCCAATCGTTTGATTACAAAATATGTAAATTACATAATTCAATTGATATCTCAATTCTCCACTCTCCCTCTCTCATACTCTCTCTTCATTTCTGAACTTCCTTGCTTTCAAATGGTTTTCAACAATGTTTATATAGTAGTCTCAAGCCTTGGAAATGATTATAGTTGACCACAAGGTGGCGCAAAGTGCAATGCCTCATGAAGCATGAAATTGGCTAAATGTATAGATGAATCTCCCAAATTGAATGCGACGATGATGGATCTTCATGTAGTTCACACCATGAGCACTCCTAGGTGCAATGTACCTTGACATGTGTTACTTTGCAACCACAAACTCTGGAAAGCTGCCGCAAGCCATGAGCAATGAAATTGAGTGTAAGCCTATCAAGCCCGGTGAAGATTAGAAACCAAACTATGTCTTTGTGGTGATCAAAAAATATTTTGAAAAGTGAATATGATGTTGAAGGATCATTGTAGAACATATTTCCCCAACCATGAGATGAGATGTGCACTTGTGGTGAAATGTGGTAGGATCTTCAGTGACTGGTTATGAGAAGAATGTAAATGGAAAACCTGCAAGCAAAATAAACAAGTAAAAGGAAATATTTTTAGTTGATGCAAGATTGCTCTAACACCCTACAATGCTCTTGCATCATGAACTAATATGGGGCATTACAATCAATTGAATTTTTAACAAGTGGTTTTCAATAGAATCTCTCTTTATTTTCCATGAAATGATCATATTAATCCTCTAACTCAATTGCTTGATTTTTTTCTTTAGGTAAAGTTGCACATGACTTGTTTTGATAAGGAGAGATATTTCTAGAGGTAGTGTTGATTAAAAAGTAAAGTAAATTCGTGACTCTTTGAGGTTACAAATTTTTAATTCATAAGGTGATTAAACCTTGCAATAAATTCCCCCATGGGCATGTTTTATTCATTATTTTTGTTAGAAAGTTGAACTAGGAGAATATAATCACCCTTAAAAGGATTGAAACTCAACAAAAAGAACATGCCAACATTATTATTCATAATCTGAAATCTAAACATGCAGTGAGATTGGGTTTGTTATGCTAATAATATTTAGGAGTACACACTTATTTTTAAGTCCGATATCCCTTAGTTTTCTCAACTACATGCTATGTATGTGAATGATATAACCAACTCACAAAACAACCACTAGATATATTCTATGGACATTGTTACAACCTTTCAACAACCCTCATTAATCCTAAACCAAAACATAGGTAATAGACCTTTAATAATGCTATGTTATATTTTAGTGATAAAAACATGACCAATTTTGTGTGCACCAATCATTTGACCCTCTTGATTTTACCTTTTTAAACAATCATTAGTAGTTTAGAAACTAGATTCAGAGCACTACAATTCTTGTTCTTATCACATCTTAAAATTTTGAGTCTAAGCATCTCAAATTACTTGTCAAAGTTTAGGTTTTTCTGATTTTAAGAAAATAGTGCTCACTTATGACCACCTTTTGGCCCCCCATTTCCTTGCACTTACCCAATTTAAACCTATAACTAGCAAAACTATGCTTTAATTCCTAACATTAATTATCGGGAGGGGAAAAGTAGCTACTTACTTTTTTTTACAGGAGGGAGATGTAACTTCCTCTTAAAGTTCTAACTTCTTAGGGACTTTAAACAATTTGAATCATCTTAATAACTCAAAGTAATACTTGAGTAGTCACTCCCCCTGACTTTTAATTCATTAGTGTAGTTAGCCCAAAAATTTTCAAAATAACAAACATACACGTGCTTCTCACCTAATTTTTCTTCTATTATTCCTCTAGGGAAGAAACTTTGAATGTTCACATATGAAGGGAAGCACTTCACATAGAGATTGCATCTTGCAAACCCCCTCCCAAGTAGGGAGGGGCCCTACATGACCGCCCATCAGATAGAAGGAATGGGGTTGAGGAGAGGTGGCTTATTAATTGGGCCTTTGGGTTATTTAGAGTAGGTTCCAGAGGAGAGAGGGTCTCCCCAACTTTTGGTTGGGGGGAGGGAGCCCATTTGGAGATCAAATTATATACATAACATTCATACCCTTCCCACCCCCATGTATAAGATAAAAAGAACTCCTAGCCTCAATATAAATTGACACCTTGTTATCTACATTCTTGACATCTTTAAAAGAGTTACATGTGTAATTCTCAATTTTGATTGGAAATTGTATCCTTGATTGTGATGAGTTTGAAAATTTGAGTGAACATTGATAACTATAGACATAATTTCAACAATATTATCTTATTACTTGGGTATCTTGACAACATTTGTATATTTTTATCAAATCTTATTAGCTTGATGTAAGTGAAAGTTGGAAACATTATGAACTAGTCTCCATATTCATTTATAAAATTATTGGTCTCTTCTAATATTCATCCCTCATAAGTTCTTCCCAATCCAACAATTAGATTCTCAATAAAGACATTGTTAATCCTTTTGTAATGATTAAAAGAGTTTTAATATTGGAGTTGTACAAGATAATTGTATATTAAATTGGTGGGGCCAAATTCTCCTTTCCATGTAGACTAGAAAAATCCCTAACTCATTCCAATCTATGCACATTAGGTGTGACATCATATAAACCTATGTTTTTGGTTAATTGGACATATATGTTGATGTAAGCTATCATTAATTAGGAGACCTAGTCTATTTCACAATCTACAATAGGCTTATCATGTTCACTATGAAAGCATCTATTTGTGAAATGTTCTAGCCTCTAATTGTCTTGTTACCCTATTGAGTAGTGTAATCATATCCCTAAGGATATATTGGAAATAACTTCCCTTGAAGGATTTGAGGAGCCTTCTTAATTGTTTCTTCTTTACAATTCAATTACTAGAAATATACATTTGTTATGATTCTGCATTGTCATTCCATTGTGCTTGATATTTTTCTTCGCCAATATGTACTACAACCTTAGATAATGAAATCTTAAGAATATCATCCATAGGTTATGGATTTAACCTTGCTAACATTTGGGCATCAAATCCCTTATTTCCCTAGTCTCATGATTATAGAACTTGACACAAGTTAGAACCAATTTTGGGGATTGGAATGACCTAGGTAAGGAAACAACTTCTAAAATAGTAGATGAGAAAAAAATCCTAACCTAAAATGTCCCCTTTTCTAGATTTTCTATAAATAAGTCCTATGCAAATTCACATGACCAATCTCTATGTCATAGATAGTGATGAGGGCATTCTGGATATGGTAAGGGAGTGTGGTACCTTGGTATAAAACATCATTTCTATGGTTTTGTGAGACATTGTCTTCATAGATCAAAATAATTAGTCGCGTAACTTCTTTTTCTTTAAGATGGCCTTGGCTAGTATGGTGAGAACCAAATAACAAAGCATATTAAAGGAGATAGAAGGGTGAACAAAGATGGGAAGTTGTGAGGTCTTGTTGCTAAACATTTGTAGGGACCACTCACAGTTCTAGGGGAACTTATAAAAAGTTGATATCACATGATGATCATGACCATTTCTTCATTCTCCTTACTTTTAAACCTAGAGAGACAATGGCCATTTTTCACTATACTTGATTTGTTGCTAGGGTATCATATTTATAAGCAAGTCAGAATCTTGGGGCATACACCAATTGATGTTCAATGTAGTATGTCTTTTTCTCCACATGTGTGAACTACACTTGTTGTGGTGTGCTTCTTTGATTTTGATTAATGACCAAATCTATAGATTACAAAGTGCATCTGATGAAGGGGGTAAATCACAAAACACATAACACCAAAAATTGCACACAGAAAATAGAATGTTCTTTTATTGATTTGGACAACTCATTACATTACAGAAGCTCAAATACAATCAGAGGATGAATCCTCTACAGGCTGCAACACATTACAACTTATCTCAAGACTCCAGAATCTTCAACCTTTTGTAACCCCAAATCAGCTAGGGTTTATGTTTTCCCACCTTTTCTTGGCTCTACACTTTCCTTCTTATCTCTATACCTTCCCAGGGTTCCCAAAAAAAAAGTGATAAATAGCCATTTTGGTGGCCTCCAGCCAAAATTTTGAAATTTGCAACTTCCTCCAAAAATAGGTCAACTTCTGAGAAGCATAACTTTTGATCCGGGTGTCCGATTGACGAACCGTTTGAAGCAACGAAAAGATCGCGGAGTGAACTACAATAGTAGATATGTGTAAATGGATTTTTGTAAACTTTTTGGGGCATTATGGGACTTTTAGCACCTCATATATGATTTTGGAACTTTTCTGGGGACCTCACAAAATTAAAACTTTAATATCTTGAAATCCAGACATGATCTTGAGCTGAAATTTACCAAGAATACTTATTTGACTATTCTGAAGCTTTGGGAAAAATTTTGGGCTCAACCACTTCTTTGATATGGACTTACTAAAAATAGTAAATTCTGGTATCCTTAGCCTTGTTGGAAACTTTGAAGGTTCTGAGTCATTATTCAAGCAAATGGGTACCTAAAAACACAAATTTTAAAAATAAATGGAAAAAAAGTCATCAATTTTGAATTAGCATTGTTTTTGGGTGATACAAGAATGCCCTTACACCTCTAGATGCTCCTGTATCAGCATCTATACATGATTTTGTTCTGATATGACTTAGACGAGTTTCAATCACTGATCCTTAGATTTGGTTAGCGCTAGAGATAGAAAAGATAAACTTTGGGAAGAATGAGTCTTTTCATCCCTTAATGCTGCATTTTATAATGTGGATCCTATTAGGTGGAAAAGGTATTTTTGGGAAAGTCAAAACTTTAGTGGGAATGGAGTTGCTAAATCAACTCAACAAATTTGAACAAAATGTTAGAATTAGCTATGGAGGTAACTATCCCAAGATCAAGATTCCTAAGAGCTAATCATAGAAAGATGAGAAGATCATATGATATAATAACAATGATATATACAAAGGATGCAATGTGAATACAAGAGAGAGTGTTAGGTTTTTTCTTATATGAGAGCAGGAGGTGGGTATATATAGGATACACCACCAAGAGAAAATGTAATTTACCAATATGGGCTAATAGAAGATCGAGTCACATGTGTGGACAAGATCTCCACCAAACTAGGAAAGTGCAAATGATTTATGTAAAACGTAACCAAATAGGTGTAAAAAGGACCCAAAAGGGAACCTAGATAGGTAATATAGATGTTCATATCAACACCCCCTTAAGTGCAACATAGGGAGGAAAGAAAAAAGGAAAAGACTTAACTATGTGTCCCTAACTAGGCCTAATGAGGTACCCATATATAATGAAGACAATGAAGGAAGGAGGAATCAAGATGACCCCCTAAAGGACAACTTACTTCACCCCAAGTACAAAAGAGTCTCTCATGGAGAAAAGGTGAAAATCCATAGGAAAAAACTCCTCAAAAGAGAGAAAACAAGAGAAGGATTGGAAAGTCTCCCCAATAACTATCCATAAAAGATTAGGAACATGAGGAACTCCACTGAATCACAAAGAAGCTACAATTTGCTGCCAAAGAACAACTACTATACTATTGAAATTTAAGAGCCTCCACTGAAATTAGGATGAAGATTAGGATCAAAGAGGCACAAATCTACATGAGTGATGAGAACAACACTACTTGAACATTGCATGGATGGCAAGAAGGCATTAATTTGATAGTCAAAGATATAGATGGAACACCAAAAGGTGCCAATAGTCTCAAGAACAATGATCAACTGAAGAATGTTGAAGGTGGCCTCTAAAAACAAGAATCCAAGAGTGTTTATATGATATATGTTCTATCTCACTGAAATGTATGGGTAACTGGCTATTGCATCTACCTAGTAAATAGGAACAAAATATAGATACATAACTCACTCCAAAATAAAAACAAAGAAGCATTAACACAAGTACAAACAATATTACCCCATAATGTTGACAAGGGAGAGGTATGGAAGCTCCACTAAAACTGTGTCACAATGAATTGCAAGAAGGTGAAGAAACAATATCAAAAGACACACTAAGAAGTACCTGCAACTAGAATAGTGTGTGCAAGAAAAAGGCACACACACGTGAAGGTAGACAAGGTTGTGATTTAAAATACAAGGAATACACACATGAAGGTAGACAGGATTGTGATTGCAAATACAAGACACACATACCAAGCCCCCCATGATAATGTATAAAGGGTGTGCAAAGAACAAGGCACACATGCATGAGTATGAGGTTGTGATTGTAAATAAAAGGAACACACAACAACCCTCCATGAAACTTTATAAAGTAATGTAAATACAATAATGACACAATATGATGTGCAAGATGCCCAAAATGCAAATACAATATGTGGCATTTTATTTCAGTGTGTACAAATTAGACAGTGCATTCAATAGATGCTTACAATGTCTAAAAAGGATCACATGCTAAAAATACAATTCTCATACAAGATGAGAGGAATTGGAGAGAACCATTGTGAAGTATGTGGAAAAATATGCACTTTCAAAAAATATTGAACCCAAAAAGGAGTCCATACGTGCAAAATATGGCCCTTCAAAGTTCCCAAAGCAAGAACTACACAACAAAGTTATTGAGAAAATTGAAATTCTAACCAAACTAGGTGCCTAAACTAAAACTCATTTGCACCACCATGCAGTACACACAATTCTACCCCATTTCAAAAAAATGCTTGAAAAAAGAGCAATGGATGAAGGAGAAAAGCTTTGTTAAAGTTGACCTCCAAAATCTAAATTAAAAATGGAGGGGGTTCTCTACCCTTGGTAGTTTGTGGGTGGCCTATGGGTGATGTCATTGGTGGAGGTGACAATCAATTAGAGATGTTGTGGACATAAGGTTCTAGGCCAATGGGGTAGTGGATGGAGAGACACATCACTTAGGTGGTAGATCTGGGGGGAAGTGGCCCAATGGTTAAGCATGGGTAGAGAACTAGAGGGCATACAAGTGGTGCAAAGGTTGTGTGAGTGGAGGTGCTAGATCTGATCACTAGTGGTAGTGGAGTGCATTAGGTGCATAATTTTTTATGTTTAAAAAAGATTAGGATAGGGCTTGGAGCACCTATTTCCCCCATAAAGGTGAGGTGTAGCCCAAGGCTCTCACCACCTTTTATAAAGGAGGTGGGGGTGTATGGGGTCCCACCCCCTATCATGCCAAGGGTACTATGGTAGCTATCCCAAGATCAAGGAGCCTAAGAGCTAATCATAGAATGACAAGAAGATCAACATGATAGAATAACAATAATCTATACAAAGGATGCAATGTCCATATATGAGAGAGTGTTGAGTTTTTGCTCATATGAGAGAAAGAGGTGGGAATACATAGGATACACTAGCAAGAGAAGCAAATGTGCAATGAATATGGGATAACAGGAGATGGAGTCCCATGTGTGCAAAGAATAAATAATGTGGTCCATGCAACATCACCTCAACTAATGCCACTAGAGCTTCCAGTGTATCGCTCGAGGGAAGTGACAGTTCAATAGGTCAATCTTGGTGGTCAGATTGATGGAATAAGATAATGATAAATCTTTGCACTTGATTAGGGTCACATTGATCTTTTCTTCTTAAGATATCTAGGGGTTGAGGATCTAGATAAAATCTCCCATCTCAGGATTGTTAGGCAAGTCCTATAGAGTAGTTGCTTCCTCAACTCCATGAACCAAAAATTCTTGGTACACTTTTGCAATGTAAAGGGAGTCACTAGCACTATCTCAAGAGGAAGGAAAACCTTTGTTGATTAAATCCTTGGCCACAACTAATAATTCATCCTTATGATATTGTTTTGTCTTCAAAACTTTCAGACACTCATCAATGACATCAATGTAGGAGATAATCTTGGAGACTGTTTTGGCCACCTCAAAGAAACTAGGAATACAAACAATGGATATTGTGCAACACATTGTAGAAAGTGATGTATTTGTCTAGGCATGGACAAAGCTTCCCACATAGATAGGTTCACCTAAAATTTCTTCACCATCTCCACAATGATGAAAGGTTGAGAGTTAGTAGGCATAGGACCTACATGAGCTCCTTGTGGTTTCTTGAAGAAGGGAAGTAGAACTTGGGCAATAGCCTTAGGAGGTGGTGTAGAATTCAAATGGTGGGTGGAGATAGAAGAATTATCCTTTTGAATAGGCATCAAGACTAGGCTACTACATTGGGGGTACTTTGATAGAGATGGGGATTCCACATTTCTATTTTTAGGGACCTTTGTCCAACTCTTTCAAATTGAGATGAAGTCAGAACACCACTAGGGCATCTCACTTTATCAAGTGCCCTTTTCTTGGAATGAGAGAAGTGGATCATTGACACACATGCTTTTCCCTTGTTAGGAATTTCATTAGCTTGAAGTTCATTAGAGCATCCATAAAGGTGCTCAGGGGATTCTATGTGCATAGTAAGAGCTCTTAAAGCCTAGTGTAGATGGTCTTGGCATTCTACATAAGTTGTTAGGAAGCTAAGATTGCAAAACAAATTCCTATACTAATCTTGAGAGGAGGGTTATACAAAACCTTTTAGATCTTTACAACAATTACAAAAATTATACAAAATAAAAATCATACCACAACATAGTGATTTACGTGAGGAAAACCCTTTTGGGAGAAAAATTCCATTTTTCCAAAAGCAGCTCAATATATTATTCAAAAATCTCAACAAAATTACAATATACTTGCAGAGAAATCCTTCACAGGAGTATCACCAACCAGAGATCTAGAGGCAACTTAACAACATCTTTAAGACTCTCTCACATAACCTCCATCTCAAGCACCTAATATATAGGAGATACAATACATGAAACTTTCAAACAATAATTAGAAAACCATGAGCCAAAACCACCCAAAAGTGGCACCCAAATCCTTAGGATTCCATTATCTCTGATTAAAGATACCTTATGATGTGTCATAACATGCACCATAATTTGGTCAACATGTGTAACTCCCCCTTACAACTCTTTTATGTGTCCAACACATCTTTTATATTTTCTAATGTAGGAGGCCCAACTTTTGGAGGCCATAACTTTTGATTCGGGAGGCCAATTGGGCCTTCTTTTTAAATTGTAGAGCTCAAAGAGATCTATGCACCGAGCACCCTGCAAGCACTATTAAACAGCTTGAAATTTCTATTTTGGACAAAAACTAACTCTATAGCCCAAAAATTGAGTTTATTCAATTTTATAACAAAAAATCACACTTTTCGTAATTGTAAGGTTGACACCTTTCCTGACATTCTCTCACTTGTTGAACACCTTGCAAGGGAAAAAGAAGTATCAACACCATGATTTAATTGGTAGGGGCCATGAGGCCCATAGAATCTAAACACCATCTCAACTTCTCTACCTTAACCAACTTCACCGTGCTATCCTTGACCATATCTCTAACAAAATGATATTGTACATCAATGTGTTTGGTCCTAGCATGAAAATTTAGGTTCTTATCTAGGCAGATCACACTTTGACTATCATAACAAACTATCATTGCACACTATTTCATTCTAATATATGAACACAATCTCTTAGGCCAAACTGCTTCTTTACAAGCATGAATAGCTTCCATATACTCAGCCCTAGTAGTGGACAAAGAAACCACAACTCATCACTTATTCATCCAACTAATTGCACCACCAAATAAAGTAAACACATAAGCACTGGTGGATCTTTTGCTATCAACAACACTTGCCCATTCTGAATCCACGTAACCACTAATATCAAGGGAATGCTTGTCTCCTATCAAATTACCATGATAATGCAAGGAATACTCTAAGGTACCCCACAAATATTTGAAGACTCTTTTAGTTGCATCCCAATGAACTCTACCAGGATTAGAAAAATATCTAAAAATAACTCCCACTACTTGGTCAATGTCTAGTCTAGTACAGATCATAGCATACATCAAACTTCTAACTAAATTCTGGTAAGGTACTTTGCTCATGTCTTCCATCTCTGATGGGGATGTTGGTAATTGTGAAGTAGATAACTTCATTCTAATTGTAAAAGGAATACATAATGGTCTACAATCCTATAGGTTAAACCTCTGTAAAACTGAATTGACATACTTTAGCCAAGCCATAGTTTTTGGTGCACTCTATCTCTTCTGATTTTCATCCCAATAATGTGTTTCGCTGCACCAAGTGTTGTGTCGTAAAATATGCACACTAGCATTTTACACTTAATTTAGCACCTGGTGTTGCAAATATGTGCATATAATGTGTTGTCATTGATGTCAACATATCTCTTTGTTAGAGACTGTGAAGATAGTGTAGTTTAGAAAAAATAGATTGCTCTGCATTTCCAGTGAGATGAAGATCAGAGTCTACAAACTAAAGGGCTATGTAGAGGATTGTCTGAATTTGCTCTAGTTAAGATTTGAAAGGTCCGCATAGAGGATTGGTGAAGTTATGACTATCTGAGTAGAATCAGGTTTTGTAGTCATTCAGAGGTAACAGAGTGACAGGAACTTGGTTCAGATTGCTCCGCATTGGAATATTATGGTCTACGGATCTGGAGGTATGTTTGGGATGTTGTGTATCCTCAACTCAAGTGGTTCGTGGTTTGGAGGTTCGTAAGCAATCTTTCTAGTGTGACAATCATGACAGTTAGTGTTCTTAAGTTCCCAGATGAAGATGCAAGTGTTTCTGGTGATTTGAGGTGGTGCGGTTGTTCTGGTTGATTTCATTGTGCTTATGGTGGTCTCTGGGTTGTGTGCCTATTGTGTTGGTGGTTTGCATTGAGGATTGAGCTCGTGGTTGAAGATTTCTCCTTGGGTGCTACTGTTTCTTCCAGTCTTTGGCCAACCAGATGCTTGGTGCGTATTGCGGATGATCTAAGAAGAGTTCTATGGAGCGTGGCATGTTGTTCGAGGAAGGCTTGAGTCCTAGCTATGTTTGGCCGATAGCGTAATGGTTCACATGTAGTGTTTTAAGTCTTGTAATTGTAATTACTTGTAATACCTATCTTGGAGAATGTTCCATATAGATGATTGTAAGGCTGACTTTGATGTTCATTCCAAAGTCGATGTCATGTATAAATACGTGTTATGAATTGTGGAAATGTGTGGATGTGAGTAAAGATGCAGAGATAGCGAGGAAGTGTTTGGGGGTAGAGCAGAGGTGTTGTGAGCTTCAATGGAACATAAATTTGGCATGGAGAAGATGTTGTTTCTCAATTCAACCTTTTGGTGTTAACCAAGTGAATGTTTCTGTAGGTAGTGAGCCTCATTTGAGCAGTGAGCTCTGTGCAGTGCGCTTGAAGGCAAGTGCCTTCCCATTTTTATATTCTTTTAACAGAGAATAAATCTTGTGGGTTAACCCCCACCGCAGTTTTTCTCTTAACCATGTTTCCACGTAAAAATCTTGGTGTTATGTGTGTTGATTGTGTTTTCTGCTCATGTGTTGTTGTTTCATTCTTTCATGGTTATATCATCAATCTGTTAATAAGTGGTAAAGAAGATTAAAAGTAGAAAAGTTAAAGTTTTGTGAAAATTGATTCATCCCCCCTCTTAGTTGTCTACTCTAATTTCAACAATTGGTATCAAAGCCAGTTCCTCTAAAAGAAGCTTGATCACTTGAGATCTAGGATGACAACATACAAGAAGGACAGACCGAGATTTGATGGAATAACTTACTCTCTTTGGAAGAATCACATGGAGTGTCATTTGCAATGCATGGGTGATCCTTATTGGTTGATAACTAAGAATGAGTATACTCCTCCGGAGAATGGTCCTACAACTCCAGATCAAATCAAAGAAGATGAATACAACATTCGGGCTAAGAAAGCATTGCTGAGTGCCCTGACTGATATATAAATGACAAATGTCTTGGAGTTGAAAACTGCTCATGAAATCTGGAAGAAATTGGAAACTCTGTATGAAGGTGATGCATATGTCAAATGTGCTAAGCTATAGAGCCTGAAGGGTAGATACGAAAGTTTGAGGATGAGTGAAGATGAAAACATCACTTCCTACATGCAGAAGGTGAATGAACTTGTGTGCGGTATCAGATGTGCTGGTGGAATACTGGAAGAATCAAAGATTGTTGACAAAGTGCTCAGATCCTTACCTGCTTCATACAAGGCAGAGTTGCTGCTATTGAGGAGACTGTGACATATGTTACAAGAGATTAGTTGGTTGGCAAGCTTTCAACATTTGAAATGAGTGAGTTTGGTGATTCTCTTCCTAAATCAGAATCTGCATTCAAAGCCAATGTTTTTGAAAAGCAAAGATTTGATCCAGGTGAAAGCTCTTCAAGAAGACTAACCAGATTTGAAAAGGCAAGTAAGGAACTTGAAGAAGATGAATCTGAACTTGAAGAACTTGAAGCCCTTATTGCCAAAAGATTACCAAGAGGATCTGGTAAGTATGAAGGAAAGTTGCCTTTCAAATGTTTTGCTTGCAATAAGATTGGTTATTTTGCCTCAAGATGTCCGGAGAGGGTTTCAAAGCTAAACCCTAACAGACCTAGGTTTCAGAAGAAATGCTACTATGTCCAAGAAGTTGCTGATGAGGGAGTCACAGATGATGAATTTGATAAGGGAAGTACCTCTGGAAATGAATGGGTGTTCGTTGCTATCAAAGAAGAAGATCCGGTGCCTATTGAATCTGCTAGCTCTGTGAAAGTAGAAAGTGCCTTGGTTGCTCAGGTTGAAGACAAGGGTGAGTGGGTGATTGACAGTGGATGTTCTCATCATATGACTGGTGACAAAAGTAAGTTTGTAAGTTTGGAAAGATATGAAGGTGGAATTGTGAAGTTTGGAGACAATTTAGCTAGTAGAATCTGTGGTAGAGGATCCATCTCTTTTGATGGTAAGAATAACACTAATGATGTTTTGTATGTAGAAGGGTTGAAGCATAATCTTCTCAGTGTTGGATAGTTGGTTGACAAAGGGTATGATCTCCGATTCAAGGATGGAAAATGCAAAATTGTGAGAAGCTCCAAAACTGAGATTACATCTAGTACACAGACTAGAGGTAATATCTTTCATTTAAGTGGTACTGGTAAAAGTTGTTTGATTACTCAGATTGATCAGATTTGGTTATGGCATAGGAGAATGTGTCATGTGAACTTTGATAACATTGTCAAGATAAGTACTACTCCGGCTGTGAGAGATATTCCAAAGCTTGTGAAACCTGCTAATAGCATGTGTGAGGAATGTCAGTTGGGCAAACAAAGCATACCTACATTCAAAAGTAAAGAACAATTTTCAAGTGGATTGTTGGAACTTGTGCACATTGATTTGTGTGGTCCTGCTAGAGTTAGGAGTTTGCAAGGAGACAAATACTTTATGTTACTGATTGATGATTACTCCCGAATGATATGGGTCACTTTCTTGAGAGAGAAATCAGAGGCTCTTGATAGATTTAAGGTGTTCAAGGCTAAGGTGGAGAATGAGATTGGTGTGAAAATAAAGTGTCTGAGATCTGACAGAGGTGGAGAGTTTACCTCCGGTGAGTTTAATGCATTTTGTGAAGAGCATGGAATAAGAAGACAATTATCTACTCCTAGGACTCCTTAGTAGAATGGAGTTGTGGAAAGAAAGAACCAGAGTAATCAAGAGGCTGCTGGAACCATGGTGATGGAAGAAAATGTTCTACATGTCTATTGGAGAAAGGCTGTAAGTACTGCTGTCTACACTCTTAATCAGGTGCAGATTAAAGGTAATACTGGTAAAACACCTTATGAACTGTGGTTTGGTCATACTCCTACCATGAAATACTTCAGAATTTTCAGTAGTAAATGCTATATCAAGAGAGATGAAGATCTAGGCAAGTTTGATGCAAGATGTGATGGAAGAATATTTCTGGGTTACTCTAACCAAAGTAAGGCACACCGGTGCTTTAACAAGAGACTGAAAAGGATTGTTGAAAGTGCTAATGTCAAGGTTGATGAGAGCAAGGAGAGGCCTTCCAAGTCTTGTGGATATGAATCAAATGATCAAAATGAAAGTCCAAATGAAGGAAAGATTCAGATTGCTCCAGAGAATCCAGTGACTGAAGAAGCTAGTGCAAATGTTGAGGAACAAGTTCAAGAATTAGAAGTTTAAGAAAATCCCAAAACTCCCAGGTATGTAAGGTTGAATCATTCTGAAGATCAGATCATAGGAGATAAAATTAAAGGTGTTCAAACTAGAAGAAAAATTGCTGAAGAACAAGTGGAATATTATTTGATTTCAAAGATTGAACCAAAATCAGTGAATGAAGCTTGTAATGATGAAAGTTGGGTAAAAGCAATGGAAGAAGAATTAATGCAAATTGAAAAGAACCATACTTGGGATCTTGTTCCTAGACCTAAAAACAAAAATGTAATTGGAACTAAATGGGTCTTCCGGAATAAATTGAATGAAGATGGTGAAGTTGTGAGAAACAAAGCAAGATTGGTGTGCAAAGGATATTCTCAGGTAGAGGGAATTGATTTTGAAGAAACTTTTGCTCCAGTGGCAAGAATCGAAGTAGTCAGATTATTTCTTGCCTTTGCTGCTTACAAAGATTTCAAAGTTTACTAGATGGATGTCAAGTCAACATTCCTGAATGGTGAGTTGGAAGAAGAAGTCTACATTGAGTAACCAAAAGGATTCCAGTTGTCTGATCAAGGAGATATGGTCTACAGATTGAGGAAAGCATTGTATGGACTTAAACAAGCCCCAATAGCCTGGTATGCAAGATTAGATAAGTATCTGCTAAAGATAGGTTTTAGAAAAGGCATAGCTGATAGTAATTTATTTCAAAATTGATCATGAACACATCTTGATTGTTGAGGTATTTGTTGATAATATCATCTTTGGTGGAAATGAAAGCATTTGTAAAAAATTTGCTGATCAGATGTAAAGTGAATTTGAGATGTCTATGCTTGGTGAAATGAATTTCTTCTTGGGTTTGCAAATCATTCAGTCAAATAAGGGAATCTTCATATCCCAGTCTAAGTATGTGAAAGAGTTGTTGAAAAAGTTTGGAATGGAGGATTCAAAAATAGTAAGTACACCTATGATAACTGGATGCAAGTTGAGTAAAGATGATAATTTCCCTAAGGCAGATCAGAAAAGGTATAGATCAATGATTGGAGGACTGCTTTATCTGACTCATACCAGACCTGATATTATGAATGCAGTTGGCCTTGTTGCTAGATTTCAAGATGATCTTAGAGAATCTCATGTTGTAGCAGTCAAAAAAATTTTCAGATATTTGAAGGGGACATCTAATTATGGCTTATGGTATTCTAAGGATGATGATTTCACTCTTCATGCATATACAGATGCTAACTGGGAAGGAGATGTGGATGACAAGAAGAGTACTAGTGGTGGTGCATTTTTCTTGGGAAAGAGATTGGTCTCTTGGTTGAGTAAAAAGCAAGAGGCAATATCTCTGTCTACTGCAGAGGTAGAGTATATAGAAACATCAAGTAATTGTACTCAAGTTTTGTGGATGAAGCAAATGTTGAAAGATATCAGAATTGTGTTTGAAGAGCCTGTTACAATCTTCTGTGATAATTACAGTGCAATAAACATCTCAAAGAATCTGGTGTTGCATTCAAAGACAAAGCACATATCCATCAAGTTTCACTTTTTGAGAGAGAAGGTAAATGAGAATGAAGTCAGATTGGAGTTTGTTCCTTCAAAGGATCAGATTGTAGATATCTTCACTAAGCCTCTACCTAAGGACACTTTTGAGTATTGCAGAGGGAAGCTAGGGGTTATTACCCCTCCTGTTCAGAACTAAGGTGCACCAGTGTGCATTAGTTTGGTGGAACTCACAGTCATATCTTGTGATCCGGATTGGTGTTAAGGGGATGCTACTCAAGGGGACTAGTCAGTATGTTCTAAGCTCGGTTTGGTTTTGTCTAAGAAACAAAAGGGGTGAGAGATGATTGCAAATATGTGCCAATTGCCATTGATGTCAAAGGGGGAGAGAAGTCATGTGAAAAACTTGGAAGTAAGTAGTTGCTGGTGAAAGGGGGAGTAGTGAAGAAAGTGGTTGTAGGTGTGATAAGAGAAAGGGGGAGAAGTCCTTGTCTTGATGGTTGATTCAAATTTTCACATCATATGTTGCCATTTGTTGGTGCCTACATAAACATTTAGGTTTTAGGCATTTAAATCTGCAAGCACCTTCCATAAAATTAAAAAATTTCTAAGCCCACCGGCAGGAGTATACCTTTGTCTTAGTGATCATGTTATTCACCGTGGTTTGTTCCTTGCATCAGTTTGACAAAGCTCATCGGTTGCTAAGCTAAATGTTTCCCCGATGACCGATGAGGTATATGAAAAAGTATCATTGCTGAGACCTTGCTTATCGGCAGCAAAGTTAAGGGTCACTCTGACAGGCTGATGACATATATAGTGTGGGATCTGGTGTGACATGGTGCATCAGGCGGACAACAGGGTGCTGAGCCGACAGGGGGGTCTGGCTGATGAGGTTGTTTGAGGATGGTCTTCGGTGAGATCGATGTATCGGTAGAAGAGTTTTAGGGTGCGCCGATGGGTTGGGGTCTTGCTTAAGGGTTTGATAGTCGGCATAACCTGGCGGTATCGGCGTGCCTGGAAGATGTTGCTTCGACTACTTTGGGTCACGCCAATAAGGTTTTGGTGGGGAAGGAGATGGAGCGATAGACTGCCAGCGGGTGGTTCACGGGATGCAACAGGGAAAAACGTGCGACATTATGTATGCCCACGGTCTAGTATATAAAGCGGTCAGGGGAGCATTGCAGGGTGAATGTGGGATAATTCCATCTCACAAAAATATGAAAGTTTTTGACCATTGATCTTGCCTGCATGGAGCCTGAACATGCGGCCGAGGTTAAATGTTTCAAATGACTGATTGTTAGCACCATTTTTGCACGCTCATTTTGCACTCAACAGACCATGCTGCACGGTGATGGAAAAAATGTCACATCTACCCATCTGCTCGAGGTCTAGGTTGCTTGCGCCGCTAGCTTTTATGGTGAATTTGACTGCACTTCAGCGACTAGAATTGATGAAAGATCTGATTGTTGCATCGAAAATCGCGAGAAGTGGTCTTTGCATTGATGAAGTCTATTAGGGTAGGTGGCTAGAAGCTTGTTTACTCCTTAAAGAGGAATCATTGGCCATTCTATGGGGGGGATGTTTTTTGGATCTTTTCCACTCTAACCTTGAACACAAGGTGTTCACATTTTTAAAGGTATTTTTTGTTGCAGATTCGGTCCTTGGTCTGGTGTATCAGTCTTTCTTGTTCTGTAAATGATAAGTTTCTGTATGACGATTTTCTATGCAGATTAAATTTAAATGAAAAACACTTGGTGTGTGTATTGTTTATGATTGTCTCCTATATGTTATTCATTTTCCTTTCAAACAAGGTTGTCAAGGGCTTCCAAGTTTTTCAGTTTATACTTGCTATACTATGTGTCTGATTTCTTGTGTCTGCTTAAGGAGTGGTTAAATAGGCTTTTGATCAGATACAAAGGAAAATGGATCACATCATAGGATTTGCAAAGTATGATCATAGGTAGTACTCTTTCTTGGATATATTGCTGTTAGCCAGTAATATTTTATGTAAATCCTCTGGATATGAAGTCATGTTGTCATAGGGAGACATTTACATTCATAGATTTGACTCTGCTGCCCAAATAAGGCACTGGTCTGGGAATCTGTCTGTTCAAAGGGTCTAGGAAAATCCCATAACTCCAAACATAAAATTCAAATCATTTCACATTTCCAACCTGTTAGTTGTAGGAGTAGAAATAGGACCCCTGCATACTCTCATCCATAACCATTTAGATATGTCCAAGAAAGTTGCCAGCCTTATGATCTATCATGCATATCTTGGTCCACACATGAGAGTATTCTGCTCATTGTTGTAAAGCTAAATCTTTGTCATTGGGTGAGTAAATGTCAAATCTTTAGCTATAGGGATACCCCCTTGGTGCGGCAGAACCAGAAGTGAAGGGGAGGCAGCTCATGCAACCTCCTGTATTAAGTTGGCTGAATTTGCCTGTGCATAGGAACTGGCAAACCCTCTGCTGATTCAGAAGGAAAACCAACACCATCAATGACAAAGGGGGAGATTGTTGCAAATATGTGCATATGATGTGTTGTCATTGATGTCAACATATCTCTTTGTTAGAGATAGTGAAGACAATGCACTTTAGCAAAATAGATTGCTTCGTATTTCCAGTGAGACGAAGATCAGAGTTTGTGAACAAAAGGATTATGTAGAGGATTGTCTGAAGTTGCTCTAGTTAAGATTTGAAAGGTCCACATAGAGGATTGGTGAAGTTATGGCCATCTGAGTAGAACCAAGTTTTGTAGTTGTTCAGAGGTAACAGAGTGACAGGAACTTGGTCCAGATTGCTCCGCATTGGAATATTATGGTCTGTGGATCTGGAGTTATGTTTGGGATGTTGGTGTGTATCCTCAACTCAAGTGGTTTGTGACAGTCATGACAGTGTTCTTAAGTTCCTAGATGAAGATGCAAGTGTTTTTGGTGATTTGAGGTGGTGCGATTGTTTTGGTTGATTTCATTGTGCTTGTGGTGGTCTTTGGATCATGTGCTTGTTGTGTTGGTGGTCCGCATTGATGATTGAGCTCATGGTTGAAGATTTCTCCTTGGGTGCTACTTTTTCTTCCAGTCTTGGTCGACCGGATGCTTGGTGCATGTTGCAGATTATCCAAGAAGAGTTCTATGGAGCGTGGTGTGTTGTTTGAGGAAGACTTGAGTCCCAGCTATGTTTGGACGACAACGTTGTAATGTCAGAAAATGTCCCCTTAGGGGCTCTTCCCTCATAAGGTTTAGCTCTCGGGTCTTTAGAGTGCATTTAGGACATTTTAGTTCATATTTTAGCATCCCGATGGAATGAGACCTGGGTTCCTTGGCAAATAGGACCTAGGTGGACCCCTTGAGCTGTACCCTACCTAAAATAAGGGGGGAGGACTTGGGAACCCGCGCCCTAGTCCTGCCCAATTTTAGGGCAGCCTTAATTTTTGGGTGTCGGTTAGTGATCGTTATTGGGCCCCTTTACCGACATGGTAAGTTCAAATTTCAAATATCTTAGCGGAAGTGCTTGTAGATGCATATATAAACATGTGTAGGCATTCATTTAAAAACTAGATGGTTATTGTGAACTCTAGGCATTCTCAAGGTGATTCAAGGCTTTCTATTGTGTTGCAAGAGTAGACTTGTGTGTTTTGTGTGTTGATATTTGTAGATTTGAGCATCAATTCCTTCATGGCATGAAGAGCATCTTCCTCCATGAAAGATTCACTACAAGGTGACATATCATTGTGTTTTTATCATTGATTCCTTTGGTTTTTAGCCTTTGCCTCACAAGGGCATGCCCTCTTTGGCTGACAACGATGTTCAGAGATTTAAGTGTCCTTCGGGGTTTGACTGAGGCAAACCTCTAAACACCACAACCCCCAAACCAAGTCTTGTGATTGCAGGTTATAGGTGTCGCATCGAGGAAAAGTGGAGTTGCATGAAGGCTGGAAAGACATCAGGGATTTAGGATCTGAAGAAAAGATAGATAAAAGAGCATTTCTGAGACCAGGGTGCTCACTCCAGTGTCCTCCGTAGACTAATTCTGAAAAACAAAAGTTACAGGGCTGATTAGTGTCCGAAGGAGGTTCAGATTCCCAAAAAAATAGGTACCTTGGACTTGGGCACCCGCTCCAGTGTCCCCAACTTTTTCACTTCGGAACCTCAAAAACAATTATTCTTTAATTTGGTATTTTACTCTCGTATGCAAGAGGTTTTTCTGTAATTCATTAATTTGTTTTCGTATTTGCTTAATTAGGGTTTTAATGGTCAATTGAGCATAGGAGAAAGAAAAATTGATAATTAATTCCCTAATCCAAATTTTCCTACATCTGAAAGTGACTCTAGGGTATGATAATGCTTGCCATTCGACCCTAGATCCTTCAATGTATAGTGGAGAGGCAGATTTAACCATCTAACCCACAAAAGATTAAAGAATCCATTTTTCCACTAAACATTTTGGTGAACCCATGTATTTGAACTTAAATTGCAACTTACTAAGTGTTTGTCTATAGATTTCATGTGATTTCATTAATTCATTTGGTTATTTACCTTATTGCATTGAGAAAATTTTAAAAAAATTTTAAAATTGGAAAAATACAAAAAATTGCATTGTTGGGCTTACTAAATTGTGTCAGTTCTTCCTAAATTTTTCTAATTCATGATTTTTGCATCAGATCTGATATAAATTACAGAAAAATACAAAAATTCAAGATCTTGCATTGCATTTTCATCATTTAATTGCTAGGGTTTTGTGGAAATTTTGACAATTTTTAGATAACCTAGTAATTCCAAAATCTAGGGTTTGTAGGCAAAATCTTTTATCAGATTTTTCTACTGATTTTAGAGGCTCATTCAAATTTTTATTTGGCTGTAGTCTTTCATTTAGTGTGAATTTGCATTTAAATTTAAATTATTTGCATTTTTGCATTGAAAATTACAACAAAAACTAGCAATTTTGGTGCAATTTCATTAAATTTGCATGGGAATTTTGCATGATTAAGATTGAAAATTATTTTCAGATCTTAGAGTATTTAATTTCCATCATAAATTAGACTTCAAACCATTCACATAGCATTTTGTCTCAAAATTTCAAACCTAGGGCTTCAAAGACGACAATTTTCACTAAAATTGGCCTTATCGACTCTCTAAATTTGCATCATAAGTGTGTTGTGAAAGATATTTTTGCATTAATTTTCTGTTATCAGGGTAATAATTTTTTTCCCCTCATAAAAATCTTCACAAAAACCTTTTAATGGGCTCTTGTAGTGAAAATTTTGCAAAAAACTACACATTTTGGCTATTTTGGCCCTAGAGTTTGACCTAGTTTGCATTCCAAGCATGTTGTGATCAGTTTACTGATATTATTGGTATTATTCACTTTCCCTCTTGAAATTCATTACATCACATCTTTTGCTAGGTCTTGGAGTTGAAAAATCGTGAAAAATAGCCTATTTTTGCTATATTTTCACTAGGGTTTGACCTTAAATTCCACTAAAATCATGTTGTGTTGGGTATATTGGCACCAAGTGGCTATTATTACTGATATTATTTTTTGTCCATCATCATTTCCCTCACAACACCCTTTGTTATGCTCTTTCGCATTGAATTTTGGTGAAAAAGTGCCTATTTTGACATATTTTCACTATATTTTGACTTGGCATTATCTTGGATTAGCATCAAGAGTGTGTTGAGAGTGATTATACTGCTGTTTTATACTGATATCAATCATATAACCTGCTTCCCTTGACTGAAATCCTCATAGCATCATTTGTTTCATTCATTTGCATTTGAAAAGCATCGAAAAATCAAGCATTTTTGGCTACTTTTGCTCTTACCTTTTGCACCAATTTTGAAAAGATTTCAAAAATCTGCTTTGGCATTAGTTTGAGCATGAAAGCATGGCCTCTAATCATAACAACAGCAATAGGTTCCCTCCTAGACCTTACATTAAAAGAAAGGTTCCTGACCCCGAAATTATCTTCACTCCTCATGATAGAACAATTGGTGATTCCGAAGGACCTCTTTACATCACTGTGAAAATAATGGGAAACCCCATGAATGGAAATCTTATTGATCCTAATTGCATGACTAATGTTGCCATTGAGGAGTTCCTCTTTTCACATAAACTAATGCAAGGTTCTTATGATCTCTCGAGCATGATGATTAAGACGCATAAGGGAACCTTTATCAAGCCTTTGGGTAAGATATCTTTGTTAGTAACATTATCTGGAAAACATGTCGAACAATGGTTTGATGTTGTCCCCATTTTTGACCTTTTTTGCATTAAATTGGGACATCCGTGGCTAAAGGAAATGAAAGCTATCCCTTCAACAATACACCATTGTCTGAAATTCCCTCTGGATGGCCGTATAATCACCATCCCTCGGAACAAGTATAAACCTTTGGTTCAGGAAAAACATTATGAATTGAATTACTTTTGGGATAAAACTGAAGTACCTAGTCCTCCTATGCAAGAAATGACAAAAGAGAAACAACCCGCATGTGAAGAGAACTTTAGACCAAAAGGACAAAGTCCCTATGCTAAGGTTCCTCCCCCGAAATCCTTACAAGGATCAGGAGATCGTTGTCAACAACAAAGTGTTCCACCGCGACAAATGAGGTTTGATCATGACGTTTCATCTTCTAATTTGCACAAACCTATGAAAGAGAATAGCCCTATCTTACAAAAGATAAGTGGTAAAACAAAACGAAATAGAAAAGCAAGAGAAAGAAGGAGAAGAAGACAAGAATATGCCATAAACCTTGCTTCTCAACAAGAAAACATCGATCCCAACATTCAACCAAACAAAGACAATCCTAACGATGAACAACATGATGAACAAGATATGAATATGGCCATGGTACCTTATGTCCCACTATCCTCCATCATTAGGGAATGGGACGACAATGGCGATGATTTGCTCATAGACAATTTCTAGCCCAGAAGGGGCCCTACAAGTAAGTATCTATAAATTTATATATATTTTTTTATCATAATGTGCTTCCCTCGTGATGTGTTACATGTTTAGGCCTCTTGGGATGACCTCAGATTCTCCTGTAAGGTTTGGGATACCAGGAGACTACCTCTGTTGGGACCTTCTATTTGTAACATCATTCTTCTATATTGCCTCTCTCTCTGATTTCATTGTTGTGTGTTGTGTCTTACGGACATAGCGTTGTGGTTGGTGACTTGGGGGTACCCTCCTACATGACTGTCCCTAAGACACTTGTTTCTCCTCTCTTATTTATTGTTTCCCTTCCTCTAGTGCTTCCATCTAGCAGGCGGATGGTGACAAAGTTTTATACTAATGTAGACCTAGTGTCCCTTTTGAAAGCAATAAAAAATTGAACTTAGTTCCTAATATGATGTTGGGGTTGTATAACTTATCCGACACTTGGCTAGTGGAAGCACTCGTGCTTTCTGCGTAGTGAATTTTATGATGGTTCTATCGCATTTACAAACCTTAACAATATTGTTGCTCTATGCACCTTTGTTAGCCTTTGAATCTGGCCTTGGCAGTACTCGATTCAGAGAGCTTCGTGATATAGCCCCTGGTTATCCTCGAACTTTGAATTCATTGTATAACCTTGGCTCTTTGTGTGGTTAATCATATGCATTAATGTTGTTGTTTATCATGATGTTGTAGACACTAACATGTTTCTTGTAGGTATGTGTTTGTGGGAACATTTGGCGATCGTGAAGTACATGTCACCTCCGGGGGGCATGTGCTTTGTGAAAGTTGGTGTTCCCTTGTGTGTTTTCTTCCTACCTTAATGTGCTTGATATCGATAACTGATATCAACCACCTTAAGGTGGGGGCATATAAGTTAAGCTGTCTGTTATAGATGTTAGCAATGTGTTTGACCTCAGATGCATAGACTTGCACCTGAGTAGTGCATCGTGCATCCTGAGTTTGTTTGCAATCAATCAATCAATCATATAAGCCCTTTGCGAAGGTGATATATCGAGCATATCCTTTTTCTTAAGCCCTCTGCGGAGGTGGGGATGGTGTATTTTTCGGAGCAGATTGCATCATCCTATCATTTTCAAAAGTCCTTTGCGGAGGCAGGGAGCGGTTCTGTGACTAACTCAACCCTTAAGCGTGTCTTCGGTGATTGTTGTGGCGAAGCCCAATCATCGGTGTGTGCCTGAGATGGTGATGAGCCTAGAAATAGGAACACACCATCGCTTGTCTGCCATGTTTTCTCTGTGTCTTTAAGTGTGTGTGTTTTGTCGTGCTTGTTTTGTATGGCGTGTTTGCTGCCCCATATGCAGTGACCAATGCCTTGAGTAGTGCTTCATGCATTTTGGGAGGTTTTACGTGTATTGCATGTGTGTTGCCCTATATGTAGAGACCAGCACCATGGAGTAGTGCTTCTTGCATTTTGGGAGGTTTGTTTACTTTCCAGTACTTGCATTTGCATTTCATATATATGAGAAAAAGAAAAGAAAAGATATCATTTCTATCTTCCATGTATTAACTGTCTGCTCTGTGTTCTGCATGATTGTAACTGTCTTCTCTATGTTTTGCGTGCCTTTTACTATTTTCCTTGTGATTGGCGTGTCTTCCTCGTGCTTGATGTGTTTGTGACCTTACTTTAATGCATGTATGGTCCTCGTGTTCATACATACATTAAAGTGGGGGCTAAATGTAACATCGAAAAATGTCCCCTTGGGGGATTTTCCCTCATAAGGTTTAGCTTCCAGGTCTTTAGAGTGCATTTAGGACATTTTAGTTCATATTTTAGCATCCAGATGGAATGAGACCTGGGTTCTTTGGCAAATAGGACCTAGGTGGACCGCTTGAGTTGTACCCTACCTAAAATAGGGGGGAGGACTTGGGTGCCCGCGCCCTAGTCCTGCCCTATTTTAGGGCAGCCTCAGTTTTTGGGTGTCAGTTAGTGACCGTTATTGGGCCCCTTTGCCGACATGGTAAGTTTGAATTTCAAATATCTTGGTGGGAGTGCTTGTAGATGCATATATAAACATGAGTAGGCATTCATTTGAAAATTAGATTGTTACTCTGAACTCTAGGCATTCTCAAGGTGATTCAAGGCTTTCTATTGTGTTGCAAGAGCAGACTTGTGTGTTTTGTGTGTTGATATTTACAAATTTGAGCATCAATTCCTTCATGGCATGAAGAGCATCTTCCTCCATGAAAGCTTCACTACAAGGTGACATATCATTGTGTTTTTATAATTGATTCCTTTAGTTTTTGGCCTCTACCTCACAAGGGCACGCCCTCTTTGGATGACAACGGTGTTCAGAGACTTAAGTGTCCTTTGGGGTTTGACTGAGGCAAACCTCTAAACACCACAACCGCCAAACCAAGTCTTGTGATTGCAGGTTACAGGTGTCGCATCCAGGAAAAGTGGAGTTGTAGGAGGGCTAGAAAGACATCAGGGATTCGAGATCTAAAGAAAAGACAGACAAAAGAGCATTTTCGGGACCAGGGCGCTCGCTCCAGTGTCCTTCGTAGACTGATTATGAAAAATAGAAGTTACACGGCTGATCAGTGTCTGAAGGAGGTTTAGATTCCTTGAAAAAGTATGTACCTTGGACTTGGGCGCCCACTCCAGTGTCCCCAACTGTTCCGCTTCGGAACCCCGAAAATAGGTATTCTGTAATTTGGTATTTTACTCCCGTCTGTAAGAGGTTTTTCCGTAATTCATTAATTTGTTGTCATATTTGCTTAATTAGGGTTTCAATGGTCAATTGAGCATAGGAGAAGGAAAAATTGATAATTAATTCCCTAATCCAAATTTCCCTACATTTGAAAGTGACTCTAGGGTATGATAATGCTTGCCATTCAACCCTAGATCCTTCAATGTATAGTGGACAGGCGGATTTAAACATCTAACCCACAAAAGATTAAAGAATCTATTTTCCCACTAAACAAACGTAATGGTTCACATGTAGTATTTTAACTCTTGTAATTGTAATTACTTGTAATACCTATCTTGGAGAATGTTCCAGACAGATGATTATAAGGTTGACTTTGATGTTCATTCCAAAGTTGATGTCATGTATAAATAAGTGTTATGAAGTCATGGAAATGTGTGGATGTGAGAAAAGATGCAGAGATAGTGAGGAAGTGTTCAAGGGCAGAGCAGAGGTGTTGTGAACTTCAATGGAACTAAACTTTGGCATGGAGAAGATGTTGTTTCTCAGTTCAACCTTTTGGTGTTAACCAAGTGAATGTTTCTGTAGGCAGTGAGCCTCCGTTGGGCAGTGAGCTCTGGGTAGTGCACCCAACGGTAAGTGCCTTCCCATTTTTATATTCTTTTAACAGAGAATAAATCTCGTGGGTTAACCACCACCGTGGTTTTTCCCTTAACTGGGTTTCAACGTAAAAATCTTGGTGTTATGTGTGTTGATTGTGTTTTCTGCTCATGTGTTGTTGTTTCATGCTTTCATGGTTTTATCATCAATCTGTTAATAAGTGGTAAAGAAGATTAAAAGTAGAAAAGTTAAAGTTTTGTGACAACTGATTCACCCCCCCTCTTAGTTGTCTGCCCTAATTTCAACACCTGGGTAGACCTAAAATGTTTACGCTTGTTAATTAGGACCTATTATAACACCTTTTTGAGCATTAAGTGTGTAATTCTTGATCCCAATGCACAAAACCTAGAAAAGTAATTATAAGCGGGGTTAATGACACTTTAAGTGTCTTATCCCAAGAGTTTTGGGCTAAAGGACCACATCACCCAAGCGCCCTTGTCCCCTTTTTAGTCCTAACCTGAATTGTGGCTTGTCAACTTGGGATCTCTTAAAAGGTTCCCAATGTCATCCTCATATGGTTTCTGTTATCACCCAGTTTGCACCCTTGCATACAGTTGTGAAACCTCTACAAACTGGAATAACATGGGAATGATCTCTAAGTGTGGGACTTTGCTAAATGAGACCAAACCTCCGGAGAAGGCCAGCTTCCTTGTCTAGTTATCACCTAAAATTACTAAATTTTGAGGGGAAAAGGGAGAGAGAATGCTTGTAATGAAAATGAAATAAAAGTTTGAAAACATAAAAGGGTGATACACCAGACAGATTTAAAGAAACTTCCACAGAACTGAAGGATGCACAATACAATCAGAATATGGCAAGTAGGCATACACAGGTTAGATGACTCTAGCAGAGGTGAGAAGCAATATGATTGAGAGGAATAAAACATTCACAAACAAACCATATGCAGATTCACACAGAACTAGAAAAATCAGTAAAGAGGTAAAATTAACTTGCATATATTCAATGGAAAGGCACGGTTACAGCATATGAAAATCCTATTTGGAAACAGAAAAGCCTTAATGCCAAAAAACTTCCAACCTTATTTACAACATTTGAATGCATACTTATAGCATTCCAAAAATTCCCATGTCGGTTACAAAATGTCCTCTAAGAGCCGTCATCTATGAGTTGGAACAGAAAAAATATCTACATTAATGCCAGTCTAGCTGCATCAGTCATGGCGTCAATAGCTGGCATTAGGTGGATATGAGATATTTTGGAGTCTTGAATGCAAGCAACTTGCTCATCGATCTGCAGTAGAAAAGATGAAAATATCTGGAAGAGGAAGGTGGGAAGATATTTTTGACCATCAATGCGAGCTGCATGTTCTGTCTGCTGCAATGAATGCCCAAAAATATCTCCATCTGCTAAAAGTTGTCTTTGAAATGTTCATCGCTCAAAAATATGCATTTCCAGATTTGAAATTTGAAAAGTGACAAAGCTCCTAAAAACCCTGCCAAATGAAAGAGGGGACCAAAATATGCAACTTTACCTCTTGGAGCATGCTGAAATTCACCAAAATGAAGGAGATACAGGCGGTCAAACTTTCAGTCAACTGCCTGTATATATCACTTTTGCATTTTTGTGTATATCACTGCATCTTGGCGCCTAAATTGGCATTCAAAAACTCATTTTGCAACACCTTTGTATGTGCAGGGCGCCTTGTATATCGGGCTCTGCATATGCCTTGTATATCTAAAATTGCATATGCATACAATTTCTCTTGTATGTGCGGGCCCCACCATTTGCCTTTCCTAGATATACAAACTCCTTTGTATATTTCTTTGTGTCGACCCTTTGTATCTGCCTTCGCGACACTGTAGCAAATGTACATTTGTTTGTATATGTGGATATACAAACGCAATATACAAACCGTCTCACATACAAGCAGGGTATCTTTGATGGAATATACCCGTGATGCATATCTTCATTTATATATTTGAATATTTAAGCCCCTATATACATACAAGTCGGACCCCAAATGACCTTTAAGTATATTTGATTACCTGTCGGGTCTGGCTTGTATCTCCTCTCTTTGTATTTTTTCTTGCATATCGCAATGCATATACAAGCATACAATCGCATATACAAAGCATTGCGGACGTGAAAAAACATTGGCTGCGTTTGAAGCTGCCTTGAAATCTGCCTTGCATCTTCCACTTGTATATCGTGATGTACATGCAAATATACAAGTCGCAGACCCGAAACTCTTTATGAAACCATTTAAAAATGCAGTCGGGTCCGGCTTGTATGTTAACTCTTGTATCTTTGGTTGTATATGCAAATATACAACCGCATATACAAACCACTGTAGCACCTATTGAATGTACATACACTACCCTTTGCCTTTGCATATCTTGACTTGCATGTTTACTTGTATATCACTGATATACAAAAGCTCTTGTATATGGTGGACCCCACCTTCTGCACATTCGGCCATGTATATCTCCTTGCATATTCGATTGTATGTGGAAGACATACAAACCTCCTTGCATCTGCGCGGGCCCCATTGCATGTATCTTGGCAACATACGAATGCCTTTGTATATTCCTTTGCAGCAACCTTTGTATGTTTCCTGCGGCACTGTAGCAAATGTACATTGGGATCTAGTTGTCAAATATGCAACACAATATACAAACTGCCAGACATACAAACAGGGAATCCTTGGGGAATATTTCTTTTTGTATATTGTGAACATACAACTGCAGAATATTCTGGAGAATCTTCGATGTATATTTGCCTTGTACATTGAGCGAATGTATATTTGCTTGTATGTATGAGCATACAAGGCAAACATACAAGCTGCCACATGCAAATATGGAATCTTTGAGGAATATTTCCTGAATGTATCTTATACCTTGTATGTTTCACTTGCATCTCCACTTGTATATTGCCGATATACAAATCTGAAATATTCCCAGGAATTTGCAAAAGATTCCCGAAATGTATATGCATTTCCGTGGCCCGATATACATTCAAAGAATGTATATAACTTAATTTTTTCATTATTTCCTAAGGCCTATGGAGATTTTCAAGCCCGCCAAATGTATATTTGAACTGTATGTTGACCAAAGCTTTGACCATCAATAACTTCTTTATTTGGCCGAATTTCAGGGTGATGTAAAAAGCAAACCTGCCTATTTTTTCAAGCTCTTTCCAATGGTAAGGTTTTTTTTTAGGCAATTTGGTACTTTTCAATTTTAGGCAACATTTGCCAAAGGCTTTTCAAGGAAAATACCAAGTTGATTGTTTGGCTCTGGTCAGAGGAAAAAATGGGTCAACAATTTGGCGACCTCTATGGGATGTTCGCCTGCTAAAGAGTTAGATCAGTGGCCTATACATCTATTGGGCATAGAGTCACACAGAGACTAAAATATAGATATTTCTGACCTTAGCAAAACAAGATAGAAGTAATGAAGAACACTTGGAAGGCCAAACCAAGACAAAATGTTGAAAGCAAACTCTTTCAACTATGCTAGACAGCATTTAGGGAAAGCAAAATCAGATCTAAACTAATGTGCAGCCGCACTTATTGAAAGCATAGAGTCCTAATTTACTGATTTATGAGGCACTCATACCTCAAAACACCTCTTCAGGTGTATCCCATTAACTGGGATAGGCAGATTTTGTCCATCCATATTTGATAACTGAAATGCATTGTGCTCCTTGCATTCAGTAATGAGAAATGGACCACTCCACATGTTGTCAAATTTGGAGTGCTTTCCAGGCCTACTCTTCAATTCATCCCATTTGAGCACCATATCACCTTCTCTAAAGATCTTAGGAGTGGCCTTTTGATCAAAACTTCTTTTGGTCTGTAGCTAATGATATTCCATAGTCTTCATAGCCTTGTCTCTGATTTCTTCAAGCTCCATAAGTTGAGCATATCTGACAGCCATGGGATCTTCCTCTTCAAACATTTCTAGCTGATTCATGATGTCTAGTGCTGGCAGTTCTATAGAGATAGGCAATCTTGCTTCCTTCCCATATACTAACATATATGGAGAGTTTCCAATGGACCTCTTAGGAGTTATTCTGTTTTCCCATAAGGCATATTTTAAATTAGTGTGCCAGGTCCTCTGGTTGTCCTCCATTGATCTTTTAATAATCCTTATGAGATTTTTGTTGGTAGACTCAGCCAAACCATTACCCTGTGGGTAATAATTAGAAGAAGTATTCAAATAAATCCCATTTTTGACAGCCCAATCAGTTATCTTTAGGCCAACAAAGGCTAAAGCATTGTCAGAAATTATTGACTCAGGCACTCCAAATATGGAAATCAAGTCATGATAAAAATTTAAAACAACATTTTCATTTGATTCCTTTAGAGCTACTGCTTCAGTCCATCTTGTGAAAAAATCTGTAGCTGTAAGAATCCACTTGTGGCCTGCACTTGATGGTGGATTAATAGGACCTATGAAGTCCATTCCCCATCTCATGAAGGGTTGCTTTATTAGAATTGGCCGTAAAGGTAAGGCTGGCAGCCTTTCTTTTCCTGCAAAAATGACACATTTTATACACTTCCTAGCCCATGCATGGGTATCCTTAAATAAGCTGGGCCAGTAATATCTAGCTCTCATTATCTTCCAGGCAGTAGTCTTCGGGGCAAAATGACCCCCTGCTGTTCCATCATGAAATTCATGTAGTACCTTGTCAATTTGATCTTTATCAATGCACCTTAACAATACACCATTAAAGTCCTTTCTGAAAAGGATGCCATTTATTAAAACATATGGAACCGATTGTAGTCTATAATATCTTCTTTTAGTTCTATCTAGATCTGCTAGACATTGCCAGTTTGCAAAAATTTAGTCATATCAGTAACCCAGCCTGTGTTCGCTACTGCTGCATTATCTTGAGGTGCATCCTCAATGGTCAAATCGTCTCATCCTCCTTGTTAGAACTGGTAGCGAGCTTCTCGCTGAGTCCTCTGCCTCTGACAAGCTTGGTTACTTGGATATCCACGTCATATTCCATGACCTTGGTGATCCAACCGGCTCTTTTCTCATTTATATCTTTGCTCAACAGGAACTCCTTCATGCTGGGATGAGGCACCATCAAATGTATCTTGTTATTAGAAACAAGATGCCAAAATTTCTTGAGGCTCCTTATCACTGCAAGGACATGCTTCTCAACAAAGCTATACCTCTGTTCATATTCTTCCAGCCCCTGACTGAAAAAAGCAAAGCCGCCACTCTGCTTCTACACTAAAATCACAGAGATTGTATCTAGGCTGCCATAAGCATATAGAATAAAATCTTTGGAAAAGTTAGGATGTACCAAGGTTGGCGCAATAGACAAGGCTTCTTTTATAGACTCAAAACTGAGTCTGGCCTCTTTTGTCCAATTAAAGACTATATTCTTTTTCAACATGGATGTCAAAGGTTTCAAAAGGTTTGCGATATCAGGGATGAACCTTTGCAGAAAATTAATTCTGCTAATAAAACTTTGTAATCCCTTCTTATGACTTGGTAAAGACAGCTCCAAAATGGCCCTTACTCTTTCAACATCAATAGTAATGCCTTCTTTTGAGACAATGTGCCCTAACAACTTGCCTTCATGGACAACAAAAATGCATTTGTTTGGATTAAGGGATATCCCAAACTCTCGACATCTCTCAAAAACTTGCCTTAAGTGGGATAAATGCTTAGATGCATCCTTGGAAAAAATTGTTATATCATCTAAGTACACCAGCACCAGTTTGTATAGAAAACCCTTGAACGCCATATCCATGGCTCTTTGAAAGGTCGAGCTAGCGTTAGAGAGACCAAAAGGCATCCTCCTGTAGGCCATGGTGCCCCACTTGGTAGTAAAAGTAGTTTTGAACTGATCCTCCTGCTTGACTAACACCTGACTGTAATCAGAAAATTCGTCAAGCAAAGAAAATCTTTCCGAGCCAGCCACTACTTGTAAAATCTGCTCCATTGATGGAAGTGGGTAGTGGTCTTTTAGGGAGGCTCTGTTTAGGTCCCTGAAATCAACTCACAACCTAATTTCTCTATTCTTCTTCCTCACAGGGACAAGGTTTGAGACCCAAGAAGTATGTTTGATGGGAAAAATGATCTTTCCCTCAATTAGCTTAGTCAATTCTTTAATCATCAGAGGCTCTAGCTTTGGATTTAGGGGCCTCTGCCTCTGCCTTATAGGCTTTGTACCTGGTTCCAATTCTATGGTGTGCTGGGCAATATGAGGATCAAATCCCTTTAGGTCTGAATAATCCCAAGCAAATACCTCCTTAAATTCCTGACAAAGAGCAATAAAAGCTCTCTTGTCCTCAGCTGAACAAATTTTACCTATTTTGAGGAGTTTTCCCTTAAAAATTTCTAACTCCTCATAATGTTCCTCTTTTATTTGCATACCGGTCTTAGTCTTCTTCATCTGATCATCGGTGCCAAAAATAGACTCCAAAGTCACCAATCCCTTGGGCAGCTTGTTTGTCTTCAGCTAAATAATCTGATCATTGCCATACTATTGTTTGAGTTTATCTTGATTCATCATGGAAAACTCATCTTCCTTTAACAGGAATCTCAGAATCTGTTCATCACTTTCAAAGACCTGCCAATGAACATTATTGTCAGGAATAGAGGGTCTGTCAACTATTTTTACATGAGGCTGCATTTTCTCCTTTTGAATGTCACTAGGGATGTCAAACTGTGCCCTAATTGCAACCAATCTATCAGCATGGGAGTTCTGATTTCTTGGAATGGAAATCAGATTAAAAGCATCAAACTCCTCAATCATGTTCCAGACCCTATGCTTATAGCACTTCAAGGTATCATTTTTGGTGAGATGTAGTCCTCTTACCTGATTTACAATTAGCTCACAGTCCCCAAATACTTGCAAATAGCCTATTTTCCTCTTTCTTGCCCACTGCAAACCCTGAATTAATCCTTCATATTCAACAATGTTGTTGGTGCATGAGAAGGCAAAATAGAAAGAAGCATAATATTTTTCACCCTGTGGTGACACCAGCATTGCACCACCACCGGATCCATTTCTACTCCTAGAGCCATCAAAAAATATTTTCCATACTTCTCCTTGCTGCTCTGTCTACTGTTCTACATCTTTTACCATACTTGGAATTGCTGCCTCAGGCTCATGAAGTATATAGACCCCCATACTGTTTTCTTGAATATGTGCTTTAGGATCATCTACAACATCTTCTGAGGACCATTCCCTTAATAACATTTCTGGTATACTCTCAGCTTGTAACTCTTGAGCCGCCACAAGTTAAGGATCATCAAAAATAATGTGATTTGCATTAACCACACTTGGTGTATAGGGCTCTATGTGATGATTTGAAAGCAATTCAAATCTTAGGGTTACCTTAGTGCCATATCTGGTCCTAAAAAACATATGGGACCAGTCAGAGGATAGGTATCCTCCTATTTTGGCTGTGAATTCTCTTGATAGGCACATGGCAAAATAGGGAGGCAAATCAATAATGAAGACCTCTTGGACGATGGAAACATTGGGACAGGTATGTAGAGTAAGACCTAGGTCTTTTATTACACCCACAGTACTAATAGCTGTGCCATCTAATTGGAGTACACCCTTCTCAAGAGGCTAGTACTTGAGCCCTAATTGGTCTGCAATTTGTTTAGGCATCACAGAACTACTTGCTCCACTATCCACCATGCAATTATGAACTAATTTGTCTCCAATTATCAATGATATATAGAATGGGAGTGGCTTAGTACTTTTGTTAGGCTATTTGCTGTTATCCTCGGAGGAATTAGTAAGGACAACCCTATTTGGGTCAATAGTTGTATCTTTGGACACCTTCAAATCAGACAAGGCAGATTGCAATATGTCTTTTTGGCCCAGGATGGCTAAAGAATCCCACATAGACATTGTCACATTCATCTTTTTCATATTTTCAATAATATTGAAAGGTGGAATGGCACTCACCTTCTGATTTGATTTTGTAGCAGCGACATTTGGTTGCAAATGAGGCATCTCCCTTTGCTTTTGCTGGGTCATTTCTTTGTAGAATATGGGGAATTTGGGGTGCAGGAACATCAGCAGACGCTTTTCCTTTATTTTCTGCTTGTTCTACCTCATAACCCCTTTTCTTTGCTCTTGTATTTGTTGCAACTGAGGTGTTATCGCTGTTTATGCCACAAAATTCACCTTCCTGCTAGTTCATGAAAGCAAAATCACTCTGAGGTTGATCCTATTGTTGCACAGCCCCATCATTTGGTGTACTTGGCTGTGAGGCTGACACATTTTGCACCATTAAAGCCTGATTTATGACTCCATTTGAGCAGGCTGCTTGACTATGTGGCTGATTACATGGGTAGCACCACTCATATTAAGCTGCTAGGTTGTTCTGAGCAGGGACAAGGTCCCTTACAGTGTTAATAGGTGCTGGATTATAAGGCAGAAAAGGCCTTTGATTTACATTCTGTCTGGCACCTTGATAGTTTCTTTGATAAGGCGGCCTATTAGCTTGATACGACTGATTTTGGCCTTGAAATGGTTGATTTTGCCCCTGGCTAAATTGCTGATAAGGCTGAAAGAGCCTCTGGGGCTATTGCTTCTTTATGCTTACCAATTCATTTCCAAAAGTTTGAAGGATACCCTCAATCTTTTGTTGACTGTTTTTAATCTCTTTCAACTCTTGAGATGAACTAGAGGCAGTAGGTTCAGAATTAGCAATATTTGGTAATGCTGCGATAGTAGGCACAGGGGGAAAACATGGAATTGGCAAAGGCATAGAAGCCTGAATCTCAGGAAAGATAGGCACTGGTGGTCTGGGTGCTATTTTTCTGGCCTGAATGAGATTATTCTCTGCCCTAATTGCTAATTCATACGCATCTGGTAAACTATTACTTCGTAGTGATTGAATCATTACTGAAATATCACTATTTAGGGCTTTCAAAAAATATAGAAATGCATATTTAGCTGGAGGTCTTACCATGGCAGGGATTCTGTCCCATGTCTTCTGAAATTTAAAGTTAAAATCTATCATTTGCTCCTGTGGAGCTCTCTTTATGGCGGTCATCTGTTCGACCAATGATAGATTATCTAATTTTTCTTGAAATTGCTTGTTTAATTTCTCTCCTAGCTCATCCCAGGTTCCTATAGTCTGCATTGGTAGACTCCTGAACCACTGCAATGCCTTTCCTTTGAAGGAGGCGGCCAGTAATCTGATGGCTACATTCTCTTGAGTGACATGATGTACTCCACATAGAGAAGCTATGTCTCTAATGTGCTCGATCAGAGTAGTCTGATTTTCCCCTGTGAAATAGGGTAGATTCTTCAAAGCTACCATTGGTATCACATCATGCTCCGTTAGATTCAAAGGACTCCCCCCATCAAAAGTCACGAATGGCTGATTTCTTGCCATTTGAAGAGCTGTAGGTAGATTTGCTTGAGTTACTACAGGAACTACAAAAGCAACTGGTCTGAAACTTGGTGGAGTTGACTGTACTCTTTTAGAAACTGGAGTCCTTGTTGCAGTTCTGCTTTGTCTTCTAGGTGGAGAGAGCTGCAAATATTTGAATGAGCCTGAACTTGAACTCCTGGTTGCTATCTTTCTCATAAACATGTATCACCAAAACTGGTTTGTTTGTCTCTCCTCAGTCTGAGTCGCCAGATGTGTAAATTTTGACCTCTTAAAGGTTTGCAATTACTGGTTGCACATCAAAACTAGCAATAATGGCTGTTAATTTGATTGTTACTCTGATTTCTTGGGTCCCACCGGGCGTGCCAAAGTTGTTATCACCCAGTTTTGCACCCTTGCATACAGTTGTGAAACCTCTACAAACTGGAATAACATGGGAATGATCTCTAAGTGTGGGACTTTGCTAAATGAGACCAAACCTCTGGAGAAGGCCGGCTTCCTTGTCTAGTTATCACCTAAAATTATTGAATTTTGAGGGGAAAAGGGAGAGAGAATGCTTGTAATGAAAATGAAATAAAAGCTTGAAAACATAAAAGGGTGATACACCAGACAGATTTAAAGAAACTTCCACAGAACTGAAAGATGCACAATACAATCAGAATATGGCAAGTAGGCATACACAGGTTAGATGACTCTAGCAGAGGTGAGAAGCAATATGATTGAGAGGAATAAAACATTCACAGAAAACCATATGCAGATTCACACAAAACTAGAAAAATTAGTAAAGAGGTAAAATTAACTTGCATATATTCAATGGAAAGGCAAGGTTACAGTATATGAAAACCCTGTTTGGAAACAGAAAAGCCTTAATGCCAAAAAATTTCCAACATTATTTACAACATTTGAATGCATACTTATAGCATTCCAAAAATTTCCAAGTCGGTTACAAAATGTCCTCTAAGATCCGTCATCTATGAGTTGGAACATAAAAAATATCTGCATTAATGCCAGTCCAGCTGCATCAGTCATGGCGTCAATAGCTGGCATTGGGTGGATATGAGATATTTTGAAGTCTTGAATGCAAGCAGCTTACTCATTGATCTGCAGTAGAAAAGATGAAAATATCTGGAAGAGGAAGGTGGGAGGATATTTCTGACCATCAATGCGAGCTGCATGTTCTGTCTGCTGCAATGAATGCCCAAAAATATCTCCATCTGCTAAAAGTTGTCTTTGAAATGTTCATCACTCAAAAATATGCATTTCCAGATTCTAAAATTTAAAAAGTGACAAAGCTCTTGAAAAACCCTGCCAAATGAAAGAGGGGACCAAAATATGCAACTTTGCCTCTTGTAGCATGCTGAAATTCGCCAAAATGAAGGAGATACAGGCGGTCAAACTTTTGGTCAACTGCTTGTATATATCGCTTTTGCATTTATGTGTATATCGCTGCATCTTGGTGCCTGAATCGGCATTCAAAAACTCATTCTGCAACACCTTTGTATGTGCAGGGCACCTTGTATATCGGGCTCTGCATATGCCTTGTATATCTAAAATTGCATATGCATACAATTTCTCTTGTATGTGCGAGCCCCACCATTTGCCTCTCCTAGATATACAAACTCCTTTGTATATTTCTTTGTGTCGACCCTTTGTATCTCCCTTCGCGACACTGTAGCAAATGTACATTTGTTTGTATATGCGGATATACAAACGCAATATACAAACCGTCTCACATACAAGCAGGGTATCTTTGATGGAATATACTCGCGATGCATATCTTCATTTGTATATCTAAATATACAAGCCCCTATATACATACAAGTCGGACCCCAAATGACTTTTAAGTATATTTGATTACCTGTCGGGTCCGGCTTGCATCTCCTCTCTTTGTATTTTTTCTTGCATATCGCAATGCATATACAAGCATACAATCGCATATACAAAGCACTAAGGACGTGAAAAAACATTGGCTACATTTGAAACTGCCTTGAAATCCGCCTTGCATCTTCCGCTTGTATATCGTGATGTACATGCAAATATACAAGTCGCAGACTCGAAACTCTTTATGAAACCATTTAAAAATGCATTCGGGTTTGGCATGTATGTTAACTCTTGTATCTTTGGTTGTATATGCAAATATACAACCGCATATACAAACCACTACAGCACCTATTGAATGTACATACACTGCCCTTTGCCTTTGTATATCTTGACTTGCATGTTTACTTGTATATCACCGATATAGAAAAGCTCTTGTATATGGTGGACCCCACCTTCTGCACATTCGGCCATGTATATCTCCTTGCATATTCGATTGTATGTGGAAGACATACAAACCTCCTTGCATCTGCGCGGGCCCCACCGCATGTATCTTGGCAACATACGAATGCCTTTATATATTCCTTTGCAGCAACGTTTGTATGTTTCCTGTGGCACTGTAGCAAATGTACATTGGGATCTTGTATGTCAAATATGCAACACAATATACAAACTGCCAGACATACAAATAGGGAATCCTTGGGGAATATTCCCGCAATGTATCTTTTCATTGTATATTGTGAACATACAACTACGGAATATTCTGGGGAATCTTCGATGTATATTTGCCTTGTACATTTAGCGAATGTATATTTTCTTGTATGTGCGAGCATACAAGGCAAACATACAAGCTGCCACATGCAAATACAAAATTTTTGAGGAATATTCCCTGAATGTATCTTATACCTTGTATGTTTCACTTGCATCTCCACTTGTATATAGCCGATAAACAAATCTAGAATATTCTCGGGAATCTGTGAAAGATTCTCGAAATGTATATGCATTTCCCTGGCCCGATATACATTTAAAAAATGTATATAACTTTATTTTTTCATTATTTCCTAAGGCCGATGGAGATTTTCAAGCCCGCCAAATGTATATTTGAACTGTATGTTGACCAAAGCTTTGACCATCAATAACTTCTTTATTTGGCCGAATTTCAGGGTGATGTAAAAAGCAAACCTGCCTATTTTTTCAAGCTCTTTCCAATGGTAAGGTTTTTTTTAGGCAATTTGGCACTTTTCAATTTTAGGCAACATTTGCCAAAGGCTTTCCAAGGAAAATACTAGGTTGACTGTTTGGCTCTGGTCAGAGGAAAAAATGGGTCAACAGTTTCATTCTCTGAAAATCAAGGAGAATGCATATAAGAGTAAGTTATTCTATTCATCTAAACACATCTAAGATATCTCTATCTTCTTGAAGGATTCTTCTTCTCTTGCTCATGCTCTCTACTCTCCTCTAAAGCTCTTTATTGTCGATTCTTTTTGCGGCACTAACATATTGTAGATCTTGTGAAGATTTTCTACTCCTTGGGCTACACCAACTTCTTGAGTCAAGTTGTAATGTCGCATCAAGCATGCTAGGGTTTCCATGCTCATGGTGACTTCTTTCCTTCATGCTTTGTTCTAGCACTCCATTCTACTTCAGATTTGCCTTTGCCCTCATAGAGCACACACTCTATATCAATCATCTTTACTATTATGGATGTGGAAACGTCATTCGCGGAGCTTGACTGAGGCATGCTCCTAAGTAGTACCCAACCATTTTCCTTCTTGTGTGTGTAGGTCAGAAGAACATGTTTAGGGAGTTGATTTCTGTCACATCCCCATCTTACAATTAGACATAATCATTAACGTGGCATGATAATCAAGAGGATTAGTCATAGTTAATTAATTTGATATTGTAGAAATATTTGATTTAACTTTTGATTATGAAGTAGATACTAATGTTAAATAGTTTTGTAAATTAAATGATTTATATTATGAGATATGGTAATGATGCAATGATCATAATCTTGTGGTCCTGAGTGTGAACAGGAAAACAAACGTCCTTCAAAGAAGGAAGGATAGTATCATCCTGGAGGAAGGGTTAGATGTTGTGAAAGAAAAAGGTTGACTAGCCAGCTGAGTATCGATTTCTATGTCCTTAATCCTTTCATAAGTTTTTATGTGTCATGTCTCTTTTCTTTAGTTTCCATGTTCTTTGTAAGTTGTTATGTCGTTGGAGTTATCATGACAAGTTGTGACGACCAGATGATGTTCTTGGAACATCATCCCTAGTTGAGAGACAATAGTGTTAAGAGACGAGGAGGTCTCTCGTTATCCTTTTGTGCTCAGGGATTATTATTTTCCTAGTCATTCAACTAATAGGGGATAGTTGATTTTGGGGGAGTATTACTCGACCCTGATAATCGACGATATTGTTGTGAATCCTTATGTGATTTAAATTGTATAGTGATATTCCATAATGTTAAATATATATTATTTAACCCTTATTCTTTTGTAAAGATGAATAAAAATATGTATATATTTATGGGTTGATTTTAATTATGTAGTAATTTTTTTACCTATCCTAACATTTGATATTATTGAATAGTGTAAACTATTTTAGTGGGCATTGAGAAGTGAAGGGAGCTTCGATCTCAACCTTCTCAAGAGCATGATGCTTCATTCGAGCCACTTTAGGAGGAAATTGACTGAGTGGGGGTGGCAGTTCCACCCAAATCGGCATGTCTAAATCGGTCGATAGGCAAGTCTTGCTTTTTTTTTGTTTTGGGAAGAGGGGAATTATTAGTTAGAGAGGGTTGTTGTTAGTTCTTGGTGTGTAAGCAGAGTGGCAGAGCCTCTGTGAAAAAAATAGGCGATTGGAAGCTGGGAGCAGCTTATAGCATACTCGGTCTGGGACTGCATCACCATTCGACTACTCTGTCCAGGTAAATGGTGGCCAATGTCCCTTTTGGGCTTCATTTGATGAGCTATATTATGTTGGATCTTTGCCAGAAAAAATATGTCATAATGTTTTGTTTAAAACAAAGGCATGAGGCCTATAAGGCTGTGCCCATTGTGTCAATGTTTCATCATCGTCGAGGCTCAAGGCTAAAACGATTGAGCTCACACTGTATCTAACATGATTTATTTTTAAATTTTAGAGCCTTAAGGCTGAGCATTTAAATGTTAAATTGATTATAAGAAAAGGCTCGAAGCCATTGTGGCTGAGCTTAAGGCTAAATAAAGAAACTTTGTAATCTTTCTTATGGTTGTGTTAAGGTCGTAAGGCTGAATAAATATACACAGTAACCTTTAGCTGAGACTGTGCTCAAGGCTGAATGGCTAAGATGTATATTGTTGTAAACCTTGCATGTGTCTAGGCACAAGACTAAAAGTCGAGCAATAACAATATTATAGCTTTATTAAGATACCAGCTTGAAGGCCACAAGGTTGAGCGATATGAAGCTAGATTCTCTTCTGTGTTATAGCTTAGGGTCTCATGACCCAACTCTAATACATTTTACACTTTATGAAAACCAGTGCTCAAAGCCGTTATGGTTGAGCTTTTTATCAAAGCATGTTAAACACATGTCATATAATGACAAAGTTAGAGCCTAAGAGCTCTCGTATGGATTAAAGAATAACTCCAGAATGATTATAGTTATAAATAAATAATACAGTCACTTGACTGTGGTGACAGTTGAGAAGGCAATAATACCAATAATACAGTCACTTGACTGTGGTGATAGCTAAGAAGGCAATTAAATATTAGTGTGTTTACAACACTTAAACTAATACCAAGTCAGGCTTGTATGGAAAGCCGACTATGAAACATATATAGGGTTACTTAAACTATCAAGGATTGTATACATAGACCCTCAATTATGGAGGTGGTGAGACCATTCAAGATCATGGTCTCATCACGAAACAGTTAGAATGTGCTTATAGAAGAATATAGACTTGTTCTATATGTGTTTGAATTAAGACTTATTGGTTAATGTATGAGTTATAATTCCTTTACTTAAGTGTAATCTACAAGGATTGGTGATTAAAACCTAAAGCTCATAAGAATAATAAGAGATATTAATCCTAATGAAACTAATCTACTCTACTAAGGCTTGGTATGCCTTGAGTACCATGAAATTGACTTCATTATATGTGATGATTTGCTATCAAAAATGTAAACCATGGGAGACCAAGGTGGTCAAAATGGTTGAATTTGATATGAAATGAAAATGAACAAGGTGACGAGGAGTCACTAGTTCCTCGTTACGAAGATAACCTATTTAATCATAACCAACCTATGATGGGAGTCAAATGTCCAAGTATGGACAATGATTCGAATTGATCCCACTCAAACTAGACCTAAAAAACAAGGTCGTTAAAAACTTACTGTAGGACATGACAACTTATAAGTCGAGTTAGGGTGGTGGACATACGACAATGTTCATTGTGCAATGTGTATGTATGTAAAACTTTGGCCAAAGTAATGAATCTGTCTCTGCATGCATTGTTAGTCCACAGTGTTCCAAATGGCCTAGTGTCTTCAGTAGTGTCATACAAGTTAGAGTGGATCTATAGTGTGTGACTGTGAGACATTAGGAAGGACACAACACCAAATACTCAGATGTCTAACCTATTGGGTTCTAATGTCTAACCTTTCCGAGAAGGGTAGGGCCACTTCTAATTAGGAAGATGAGCAGGGGACCGCAACTCCATGGTTGGAGGAAAAGCACTAGAATGATGCTCTCCTTCCCAAGCATGAGACAAGATGAGGCTTATGAAGACAGATGTCATTGGTTCTAGATACAATGTTTTGCATTTTATGACCAGTTGATCTATTGTAATGTATAGATTGATTTATGATGCCTTGGGCATATATTGTATTTGATTAGTGATGGTTACTCACTAAAGATTGTAAATGATTATTGGAATGTAAGCTTTGTTATATCTTGATTAGATTGACATGCTTAAATGATGAAAAGATTATGTTTCTTTGGTTAAAAAGTGATTAGTTCAATCATTTTGTTAACTATTCATTTGATTATGATACATGTTTAATGTTAAATCTTGAGCATTATGGATAGTGACATTACATATGGTATCAGAGATACCAAGTTCAATACATGGACCTAATGAGCTCACTACTTGATGATTATTTGTATCCAACATTAAGAATGCTAATGATTGGATGTTCTATGCTAGAATGGTAAAAATTAGAAACACACCTCGAAAGAAGGTAATGGAACATGGATGTTACCTACACCAATAAAAGATCTTGAAGGCACGAGCCTCCTTGAAGGAGAAACTTGAACATACTGGATGCTTGGTAGGTGCATGGTTATCTGATAAGGAAACTTTTTCTGATGCCGTGAAATGCATCAAGCAGGAGTTAAGGAAAGTTGAAAGGTTGGCTGCCCGTAACTCTATTGAAGCATCAGAAACACCCTCTGCCCCTAAAGTACCAGCTAAGGGAAATAACCCTAAAGATTGTAATGTACCTAAGGAGGACGTGAATGAATACCAGTGCGTCGCCTCACCTCCTAAGTTTGAAAAGGAAACATGAGTATGGGAAGCTATCCCAAATTGTAAATGACATGTAGGAGCAAGGTGTAAATACAATTTTGTAATTTTGATGGATTATATGTAATCCAATGGAAATTTTGATGATCTTTCCTTTCTTGTTAAAGATTACATGAATGTGAATAGATTTGTAAAATGAATGAATTGTCTAACATGGAAAAACTAATCCATGATTAATCTGCAAACTTCAAGAAGAAGTAGATTCTAGTAAAGGTTCAAGATAGAACCAGAATTGAGGATAGCCGAGATGAAGGAACACCTTCAGGGCAATCTGAGTCTAAATTAGACTAAATCTTGACTTTGTTGAAAGAAACAAGGGTGAGAGTGGAAACTCTCGAACACAAAGTAGGAGGCCAGTCAGAAGACAAGAGAGATGGTTATGATGGGGGTGATGGTGAGGAATGCCATAATGACACCACCCAAAGCCAGCATGAAGAAAATAACTCCGCGACTAGACATGAAAGGGATAAGAGGAACCTTATGGCTATGGAACTGTCTCATGACATGAAAAAAGTCATGCCACCTAAATTTGATGGATCCGTAAGCAAAGATGTCGCAGAGGCATGGCTTACAGAGATGGAGAAGTATTTTGAAATTAGAAATTATAATGAGTTTACCAAAGTTGTTTGGGGAGCATTTTAGCTAGCGGGTGAAGCATCCACATGGTGGATGAACAAAAAGATGGAACTAGGCTTGAGGTCTACAAGCCTTACTTGGGATAGGTTTGTATAAATTTTTAGGCAAAGACGGTTGTCTCAATTGTTCTATGATTAGAAACTTATAGACTTTCAAAACCTGAAACAGGCTGATATGACTATAAATGAATATTGGGAAAAATTCACTCGATTGTTGAAGTATGTGTCGTAGTGTCAAAAAGATGAGAAGTTCTGTGTTCGAAAGTTTATAATGGGGCTGAATGCCCAATTTGGGGGTGAGGTTAATGTTCACGGTCCTACTACTATGGAACAGGTCTACGAGAAGGCCGTTAGACAAGAACAGAACCTGAAGGCTATGTCGACCTATAGAGAAAGAAACAGAAAGAGATATAATTGGTCTCAATCTTCTCAGTCCTCAAGGAAAAAGGGGAAGAAATAGGAATATACTAAGAAACATGACAAAGGGGCCAAAAATAAACAAACTGAGTCCAGGGAAGAGAAAAAGGGGAACAACCACTCCAAAAAGAATGAAAACAATTCTGGAAAGCCTCAGGAAAGGTGAGGGCCAGTTGGTGGATGCTACACTTGTGACGGAGATCACTATGCCAATCAGTGTCCCAACACATCACAGGGAGTGCAACCAAGAGGAAATCCTCTACCCTCCCAGCAAGTGGTGTTCCAGCAACGTATCCATGCGGCCTTGGACAATCGACAAGCCGAGTGACAAATAACTCCCGTAGAGACAACAAGCATTGTATTTAGAGTTCCAATTTTAGTTTTAATTGATACAAGCGCTACATAATGTTTTATTTCTCCCAAAATTGTAAATAAGATAACTAGAAAAGTAGGATTCATTGCAAACACTTGGTTTGTAGAATATGCAAATCACACCAAGGCTCAGGTAGAGCAATGCCTGTTTGAGTCTCAGGTTGAACTTCCATGCTTTTTCAGGGAAGTAAATCTTTATATAGCCCCACTTGGCTTGTATGATGTTATCCTAGGGATAACTTGGCTATGGAGACATCGAGCCAAAGTTGATTGTTATGCCAAGACAATAAAATGTTTGGATGATTTAGGAAACAAAGTCTTTCTCCAAGGGAAACCTAGGGAAGTCAAACTAAGGCAAATTTCTGCCTTACAAATAAAAAAGGCACAAAGAAAAGGATGCCAACTTTTTGCTTTCAAGATGGACAAAATAGATGAAACAAAGGAAACCTACTTACAAGATGACTTGATGTTTTATGAATCCCAAAAACTTAATGAAGTAGGGATAAAGGAGTCCATAGATCAGGAAAGATCAGATATGGACAAGTATCCCCTCCTCAGAGATTTTGAGGATGCATTTCTGGATGAACTACCGGGGTTACCCCCTAAGAGAGCCTTTGATTTTGCCATTGATATTATTCCTGGGTCAGAACCTATTTCTAAATCCCCCTACAGGATGACCACAACAAAACTAATGGAGTTAAAGGCTCAACTACAAGAGATGTTAGATAAAGGGTTAATTAGACCCAGTGTGTCGCCATGGGGAGTGCTAGTCATTTTTCTGAAAAAGAAAGATGGTACTTTGTGGTTGTGCATAGATTACTGCATGTTAAACAAAGCAACCATTAAGAACAAATATCCTTTACCTCACATCGATGATCTTTTTGACTAGATGAGGGGTGCAACAATATTTTCCAAGATCAATCTTTGATCTAGATACCACCAATTGAGGTTGAAGGATGAAGATATCCATAAGATAGCCTTTAGAACCAGATATGGACATTATGAATTCACTGTCCTACCATTTGGATTGACAAATGTGCCAGTGGGGTTTATGAATCTTATGAATAGTGTGTTCAGAGACTGTCTAGACAAGTTTGACTTGGTATTTCTTGATAAAATTTTGATCTATTCTAAGAATGAAGAACATATGCAACATTTGAAAATTGTTCTTCAGAGATTAAGAGAGCATAAGTTATATGGCAAGCTCTCTAAGTGTAATTTATTTCAGAAAGTACAGTATTTGGTTCATATAATTTCAGCTAAGGGAATAGCTGTGGACCCAGCTAAGATTAAGGCTATATCTGAATGGCCTGAACCAAGAAATGTACATGAGGTCCGAAGTTTCATGGGCCTTGCTGGTTATTACATGAAGTCTATGAAAAACTTCTCTAAAATTGCACATCCTGTAACTTCCTTGCAAAGAAAGGGCAAGAAGTTTGAATGGTCAGAAAAGTGCCAGGAGGCCTTTGACCTACTGAAGGAAAAATTGAGTTCAACCCCAATATTGAAAGTACCTAACCCATAAGGTCAATTTGTAGTCATTACCGATGCCTCACGAGAAGGCTTAGGTGGTGTACTAGTCCAGGATGGACATGTCATTGCCTATGAATCACACAAACTAAAAAATTATGAACAAAATTATGCCCCACATGATTTAGAACTGGCAGTAGTCATTCACGTGCTCCAAATGTGGAGACACTATATGCTTGGAAAACCATTTGAGTTGAAAAAAGATCACTAGGGACTCAAGTATCTGTTCACTCAACCGCATCTTAATGCTCGTCAAAGAAGATGGCTAGAGTTTATCTCAGATTATGATTTCCATATTAAATATATTCAGGGAAAAAAAAATCGAGTGGCATATGCTTTAAGTAGGAGAAGACACATCTCCTCTATGGTCTCTATTCATTATGATTTTAGAAATCAGGTGTTACAAAAATCTAAGGGAGATGAGTTTTACGAGCAGGTAAAACAGGCCCTTGAGAAGAATCCACAGAATCAAAAATATGAGGGATTCAACCTTGAACCAGATGGGTTATTAAGGTTTAAAGGAAGGAAGTATGTACCTAACTCAGTAGAGTTAAGGAATATGGTTTGGAAAGAGGTTCATTCAGCACCATATTCTAGGCATCTTGGAGTAACCAAGTTACTCGCTGATGTGAAACCTTTATATTTTTGGAAAGGAATGAAGAAGGATGTTGCAAATTTTGTAGCTACTTGTATTGAATGCCAAAGGGTGAAGGCAGAACACCAACACCCAACAAGATTATTATACCCTCATGAAATTCTTGAGTGGAAATGGAAAATTATAAGCATGGACTTTGTGCAAGGACTTCCTATGTCAAGGAACATGCACAATGCTATCTTGGTTGTGGTGGACAGACTCACAAAAGTAGCCTATTTTATACCTGGAAACTTGACGGATGGGGCACCTGGCATTGCTCAAAAATTTGTTCAAGAGATTTTTAGATTACATGGCATTCTTGGGAAGATTATCTTAGATAGAGATGCATGGATGACATCGAGGTTTTGGCAAACCTTGTTCTCTTCACTTGGTACACAGTTGAACATAAGATCTGCTTATCATCCTGAAACAGATGGACAAACTGAAAGGGTGAACCAAGTGTTGGAGGACTTATTAAGGATGTATTACATGGATTAACAATACAAGTGGGAGGATTACCTTCCTCTAGTGGATTTGCCTACAATAACTCTTATCACTCAGCTATTAAGATGGCACCATTTGAGGCATTATATGGACGGAAGTGCCAAACCCCTATAAGCTGGGATAAGCTAGAAGATAGGGTTAACCTTGGTCCAGAAATGCTATCTGAGATGGAAGAACAAGTCCATCTAATTAAAAAGAGGCTAGCGGAAGCCAATGATAGGCAAAAGAGTTATGCAAATGCAAAGTGTGTTGAAAGGCATTTCACTATGGGAGATAAAGATCTCATAAGGGTAAAACCTTAGAAAAGCTCCATCAAATTTGGAAAAATGTCCAAATTGGCACCAAGATACGTGGGCCCAATTGAAGTTCTAGAAGAAGTCAATCCAGTGGCATACAAAATTGCTCTACCTCCAGCACTTGCCATGATGCATAATGTGTTTCATGTTTCATATTTGAAAAAGTTTAATTTTGCTGATAATCAAATTCCTATGCTTGATTGGAATATTCTACAGGTAAAATACCCATGAGTGGTGGTGATCGAGCCCATCAAGGTGCTCGAAATGTGCTACACTTATGTAACAAGGAAATAACATAGTGAAAGGTCCAGTGGGACCAATATTCGATGGAAAATGCCACCTGGGAAAACTATGTTGACTTCTATGCTAGATTTCCTCATCTTTTCTAAGACATTTGATATTATGCTTTTGAAAATATTTTCATATTATGTTGGTTTATCTTAAAGACAATTAATCATCGGGGACAATGATTCTTATGGGGGGAGATATGCTACATCCCCAACTTATAATTAGACTTAATCATTAACTTGGCATGATAATCAAGAGGATTAGTCATAGTTAATTGATTTGATATTATGGAAATATCTGATTTAATTTTTAATTATGAAGTAGATACTAATGTTAAATAGTTTTGTAAATTAAATGATTTATATTACGAGATATGATAATGATGTACTGATCATAATCTTGTGGTCCTGAGTGTGAACATGAAAATGAACATCCTTTGAAGAAGGACGGAGAGTATCATCCTAGAGGAAGGGTTAGACGTTGTGAAAGAAAAAGGTTGACTAGCCATCTAAGTATTGACTTCTATGTCCTTAATCCTTTTGTAAGTTGTCATGTGTCATGTCTCTTTTCTTTAGTTTCCATGTTATTTGTAATTCATTATGTCATTGGAGTTATCATGACAAGTTGTGACGACCAGATGATGTTCTTGGAACATCATCCCTAGTCAAGAGACAATAGTGTTAAGAGATGAGGAGGTCTCTCGTTATCCTTTTGTGCTTGGGCATTATTATTTTCCTAGTCATTCGACTAATGGGGGATAGTTGATTTCGGGGGAGTATTACTTGACCCCGATAACTGACGATATTGTTGTGAGTCCTTATGTGATTTAAATCTTATAGTGATAATCCATAATGTTAAATATATATTATTTAACCCTTATTCTTTTGTAAAGATGAAAAAAAATATGTATATATTAATGGGTTGATTTTAATTATGTAGTAATCTTTTTACCTATCCTAATATTCGATATTATTGAATAGTGTAAACTATTTTAGTGGCCATTGAGAAGTGAAGGGAGATTTGAGATCAACCTTCGCAAGAGCATGATGCTTGATTTTAGCCACTTTAGGAGGAAATTGACCTAGTGGGGGTGGTAGTTCTACCCAAATCAACATGTCTAAATCGGCTAATAGGCAAGTCTTGCTTTGGTTGTTTTGGGAAGAGGGGAATTCTTAGTTAGAGAAGGTTATTGTTAGTTCTTGGTGTGTAAGTAGGGTGGCGGAGCCTCTGAGAAAATAGCAGGCGATTGGAAGCTGGGAGCAACTTATAGTATACTCGGTCTAGGACTGCATCACCATTCGATCGCTCTGTCCAGGTAAATGGTGGCCAATGTCCCTTTTGGGCTTCATTTGATGAGCTATATTATGTTGAACCTTTGATAGAGAAAATGTGGCATAATGTTTTGTTTAAAATAGAGGCACGAGGCCTTTAAGGCCGCACCCATTGTGTCGATGTTTCATCATCATCGAGGCTCAAGGCCAAAATGGTTGAGCTCACACTGTATCTAACATGATTTATTTTTAAAGTTCAGAGCCTTAAGGTAGAGCATTTAAATGTTAACTTGATTATAAGAAAAGGCTCAAAGCTATTGTGGTTGAGCTTAAGGCCGTAAGGCCGAATAAAGAAACTCTGTAATCTTTCTTATGGCTGTGTTAAGGCCATAAGGCTAAATAAAGATACACAATAACCTTTAGTTGAGACTGTGCTCAAGGCCGAATGGTCAAGCTGTATATTGTTGTAAACCTTGAATGTGTCTAGGCTCAAGACTAAAAGTCATGCAGTAACAATATTATAGCTTTATTAAGATACCAACTTGAAGGCCACAAGGTCGAGCAGTATGAAGCTAGATTCTTTTCTGTGTTATAGCTTAGGGTCTCACGACCCAACTCTAATACATTTTACACTTTATGAAAACCAATGCTCAAAGTCGTTATGGCTAAGCTTGTTATCAAAGCATGTTAATCATATAATGACGAAGTTAGAGTCTAAGAGATCTCATATGGAGTAAAAAATAACTCCAAAATGATTATAGTTATAAATGAATAATACAGTCACTTGACTGTGGTGACAACTGAGAAGGCAATAATACCAATAATATAGTCACTCAACTATGGTGATAGCTGGGAAGGCAATTAAATATCAGTGTGTTTACAACACCTAAACTAATACCAAGTCAGGCTTGTATGGAAAGCTGACTATGAAACATATATAGGGTTACTTAAATTGTCAAGGATTGTTTACATAACCCTCGATTATGGAGGTGGTGAGACCATTCAAGATCATGGTCTCATCACGAAACAATTAGAATGTGCTTATAGAAGAATATAGACTTGTTCTATATGTGTTTGAATTAGGACTTATTGGTTAATGTATGAGTTATAATTCCTTTACTTACTTAAGTCTAATCTAAAAGGATTGGTGATTAACACCTAAAGCTCATAAGGATAATAAGAGCTATTAATCCTAATGAAACTAATATACTCTACTAAGGCTTGGTATGAATTGAGTACCATGAAATTGACTTCATCATATGTGATGATTTGCTATCGAAAATGTAAACCATGGGGGACCAAGGTGGTCAAAATGGTCGAATTTGATATGAAATGAAAATGAACAAGGTGACGAGGAGTCACTAGTTCCTCATTACGAAGATAACTTATTTAATCATAACCAACCTATGATGGGAGTTGAATGTCCAAGTATGGATAATGATTTGAATTGATCCCACTCATACCAAACCTAAAGAACAAGGTCGTTAAGAACTTACTGTAGGACATGACAACTTATAAGTCAAGTTAGGGTGGTGGACATATGATGTTCATTGTGCAACATATATGTATGTAAAACTTTGGCCAAAGTAATGCATTTGTCTCTGCATGCATTGTCAGTCCACAGTGTTCCAGATGGCCTAGTGTCTCCAGTAGCATCATACAAGTTAGAGTGGATCTATAGTGTGTGACCATGAAACATTAGGAAGGACACAACACCAGATACTTAGATGGCTAACGTATTGGGTTCTAATGTCTAACCTTTCCGAGAAGGGTGGGGCCACTTCTAGTTAGGAAGATGAGTGGGGGACCGCAAGTCTATGGTTGGAGGAAAAGCACCAGGATGATGCTCTCTTTCCCAAGCATGAGACAAGCTGAGGCTTATGAAAACAAATGTCATTGGTTCCAGATACAGTGTTTTGTATTTTATGATTAGTTGGTCTATTGTAATGTATAAATTGATTTATGATGCCTTGGGCATATATTGTATTTGATTAGTGATGGTTACTCACTAAAGATTGTAAATGATTACTGGAATGTAAGATTTGTTATATCTTGATTAGATTGACATGCTTAAATGATGAAAAGATTATTTTTCTTTGGTTAAAAAGTGACTAGCTCAATCATTTTGTTAACTATTCATTTGATTATGATACATGTTTAAAGTTAAATCTCGAGCATTATGGATAGTGATGTTATAATTTTTCAGGAAGAAGACAAAACTTGCAGGTACAGACCTGATGAAGACATCAGTTTCTTTAAACCCTAATTATGGTCTAGGGCACCCAAGCACCCTTGTCCTTGACATTTTGGCCTCCAGATCTAGGGTCTAAACTATCCCTTTACCTTTTCCATTCATCTAGTTTTAGGGTTTTCCCTTCCGATAGTCTGTTTTACTCCGATCATTGTCAACTAGGGTTTCACATCTTTTTCCTATCTTGATTGATTGGATTTGGTTAATTTCTTCTTTGTATAGCAAAAGGGTAGAACCCTTGTAGTTTGGCTCTCCTTCTTGGGTAGAAGCCAAGCTCGGTTTGTGCCCCAATGTTTTGTAGAAGAGGGTTTGACCTAGTCTCACTTTTGTACATATCATTTTGGTGAACCCGCCATTTCTTGCACTTTGGAATCCTTCTTGCATCAGATCTGAGATATTTTCTACCTTAGATATAATTAGATTCAATTCATTCATCATTTTGTATAATTATATAGCTTAATTTTGCATGATTTTTGTAGACACCTAAAAATATCTTAAACCTTCAACCACCCTTTGACATCTTCATGTCACTAAATATCCCTTCCAATTAATTAAATAAATTCATTTTATTTAATTAATTTATCCCTAGTTATTCACCCTTAGCCATTTATCCCTTATGATAAATTAAATAAATATTCTCAATATTTATTTAGTTAATTTCTCTATCTTTCTAAACCCCAATTAATTAAATAGATCATAGTTATTTAATTAATCTATCCTACTAATCAGCCTAAACCTGGCCTAGTTAATTAAATAGCCATTATTTAATTAGCTACCCTAGCCTACATGACCCCTAGACCTAAATTAATTAAATAAACCCTTATTTAATTAATTTTAACCCTCCATTAACCCATTTACTAATTTTCTCCAGCCATATTAATTAAGTTAACCCCCTTGATTAGCTTGGTCAAATCTCACTTAACACTCATTCCCACACCCCACAAATAAAAATTTAACTTTTATTCATATAAGGTAATTTTTATTCTAACTTGTCTTAGTCTCCATTAATGGAACTCTTCCCCATGTGAATTAAAAATTCACATTTTATCCCCCCCATCTAACTTGTCTTAGTCCCCATTAATGGAACTCTTCCCTATGTGAATTAAAAATTTACTTTTATTCCCATCCTCACACTCTCCCATGGAAATGAATTTTTTATTCATTCCTCATCCTTCCCAATGTGAATTTAAAATTCACAAATAATGGGAGCCATCCAATCTTATTGACCAAATCTTAGCCTTTGATCTCTCTTATCCAACTCTCTTGTGACACTTGTCACAAGGCTACAACTCCAATCCAAACCCTAATCCTCAGGCATTCCTAACCGTTGATCTAAACTTTCAATCCTCACCCTCCATCCTTTTACCAAAAATCTATAAATAGAGCCCTCATCTAATCCATTTTCATAACTTCTTCTTGAATCAAAACTATGCCAAAATATTTCCCCATCTCGTTCATCTTAACCTCATAATGCCAAAATATTCCTCATCTCATAGCCATATACTCTCATCTTCATCTCCATAAAATCCTCTATCAATCCGCATATTGTGTTGATCGAAGAGCAATGCACATTCACACTACATCAACTTGGGTAAAGCTAGGAGAGCTCTTTGGTGCACTCTCCTCAACCTTATCAAGGAGTGGGAGATTCTTCAAGGTATATCTTGTGTTTTTATGCATTTGGTTTTGTTATTTTACCTTGATCTTTTCTCTCATCTTCAATTTCATTGTTAGGGTTTGAAAAAACCTTGCATTTATAGGAAATCTAGCTAATCTTCAACCTAGGGTTTGTAGATTAGTGTATTGTTTCAAATCTTGTTGCATTATTGGATTGATTAAAGGAATTTAATTTTCTGTGTACCTTATCATCCTTTTAGTTCTAGGACATTCTTGCATTTTTGCATTGAAAAGAGTGAAAAATCAAAACATTTTAGGCTTACAAGAAGGCATATTTGTGCATTGTTTTATTGCATATGTTGTAGATCATCATAGAAAGATTGAAATCTTTGATTTTTTGCATCAGATTTGATTTACATTGAAGTAGTAATCATTTCATGGTGTTGCATCTTGCATTTAAAACTCTCATTTGCTAGGGTTTTGTTTAAATAGTTATATTTTTGAAAAAACTAGTCAAATTCAAAACTTAGGGTTTGTAATCAAGATCTTGTTTCAGATTTTTCTGATGTCATAAAAATTTCAAATCTTCTCTTGAATTATTGTAGCATTTTATAAATTTCATTCGCTTTCAAAAATAATTCTTGCATTGAACAATTGTGGTTTAGGAAGTAAGCATTTAAATCTAGGGTTTGCTAGTAAACCCTAGCTAGTCTTGCATTTAGCGCATCTTCAAAAATCTCTAAAACTTTGTTGCATTTAAGTGGGTAAATCATTTAGGAACTTCTTTTGCACACACTTCACATCTTACATTTGCAAGACGTAGTTTTTGTGGTTGCCAAGAATATCACATTTTTGGGAGACCCCGCTTTTCTTGCACTTGTAGGTCTTTGATTGTAATCTTAGTGGGATATTGGTTGTAATTGGTTAATAAATTATGCATTTCATTATGGCTTATTTTTGGTTGGAATCTTTACATACACATATCATGGAATCTGAAAACTTTTCTAAATTCATGCATCCTCACATTTTAGATAACATAGCAACTATGCGTGATATATCTCATGGTGAGTATAAATCTTCTCCTACCTCTACTACATTTCACGATGATATCATCTCTAAGGCATGTGATGGTGACTTACCTTTGCCTACTTTACCCTATTCTTTGGATCCCTCTCCCAAAAATGAAGAGTTTTTGGTGCAAGAGGATGAAATCATTGACAATGTTGAGTATGCTGCTTCTATTTCTACCATAACACATGATAGTTCTATGGTTCATACCATTTAATATCACTAAGGAAGTGAAGACCCTTGATTTTCCTCCTTTGATTGAATGTTCAAGTACCTTGGATATCACTAAGGAAGTGAAGACCCTCGATCTTCCTCATTTGATTGAATGTTCAAGTACCTTGGATATGACTAAGGATGTGAAGACCATATACATTTCCCCTTTGGTTGAATGTTCAAGAACCTTGGACATCACTAAGGACACAATCATCAAGAATTATCTTAACTCTTCATCCTCCCTTCATTCCAATGCTCTCCCTACAAAAGATGAAGCATTAGTGGATGAAGAGAGGTCTCTCACATTGAATCCCTTGGGGATGGATGTTGGGCTTAATCTAAATGAAAAAAATGTCAATTCAGTCATCATTAATAGACTTATTCCACCCACTAAGGGGATAGTGCATAAGTGTACTAATTTTCCTAAGATCATTGCACATAAGGCACCTATTACATCTCATTTCAAACTGGTGATTACGGTTCAAGGTGATCCAACACCACCTCGACCCTCGAGTTACATTCTTAATCTTGCAAAACAAATTACTCAAAGAAATCAAGGTGTTTAAGATGTGTCGCAGCATCACAGATTGCTCACACATATAACACCTGTAATAAAAGTAAGCACACACCAAGTGCACCCATATCTCTTCCACCTTCTCAACCTATCCTACCTCAAGCACCTCATCTTCCTCTACATATTAGTAAAGAATACAATCTTGTCGAGCAGCTCCGTGCTACTCTGGCTAAGATATCTCTATGGGATTTAATACAAACATCACCTACATACCACAGAATGCTCCATGAGGCTCTACAAAAGGTAGTTGTTCCACCTTCTGCTAGACCAAATGATGTAGCATCTCTGCTTAGTTGTATGTATGCGACAACATCTGATATATCATTTCAACAACATGAATTACCTCTGATAGAAGTTCAAAACCAAAATGAGCCTCTTATGATATTTGTCATAATTGGTAACATGAGGGTAATATGCACTATAATTGATGGTGGATCAGGTCTTAATATTTGTGGAATAGACTTGTTAAATAAACTCAATATTGATTCATCTCTCATCAAACCAGATACAATGAGCATTCGTGGATTTGATAATGTTGATATGACATCACTTGGTAGAATCACCTTAGATATTAAGGCTGGACCTATGACACTACCTACCCTTATCCATGTCATGTCTAATTATCTCTCATACAATCTTCTTTTGGGTAGACCGTGGATTCATGCCATGGGTGCAGTCCCGTCTACCCTTCATTGTTCAATAAAATTCATCTTTGAAAATGAAGTACATACAATTAAAGATGATCCATTTTTGGAAAGTTGCTTACAAATGGAAGCGAGACATCAAATTCCTTTAAGTGATTTGATCCCTTCTTTAAAATCCAAACCACTATTCTCCACTGCTAACAACAGTGTTGGTTAGGATAGTGTTGGTCCTTTGAATGCATTTTTTAGCGATGGTTGGGGTTCATTAGATTTTACACCCTCCTTTGTGGGTGAATATAAAATCTCACATCCACACCCAAAGACCTCAAAGATAAATGAAATTTCTTCAACACAATATCATACTCCTACAAAGTTTAAACTCAAGTTTAATGATGATGGAACCTTTAAAATAGATGAAGATCTACCTTCTATAGAAATGGTAGCCATTTGTGATAAAGTACCATCTAATTCTAATGCATGTGATGGTAGTGATGAGGTCTCTTTAGATTTCAACCCCCATGGGATGGTTGAAACAAAGTTTGACCCTCCTCACCATGATGAAAAGAATGATCCTTCTTCTTCAACACATTTCAACAAAGATAGTCATATGACCTCTCCTCTTCCTTTGGATTTGGAGAAGCATTATGGGATTGGATTCAAAATCCTTTCAAAACAAGGATATAATGGAAATGGGTTAGGATGTAAAGAACAAGGAATTAAGGAATTTGTGGAACTAACACCGCACTTGTCTAAAGTAGGTTTGGGTTTTCGACCTTCTCCTATGCTCTCCCCACCATGTTTGCAAAAAAAGGATTGCTTCCTACTCCACCTAAATCTTCTCTTCTATCTCAACAAGAGTATATTTTGTCGAGTCTACTCAAAGACCGCTTAATCACTCTTCCTACTCCTAAAAACAAAAATATTCAACAAAATAATGGTTTATCTCCTCATTATTGTGCATATCATCGAGCACTTGGCCATTTCACTAATGAATGTCGAGTCTTGGGTGATAGAATAAAACAACTTTGAACAAGGTTTGGCTCTGGCACTCCTCACCATGCTTGATGTAGTCCCTAGAGCACCTTGTCCTCCGTCTATTTTATAATCAAGTTGGGGGAGGATAATTTGTTATAGGCTAACTCGCAAGTAAGGTCCCTCCCTGTCATCTATGTTATGTTTGTATGTAATCTTATCCCCGTATTGTGATATTGTGGTTCTCCCTTGGCACCCTTGTTAGCACAAAGGTACAAGGGGTAAGAAAGCATGGTGTCATTCCTCTATATGTATCTTTCGTTGTGATGTGCAATTTCATTATTTTTTCGTGGCTGATTTAGCATCCTTTCATGTTGATTCAATTTATGTGTACGTGATCTTTCTTCTGTCTATGCGGCACCTTGTAGCAATGCTCGACATCATACCGTGACTACACAAGCCATTGTGTATCATGCTTATAAGGATCACCTTGGTTTGCTCATCTTGGGGGCAACCCCTTGTCATGATGTAGCTTTTGTAGACATATCTCATTTGGGAATGTGCTTTTAGAAAAGCTCTCATGCCCGTTTTATATTTCATCACTCTACCTTGAAGGCAATTGCTCCCTAATGGAGTTTGCAATCATTTTAAGGTGGGGGCATATATCGCGCCTTACTCTCATCTTTCTATCTAAACACTTGTTGATTATCTTTGTTACTGCACTCTCTTGGAAATGATTACGACTAACCTGGAAACAAGATCTTGAGTCTATCTTGTTCTCCTAAGTTGAAGCTCCTTGCATGTTTGGGAGAAGGGTTGCACCACCAACTAGAGTTTGGTAGTAAGGTTGCTTCACCTTCTTATTCTACAAGACTTCATGAAAATCCTCTTGCTGCAGGTAGCTTGGTGTATTCCCTTGAGTGGAAGCACTTTCTTTTTGACATGGTGTGTATGATGTGCTTGTACTTCTCTTGTGCTTCTCATTTTTAACTAACCCCTTAGCATTCTTCTTTATTGCACCTTGGGGAATGATGGATGGTGATTGAGACATCACTTAGATCGAGGTCTCCTTTGTCATGTTGACTCAAGGTATTCTATACTATGTTTCTTGTAATCGATGTATGATGCGTGTATTCTCCTCATATATTCTTATTCTCTATATATTCTTCATGCCTCATGCGTGCATCACATGTGTTCTCTCTACGTGTTCCTTATGTATGTCTCTTAAGTGCTTCATGTGTACTCCTTGTGTATTTCATGTGTGTTCTATGTATGCTTCATGACTCATGTGTATACTTCGTGTCAAGCATGTATACTTTGTCTATGGCGTGTATACTTTGTGTATGACATGATCTATGCTTTGTGTATTGCGTTTATACATTGTGATTTCTCAAGTGTATGCCTTGTGTGTTCCTTTGCCTTATCTCATGTTTGCTAAGTGCTTCATGTGTGAGTGAATTATGTCATGTGTCTTATGTGTATGCCAATCATCATGGACTCCTAGGATCTTAAACTTGGGGGCTTGATTATCCCTTAATTTTGGTGACATTCTATGGCTTCTATGATCCTGCGTGTTTGCAACCTTAGAATCCCAAGCTTGGGGGCTTAATCACCCCTCAATCTTGGCAAAATTCTTTGGCTTCTATGTCTTGCATGTTTGAATCTATCCTTTGTTATGAGTTCGAATGTAAGTTCGTACCCACACTAAAGTGGGGGCTAAATGTTGTGTTGTAAAATGTGTACACTAGCATTTTACACTTAATTTAGCACCTGGGTGGACCTAAAATGTTTACACTTGTTAATTAGGACCTATTATAACACCTTTTTGAGCATTAAGCATGTAATTATTGATCCCAATGCACAAAACCTGAAAATGTAATTATAAGGTGGGGTTAATGACACTTTAAGTGCCTTATCTTGAGAGTTTTGGGCTAAAGGGCCAGGGCGCCCAAGCGCCCTTGTCCCCTTTTTAGCCTTGACCTGAATTGTGGCTTGTCAGCTTGGGACCTCTTAAAAGGTTCCCAATGACAACCTCATGTGGTTTAATTCTCTGAAAGTCAACAGGAATGCATATAAAAGTAAGTTATTCTATTCATTTGAACACATCTAAGCTATCTCTAACTTCTTGAATGATTCATCTTTTCTCTCATGCTCTCTACTCTCCTCTAAAGCTCTCTATTGTGGAATATTGTTGCGGTGCTAATATATTGCAGGTCTTGTGAAGATCTTTCTACTCCTTTGGGCTACACCAACTTCTTGAGTCAAGTTGTGATTCCGCATCAAGCATGCTATGGTTTCCATTCTCATGGTGACTTATTTCCTTCATGCTTTGTTCTAGCATTCCATTCTACTTCAAATTTGCCTTTGCCCTCCTAGGGAACACACTCTTTATCTATCATATTTGGTATTGTAGAGGTGGAAAAACCATTCATGAAGCTTGACTGAGGAAAGCTCCTAAATAGCACCCAACTATTTTCCTTCTTGTGTGTGTACAATTGAGAAGAATAGGTTTCAAGAGCTAAGTTCTGTGAAGAAGACAAAACATGCAGGTACAGACTCAATGAAGACATCAATTTCTGTAAATCCTAATCAAGGTCTAGGGCACCCAAGAATCCTTGTCCTTGAAATTTTGGCCTCTGGATCCAAGTTCTAAACTATCCCTTTACCTCTTCTATTCATTTGGTTTCTAGGTTTTCGCTTCTGACAGTCTGTTTTACTCTGATCTTTGTCAACTAGGGTTTCATGTCTCTACCCTAGCTTGATTGATTGGATTTGGTTAATTTCTTCTTTGTACAAAAAATGGTAGAACCCCTGTAATTTGGATCTCCTTCTTGGGTAGACGCCCAACTCGATTTGTGCCCCAATATTTTGTAAAAGAGAGTTTGACCTAGTTTGATCTATTGAGCTAGTCTCATTTTTCTACATAATACCAAGACATTTCATTTCAAATTTAGCTGCAAGTTGAGACTTTAGTTCTGAAACCATTCCTTTCCCTTTACTAATAAATAACATATCATCAACATATAATGTAATATTTATAAGAAGCGATCACCATCAAATTTTTAATAAACACAATGATCTGATTTAGAATGCTCAAATCCCAAACTCAACACATATGTATCAAATTTCTAGTACCACATCTTGGGACTTTTTTTGAGGCCATACAAAGATTTCTTCAATTTACAAATTAAATTACTTTTACCTTTCACCACATAGCGCTCTAGTTGTGTCATATGAATATCCTCCTCCAAATCACCATGAAGGAATGTCATTTTCACATCCATTTGCTCAACCTCTAGGTCATAATCTATAGCAATAGAAAGAAAGAATTTAATGTATGTCATTTTTGCAATTGGAGAAAATATCTCACCGTAATCAACACCCTCAACCTGAGAGTAACCTTTCACAACTAATCATGCTTTGTACTTCTCAATACCTCCATTTGAACCAATCTTTTCTTGAACACCCATTTGCAAGCAACATGCTTTTGTCCTTCAGGCAATGGTACTAGGTTCCATGTATCATTATTTTCCAAAGCTTCCATTTCTTCATCCATTGCAATCTTCCAGGACCCTGCATCATTAATTCCTAATCCCTCTTCTAAAGATCTTGGTTCATCCATGTTAGTAGTCAAAGTAAAAATACATCTCTAGTCATTAGATGAATACCTTTTAGGTGGTTGTCTATGCCTTGTATAACTTTGAACAAGCTGATGTGGATGATATTCCTCCTCTTTTAAAGATTCAAAGCTAGATGAGCTCTCCTCAACTTCTTGTCTATCTAGGGGCCTCAATTCAACTTTATCAGGCATAGAAGGAAGTTGAACCACATCTTTCTGTTCACTTTGTTCTGGTTGCCTTGTAACAAAAGAAGGCTTAGTATCTCTAAAAATCATACTTATCCTTTATATTACCTTTTGTGCATCAGGATCCAAAACTTTGTATCCTTTCACACCATAATTGTAACTGATGAAGATACATTTCACAACCTTGTTGTCCAAATTTGTTCACTTCTCCTTTGGCACATATGCATATGCCTCACAACCAAAAAATCTAAGATGTCTCAATGAAGGCTTGTGACCCGACCATGCCTCCATAGACATTTTATCAACAAGAGTAGATGTAGGAGACTTTTTAATCAGGTAGAAAGTAGTGGCAAAAACTTCAACCAAAACAATGTGTTTCAAACAACCACCACCAAGCATACTCTTACCCTTCTCCATTAGTGTTTTGTTCATTCTTTTTGCAACTCTATTATGCTATGGAGAATACATAGTTATTTTTGGTCTTTGAATGCCACAATATTTACAAAATCTATCAAAATCATTAGAGAAAATTCACTGCCATTGTTAGTCCTCAAACATTTTATTTTCTTTCCAATCTGCAACTCAACCATTGCTTTAAATTCCTTAAATTGACTAAATTTTTTATATTTACTCTTTAGAAAATATACCTATGTCCTTCTATAATCACCAATAAATGAAACATAATATGTGGATTTTTCAATGGAAGGAATATCTATATGACCAAACACATCAGAATGAATAAGATCCAATAGACGACATGATTTATGAGAACTCGAGTAAAACTGAACATGATTTTACTTACCATAAATACAATGCTCACATAAATCAAAATCAAGATTACAATCATTTAACCCTTCAACATTGTTTTTATTTTTCAAGGTCCTTAGACCCTTTTCTCCAATGTGGCCTATTCTCTAGTGCCATAAGATAGTATTCTTTGTAGCTAATTTTGATTCAAAAGAAAGAGCAACCTTACGTACCCAGAAGCTATGACCATCCACCAAAGAGGAAACCCTAACTTTTTCCAATGAAGTAGTCACATAATTGCTTTTCACATAAGTACTATTGCACTCAATAGTGTGTTGGTACTCCAATTGATTGTCACAAATGTCTAAAGGTTTACAACTTATAATCAAGACACAGTGACCAATTGGCCAACGAATAGGAAAAAAACAAATAATTACAAATAATTTACACAGCATGTGAGATTTGTCATTTTAAAGTGTGTATTTGGTTGGGAAGTGGGATAATTTGGAACCAGTGCCTATCTGGGAACATAGAGTCTGTATATTGCAATGTTCTATCTCAACATTACTTACATCTGGTGGTTGCAACAAATTTTGCTAAATATTGTCACCTTGACAACAATATTAACCCACTAAAGGCTTCATTCACATGACCTCATACTTAATAATTCACTTACTCTGCCAACAACACTATTGTTCTCTAGAAAGATTTATTCCATTACTTGAAAGAAAATTAACATAGAGAAATAATTCACAATAACAAATAGAAGTGAAGAAACAACAATCCTTGATTATTAATTTCAAATGTTTTCTTATAACACAAAATGGAGACAATTGACATATGAACTTGCACATTTCTCATATAAATTCAAACTAAATAATACATGCTCATGAAAGAGACATAAGACAAATATAGAGAATCCTATTCCTATGATGATTACAAATCTAAAAGAATCCCATTCATTTTCCAACCCTTTTCAAATAAAGCACATACATTTTATAGAACAAGGGATCCTCTTACAATCAATCATATGAGTGACACATGTCACCATCAAAGTCACCAATAGACCCCGACAACAACATAACATCAAAGCACAAAAATTTTCCAAGGGGTAGTTTCTTCCAATGGTATGCCAAGGTGGCGGAGAAAGGTGGTCGATCAACATGTGGGCCCCTTCAAAAGTGGTTCTTCATCCACCAAAGCTAAGGTGTTGATCACTGCTAGCTACCACGGTGGAGATGAGTAGGCTGAAAGGTGCTACTTGCCTAACTTCCTTGACTCTATCAATAAGTGTTGGCTATTGTAATTTTCATCTTCCTTCATCTCAAAGAAAGTAGATGCAAGCAATTATACAAGTCTAGCAATGAAGCCTGTGCTGCATCAGGTTCCAGCCATAGAGAGATGGAGTTGAAGGATGGAGCAGGTTGCCATAGCAACTGATATACCTTTTTTGTTATGCCAAAACCTTCCTCACCAAACCTGACATGGAGAGAAGAATTGAGAAGGTTGATTTCTAGTCCCATCCATTCCAAAGAGAAGCTCCTCTGTCTATTTATTTTTGAAACAACATAATTGAAGCCAAGAGAACAATGTCAAACTCTCTGTAGGGATGGGGGACATAATAAATACTCAGAAAGGAAGGGAATATTATTTTGGCAAAAGAATAAACTAAATGAATACTTAGTGAATATCAGTTTTCTTATATAGCCAAAATTGAGCGAAATTACTTTGTGCTCAGTCTTCAGTCTTTGATAGATCCTCATAACAACACATTATCTTGTACTCATTCCATTTGAGATTGCACACATTCCTTCTTTATTAACCTCCTTGAAAATACCAATATGGATAAAAATGGTAAATAATTTTATTATCACACCATATATTTTTGGAACCATGCAATGTACTCCTCCTTAGATGGCCATCCATGTTACAAAATCCTTTCAACTTTTCTTATGTGGGCTCCAGACTATACATCCAACAATACCTTAGATTCCCTAACAAAGTTGTTAAGTCTAGACTCCAACACTAACAACTTGTCCAGCTCATTGTTGCATAAGATGGGGTTAACTTTATCTCCCAATGAAAAAGATGAGATGAGATTTAGGGTGATACCACCAAACTCATTCCTCCACTTTTTAGTAGTCTTTTCCATGCCTCCAGCCTCTAAAATAGGTGGCCAAATACATGTTTCCAAATATTTGAAAGTACCTAACTTTTCCTTGAGCATCACATCAAGTTTGCCTTAGAAAACATAGATGTCATTTAAAATCCCAATGACATCATATGTACTTGATATGTTGGCAGTAACATTAGCATCAAAGCTTGCACTATTAAAAATAAGGTTCATCACCTGCATACATGGAATCCACGTGCTCAAAATACCTTTAAGATTGCCTCATTTTTGATATAGCTGTCAAAAGTTATTTTCACATTGTTGTAGCACAACTAGGCATCATCAACCTTATTGAGAATGCATGAGATTGTTGATCAGAGCTATTTTCTCACTCTTGTTATCATCCCTTATTTTATTAATTGTGGTATTACTTTTCCTCAATTGTTGTTTCAAGTCAACAATAGTAGGGGAATCCCCCTCATGCCCTGATACATCCCTCAAACTAGATGGAGTTGTTGCTCCCATTTCAATCCCTATTGGAGGGACAAGTGATTTGACCTTGTTATAAATTATTGTAGCAACTTGACATAGTCATCTTTCAATTTGTCATAATCTAATTGTAACTTCCTCATTTTAGTTTCACTGAACCTTTTTGTACTTACTACTAAAGATGCAACCTGAGGAGCAGATGTATCAGTCATTCTTCTCACAATCAAATGCCTAGTGAGCTCATTAATATCCTTGGCCACCTGAGGTTTGTTTTCATCTAGAGCCATGGCCCAAATTGCCAAGGTCTCATGACTTTCACTAAAACTTGATCCAAAGAGTTCTTTAGCTTGCTCTTTAGTCATTATCCTTTACTATCCTTCTTCCTTCCTCAGGAGTAATATTGCCAACATCCATATCAATCTCCTTCAAGACCCCTTGGGCCACTTCTTTCAAGTCTTCTTCTCCAACTTTGGCTTGCTCCTCATTTATCTTTTATAGATAAACTTCAGACTTCTTCTTTATTAGTGAGACCTTGAATTCTTTAGAATTCACAAATTGATCATCTAATAAGAACTCCCTACAAGCTAGTGCTCTAACATCCTATATTACTTTGTTACTTTCCTTTAGACTCAATAAGGTTCTTATTGGGGGCACCATGACAACTTAATTCTTGTGGGGAGATCTCAGTACTTGTTGAATTTCATCCATATCTAGTTGATTCTCACCCACTTGCTTAGTCAAGGAATAATCAACCAGAGGTTGTTTCACATCAGGCATCTCGAGGAGAGGGAGCTCTTACCAAACTTCTTCTTCTACTCCTTCCACCTATGGATACATAGGCTGCCCAACCTCTTGCTCCTATGACTGTTGCCTTTTAGGGGATTTTGGTTTGACACAATTCTTTTTAGGGAAATCTTTAGCTCTTCCACATGCTCAAGCATTGCCTGCATTCTAAGAATAAGGCCAATGATCTCCTTGGTAACCAGGAGTCTTGAGCATCTTTTATCTTTCTCTTATGACTACAAGGCCCCGATCTCTTCCCCTTTTCACCTCAACCTCAAAAAGACAATTTCTGATCAGATCCTCCTTCTCATGGAATTGATGCTTATACCTTGATTTTCCTTTCCTCCTTCCAATGCTATTAATGAAGTGCTCAAGATCATAATTTTTGAAGTCAGTCACCTTCAACCTGTATCCTTGTAACTTAGGACCAAATGCATCTATCCCTTCCTTAGCATTAATTAAGGATTGAGGGAATACAATGTGTGAGGGAATGAAGGATCCTTTCTTATGTACCCTCATAGGCGATTTATCTGATTCATTAAGCTGCCACATAATTTGAAGAAAAGAAATTCTATCTGGCACTTTCTTGGGTAGGAGTTGATGCATGATGGTTGTACCATACAGTCTAATGAGTATCACATCTAAATACAAGAACCAATCACCCTAATTGTGATCAACTTCACCATTAGGCTACCTATCATGTGGTATCAAGAAGTCCATAATCTTCTTTGATAGCCTGGGCTTCTCCTATCCCAACAATCCCATAGTTCTCTACACAAAGTGTTCCTCAAATTGAATGTAGCTAGAATCTCCACAATGTGAATCCTCGATGTGAGTTCTCCCCTGGGTAGGCACGAGATTTCCATCCTTTTTTAGGTGTTGTATTTGCAACTCTTTACACCAAAATTTCCCACCACAATACAATAGGATGTGGCACAATATTGAATACCTCTTGAAGCTAGGAGCCTCATTTTTTTGCTTGTATGCCACCAAGTCTTTGTGAATTTCATTTGCAATGTAGGTAGCATAGTCAAAGTTTCTATTTTGATCACGATCTTAGATGTCGACAACCATAACCATGAGGGGGATAGGCATCAAAGGGTTACAATCAAGTCCAAAGACTTGACACAAAGCAAAGCATGTCTTTATGAAACAATCCTCAAATCCATCATACCTGAAAGGTTCTAGTTCAATATCATCAATCATCACTAGTTTTCTATGCCTTCTTTGGCCTATGATGAGGTAGATAACATGTTCTATATCCTTTCCTGTCTCAGTTATACTCTTTCAAATCATTAGGGCTAATTTTTACATTAGCCAAGGGGTTTAGGTCAAACACCTCTTCAATCAATTCTCTACTCAGCTGAAAGAGTTGTTTTCCCTTGTAAGTAAACACGATCTTAGTGGTTACATCATAATTGTTACTTGTGTCATAGATTAGGTCAACATTGACAAAGACATTTGGGGAAAATAGCTTCCCTAACCTTAACCTCCAAATATTTGACACAAGTTTATCACAAGAACGATGGTAATAGCAGAATTTGAACAAATCCCATCCCTCAACTGACAAGATTGCATCTTTGACATGTTGATGATAACCATACATCCTATTAGTCAAGACCCCTGCACGTTGGGTTTGTTTATATTTCTTGGATGACCTAGGGAGATAACTTATAAGGTCTTGGGATAAGTTTGGTTTTGCCGCCACAAGTTGACCTCTGACTCATGGTTGCAACGGGGGAAGGCAATTTACTTAGACTAGGGTTTGTTTGGTGACCTAATGATTTCTCCAAAATAGGGGATATACAACAACACCTCTAAAACCCTAGAAAACCTCACAATTTAGAAAGAGAGAAGTTTACAACATACCAGGGCCAGAACAAATCATGAATTAAGGTCGAAACTATGAATTCACTAGACACTTCTTCATAATTTTCTTAGCATCATTTTTTCAGATTGTTAAGGAGTGAGAAGGCAATCTTCAAATGTAGTTGAAATAACTATTCAATTCATCTCAGTCCTTCATTAATTACTTGAGTGATTTGAAGACTGTTCCAGCATGTCATGAATGTTCACCTCTTTTGAATATTGGTCAGGGATTCAAATCGACAAATAGCACAAGATGAAGTCTTTAGTGCAGGCTTCACTAAGAGCAGCTTAGGTTAGGTCACATTGTAATGAATAGGTGCATTGAGCCGTTGGATCGCCACCTTAAAACTCCACCATCGATCTTACCTTTTTAGGAGGACACATGTCACCATAGCGCTTGCTAAATTCTTTGATGTAGGCTTCCCCTAACATGACTTCTTTCAAGTTGCATTGCAAAGAGGATGTACATTGTGCTATTAGATTTCCATTTGAGAATCAAGTTATGTCCTCACCGTTGATTTCATTCATATGGGGGAACACATGTCAAGAAAACATGGCATCACAACTTCAGATTTAAAATACAAGTACTAGGTTGTGCTAAAGGTGGGGCCTTGTGTTGTGAATGGGATCCTGTCACCTGTTGCAAATCTAAATGGTCACTCAAAGAATATACCATGGTGAGATCAAACAAATAAGGTGGCACCATGTGTTGATAGGAGAACAAACTTCATCAGGTCCTGCTTTACTCTTGAGGCAAATGTAAGGACACGTGTCTACTCAAAGTGACAATGTATATTTAAAAGGCTGCATTGGGATCAAAGCTCTATATTGGGCACAAATTTTTTCCAAGTGGCACAAAGTGATTGAATAGGACCATCCAATAGGAGTAATATAGAACTTAGACAAGTCCATTGTGCGTTCGAGAACGTATGCTAGATACGTGGCAGGATAGTGCATTAGCACAGTTCTTAAGAATCTAGTTAGAGACAAGGCTGCACTAAGCCAATATGCTTGTGCTAGAAACATAATATCAATTAACCATAAGTGAGACCGAATATGCCAACATAAGGCAGTAAAAGGGGTTAGTTATCAATGACAAGCAAGGCTTCTCAGTAGGTAACCTAAGTGATTTAACTGGGCAAGCAAGTCAATGAGGGGAAATAATGCCCAAGATCAAAGAATTTAAAAAATTAAACTGGGAGACCCAAAGGCAAGAAAAGAGTATTCTTAGAGCAAGAGCATAAATCTCATAAATTTTGTAGGTACTAATAGTGACTCTTGTTCGGAGATGCATATGAAAGTGGAATATGGAGAGGGTCCAGAAAACTCTGGGATGTAGACTGACGACACATAGATAACAAAAAACAATTCACTATAGGTCACATAAAACCATGGTTGCACAACACAACACAAAGGAAAGGACCTAAACATATTGTGCATGTAAAATGAACCTAAGCTGAAGAGAAGTAATGTTTCAAGAATTGTTGATGGATTGGCAATTCTTGAAATTCCCCATTGATGCTCTCAAGGAAAAATGAATCCTCTCCATGCATATTCATAATCAGATAAGGACCCAACCATAGAGGATCAAAATTTCCATGCTTCCCTTTGTCCTGTAACCTTGCATTCCATACCAACACCAGCTCACCACATTCAAATTTCCTGGCCTTCACCTTCTTATCAAACAAGTACTTGACCTATTGTTGTTTCTTGACATTAACAACATGAGCTTTTCTTCTAGTTTCATCCAATTATATCAATTGATTGAATTTGCATGTCATTGCATTATGCAAATCTTCAGAGTACTCTTGGATAAATTTGTAAATTAGTATCAATTTGTTCACTGGCATGTTGGCATTCATTCTATACACAAGCTCATAGGGAGACTTTCTAGTAGATTTCTTGATAGTCACACGGTCTTCACACAAGGCTAATCTCAACTTTGAGTCCCAAGATTTTTTATTTCTTCCCAACATCCTTTTTATGATCTTCATTATGCTTTTATTACTTGACTTAGCTTGACCATTACCCTGGGGATGATATGGTGAAGAGTGGAATATGTTTATTCCATAATCAACATAAAGACTCACAAACTCTGTAGATTTGAAGCACATAGCATTATTAGTTATCAATTTGTTTAGGACCCCAAATCTTGTGATTATGTGTTCCATGACAAAGTCTATTACAACTTTGCTAGTTGCTTTCCTAGAGGGGATTGCTTCAATCCACTTTGTAAAGTAGTCTGTAGCCACTAGTATCCATCTAAATCCCCCACTGGACTTTTATGTAATTTCTCCAATAATCTATGCCCCACTATTGGAATAGAGCTTCCACGATCTATAGTCTTAATGGTAGGATTCTTGATCCTTTCGACTTACTAGAAAATCTATAGCATGCATCACAATTTTTTACCAATTTATGTGCATCAACAAGGCCACCAATTCCCAACTTTGAGGATCTTGTGAGAATTTGTTTTGACCATAAAATGACCACCACAATCTCCATTGTGCATCTCATTTAAAATATTATTAGCTTCATCTTCATTCAATCATTTCAACAAAATATCATCTCTATTCCTCGAGTACAATTCTTGATCAACAATGACATATTTCAATGCAAGGAGTTTCAATGTTTTCTTCTAGTTGTCACTCATGGTTTTAGGACATTTCAAATGGCATAAGTAAAAAATAATATCCTTATACCAAGCTGAATCCTCTAGATTACACGTCTTCTGCAAAGTCATTTCAGTTAGGAGATTTACCATAGCAACTTCTAGATTTGACTCGGCCATGAGCTTTGCCAATCCCTAACCCCTGACTAGTTTGGTTATCTGGATATCAATGTTGAAATCTTGGATCTTGTTAATCTACCTGTACCTCCTACTTGTTTCTTTCTTTTGCACAAAGATTTCATTGACTACAACATGAGGTACATAAGCTACAATTTTGCACCAACCAGATAGGGTCTGAAAGTCTTTATTGCTTTCACCAAGGCATATGCATGTTTCTCCATGGCATCATACTTCAACTTAGCTGCTTGAAGGGATTTACTAAAGAAGGATATGGGATATTCAAAACCCTCCTTATTATTTTGTAGCAACACTGCAGCAACTGTGTGGAAAGAGGCAAAGCTAAACAATTGGAATGGCCTTTAAAAGTCAGGGGAAGCGAGCACTGGATCCTTCTTGATTGCCTCTTTTATTTTTGTGAATGATGTGCTTGGATCCTCATCCCACTTAATGTTCTGCCCCTTCTTTAACATTTTGGAGATGCATTTAGTCTTTTTAGCAAAGTTAGATACAAATCTCCTTACAAAATTTATCTTCCAAAAGAAGGATTGAATTCCTTTGACTATTTTGGGCTGGGGTATCCTATCTATCGATGTAATCCTTTCAAGACCAATCCTGATACCATCTGTAGACACTATATGTACTAACAACTTCCCTTATGTAACACCAAAGCTGCACTTTTTAGGATTCAGGGAATTCCCAAATTCTAGGCATCTTATGAATATTTGCTCCAGGTGTTGACAATGATCTCCTTCTTTCTTAGAGTAGGTAGTAAGGTCATCTTGGTATCAGCTACCATAATGACATTAATCAGGTCTGAGAATGCCACATCCATGGTTCTTTGAAAGGTGGCCCCAGCATTAGATAAGCCCCATGGAATAGTGAAGGCAATTTTGTATTGCTCTAGACAATTCCTAAACTTTCACCTAGTTGTATCCTAAAACTCCATCCATCATTGATAATAACTCACAACTAGTTGCTCTTTGTAATAAGGCTTCCATGTTTGGTAAAGGTAATTATTCTTTAAGGAAGACACATTCAATTTTCTAAAATCTACGTGAAAGGGGTTGTACTTAAATGGCAAGGCCATGAGGTTCTCATGATGGAGATCCAAGTTCGAATCCCCCAAGTAACATGTGGTTTCTATGTGGATTCTCAGTTGACTAAGTTTGATTAAGTGGATATGTTAAAGGAGAGGAGGTCCCCCTTGTGACTTCCAACGCTTACAGATTAAAAAAAAAATCTAAAATCTACACATAGTCTTATGTCTCCATTCTTCTTTCTGATAGGAACCAAATTTGAAACCCAAGTGGAGTGCCTAATTGGTTTGATAATGCCCCATCCCTAAGTTTAGCCAGTTCCTATTGCATCTTAGGTGCTAGAATAGGGTCTATAGGCCTTTGTTTTTGCCTAAAAGGTTTAGCATCTGGTTTGAGGGGGATTTAATGTTGAAACAAATCCTCTTTGTATGCGTTTAGGTCATCATAAGACCATGAAAACACTCTCTTATGTTTTCTTAACAAAGCAATGAGCATATTTCTGACCTGGGGGCTCAATTTCTTACCAATGTAAACTTTCTTAGGTAAAGCATCAATACCTAATTTGATCTCCTCCAAATCATTCTCATGCACAGGTGCATGATTAATAGTGCTTAATAGTGTGTCTGTCAGCTCCATCAAACATCCATTCTAGTGCAACTAATCCTTTGGGGATTTCATTGGTTTTTAGCTATATAACCTCATTGTCAAACACCATTTCCTTGCCATCTATAATCTCCGAACAGTTTTGACAGTCAATCTCTTGACAATGATATTCATCCACATTATTCATGAATCTAAAGATATCATTGTCATTTTCAAATATCTGCTAATGCTGAATGTTATCAGGTATTGAAGGTCTGGTAAGCACTTCTACCTTAGATAGGCCTCGAAGAGATATATTTTCCATTCTTGTTTCTACATTGGCCAAGAGATCAACCACTGAACTTCTTTCTCTTTCTACCCAATCAATAGAGAATGCATAAAAAAATTCTATGATGTCCCATACAACATTTATATATTGCTTTAGTCTCTTGTTCTTAGAAGCATACCTGAACTATATTTGGGACACCACTAGCTCAAAGCCGCCTTGAACTTTCAGATTTCTTATTTTGCATTTGACAACTAGTTTTAGGCCCACCAACAAGGCTTCATATTTTGCTATATTATTTGTACATTCAAATCCTAATTTATAGGATGATTTGAATGTTTCTCCTTCAGGTGATGTGAGTACAATTCCTACTCCAGATCCCTTTTTGGAACATGCACCATCAAACATCATTGTCCATATATCATTTGAGGAATTTCTTGTTGGACTGTCCTCTTGTTTACTCTCTTCAATCTACATTGTTTGTTCTGTTTCAACTCTGAAATTATCAAGATCAATATCAAGGAAGAAAACATGATCATCAATAATATTTTGTCCTTCAAAACTTGAATCAACCTTTTTCTCCCTATCCAACCTTACTTCTTTCCCATTCATGGGGATCATAGCATAGGAAGAATTTATTTGAATTCTCTCACCTATAGTGGAGGTCCATTTTCTAGAAAGCAACATCCTGTATTGAGGAGGGATGTCAACCACTATAATGTTTATTTTTTAGTCTGTCTCAGGATAAGTAGCCAATTTAAAGGCTCCATTCTTGATTACTCCTAGAACTGACACTTCCCTAGAATCCATAGGGAAGCATTTACCATAGGATTTAGTCACTTTCAATCCAAGTTGGTCCATGACTTCTAGAGGCATAATATTAGTTGAAGCACCAGAGTCTATCATACAATTCTTAACCGTTTTCTCATTCAAAATTAAAGTAACAAAAAATGGGTCCACTTGGGAAGGAAATTTATGAAGAGTAGTTCCCTAATAAACCTCTGGTCTTTTTCTATCTTAGATTATTTATGCTTCTTTGTTGAGGTTTCTTTCTTCTTTGTCAGCACCTCTATATCTAAACTAAGATTTCCTTGAGAAGATGAAGTTTCTCCAATTAGAGCTAATGTCCTATCCTTGTGTTCAGTAATTCTCATCATCTCTAATAGGGGCATTGTCACCTTAATTTGACTGATAACATGAGCCATATCAAGTGGAACATATTTTGGCAAGGGAGTAGTTGAGACACTTTCCTCTTTACTGAGAGGAGGTTGCACACCATCACCCTTGTAGTTTAACACCTCATTCTTCATAACCTCATTTTTCTTTTTACCAACCTCTTTCTCGTTTATGAAAAGGCTCCCTACAGTTCCTGCATTGTTACTCTCATTTTGATTTTTCTTGCTTCTCGAATTGTAGTTACTTTTCACCTGAGAAATGACAACAATAACTAAAGAGGACTAATCTCTTCATTAGATGGTCTCCTTAATTGGACTTTAGGAACACCATCCTGAAGGTTGAAAACATGATGCATGTATTCATTATCATCATCTGAGAAAATTTGCTGATGGTATGAATCAGATTCAAGAATTTTATCTTCAATGTCCATCTCAGTAGTACTACATTCTGTTGCAAGTATGAGGATAACCAGTGTTGTCATTAATGTCAACATACTCATATTGCATTAATGAGAAGGATTGGATGAGCTATGTGCTGAGGATATTGAGGAAATTAGTCTCAATCAAAAACAGTGAAGAACAGTGATGACATTAAGGTAAAAGTCCAAGATAAGATGAAGCTCAGAGGATGCGGTTTAAAGGGTTTGCAGATATGAGTCTTGAGATGATCCAGTCAAGTTTTCAGAGGTCCATATAATGATATGAAGAAGTTATGACCGCTCTAGTAGAACTGATTCTGACAGATGTTCAGTGGTGACAAAGTGTCACAGATTGGTCCGGTGAGATCTAGAATTGCATTATGTCATTCTGCGGATTGGAGGGAGTGTTAAAGAAGTCCGTGTGAAGTGACAACTAGATTTGTTCATAGCTTGGAGGTCCAGAAGCACCTTTTTCATTGTGACAGTGATGACAGACTGTGTTCTTGAAGTTCCAGATAAAGAAGAGAAGAATTCCAGTAAGCTGATAAAGTGCAGATGTTCTTGGTGATTCAGGAAAGGTCTTGGTGATGTTTGGATCATGTACAATTCTTATTGGCAGTCCGCATTGAAGTTAGAGTTTGCATTTGAAGAATAACCATGAATATTGGTGTTCTTCTTGAGACTGGCCGACCGGATGTATTACATGTCCTGCGGATGATCTTGTAGGTGTTTGCCGTCTTAGATGATTATTCCTAAGTCGATGCCTTGTATAAATAAGGGATTACAAATTCATTTTGGTGTGTGACTGGAGGTGATGAGTGTGTGGTAGCGAAGAGAAGTGCGAAAGGCAGAGTAGGAGTTTTTGGGCTTAAATGGAACTGATCCAGGCATGGTAAAGATGTCAATCTCCAGTTCAAATTTGTGATACTTGTTACTTTGTAGACAGTGTGTCTCTTGTAGGCAGTGTGCCTCTTGTGAGCAGTGTGCTCGGGCAGTGAGCCCTAATTGGCATGTGCCATATATTTTTCTTATTCTTCTAACAGAGAATAATCCTTGGGTTAATCACCCTGTGGTTTTTCCCTTGACCAGGTTTTCCATGTCAAAATCTTGGTGTCTCATGTGTTGATATGTATCTGCTCTAGTGTTTATGCTTTATGCTTTCATGAGTGATTAATTGATATGCTATTAAATAACAAAGTGGATTTAAGTGTTTGAATTGTAAGCAAGTTTTGGACAACTGATTCACCCCCCCTCTCAGTTGTTTGTCCTGAATCCAACAATTGGTATCAGAGACAAGTTCCTCTAAAAGGAGCTTAACCGCTTGAGGAGATCCAAGATGTCGTCATACAAGAAGGATAGTCCGAAGTTTGATGGAACCAACTTCTCTATGGAAAGGTCACATGAAATGTCACTTCCAGTGTATGGGAAAGGTGTACTGGTCCATGGTCACAAAAGCGTATGCACCTCCACAGGGTGGTCTGACAACTCTAAATGAAATCACAGATGCTGAAAACAATCTGCAGACCAAAGAGGCTCTTCTAAGTGCATTAACTGACTCAGAACTCTCAAATGTTATTGACCTACCAACTTCCTATGAGATCTGGATTAAACCGAAACTTCTACATGAAGGAGATGAGTATGTTAAATGTGCAAGGTTGCAGAGTCTAAAAGGGAAATTTGAAAGACTGAAGATGAGAGATGATGAAAATATTACTACCTTTATGCCAAGAGTAAATGAGCTGGTGTGTGGAATTAGGAATGCTGGTGGAGTCTTGGATGAAAATGAGATTGTTGGCAAAATTCTCAGATCCCTTCTTGCTGCCTACAAAATCAAGGTTGCTGCCATTGATGAATTCAGAGCCCATACAACTGTCACAAGAGACCAATTGGCTGGAAAACTGGCTGCATTTGAAATGACCGAGTTTGGAGATGATCCCCCCAAGACTGAATCTGCATTCAAAGCCAGTGCCTTTGTGAAAGGTAAACAAAGATTTGATCCGGGAGAAAATTCTTCAGGGAAACTATCATGGTATGATCAAGCAAGAAGAGACATGGAAGTGGAAGAAGCAGAAATAGCTCAACTTGAAGCCCTCATTGTAAAGACTGCCAAGAGGATTCGGTAAGTATGAAGGAAAATTACCCTTTAAGTGCTTCAACTACAATAAGATTGGTCATTTTGCCTCAAGATGTCCGGAAAGATCTACAAGGTTAAATTCTAACAGACAAAGGTTCCAAAATAATTGTTATTATGTTCATGAAGAAGATGATAATGAAGGAGTAACAGATGATGAATCAGAGATAGGAAACAAATCTAGAAATGAATGGGTGTTTATTGCCATCAAGGAAGAAGATCCAATGTCCTCTGAATCTGTCAATCATAAGGTTGTAGAAAGAGCTTTGGCTGCCCAAGTTGAAGAAAAGGATGATTGGGTTATTCACAGTGGATGCTCTCACCATATGACAGGTGACAAGAACAAGTTCTTAGATTTGGAAAGGTATGAAGGAGGAATGGTAAAGTTTGGTGATAATTCTGCTAGTAGAATCAGAGGTAGGGGAACTATTTCTTTTGATGGAAAGAACAAAACCGGTAATGTACTGTATGTTTAAGGATTGAAGCACAATCTTCTCAGTGTTGGACAGTTGGTGGACAAAGGTTATGATCTCCGGTTGAAGAATGGAAAATGCAGGATCTTTGAAAGCTCCAGAACTGAGATTGCATCCGGTACTCAAACAAAAGGTAATATCTTCCATCTAGTTGGTACTAATAAAAGTTGTCTATTTGTTCAAGTTGATCAAAGTTGGTTATGGCATAGAAGGATGTGTCATGTAAATCTTGATAACATCATCAAGATAAGCAATACTTAGGCTGTAAGAGATCTTCCAAAATTGGTAAAACCTACAAATAGTTTGTGCAAAGTATGTCAGCTGGGTAAACAGAGCAGAGTCTCATTCAAAAGTAAGGATCAGTCCTCTACCAGAGTATTGGAATTAGTTCATACTAATCTATGTGGTTCGACAAGAATCAAGAGTATGCAAGGTGATAGATATTTCATGTTACTGATTGATGACCATTCCCGGATGATGTGGGTTACCTTTTTGAAAGAGAAATCAGAAGCTTTTAAGAAGTTCAAAATCTTCAAGGCTATGGTAGAGAATCAAACCGGATTAAAACCGAAATGTCTGAGGTCTAATAGAGGTGGTGAATTCACATCCGGTGAATTCATAGATTTTTGTGAGAAGCATGGTATAAAAAGATAGTTATCTGCTCCTAGGACTCCACAACAGAATGGAGTAGTAGAGAGAAAGATCCAGACCATCCAGGAAGCATCCAGGACAATGATGATGGAAGCAAATGTTCCCCAGATGTTTTGGAGAGAAGCTGTCAGCACTGCAGTCTATACTCTCAATCGAGTTCAAATCAAAAGCAATACTAGTAAGACTCCTTATGAACTTTGGTTTGGCATTACTCCCACTGTAAGATATTTCAGAGTCTTTGGTAGCAAGTGTTACATCAAAAGAGATGAAGATTTAGGCAAGTTTGATGCTAGAAGTGATGAAAGAATATTCTTGGGTTACTCTACTCAAAGCAAAGCTTACTGGTGTTACAACAAGAGACTAAGAAAGATGATAGAAAGTACAAATGTGAAGGTTGATGAGGGAATAGAGAAACCCTCAAGGTTTTATGAGTATGATGAAGATGATCAGAATGATGTTCTGGTTCAAGGATCTCAATCCACTCCTGAAAGTCAGATTCAGACTAATCTGGTAAATCAGGAAGAAGAGATAGGTCTGAATGAGCCTGATCAAGAAGCAGAAGTACAGGAAACTCCCAAAGTTCTAAGGTATGTAAGACTCAACCATTCTGAAGATCAGATCATAGGTGACAAAAGCAAAGGTGTGCAAACTAGAAGGAAAATTGCTCAAAATTTAGATGAATGTTGTCTAATTTCAAAGATTGAACCTAAGACAATAAATGAAGCCTGCAATGATGAAAATTGGACCAAAGCAATGGAGGAAGAGTTGATGCAAATTGAGAAAAATCACACTTGGGAACTTGTTTCTAGACCTAGAAACAAGAATGTGATTGGAACCAAATGGGTCTTCTGGAACAAACTAAATGAAGTTGGTGAAGTAATCAGAAATAAAGCTAGATTAGTCTGCAAAGGCTACTCTCAAATAGAAGGGATTGATTTTGAGGAAACCTTTGCTCCGGTGGCAAGAATTGAAGTAGTCAGACTATTTCTTGCATTTGCTGCTTTCATAGATTTCAAAGTGTATCAGATGGATGTCAAATCTGCTTTCCTGAATGGTGACTTAGAAGAAGAAGTGTACATTGAACAACCAGATGGATTTCAGTTATCTGAGCATGGTGATATGGTCTGCAAATTAAGGAAGGCACTGTATGGACTAAAGCAAGCCCCAAGAGCATGGTATGAAAGATTGGACAAACATCTTTTGAAGATTGGTTTCAACAAAGGTACTGCCGACAGTAACTTATATTTCAAAATTGACCATGAAAACATCTTGATTGTTGAAGTATTTGTTGATGATATCATTTTTGGAGGAAGAGACAGTATGTGTAAAACCTTTGCAAATCAAATGAAAAGTGAGTTTGAGATGTCAGTGCTTGGTGAAATGAATTTCTTCTTGGGTCTGCAAATTTCTCAATCAAAGAAAGGAATCTTTATTTCTCAGACCAAATATGTGAAAGAATTGTTGAGGAAATTTGGGATGGAAGATTCAAAGCCAATGAATACTCCCATGGCAACTGGATGTAAGTTGAGTAAAGATGATGACTCTCCTAAAGTAGACCAGACAAAGTATAGATCAATGATTGGTGGATTGTTGTATCTCACTCAAACTAGACCAGATATTATGCAAGCTGTTGGTCTTGTTGCTAGATTCCAGGCTGATCCCAGAGAATCTCATGTCATGGCAATCAAGATAATTTTTAGATATCTAAGAGGAACAATGGAGTATGGGTTGTGGTATCCTAGAGATCATGATTTCTCTCTTCATGCATATACAGATGCAGATTGGGCAGGAGATGTGGATGACCAGAAGAGTACCAGTGGTGGAGCATTCTTTTTGGGAAAGAGATTGGTTTCTTGGCTAAGCAAGAAACAAGAAGCAATATCTCTGTCTACAACTGAAGTAGAATACATTGCAGCAGTAGGTAGTTGGACTCAAGTTTTATGGATGAAGCAGATGCTAAGAGATATCAAAGTAGAGTATGAGGAGCCTATCACAATTTTCTATGATAATTCAAGTGCAATAAATATTTCTAAGAATCCGGTGTTGCATTCTAAGACTAAGCATATATCTATCAAGTTTTGCTTTCTGAGAGAGCAAGTGAACAAGGATGAAGTTAGACGGGAGTTTGTGCCCTCTAAGGATCAGATTGTAGATATCTTTACTAAACCTCTTCCCAAGGACTCTTTTGAGTTTTTCAGGGAGAAGTTAGGGGTCATTGCCCCTCCGGTGATGAACTAGGATGCACTGATGTGCATCAGTCCGGTGGATATCACAGTCATATCTTGTGATTTGGATTGGTGACGGGAAGCTGCTACTCAGGGGGAGTAGCTGGTATGATTCTGATGTGTTAAAGTTGCAAGTATGAGCCCTTTGCCATTGATGTCAAAGGGGGAGAGAAGACATGTGAAAAACAAGTGGTTGATGATCAAAGGGGGAGTAGTAAATAAAGAGAATACATGTGAAGAGTTGTTTCTGATAGGGGGAGCTGTGATAGAAAGAAGTTCTTGTCTTGATGGTTTTTCACATCATATGTTGCCATCAATGACAAAGGGGGAGATTGTTGCAAGTATGAGGATAACCAGTGTTGTCATTGATGTCAACATACTCATATTGCATTAATGAGAAGGATTGGAAGAGCTGTGTGCTGAGGATATTAAGGAAATTAGTCTCAATCAGGAACAGTGAAGAACAGTGATGACATTAAGGTAAAATTCCAAGATAAGATGAAGCTCAGAGGATGTGGTTTAAAGGGTTTGTAGATATGAGTCTTGAGATGATCCAGTCAAGTTTTCAGAGGTCCGCATAATGATTTTAAGAAGTTATGACTGCTCTAGTAGAACCGGTTCCGGCAGATGTTCAGTGGTGACAGAGTGTCACAGATTGGTCTGGTGAGATCCGGAATTGCATTATCTCATTCTGCGGATTGGAGGGAGTGTTGAAGAATTCCGTGTGAAGTGACAACTAGATTTGTTCATAGTTTGGAGGTCTGGAAGCACCTTTTTCATTGTGACAGTGATGGCAGACTGTGTTCTTGAAGTTTGGGATAAAGAAGAGAAGAATTCCAGTAAGCTGATAAAGTGCGGATGTTCTTGGTGACTCAGGAAAGGTCTTGGTGATCTTTGGATTGTGTACAATTCTTATTGGCGGTCCGCATTGAAGTTAGAGTTTGCATTTGAAGAATAACCATGAATATTGGTGTTCTTCTTGAGACTGGCCGATCGGATGTATTACACATCTTGCGGATGATCTTGTAGGTGTTTGCTGACTTAGATGATTGTTCCTAAGTCGATGCCTTGTATAAATAAGGGATTGTGAATTCATTTTGGTGTGTGACTTGAGGTCATGAGTGTGTGGTAGTGAAGAGAAGTGCAAAAGGCAGAGCAAGAGTTTTTGGGCTTAAATGGAACTAATCCAGGCATGGTAAAGATGTCAATCTCCAGTTCAAGTTTGTGATACTTGTTACTTTGTAGACAATGTGTCTCTTGTAGGCAGTGTGCCTCTTGTGAGCAGTGTGCTCGGGCAGTGAGCCCTAATTGGCATGTGCCATCTATTTTTCTTATTCTTCTAACAGAGAATAATCCTTGGGTTAATCACCCTGTGGTTTTTCCCTTGACCGGGTTTTCCACGTCAAAATCTTGGTGTCTCGTGTTGATATGTATCTGCTCTGGTGTTTATGCTTTATGCTTTCATGAGTGATTAATTGATATGCTATTAAATAACAAAGTGGATTTAAGTGTTTGAATTGTAAGCAAGTTTTGGACAACTGATTCACCCCCCCTCTCAGTTGTCTGTCCCGAATCCAACACATTCTTCTACAGAAGAATATCCATCACTACTATCACACCATTGGGATGACATCATTTTTATATGTTGGGCACCATGGTCCTCAGGATCGCTGCGCTCATCACATGGTTCATTAGTATCCATTAGTGATAAAACAACTACACACTGAGAAGGTGAGTGAGGTAGATTACAAGCAATACACCAGGGATTGTCTTCAACATTGTGTATCCCTTTTCTCAAAGGGTGTGGTGTATCTCTATTTATGCTTCGTTTAGGATTTTGTGGAACCAGCTTGCTATTATGCCTGTTTGTATTATACGGTTGATCTGATAGCCTTGCCATTCTTTCCTGTTTCACATAGGCCAAATTATCATTTGAGAGACCCTTTACACTTTCAGCCACCTTGTAACTTAGGTCCTTTATTTGTTTCAATGCCTGATCAAGTTTATCTTCCTGAATTGGTGGCTTATTGCTTTGTCCTCTTTCATTGGATAAGATCTTGAGGTCACTCCTCTTGTGGACTTTCCTAGATGTCCTTTGATTACTCTCAATATTTGAAGCTATTTTGTAGGCATCCCTAAGACTACGTGGTTTCTTATATCTTAATAGATATCCCATATTTGCATCAAAGGCATTGCAATATAATAAAAGACACATAGGTTCATTAGGCCTAAGGTGTGGTGGAATCCTCTTGCAACTATTGTATTGAAGTCAGACACATCTAATCATTATATCCTTTTACAATAGTTGTGAATTCATTGATAGTAAACCCAGGGTCTGTTTTGTCACCATAGTTCTCTCTAAATACCCTTTGGAATTCTGTCCATGAGTCAATGCTATCTTTTGGAAGCCCTTTGTACCACTCTCTAGCAGCATCATTGAGTGACTGAACAAATAATTTCATTAAGACATCTTCGTCCTCAATATCATAACCATCAATGGGATTTATAAAGGCATTTAAATGACCTCCAAAGATAGCATTGTTTCCTTGAAACTTCATCAATTTAGATTTGACCTCTGTGGGGACAGGGTTTGGGTATCCATGGATTCTTTCAAAGTTAAGTTGCTTGTACTTATTCAAATTAAGTGGGGGTCTACTAGTGCCCAATTGTCTATCCCTTCTTGCACTAGGATTATTCTAGTGTCTAACATGAATATTTCTCCTAGCCATCCTAGGATTGTTTCCTTGATCAATATTTCTACAATTTTCTATTCTTCTTCTTAGATCTTCTATAACCTTTTCAGCTTCTAACCTTTCTAGTTCTATGTGAAGAGTGTTTAATACACTAATCATATTAGGATATCTTATATTTCCTTCTTCTGCATCAAAATATCCCCCATCCCATTCATCTTCAAGTCTCTCCTCACCATCTTCTTGATAAAATTATCCATTTACCCAATCTTTGTACTAGTCAGCTTGTTCAATTTCTCCATGGGAGGGTAAATTGTGAGTTCTAGGTGTGGCTATATTTGCTACATTAGGTCTAGGGGGTGTGGCTTTGGTTAGAAAGGCTTTATTAAGTTTTTCCCTCTCTTTTTCTAAATTTTGCATGTCATTCCGTCTCTTAGCCTGCCACAGTTTTTGTCCCTAGATTTATTTATCTTTGAAGCAAATAAATGACTATCATATTCTACCAAATGTTCTTTTTATTGGGATAAGGTGCCATTAACCTTGTAAATCCCAATATTGTATTTATTCCATTTATTATATGTAATTTATCATTATCCATGACGAGATGTACTAGTTTCACTGGCAGGGGTAATTTCGGAGTAACCAGAGGTAATTACAGAGTGACTTTTACTATTGGAAAATGTAAAAAAACTCAAAGTAAATGAGGGTAGGTGTGCTCCCTTGAGGAATCTACTATATTTGGCATGTATGACAACTATCATAATGTTTGGTAAGTGAATCTATGACAGCTGGAAGTTGTCATAATATTTAGCCTAAGGTTCCTATCTTGGAAAGATACTCTTTGCTGGAATCTATGATGGTTATGACGCGTCATAAGATGTTGTAAGAGGCTAGATTTAGTCTTGGGAACCCAACCTTTGCATGGCTATTTTTGGATAAGTGTAAGATGCTTGTAAGATGGTAATTAATGTTTACAAGTTGGAGAATCTTAGGAGAGAGAAGGTGAATGCCTAGGATGAGTTGGAAAATGTTTCTATAAGTATTTGCCATGTATTTGTTGTTGCAATACAGATTTTAGGTACTTAGGTGTTGCCGGAATGCTATCGGATTGAAGACTTGTGGAGAGAGTTGTGTAGTTGATGTATTGTACAATCTTGTTGAGATTAATACAAACTTGTGCCTCTTTCCTGGTGGAGTTTTTTACCCGCAAGGGTTTTCTCCACGTAAACATTGTGTCATTGTGTTGAGTTCTTCATGTTTGACATCTTTTCTGTAGTGGGTTTCATGTTTTGTTACAATCTCCATTGTTAATGAACACTTAAGATTGCTGAAATTTATTTTGAATCAGATTTCCATTGAAGTAGTGTTGCTTTCATTTCTAACATTTGGTATCAGAGCCTGGCCAACTTTGACTCTTGGGTGGTAGTGTGGAAGCTGTAGCTGTAGTGGGAGATTTGGTTGCATTTGTTTTGCAGATCTTGTGTTGATATTATGGTTGCATCCACTGTTGCATCAACCTCTCGATTAGATATTGAGAAGTTCAATGGAACGGGGTATGAGTTGTGGAAGCTAAAAATGGAATATTTGTTGGAAGAAAGAAACCAATGGTTGGCTGTCCAAAAAGAGAAGAAACCTGATGATGTCTCTCAAGATGAGTGGGATAGACTAGATAATAAGGCATGGGGAACCATTCAGTTGTGTCTTTCAGACCTTGTCCTGTTAAATGTCGCAAAGGAGGAGACTACATACAAATTGTGGAATCAGTTGGGTGAGATCTACCAAGCCAAGAGTATGGTAAATAAACTTTATTTAAAAAGGAAGCTATTTTCTTTGAAAATGAAAGAGGGTGAGTTGGTTGCAGAGCATTTAAATTCTTTTAATTTGTTGTTGAGTCAGCTTGCTTCAGTAGATGTTGAAGTTAGCGAGGAAGATAAATGTATCTTACTTCTTTGTTCTTTACCTGAGTCTTGGGAGAATGTTATCCTTGCTATCACTACTAACCTCATGGATCTAAAGTTAGATGCTCTTGTTTCAGTGCTATTGTCACATGAATTGAGGAAGAAGAGTTCAGATAGTTTAGGGGATGCTCTTAGTGTCAGGGGAAGGTCTAAGGAAAGGGGAACAAAAGGAGATCAAAACAGGGCTAAGGACAAGTCCAAAGGCTCATCTAAGACTCCTAGTAAAAAGACCATAGTTAAGTATTAGAATTGCAGTAAAAGGGGACATGTGAAGGAGTGCAGAAATCCCAAGAAACAGTGGGAGAGTGCTTCAGATAAGTCCTCAAATGCAAGTGAAGAAGTTTTACTTTTTGCATGTAATCTTGTTTCTAATGATCACTGGTTGGTTGACTTAGGATGCTCGTTTCATATGACCCCTCATAAGGAATGGTTCTCCACATATAAAAAATATGATGGAGGTAATATCTACCTTGGTGACAACTCTTCATATCCGATTGTCAAGAAAGGAAAGGTATTGTTGTGTTTTAGTGATGGGAGGATTAAAACCCTCCCTAGTGTTTTGCATGTTCCTAGATTAGCTAGAAATCTAATTTCAGTTTCAAAGTTGAATGATTTGGGAATGCATGTGACATTTAATAAGCATGGTTGTAGATTGGTGAGAGGGAACTTGGTGGTAGCGAAAGGAAAGAGATTCGGGAACTTGTTTAAGCTTGAAGCCACTACAGTTTGTAATGCCTCTTATGTTTCAGAGGCTTCTAAAAACACTTGTGTGTTGTGGCACTACAGATTGGGCCACACAAGCAATAATGTACTAAAAACTATTAAGAATAAAGAATTGTTAGATGGTTTCTCCTATTCTGATGAGCACTTTGATTTCTGTGAGCCTTGTGTGTTTGGTAAACAAAATAGAATATCATTTCCTTCAGGAAGCAATAGAGCAAAAAAGAAGTTAGAAATTATTCATACGGATGTGTTTGGACCCATGGATGATGAATCTATCAGAAAATCTCATTATTTTGTAACCTTCATTGATGATGTATCTAGATTTACATGGATTTATTTTATGAAGCATAAATATGAAGTTTTCACTAAGTTTAAGGAATTTAAAGTCTTAGTAGAGAACCAATTAGGTTTAAAGATAAAAATATTAAGATTTGACAATGGAGGGGAATATTGCTCTAAAGAATTTGATGAGTTTTGCAAGCATGCAAGTATAATAAGACAAAGGACAACTCCATATACACCACAACAAAATGGTATTGCAGTAAGGATTAACCGAACAATTATGGAAAGAGACAGAAGTATGCTTAGTGATGCATAGTTGGATAAATACTTTTGGGCAGAGGCTATGTGTACTACTTGCTACTTGATAAATAGATCTCCTTGTAAGGCTCTTGATTCGACATCTTATGAAGTGTGGACAGGTAAGAAACCTTTTGTTTCACATTTAAGGGTTTTTGATTGTGAGGCTTTTGTTTATATGCCTAAGGAAAAGTGATCTAAGTTGGATCCAAAGGCTAAAAAGTGTACATTCATTAGATATGGTGATAATGTCAAAGGTTATAAGCTTTGGAATCCATTAACTCGCATGATTATCTTTTCTAGAGATGTTATTTTCAGGGAACTTAGAGCTATTTTTGAACCCGAGCAACCAAAAAAAAAAGATGAAAAGGTAAAAAGAGTGCACTTTGAGTTAGAGTAGCAAGATGCACCTCAGGAAGAACAAATGATGGATTGGGGGTTTAAGAAGAAGAAGATTCAAGTAGTTCTGATGAAGATGAGTCTATTGTTACAGAAGAAGTTGGTGCAGATGATCATGCAGAAGAATGAGTAGAGTCTCTTACTCCACCCTTGAGTAGATCAACAAGACAATGGAATCCAGTTGACAGGTATAGCCCTTGAGATTTCCATTGTGTATATGCTTTATTGAGTACTAACGATGAACCTAGATCCTACATGGAAGCTATTTCTACAGATGATAGTGAGTATTGGCAGTTAGCTATACAGGAGGAGATGATGGCTTTAGGCTCTTCTAAAACCTAGGATCTTGTTCATTTGCCCAAAGGAAGAAAGGCCATAGGTTGTAAGTGGGTCTTCAAGAAGAAGTTTGGAGCAGATGGGTTATTGGAGAAGTACAAGGCTAGACTGGTAGCCAAGGGCTACTCCCAGAGAGAGGGAGTTGATTTTGATGAGATATTCTCTTTTGTTGGTAAATTGACTTCTATTATATTTCTCTTATCCATTGCTGTAGCTTATGATTGGGAGATTGAGCAAATGGATGTTAAGACTGCGTTTTTGCATGGAGATCTTGAGGAAGAAATTTATATGCAACAACCTATAGGTTTTGAGGTAAAAGGAAAAGAACATTGGGTTTGCAGGTTAAAGAGGTCTCTTTATGGTCTGAAACAGTCCTCTAGAATGTGGTATCAAAAATTTAACTCGTTTGTTTTGAAATTGGGTTTTGTTAGAAGTGAGGAGGATCACTATGTTTACATTTATTGTGTTGATGATTCTATACTAGTTATTGTTTTGTATGTTGATGACATGTTTTTCAACAATACTAAGGGTATGATCAGTGAGCTTAAAGCCTAAATTTTAGGTGCATTTGAGATGAAAGATCTTGGTGTTGCAAGGTATATTTTGAGAATGGAGATTAGGAGGGATAGAGTTAACAAAAAGCTTTGGTTGTCACAAAGTAAGTATGTGAATACTATTTTGTAGAGGTTTAGTTTGCAGAACTGTAACTTAATTAGAGTCCCTTTACCCATAGGTACTAAGCTTTCATTAGATATGTGTCTAAAGACTGAGGATGACCTTAAGGATATGTCTAATGTGCCATATGCTAGTGTTGTAGGGAGTTTGATGTATGCAATGGTTTGCACTAGACCAGATATTGCCCAAGCAGTGGGAGTTTTGAGTAGATTTATGTCTAACCCTGGTAGACAGCATTGGAACTATGTGAAGAGGGTGTTTAAATATCTTGCGGGTACTCCTGATCATTGTTTGGTTTATTTTGGTACTGATAGTGTTGATAAATCTTTGGACATATAGGGTTTTGTTGATGTAGATTGGGCAGGTGACTTGGATAGTTGAAGGTCCACTAGTGGCTATGTGTTTACTCTGTTTGGAGGTGCAGTGAGTTGGATGAGTAAGAGGCAGCCCACAAGTTCTTTGTCCACCACAGAAGCAGAGTATATGGCTGCTAATCATGTCTCTAAGGAGGAAGTTTGGTTGAGGAGACTGTGTATAGGTATTGGTTTTGATTGTAGGATCATTCATATTGGTTGTGATAGCTAGAGTGCTATCTGTTTGGCCAAGAATCCCATGTATCATGCTCAGACTAAGCATGTTGATGTTCAATATCACTTTTTTCAAGAGTTGGTTGCAAATGGAGAAATTGAGTTGAAGAAGATAGACACTTAGGAGAATGTTGCAGATTCATTGACTAAGCTTGTGAGCATAGAGAAGTTCGTATGGTGCAGAGAGGCCATGGGCCTTGTTTCTAGTGCCTGATTATTTTCATTTGATTTCCTATGGATTGATTTATAATGTATAATGTCAAGTGGGAGAATGTTGGGATAAGATGCCATTAACCTTGTAAATCCCAATACTGTATTCATTCCATTTATTATATGTAATTTGTAATTATCCATAAGAAGATGTACTAGTTTCACTGGCAGGGGTAATTTCAGAGTAACCAGAGGTAATTACAGAGTGACTTTTACTATTGGAAAATGTAAAAAAACTCAAAGTAAATGAGGGTAGGTGTGCTTCCTTGAGGAATCTACTATATTTGGCATGTATGACAACTGTCATAATGTTTGGTAAGTGAATCTATGACAGATGCAAGTTGTCATAAGATTTTGTGATTCTATGATGCATATGACAGATATGTTAGTTGAATATATTTGCTATATTTAGCCCAAGGTTCCTATCTTGGAAAGATACTCTTTGCTAGAATCTATGACGGTTATGACACATCATAAGATGTTGTAAGAGGCCAAATTTAGTCTTGGGCACCCAACCTTTGCATGACTATTTTTGGACAAGTGTAAGATGCTTGTAAGATGGTAATTAATGTTTACAGGTTGGAGAATCTTAGGAGAGAGAAGGTGAATGCATAGGATGAGTTGGAAAATGTTTCTATAAGTATTTTCCATGTATTTGTTGCTAAAATACAGATTTTAGGTACTCAGGTGCTGTCAGATTGAAGACTTGTGGAGAGAGTTGTGTAGTTAATGTATTGTGCAATCTTGTTGAGATTAATAAAAACTTGTGCCTCTTTCCTGGTGGAGTTTTTTACCCGCAAGGGTTTTCTCCATGTAAACACTGTGTCATTGTGTTGAGTTCTTCATGTTTGACATCTTTTCTGTAGTGGGTTTTATATTTTGTTACAATCTCCATTGTTAATGCACACTTAAGATTACTGAAATTTATGTCGAATCAGATTTCCATTGAAGTGGTGTTGCTTTCATTTATAACACTTTTGCATCTTGTTGTGCATCAAATTTAGATGGTTCACCATTAAGGCTAGTAGACTTATCATTATTTTTCACTTCCAGGTTGCATGCTCCTTTGATTTCATTTCCCTTGTCTTGCCTGGATCACCTCTGTGTAAGGATCTTCTCTTTTCCATTGTAAGTAGATTGAGGTTTGCTTAAAATGTAGAGTCACCACCCTTTGAAGGGATGTACATGATTACTTCTAGAACACAACACAAGACTTAGATTAACAAGGATTTTTAATATTTGAGTTTATATGTCAAAGCTTTGGATGAAAATATAGTAAACGCTCAAAGACTTCACACTTGTAACCAAGGGGATAAAATATTGTGTAAATGGCTCATGATAAGGCTTAGTTCTAACTCTCCCCAATAGATTCACCAATATGTTTGTCCTCCAATTGATTGTCATAGATTTCTAAAGGTTTACAACTTATAATCAATACACAGTGACCAATTGGCCAACAAATAGGAGATATTTGAGGAAATAATCTCCTATGCATTTTAGGATCTATAAACCCTACGTGGGTTCCCCTTACTAGACATTGATTTGGAATGAGATTTCATATTTAGTCATAGTGCCAAAGCAGAAAGACATTTTCATACAAATTGAAAAGAGATTTTCTAAGTCAGCACAAATATTGGGATGATCTATTGTAACTTTTAAATCTCGATGTGAAAACAAAAAATAATTACAAATAATTTACAAAGCATGTGAGATTTGTCATTTTAAAGTGTGTATTGGGTGATCCCACAATAGTGGGTTACAATTGTATTAAGGAGAAAAATTACCTGTGCATGTAAAATGTTTTTGGAGGGGTTCTAATGAAGGGGGGTCATCGTTAGAACCTATAAATGGGTTCTTTAATATTTGGTTGGGAAGTGCGATAATTTGGGACTAGTGCCTATCTGGGAACTCAAAGTCTATATATTGCATTGTTCTGTCTCAGAATTACTTACATTTGGTGGTTGCAGCAAATTTTGCCAAATTTTGTCACCTTGACAACAATATTAACCCACTAAAGGCTTCATTCACATGACCTTATACTTAGTAATCCAATTACTCTGCAAACAACACTATTGTTCTCTAGAAAGATTCATTCCATTAGTTGAAAGGAAACCAACACAAAAACAATTCACAATTATAGCAAATGTAAGTGAAGAAACAACAACCCTTGTTTGTAAGAAATGGGAGGAACCAGTCCAGAGATCTACTCCTCAATTAGATCTCTAAAGTTAGTTTATACCCCAAATGTACAGGGAGAGAATACTAAGAAACAACAAGGAATAATAACATGCAGTACTCTTAACTTATACATAAGCAATCATACTATACTCATAAACATAGTTCAATCCTTATACCTCCTTTATATATATATATATATTCAATTGGTAATTATACATTCATACCAATAGGTCTTAGTCTCTACTCTTTTTCTTACAAATCTATTCCTTACATATTCTCATTTACTCTCTCTTACATACATATTCTTACTATCTCCTATCTATATGTTACATAGGGATGTGTCCTTTCCCAAAATGTCCCTTTGTATGTCGGCTCTGTCCTCCACATACCACCTGCAGTTACCTGCAGTAGGATTTGTTGCTTGCCCTATCTTCTACCAACATCATTATCCCTTTTAAAAATATGTCTTGTCCCCAAGACATGCTTTGTTTAATTGGAAGGTAGGATGTTCTTATGAATAACTCTGAGCTATGCCAAAGTTGTGTCCCATTGCTTCTTGGCCTTTGTCATCATTTGGATTTGCCCCTTTTGTACATGTGTCTTCTGCATCACCCAAAGTAGTAGGGTTCTGTATGTTTTGTGTTGCTTTGTTTGCACTTGTCAGTAGGTTGGTTAACACTTCTAGTCTTGAGCTTACATCCTCTCTCAACTGCTTTATTTGTGTTTTAATTTGTTCCCTTTGCTCTTGCAGTTGGTGAAGATGGCCATGTATTGTCTCAACTTGTGCCCTTATTGAGCCCCGTTAACATATTTTATGGGATCATATGATGTGGCTACTTGTGTTATTTGTGCCTCCAAAATATCTATTTGATCCTTAATGGCTTTGGTGGTGGTGGGCCATTGTAAACAAAATTGATATATTACTTTAGCTTCATCCACAACATGTTCAATATTGTCTATCTGAGTTTTTAGCTGTGTATGTACCTTAGCACATTTGCTTGAGGCGTCTGTCAATCTATTCTTATTCACTTCCTCAGTTACCTCTTATTTGATTTTATCCTCCATATAGATTGTGTACTTTAAAGCTCTGGACCAACTATTTTAATTGTTGTGTGAGAGGTAATTTAGTATCCCTATGGGTTTCCAGTAACTGACTCTGAATGACCTCTACTGCTTCCTGTAGTAGTTCACTTCCTTCCACATGTTGCTGCAAAATTTCCTCTCTTGCAGTGGATTGAAGAATGTCCCCCAACTGTAACTTCTACAGTGGCGGTATTCCAGCCAAATTTATTTGCCCTCCAATTATAGGTAACTATAGAAGTTGTGGTGTGACTATTGGTTGAGTATGCTTCTGTTGTGCTAAGAAGTCCTTAATGGACTGGATAGGGGATGCAGAGGAAGATGCATCCTGATTGTCAAAATGTTGCTGCTCTTCTTCTTGCTTGTTATTCTCCATATTGTATGAAGGATAATTTACTTGTTGCTCTCCTTTCTCTCCTTGTTCCTCCTATGGTATATTTTGTTGTACATTTTGCAGAGAATTTACTTCTTGCTATTCCACATTTTTATCCCCTTCCTTCAGGGTGTCATAGAGCTTCTTTGTTACTTAATTCTCTATTTCTTGTTGTATTTTATCCCTATCTTCCTCTGTCATTAGAGTGTCTATCCTTTGCTTTTTCCTCAACTTTGTAGCTTGTAGTTATATCAATTTATCCTTTTCTTCTATGAAGATAGAGGGATGTACCGCATTAATAGCTTGCTTCCTTATTTCCTCTTCCAACTCCAATGGTTCTTCTCTCCTTTTACGTAGAGTATCCACAAGTCCATCTAGGGGTCTTTCTAAGATCTCATCTAATGTTTTGTTAGTTCTCATCATATATTTTATTACCGCCTTTTGTAGTATCACCTTGTTTTCCGAGGAGACTTAATCATAGAATGTTGTTGTTTCCTTTAATAAGTCGAAGTCCACCATTGCATTTACCAATGCATCTATATCCATTAAGTCCTCCAGTTTGGATGCCTCTTTTGCTAGTTCCTCCTCTACTATTTTTGTTTGAATCTTCTTTTTCTTCAGTGGTGTTACCTCTTCCTCCTCTTCTTCTTCCATTTCCTCTACTGGTACATTTGTGCTTTGTTTCATTTCGCACATTATTTTTGTCTTGGCCCTTTCTTTTGCCTCTCCACACTTAGCTGCATTAGAGTTTCAGATGTCTCCCTTCTTCTTGTCGATACTATTTGGACAGAGGACTCTAGTTGTGCCATAGTTGTTGTACTTGTTTTTGTAGATGAATATCTTCTGGACCTCCTTGGATTTTGTGCAGAGGTAGCATCTTGCAGAGCTGAAGTTGTTAGTTGTGGAGCTTCCGCAGTGGCTTGTGATTCTGATGTTGTGGGATGTGGTGCAAATGTGCTTGGTTGGGGTGGTATCCCTCATTGCTTATGTAATTTTGATTTATTTTTCTTCAAGTTTTCTTCTGCATTTTTCTTATGTTGTTTGTCCATAACCTCCTTGTACGTGTCAAATCTCTCCGTAGTGGGTTTAATTAACAAATTTTTTGCATAAGCATTTATTTCTGCTACGATGATCTCATATGATAGCCTAGGGATCCAAAATGTCATAGGCTCTACTACTTCCATATATGTATAGTCTTTATCCACCATAAATGTGATGGTGTTTGTATATTTCTTGACTAGGACGTAGGGAATTCATTCCCTAGCTTGCATATCTGTTTGTAGGGTTTTGAAGAAATCCCAATATGCGGAATTGAATGTCTTTGTATCCTTAAATTATTTTATATGTTGTTTGATTTGTGCCGCTATTGATATATTTGGTAGCCATACTTTTCCCTTAAACCCTGGTAGCTTATTTAAAAAGTAAAATACTAAGAAAATGATCAGGGTTCCATATCGGAAGTTATAATTGGACTCCTTGGTTCTATGCAAATTCTCTAGCAATTGCTCTCACAATATTTCATAGAGGTTGAAGTCTTTTCCTTCTCTCACCATTTGGTAGCTAGTGTGGATTGCAGTGGTGGTGGTGAATCCTTCTCTGTTTGCATAGTAGATTTTGTAGGCTATCCCCATTGCCACGTACCAGATCCCTCGATTAGTATGATTTATTTTATGCTTAGGCTATGTCCATCCGATGTTACCCCCGTGAGCTTCGTTACTTTGTAATTCTTAATTGCATTCATTGTGGGCATTGGTCTAGTTGAACTAAGCCTTGTGACGACCTTAATTTTATCCTTCGTAATATGGTAGGGTTTGTCTAGATAGATGTATTCATCATGGATTTTGCTAAGGACAATTCTAACCCAGTCATGTTTATCACAGAAGTCGGGATAGTCTTTCCAAATGTCTAGCTTCTTACTTGTAATATTTTGACATTCTGGTAAATATCCTATATCATCTAGCAATTTGTCCCTCAATTCCTCAAACTTCATATGATCTATTTTTAAAATTGTTGAGTGAATGTATTTTTTGATGTCTTCTGTGTATACCACATCTATCAGCACTTCAGAAAATGTACCGTCTTTATCCTTCTCCATAGCCTTGTAGGGGTACTTCTTATACTTAGGCCTAGGTTTCTCTGCGACGTCAATCATTGTTGGTGTGGCCATTTCTACTTCTTCGTAGCTGAAAGTAGGGTTTACTCAACAATTCTTTGCTTTGTGCTTCAGAGCTCAATTTTACAAGTCATTGGATGTAATTGATGAGATGCTTGAAAGGTTAAGGTTTTTATAATCCTAATGGTAGATTTATGCATTTAATGCATCTACTCATTCTCCTTTTTGCAAGCTGCACTAGTCGTTAAGTGTCTTCATCTGCTAAAAATTAGTTTATAATACACTATGTTACAATATGATACATTTTTTATGATAAATGCTATGCTTCTTCTGCATTATCCTTTATTATTCTGTAGATTAGTGGTACTATTTCAGTTTGGCCCCATCTACATACGCCATTGATAATTTTTCATCCATATCTCTTAGTCTTACTGCTTCAGACCTTGCAATTTTGCCTATATAGAATGGTCCTAACCATCTTACCTTTAATTTGCCCTATTTCTTGAATTTTCTATCATATAGGAGTACTAAGTCACCTTCTTTAAGGATTTTCTACCGCAAGTTCCTATCATGCCACACTTTCTAGTGCTTCCTTTCCAAATTCATATTGTATGTCGCTATTAATATGTTTTCATCTATTTTTTCTAATTTCTCTATCCTTTGCACTAGGGATTCTTCCTCATTTAACCTTAAAGTCAATGTGGTATGAAAATTTGATAGTATGAAGTGTATTGGTATTGTGGCATCCATTCCATATACTAGCTCATAAGGTTTGAACTTTGTAGTCCTTTTATAGGTTGTGCGGTAGACCTAAAGTACCATGGGTACTTTTAGGTCCTAGTTTGTTCTATTCTCATTGCACATCTTTTTTAATGCTATTCCAATTATCCTATTTAGAGCTTCACTTGCCCCATTTTCTTGTGGGTGATAAGGTGAACTTTTATTATGTACTATCATGAAGTTTTGTAATAGATCTGCAATCATCTTGTTAACAAATTATTTTCCTTGATCACTTGTTATTCTCAATGGGAAACTAAATCTAGTTATTATGTTTTCATATAGGAATTTTGCAGCACTTTTGGCGGTACATTCTTTAGTTAGTTGAGCGTTTGCCCACTAGGTCAGGTATTCCACTCCTATTATGATAAATCTTACTTTTGAATGTTTAGCTGGGCGATTTATAGGCCCAATAAAGTCAATTGCCCATTTTTCAAATGGGAGTTGTGCTAACATAGGTCTGAGTGGCATTTCATCTTTTGCAATAGGTATTCCTACATGTTGACATATATCACAATGTTTAGCATACCTCTTTTCATTTTTAAATAATGTGGGCAGCCATAGTCCTGCTAACTTTACCTTTCTTGCGGTAAGTTCTTCGAAATCATGACCTCCTGCCACTCCTTCATGTGCTTCCCTTAATATCACTTCCCTCTCATACTCATAAACAACTCTTCTTATTATATCATCTCTTCCTATAATATGTAGTTCCCCTTCTATTAGTATGTATGGGAAATCCTTTCGCATTAGGATCTGCTTATCTTGTAGAGACATATTTGCCAGAAATTCTCCTGTAGATAGTAGGTAGGCTATGTGCTTTAAATTTTTTGGTTCCTCTTTAACCCTAAACAAATTTGCGCCTGGGAGTTCTTCTTCCCGACTTTCTGGTTCATCCCCTATTTCAGTCCTGGACAGGTACTCAGGTCCCTAATTATGCTTACCCAGTTTTACCATTACTGTGAAGTCAAATTCTTGGAATAATAACAACCAATGATAGATTTTTCCTTGGATAACTGGTTTATTCAATAGGTATTTTAGTGGCTCATGATCTCTCTAGAAAATGAAATGTGTAGATAGGAGGTAATGTCTAAACTTCTGTAATGCATACACCATTGCCAAGGCTTCCCTCTCTATTGTAGTATAATTATTTTCAACCTTGGATAGTTTCCTACTAGCAAATGCTATAGGATGATCTTTTGTTCCCTTGGGCTAGGCTAGTGATGCACCTACTGCTATTCTTGATGCATCCACATGAACATGAAATGGAAAGTTCCAATTTGGGAATATCAGTATAGGGGCCTCTACAATTTTCTATTTTAATGTGTCAAAGGAAGTTTGACACTAATTAGTCCACTCAATATTTTTACCATTTTTCTTCTTTAATAATTCCTCAAGAGGTGTTGCTATTGCCGCATATCCTCTAATGAACTTACGGTGATATCCAGTATATCCCAAAAAAGTTTTCACATCTGCAACAGTTTTTGGTGCCAGTAATGTAAGGATCAAGGTTACCCTTAAAGGGTCTACCATCAAACTTTCTTTGCAAATGATATGGCCTAGGAAGGTTCCAAACAGTACCGCAAAAATACATTTCTTTAAGTTTAATGATATTTGTAGGCTTCTACACTTATTCATCATCATCCTTAGGGTTTGTGTATGGTCCTTTACCAATCCATATATCGTCCAATCATCTAGATAGACCTCCGAGAAATCATGTATAAATTCCTTGAATGCATTCACCATGATCCTACTAAATACTTCAGTTGCATTTTTAACTCCAAAGGGCATTACTGTGTACATATATGATCCATTTCCTGAGGAAAATGTTGTTTTTGATTGATCTTCCTCTTTGATTTTCACTTGATGGTAACTTGAGAACCCATCAGTGAATGAATAAATTTCTCTCCCTGCTATTGATTTTAGGATCTCTTCTATAAATGATGTCGGACAGGGATCATGAATACAAGCTTTATTTAGTTCCTTGTAATCTCCTCATATACTTATTTATCCTGACTTCTTATTTTGGACCACCATGGGGCTGATCCATTTTGCTTCTTCCACTGGTTTGATAATTCCTGCTGCCAACATTTTATCAATCTCCACTTTAACCCTCTTCTTCGTATTTGGGTTTATCTTGTATGACCTTTTCCTTACAGTTTTGATTCCTTCTTTTAATTAGATTTTCATCATACCTACATCCTCCTTGATTCCTTTCATCTATATGAATGTTCTAATAAATAGATCCTCAAATATAGATAGAATTTTACTTGCGCCACTACTTTATCATCCCAATAATCTCCTATCTTTTTTATCTTAGGGTCTCCTTTTGCAATGTTTTCTTTCCTAAGTTTGATAGGTTTATGTAGTATTTATCCTTAGGTACAGTTGGTAGTTCTAGTTTCCTTTCTTCTTCTTGAGCATTTATTTCTAGGTCATTTGTACTCTCACCATCCAATTGTGTGGCCTTACAACATTTATGGCCAATGTGTTTTGATTCTTTGTCTATCCCCTATATGAGTTTCCATATACCCTCTATTCTAGGTGGTGGTAAACTTTGTACTAGTGTTTCTATCTCTTCCTCTGTAGTTTGTTGGAAGACTATCTCTTTCATTTTTAGGAGTGCGGTATGTATATGTTTGTCTTGGCTGTAAAAGGAAAATGTGTGCACAAAGTCATTTTGTAATCTCATGTCCCAATTCTGGTTTCTCTTCTTCTTTCTTGGTTTATGTACCAAGTTTGTGCTATTGGTGATAGTGTCCAATAGAATATATGGGCATATAGTATATTGTTGTACTCATTTCTGCCTTTTCATACCATTATACATATGGTTAAATACTCCTATAGTGGGATCTGTCCCTCATATTTTGGTATGATTTTATGTTCTCCTTCCTCCAATAGATATCTTGTCTAGATAAGAATCTTAAATACCGATCAGTGTTTGATTGTATCTTTATGGGTGGTCCACCAATTTATCGCATTGCATACTAATGTATGTTGTACTATTTCTAGTCTCATGTGTTCATCTATAAAAAAATTCTCCATCTCTATTAAGTATATCTGTAGACCTCTCACTCCTAAAACCTTAGGCAGTTTGATGTGTGAAATTCCATGCATAATATGATTTATTTTTCAAGATATCAGGGATTTATTTGTAGTTTGCTCTTCAGAGTTGCCGCATAAATTCTACAGTATATTTTGTATTAATGTGGTAGTTTGTAGTAGGTTTTTCCTACTGACTTGAAGCATAAATCTCCTTCAAAACCTAGTCATCCTCTGATTTCTTAGCTCTGATTCATTTCTTATATAGGCCTCTAGTACTTGCTTGCTATTAGTACTATAGTTATTTGTATCTAACTTGGATATTGAATATATATTCTTAGGATAGTCATCAATGCCTTTCTCATAGTTAGATCCTTCAATGTATGCTTCTTCCATTAATTCTCCCAAAGGTATGTATACAATTTTATTGTTATCTACAAAAGATAATTCCTCTTTGAGGGAGTCAACAGTACCATTTGCATTAACAAATCATCTCAACCCTAGTAATGCATTGAATGCATCACCTTGTTCTTTCATTGCTACTACTACAAAGTCTATGACTTGTTTAACACCCATTAGGTTCATTTCAACTTGTTTCCAAGTTCCAAGTGTTCCCACATTGGATCCATCTGCCAAAGTTATATTATAAGGAGTTCCGCTCAACCTGGGTTTCCCTAGTTGTTCCCATAATCTCTTAGTGATCATATTCACATCCGCACCAAAATCTATCATAACATGTCTGACCTTTTTATGGTTTATATGAATATCTACTAATAGTGGTTTTATTTTCTACTATCTATTTATTTTTCCTATCTGTCGGATTTGGTTTTTAAGTGCTTGCTCCTTATTCTAGTATTTGCAAAACTACTTTAATTTTTCAATAAGATTGTGTTGGTGCATTAGATCTGTTAATTGTTTAAGTGCCGAAACCTCTCCTTCTGTAAAAATTTGAGTATATTGTTTTTTATCTTTCTCTTTAGTTATTATTTACTTTGTTTTCTATATAATCTCCTCATGTTGTTTTTTATTAGGGAAGAATGTTTCTTCCTCCTCACTTTCTTCTTGTTTAGTTTCACTAGTGTGATGTCTTTCGCTATTCGTGCCTTACCTTGTTACTACTGTAACCTTTTCTTTTCCGTTATTTTTCTTCTGTTTAGGTTTTTTGTGATTGAGTTTCTTAGAATAATCCTCTTCTTCTGAAGATTTGGTATAAAATGTATCAGTTTCACACTCATTATTTCTCTGACAGGTTCTTGCTACCTAGCCTTATTCTTTGGGCACTCTCCTGATTATCCGGGCACCTTTTTGTGAACTAAACTTTTGTAATTCATCACTCTTTGCTTGTTGCGGTGCACTGCAAAAGTATTGTTGGGCTTTGTAAGTCATGTTCTGTACTATTACAAAATGTACACTATTTTCTTTGCTCTCCCCAATATTCATTGGCAAAATGTCCTAGTTTACCGCACTTGTAGCATGTTGCATAATCTCTCCTTCTTCCTCTACCATGGCCTCTTCCTCCTCTGTATCTGCCAAATTGGTCTCTTTCATTGTTACTATAATTTTTCTCATATGGTACACTGTTAGGGTTTGAATTCTACATCGTGTTCATATTCCTTTAATTTTTCTAGTTAGGTTGTTTGTACCCATGGTCTTGAATGTATAAGGATATTTCCACCAATCCTTTCACATATGCCATAGTATTGTTATTCACCTTATTCTTATGGTGTGCATTGCACCATGTCTCATGTTCATCATCATCTTCCCTTACTCTGAAAAATTGTGAAGGGCAACTTTGTGTCTCATGGTTGTTCCACTCATCACATAATTCGTAATATACTATATTAGTTCTTCTAGGTATTGCTTTTATGTGTACCTTCATGGCGGCAGCCTGTCTTTCACCTTTCGTCATCAGACATTCATTTCTTATGTGTCCTTCCTTAGTACAATATGAGAACCATATATTAGGCCTTTGTTTTTGTGAATTTTCCTCTTGTTTTACTAGAATTTCTTGTTTTAGCTTTAGTTGTTACAATTCGATCCTCATTTTCTCCATTTATAGGTTTTCTTTATTCTCATCCTGCTTGTGCCATGTTTGTGACTCTATGCGACAAGCCAAGGTAACCACCTCTGCATAGGTTTCAAACACCCTACCATCTAAATATGTTCTAGTATCAGAGTTTATTCCAAATATGAACCATTCAATCTTTTGTTTCTTAGTTAGTGGCTCTTCTAACTTGTGAATCATTTCTTCAAACCTCTTATCAAACTCTTTTATTGTTTCTTGTTTTAACACTAACTCCCTCATTTTTCTCACTCCTTTCGTAGGGATCTCTAGAGATTCAAAAATTTCCAAAGATTCTTTCTTGACTTCTTCCCAAGTTTTATCATGCTTAGAACCTGCCTTCCTATACCATTTCAGGGCATCATTCCACAATTTTCCTATAAAATCAAACTTGGTTTGGTCCCTTGTTATGTCATTTCTATTCTAGATGGATTCTAAAACAAAGATATACTCTATTGCTTTGGTGGTGTCCTTTTCAAACATTGGTAGCTTAATTGGTGAATCCATTAGTACATTCTTTTGTCTTGCCGATATTTCTGGTATCTTGCGGTGTATTTCTTTCTTGTCTATCTTCTTAGGTTTTTTCCCTATACTAGGCTTTTGTTTTCCCTTCCCTTATCTCTTTGTAACTTGATATCAAAATAGTCCTTCCCTAATATTTCTTCAAAATCTCTCTTAATTTCTTCTTCTTTATCTTCCTTCTTTTCCACTTAATTCTTACCGTCTTCTACCAAAATTCTTCTTGTTTTATAGGGAACTTAGGTGACTCCTGGTCTAGGGGTTGTGTCTCTTCAAAGTGCCTTTTTGTTTTAGGGGAAAATTTTTTGTTTGTGAATGACATCATGTCATTTTTAGGTGTCGTTTCACTTAATTGTCTTATACTCAGGGAACTAATCTCATCATATGCCGCATCTTCTTCCATTTTTTAATTTTCATGACACTTCAATTAACCACATTATCCAGTTACTCCACATCTATATTCAAGGGCTAGAGGTGTCTTATGGGATTTAGTAAATTTTCCCATTGTTCATCTACCCTAATCTAAATATTAGTAAATTCAAGTTGAACATTTAGGGCTCTTCCTACTTGAGGTAGGGCTAGGGTTTATTTAAATTCTTCTTCCCATATTTTTCTTGCCTGATCATATGCATTAAAACTTCCTCCTAAACTCTTAAGGATTTTAGTAGCCCTATCAATATGTACTATGATCAATTCTGGATTGTTCATATCATTTGTCATCAATTTTGTGGCAGCCCCTATGGCGTGCTCATCCATTCTCTTTTCCTCTACTACATTCTTTTCTTTGGCAACACCCACATTGGCGTGCTTAACAACACCCACCTTGGCACGCTCATCCAATTGTTCTTTTTCCTCTACACCCTTCCTTGTACGTTCTTTTGTTATCTCTCCCACCTTTTCCATCCTTCTGGGGTATCTTTCCCATCGTTCCTGAGTCTATTTTTGCCTCTCTTCCCTGCTTATTTCTGTTTTGGTTAATATAATGTCATTAATTTCCCTTAATCTTTTGTTATCCCCTTTTTCCATGGGTGTTTTAAGTTTGATGTTACATTAATCCTTATGTATCCCATAGTTGGCTTAACTTGAAGAGTTACATCTTTTCAAGGATCATTTCAGATCCTCCCCTTTTCCCTTTGTCACCCCCTTAAGTGCCCACCCCCTCTCACAAGGGTAAGAACCTAAGAGAATGCTCCATAGATCATAAATTTTTTTCTGTCACTTTTAGTTTTCCTCTTTTCTAATACTTTGTACTTTCTCCTTTTACTGCTTCATCCTTTCTATTGTTCACTGCCCTTTTCCAGGTTCCCAACAACAAAACCAAATGTTGATAAGAAATGGGAGGAACTAGTCCAGAGATCTAGTCCTCAATTAGATCTCTAAAGTTAGTTTATACCTTGGATGTACAATGAGCAAATACTAAAGAAATAACAAGGAATAATAACATGCGGTACACTTAACTTATACATGATCAATCATACTATACTCATAAACATAGTTCAATCCTTATACCTTATATATATAATCAATTGGTAATTATACATTCATACCGATAGGTCTTAGTCTCTGCCCCCATTTCTTATAAATCTATTTGTAACTACATATTCTCTCTTACTCTCACTCTTTTACATACATATTCTTACTATCTCCATCTATATGTTACATAGGGTTGTGTCCTTTAACAAAATGTCTCTTTATATGTTGGCTCTATCCTCCGCATACCACTTGTAATGACCTGTGGTAGGATCTGCTGCTTGCCTTGTCTTCTACCAACAATCCTTGAAAGGTTCTTCTTGCATAACTTCCTTGACTCTGTCAATAAGTGTTGGTCATTGGAAATTAATAGCTTCCTTCATCTTAAAGAAAGCAGATGCAAGCAGTTGTACATGTCTAGCACTGAAGCCCATGCTACATAAGGTTCTAGCCATAGGGAGATGGAGTTGAAGGATGGAGTAGGTTGCCATAGCAAATGATATACTTTTTCTGTTACGCCAAAACCTTCCTCACCAAAATTGACATGGAGAGAAGACCCAAGAAGACTATTTCTAGTATCGTCTATTTTCAAAACAACATAATTGAAGCCAAGAGAACAATGGTAGTATCTTTGTAGGGATGGGGGACATAATAAATACTCAAAAAGGAAGGGAATACTATTTTAGAAAAACAATAAACTAAATGAATACTTCGTGAGTATCAGTTTCCTTATATAGCCAAAATTGAGCCAAATTGCCTTGGATTCTATCTTCAATCTCTACTAGATCCTCATAATTGAACCTTATCTTGTACTCGTGCCATCTAAGATTGCACAAATTCCCTCTTTATTAGCCTCCTTCTTGAAAACACCAATATGAATAAAAATGGTAAAGCAATTTCTTATCACACCATATATTTTTGGACCCATGCAATGTGCTCCTCCTTAAATGGCCATCCATGTTGCAAAACCCTTTCAAATTTGCTTTTGTGGGCTACAAAACGTGCATCCAACAATACCTTAGATTCCCTATCAAAGCTGTTAAGTCTAGACTCCAACACTAACAACTTGTCTAGATCATTGTTGCATAAGATGGGGTCAACTTTACCTCCCAATGAAATAGATGAGACGAGATTTGGGGTGATACCACCAAACTCATTCTTCCAGTTTTTAGCAGTCATTTCCACATTGTCAGCCTCTAAAATAGGTGGCCAAAGACACCTTTCCAAAGTTTGAAAGTACCTAACTTTTCCTTGAGCATCACATCAAGTTTGCCTTGGAAAGCAGAGATGTCATTTAATAGACCAATGACCTCATATGTACTTGATATGCTGGCAACAACATTAGCATCAAGCCTTGGATTATTAAAATAAGGTTCATCATCTACATATGTGGAATCCACATGCTCAAAATACGTTTAAAACTGCCTCATTTTTGATATAGCTATCAAAATTTATTTTCACATTGTTGTAGCACAACCAAGCATCATCAACCTTATGGAGAACGCATGACATCCTACGATTGAAGAGATTGCTGATCAGAGCTATTTTCTCACTCCTTTTATCCTCCCTTATTTTATTAATTGTATTATTACTTTTCCTCAACTATTATTTCAAGTCAACAATAGTAGGGGAATCTCCCTCATGCCTGTTGGCAAGAGACACTATATGGATTCATGATTGTTGTCATTGATGGCAACAAAGTTCATCCCACACATCCGCAGGACAAGGTGTGTCTCTACTGGAAGTCAGAATGAAGATTGTTGAGGTTCGGTAAACAAGAACAGAGCATATGGCAAGGTCCAACAGACAGGTCCGGATCTCTCAAAGGAAGTATCTTGGTGAAGTGTGAATTTGGGAAAGTCAAGAGGACTACCTTGAGTAATAGATTCCAAGGATTTAGCCTCCGGTGATGGACAAGGAAAAAGATATGAACAGTTGAGTACCGGATTCCTGAGTGACAGTGTGAACAGAGGAAGAACTGACTGACAGAACATCAGATTGCTTTCCGGATGTGTTTCTGACAGTGGTAAAGGTTATGAAGACATGAATTATGTTTGGCCGACATGATTAATGATTTCTACAAGTATATGCTTGATCCGCATTACTTGATGTGCAAGGATTCAGCTGACAGAACAGAGTTTGTGAGAAGATAGACTGTTCCGAGTGCCGACTAGAAAGATAATGAAATCACTAGTGCAGATATATATAGGATGGATTCAGTTGTGAGGGTGTGAAAAAAAAAGGGAGTTGGATATGCGAAAAGGAGCAGAGTAGAGATAAGCAGTAAGAAAGATTCGGTATGTGAAAGGAAAGCAAAATAAAGAGAAGAGGAAAGATGAAGTGCAGCAGATTAGTGTACTGAGCCTAATCGGAACTGAACTCCAGCATATGTGGATGCTTCCAATCAGTTTAAGTATTGTATGACATTCTTTTGTAGACAGTGTGTCTCCTTGTAGGCAGTGTGCCTCTTTGTGAGCAGTGTGCTTGGGCAGTGAGCCCTAATTGGCAAGTGCCATTTTGTAATTCCTTATTCTTCTAACAGAGAATAATCTTTGGGTTAATCACCCCGTGGTTTTCTCCCTTAACAGGGTTTCCACGTCAAAAATATTGTGTCATGTGTTTTTCATTTCATAGTAATGTTTGTTTGTTTGATTTAATGTTGCATTGATTAATAAGAAAGTTCAGAAGGAAGAAATTATTAGGATAACTTATTCACCCCCCCTCTCAGTTATCAACAATGCCCTGATACATCCTTCGAACTAGATGAAGGAGTTGCTACTCCCATTTCAATCCTTGCTAGAGGGACAAGTTATTTGACCTTAGTATATTTTTGTAGCAACTTGACATAGTCATCCTTCATTTTTTCATAATCTGATAGCAACTTCCTCTCTGCAACTTCGCTGAACCTTGCTATGCTTATTGCTAAAGATGCAGCCTGAGGAGCAGATGTATTAGTCAGTCTTCTCACAATCAAATACCTAGTGAGCTCATTAATATCCTTGGCCACCTAAGGTTTGTTTTCATCTAAAGCCATGACCCAATTTGTTAGGGTCTCATGACTTGCACTAAAACCTAATCCAAAGAGTTCTTTAGTCTGCTCTTTGGTCATTATTTCATCCTCAATGTTCTCTTTCCTCCTGATGGTGTCCATGGAAATTTCTGAGGAGATATCCCATCCTGATAATAGCAAGAATTCACTTTCCTTTACTAACCTTCTTCCTTCCTTAGGAGTAATATTTCTGACATCCATATCAATCTCCTTCAAGATCCTTTGGGCCACTTCTTTCATTTCTTCTTCTCCAACTTTTCCTTGCTCCTCATTTAGCTTTTGCATATACACTTTAGACTTCTTTATTAGCAAGGCCCTGAATTATTTAGACTTCACAAATTGATCATTTGATAAGAACTCCTTGCAAGCTAATTCTCTAACATCCTACACTACTTTGTGTTAGATCTAAAAAGAGACTTGGTCAATCATACACTAAGTCAATCTTTAGGTCAAACATTGGAACACAAGCCACCAATGGCTTTGAGCTAGGCTATTGTCCCTTATGAAGAACCTTGGATAGGTTGGTGAGAGCTCTATTCCTTTGTTGTAACCAAAGAGATTGAGGAAAATAGGCTAAGTATAGAGTTTTAAATACTTAATTAAGAAAATCTGGAACAAATTAAAAAATACAAATTGACAAAATGAAACTGAGAATAGAGAAGCAATGTATAGAGTACCTGAAGAATTTGATTCAAATATGGAGTGAATTGGGCAAGACTATGGTGCCTAGGTGTTAGTGTCCTAGGGTTTTCTACTATGTAAAAGTCAGTCTTCGATGATCTCATATCTTATTCAACAATCTGTCCTTTGATTTGCAACACCTGTTTTTGATCATTCACAACCTATACAAACACAAGAGGAAAAAGGGTTTGGGCCATTTTAGGGGCTTGCCTCAGTCAAACCCTATGAATGGTGTTCCCACCTCCACAAAAACTAAGATTATGATGATGAGTGTGTGTTCTTATAGGATAGAGCTAAAATCCAATATAAATGAATGCTGTAATAAAGAACCTTTACCATAACATAAAACTCTAGTGAGCCTTGGTGTCACAACACAAGATCACCACAAGGAGATGATAGAGGAAGAAGCTTCCTCTATAACCTACAATAATATCACAAATCTACAACAATAGAGATGTTCACACAAATTTTCATAATAACATCCAAAATAGAGAGATTTGTTGATAGATCACACAATTTGAATATCACTTTTGTTCACATTAATTCCTAATATTCAAATGAGAGGTAAATTTGTTTATATATGCATTCCAATTCATTTTTAGGAATCCTTTTCAAACAAAGGCTGACAAAGTGCATCACCTAAGGCAACAAAGCTGACATCCAAAGCCACACAAAACTTCATTTTTGCAAATGTCCAGGACACTAGAGCTTGGGCGCTAGTGTCTAGGTGTTTTGGGTCCTTTTAGGGCCTTTCTCTAGAGGATAACACCTAAAGTCAGAATCTGCTTCAGAACTTGGTCTTCTTTCAACAAAGGTCTGAACATCAGTCTACAAGAGTGCTAAACCTAGTGTGAGATTGTTAGTGTAGATAATTTATGACACTACACTTTGCTACTTTCCTTTAGGCTCAATAAGGTTCTTGCTGGGGGCACCATGACTTCATTCCTGTGGGGAGATCTCAATACTTGTTGATTCTCATCCATATATATTTGATTCTCACCCACTTCCTTAGTCAAGGAATAATCAACCAAAGGTTGATTTGCATCAGGATTCTCAGGGAAAGGGAGCTCTTGCCAAGCTTCTTCTGCTACTCCTTCCACCTATGGATACACAAGCTGGTCAACCTCCTTCTCCTGTAGTTGTTGCCTCTTAGGGGATTTTGGTTTGACAAGCTTCTTTTTAGGGACAAACTTTAGTTCCTCCACATGCTCAAGCATTTCCTATATTCTAAGAATAGGGTCAGTCATCTCCCTAAAATCTCCTTGTTAACCAAGAGTCTTGAGCATCTTTTGTCTTTCTCCTATGACTATGAGGCCCCAATTTTCTCTTCTCTATTTCACCTCAGCCTCAGAAAGAGAATATTTGATTAGATCCTCCTTCTCATGGAATTGATGCTCATACTCTAATTTTCCTTTCCTATTTCTAACCTTATCAATAAAGTGCTCAGGATCATAATTTCTAAAGTCAATGACCTTCAACCTATATCCCTATAACTTAGGACTAAATGCATCTAATCCTTCCTTAGCATTACTTAAGAAACTAGGGAATACTATGCATGAGGGAATAAAGGTTCCTTTTTTATGCAGCCTCATATGCACTTTATCTTATTCATTAAGCTGCCACATGAGTTCAAGAAAGGTAATTCTATCTGGCACTTTCTTGGGTAGGAGTTGAGGCATGATGGTTGTAGCATATACTCTAATGAGTGTCACATCTAAATACAAGAACCAATCACCCCAATTGTGATCAACATCACCATCAGTCCACCTCTCATGTGGTCTCAAGAAGTCCATAATCTCCTTTGATAGTTTGGTCTTCTCATGTCCCAACAATCCCATAATTATCAGGACAAAGTATTCCTCAAACTGAATGTAGCTAGAACCTCCATAGTGTGAATCCCAGATGTGAGTTCTCCCCTAGACAGGCATGGGATTTCCATCCAAAAATTTTCCACCACAATACAATAGGATGTGGCACAACAATGAATACCTCTTGAAGGTAGGTACCTCACTATTTTTCTTGTATGCGACGAAGTCTTTGTGAATTTCATTTGCAATATAGGTAGCATAGTCAAAGTTTCTATTTTGATGGTGATCTTAGATGTCAACAACCATAACCATGAGGGGGATAGGTATCAAAGTGTTATAATCAAGTCCAAAGACTTGACACAAAGAAAAGTATGTCTTAATAAAATAATCCTCAAATCCATCATATCTGAAAGGTTCTAGTTCACTATCATCAATCATCACCAGTTTTCTATGTCTCCTTGGTCTATGATGAGGTACATAACATGTTCTATATCCTTGTCTATCCCAGTTATACTCCTTCAATTCATCAAGGCTAATTTTGACATCGGCTAAGGGGTTTGGGTCAAACATCACTACAATCAATTCTTTGTTGAGTTGAAAGAGTTGCTTTCCCTTGCAAGTGAACATGATCTTAGTGGTTGCATCATAATTGTTCCTTATGGCTTGGATTAGGTCAAAATTAATAGACATTTGGGACAACTAACTTCTGTAATCCCAACCTCCAAATATTTGACACAAGTTTATCCAAAGAACGACGATAATAGTAGAATTTGAACAAATCCCATCCCTCAACTGACAATATTGAATCTATGACATGTTCATGATAATCATACATCCTATTAGTTAAGTTCCCTGTACCTTGTGTGTGTTTATATTTCTTGGACAACCTAGTGAGTTGACTTATAAGGTCTTGTGATAAGTCTCATTTGGTTTTGCCACCATGGGATGACCTCTGACTCATGGTTGCAATGGGGAAGGAAATTTACTTAAATGAGGGTTTATTTGGTGTCCTAATGATTTCTTCAAAATAAGGGATATATAGAAACACTTCTAAAATCCTAGAAAACCTCATAATTCAGAAAGAGAGAAGATTACAACATAATAGGACCGCAACAAATCATGAATTAAGGTCAAAATTGTGAATTCACCAGGCACTTCTTTGCAATTTACCTATCATCAGTTTTTCAGATTGTTAAGGAGTGAGAAGGCAATCTTCAAATGTAGTTGAAATAACTATTCAATTCATCTAAACCCTTCATTAATTTCTTGAGTGATCTGAAGACTATTCGAGCATGTCACAAATGGTCTCCTCTTTTGATTATTGGTCGTTGATCTCACTTAGGGCTTCAAATCAATAGATAGTGCAAGATGGAGTCTTAAGCACAAGCTTTACTAGGAGTGACTTAGGTCAGGTCACACAGTAATGAATAGGTGTGTTGAGCTATTGGATCACCAACTTAAAAATCCACCATTGATCTTACCTTTTCAAGAGGACACTTGTCACTGTTGATGCTCAGAATTGCACTGTTTCCAACACCAACATGGGAAACTCTGAAACATGGGAATGCTCTTTAGAGTAACCTCCAGATTTTAAAGAAGCTGGCTCTTCTTTTATCTCAAAGTGTTTGGGAAAAGGGATAGAGTTAAATAGAATCACGAATGTAACTAAAAAGGGAACTAAACTGTGGCGATGCGCCTAAATGTGATTTTGTTTCTCAACACTAAGCACAGTGAAACTATTTTAAGATTCAGTCACATTAAAGAGCGAACAATGCATGATCAATGTAACAGATGAAAAACAAATAGGATCAAAGGCCCACAAATTAGAATATTTTGCAATAACACAGAAAATATCAGCAAAGGTACATAACTCTGTCTTTATTAATTTTCTAGTCACATAAAAGGCACAGAATCATGCATAGTTACATAAACTCTCTGAATCAAGAAAACAGAACAAAGGCAAATGATATTACTGGCCACTACAAAAGATCCTCGAAGTTCTCTAACAATCTATGATGCAGAAAAAACTCTATATCTCCAATGTTGTATATCTATATCCTTGGCACGGTGATCTGAACCCATATTTATAGCATAGAATCGGCTCAAAGATTGCCCGCATGATCAAATCTCAATGGCCTAACCAAACTGGTGGTTAACTGAAAGTGTCTGTTAGAAGATCTCTTTCGAATCAGAAACGGTTAGCCATTCTACGAATTCATTGGCTGTAACAGATACATGTAACCCCACTTACTTGAACCAGGGAGGAACACGTGGCAGCTTCTGATAGTCTTTGCGATTATAAACCCTTGAAACAACTGGCATTCATACGCGCAATAAGAAACTAACACCCGGCATCCTCCATGTGACTTACTTAAGAAACTGCTTTTTTCTCAGGAGACACCAGAACTTGACACTTGGCAGCGTCCGTGGCCTTTTCAAAAGATACGTGGCACTCTCCGCATCCCCTTGAGTCTTTACTGTGGCTTATACTAAGAGTGCTCGGGCTTCACCATCTGTCACGGTCCGCTGAACTTTGAAAACTAAGAAACATTAAAAATGGGACCCACCAACAGTCCGTGTCTGAGCAGCTTCAAAAAGAAAAAGGGACAGGTGGCGCTTTCCGCTAACATGAGAAACTGTGTACGTGGCGGCTTCTGCTGAACTTAGAGAGACTGTAGATACTTTTAGGGACTTCTGCGGAAGATGACACTTGGTGGCTTCCGTTGAAGTCTGAGATACTTTAGCATTTAAACATAACCTCCGCGGACATTGCCACTTGGCGTTCTCCGCGCAACTCTGAGAAAAATTTATAGAAACATTAGGGACTCACAAGAATCATGCGGATGGTGACAGATGTCGCACTCCGCTGAAGCTACAGAAATATTAACGGGGCCCACCAACTTCTTTACTTAGTGATGAAAACAAAAGAAAAGCCGTGGAAGATGACACTTGGAGCTCTCCGTTGCAACTTCATGCGACATGTGGCACCTTCCGTGTAACTTAAAGAAACTTTTGAGACACATTCCGCATCTGCCACTTGGTGCCTTCCGCGCACGCTGAAACTCTTAAAGGGGCCTGCTTCATTATAAGAAACATTCAAAAGAATGTTTGAAACTTAGAAGAAACTTGAACGGGTGCCGATACTTGGCGGCTTCCGCCTTGTTGGTTTTTTCCCAGATTGGATGCTTATTCCCAGATTTCCCTACAAGGTAGCCATCAGTGATCAACAGGATCTCTGGGCCAGGGGCCAACAGTGTAGGAGATAGACTCTATATTTTATCTCCTCTTCTTCTTCAGGCCCTGCAAAACCTAGGGGGGTATTCCCTACTCAACACCCATGATAATGTGCATACTAAGGCTGGGATGCTGACAGAAAGCAGATGAGTCCTCCTGTAAGTAGACCAAAACTGAAAGATAAGAGCAAAGGGGCTATCTTTGGGCCTATTTGCAGTTGTAGACAGAGGACTGAGGATCCTAAAACTAATTCTAATGTCCTAATGGTTGTTTTAGAGTTTGATTATGATTTTAAGTTTGGATGCAAAGCTGGACATGGTTGTAACACAAACACAAAGCAAGATTGGTGCCTATCCAGGGCCTGGAGTCAGTAGACATACACCTGTGAATGATCAGCATGAACAGCTAAAACTGGATTTCAGGGGGATATATATGATACCTGCCTTACAGATATCTCCCAATACAGAGTGTTAAGTTATCTCTACTTATGGCATCCCTACTGCAGTATACCCTTCCCAATGTTCAACCTGAAAACAGTTTAATCTACCCCTTGAGCAGAAGTTAAAAGATCAGACATTCAACATAGGAATTCTATGTTCTAGAGTCTCAAATATTGCTTAAATACCCAGACTCAGAAGAAAGATACATGCAATACTGGAGACAGAATTAACAAAACACATGCTAACATAGCATTTCTCATATAAGATTAATCATGAAATCAGTGGGTTCATGCCAAAACATACAACAAGAGATACATAAACTCACAGGTTTAGCTGTACAGAGCAACCAAAACAAACTGTATTGTGTTACAGAGCCAAAATGTTCAACTTTCAACAACCTAGAAATGAGTAACACTTCCTGTTTTTAACAGCCAGGTAGTGTACCACAGTAATTAATTACATGGCTATTTTCAAAAAATCCACCAGATACAGTCCTCAGAAGGAATGGCGCTCAGAAAATGTTAATGTAGCAGACAAAGGGGGGCCTCGAGCCACGTGCCACTATCTGGAAGTCTTCATGTCAAAAATCCGGTACCTGACTGTGCAACAACTCGCCCATGCCCCAGCACAGTCGCCATTAAGGGCCTCAACCACCCGCATTTCACTAGAAAACCATCGCTGCAGTCAAAATGAGGCTTCCCGCCAAAACGCCTCCTTTGCAGGTTCAAAAATAATGCAAGGGGAAAAATCCCACATGCATGGTGTGGGGACAACTTCGACGCTTTAAAAATATGGCCGCATGCATACCAAGTGTCGAGCGTTTTGCCGCGCTCGACACACGACCCTTCGCCCACAGCCTATCGCCATGACATACATTATCGGCCTACCCCACAAATCTTCTGCCGATCACAGCGGTCTCGCCGATGCCCAGAAGCCAAATACCACCTATCGGCCAGACCATCAACTGTCGGCCCAACAAGAAACATCTCTGCCGATGAACAAAGTCACTCCGACAGCACCCTGGCCTCCCACCTCCGTCGGTATGACCAACACCGTCGGAGCAGCATCTCAAACGTACGCCGATGCACCAAGTCACCCCGATGGCACTCAAAACATCCCTTCGTCGGTGTGACCCACGCCGATAACATCACATCGGCCAAACATCCACATATCGACAGCTCCCAAAAAACCTTCGCCGACGACAACTGTCTCGCCGATGAACTATGGCCTCATCCCTCCGTCGGCCAAACACACGCCGATGAAACCTCATCGGCCAAACATTACCCATCGGCGGACCCTCCAACTGCTAGCCCGATCTCAAAAGTCTCGCCGATCGCCAAACGTCAACCCCACTTTCTTCGGTAAGACACACGCTGATGAATCTTCATCGGCCAAACACTACACTGTCGGCCCAACATCTGACTGCTCACCCGATAGCCTTCACTCTTGCCGATGAATACATGACTTACCCCTGTCGGCAAGACCAACACCATCGGTAGAACAACAATCTCATTCACCGATAGCACAAAGTCTCAGTGATGGAAGAAGACACCGTGCTATCAACATGATCGCTAAGACACAACACAAACTCACGCCGATGAAGAGGGGAACCTAGGGTTTGAAAAAGAAACCCTCCACCTGCAAGCTTTACTTCCAGGCCAAAAATGAGCACCAACACGCCTTATTGCCCAAAGATACGTGGCACTCTCCGTGGCCACTCTGAGAAACTCTAAAATGTATCACAGCTGTTGACACGTGGTGATTTCCGCTGTACTGGGAGAAACTTAAAAATGGGGCCCGCCAGACTTTCTTTGTAAAAAGGGGCTTTTGAAACTTATAGAAACTAAACCTCAGACATCGACACTTGGCATGCTCCGCCAGTATTTAAAAAGGACGCGTGGCTCCATCCGTGTTACTTTAAGCAACTATGTAATGTGTCCCGGGTACTGACACTTGGCAGCTTCCGCTGAACTCTGGGACTTTGGCAAAATTTTCAAAAATGAAAAACCCTCGCACTCGCGCTGTGTCAAAAACCCTTGCTGCAAAACTGAAGTGCACAGAAACAAAACTGGAACTCGCACAACTGAAACTCAAATATCAAAGTGTAGAGTATTTTACTCTACAGTTCTTGGTGACCCTGAGGACTTTTGAGCCTGCTCAAAAAGAATCCCAAAATGTATCTATACAACAAAATTTACAAATCCTGCAAGGCCGTCTGATATACAGACCACTCAGCATCAGATAAACCCTGTTTATTCTGCAAGTCTTGGAAGGCCAAATCCAGGTTGATCATGTCCTTATGCGAAAAGCTTTGCAAAACATGGACTGCTGCTTTCAACTAGAAATCAAGTTGGGCCATAGGAATCAAAACAGCTTCCACTTTTGATACTGATGAGGCATTTGTTAGACCCTGGAAAACTGATTGATCATTCTATCTGGCTAGCAACAGAGGCTTGATCTCATCAACCATTAGTACTGTGTTGCTATTAGGAAAAGGAGAAGGAAGGTCCAATTGCACCAGGTCTTCAATGTGTTTCTTCATGTCCTTCACTCCCTCCTTTACCACATCCAGGAGCTCCTGGCAAGTAATTGCAGCAGAGTTGCAACTCAGAACCTCGTTCACCCTTTTGGCAGCAATCATCCTGTCACTGATCCCTGTTGCTGACAAAGTTTCATCAGATGTGTCATAATGTTTCCCCAGCAGCAATTGAGAATCAAAAACTCTCATGGAAACAGTGGACAGAGTGGCCTGAACTGAGGTTTCTACCTTTTCACATAATTGATGTGCATGTAGTAGGAAGGTTAAAGAGGGTCTGAGCTGGATAATCTCCTCAGAGATTCTTGCCCATACTGACGCATATAACTCCTTGACCAAATTTAACACTCCTGCATTTTGTGGCCTATTTGCCAACTCAAGGGTCAATTGTTTAGCTGTTTGTTGCTCGGCCTGAAGTTGAGCCTGTATGGCAGCAACATTATTCTGTTCCTTCAACAATTGCTGTTGCAACTGTGTGGCCTATTGAGAGGAATCTGATGCCTCTTTTGCAATGTGGCCTTTTCCTGCTTCAGGGTAGCCAGAATAGACTTCACCTGGGTCAGCTCTTCCTTCAATGAAGCATTTTGGCTCTGTGTAGCCTTATGGATTTGACATGAAACAGTATTTTGCAACTATTTATTAAGATCTTCTATCTCATCATTCTTTGATTTGAGCTCAACAGTCAGAGTCTCACTGTGTATCTTTTCTTGAGTTAGATTAGCCTCCACCTTCTGCAGCTTCCTGGATAACTTTAGATAGTCAGTGGCTACAACAGAAGTGGTTTCATTTAGCAGCTCTACCCTATCTTGTGGCCTAAAGAGTGACATATCCATTGCCACTGCACTCATTGTATAATCTTGGGGCTACATCTACTCATTAGGTTTTACTACATTGGGTGACAAATGGGTCACAGTTAGCTGCTGCTGGATTGGGTCAAATAGTGACCTCATATGTGGGATAGCCTGAGCTTTATTGTCCTTCTTTCTCTTTTTGTCCAGTCGGGCTTCCCTAGCCTTCTTGGTAGTGTCTGCTTGAGCTTGGAAGGTAGGGGGAGGGAATGTACCCGCCCGCAAAAGGATAACCCTGTGGTAGGCCATAAGGAATAGCCAAATGTTGGCTAGGAGGGATCTGAGGAGGTAATCTTCTGGGAAAAGAAGGAGAAAAGGGAGGTAATGATGTGGTATGTAATGACATGGCCTGTGTAGTGACAGGTGGGGAAAAATGAGAAATTGGCACAGCAGAGGTGGCAAGGGATACAATTTGGCCAGTTGGGATTGCTACCCCTATTGAAAAAGAAAAAGATTGAGAAGAAGAAGGAGAAGAAGCACGTACCCGAGGAGCAACTGAGACACTTGGTGGTGGCTGCAATAAAGGTTCTACCTCCTCATCCGAATCAGGTTAAAGCTTCAGCTTCTTATGTCTCCTTAGCCTCTCTTCTTCTTGCTGTGTTTCTTTCTCCTCAACATTTACCACTGTTGATAGTGGTGTTTGCACAAAACTGGAAGCCCCACTCATTGAAACTGATGGGGTCCCTCTAGGTGGTGATGACACCACACTCTTTTGCTTCTCTATAGCACTGAGAGATTGGGGCCAGGTGGTTACTGCAGGTGCAGATGATGTTTGTCCTAGGGCCTGCACTGTGTGAGTGGATTCAGTCTCTTCTTTAGATTCCTCACCCCTTTTTCTGATTTTGCTTGTATCAGGGCTAGAGACTGGAGAAGGATGCCATTCGTCCCAAATGGACTCCCATTTCTCATCTGTATCTACCTTGCCAAAAGAATGGGTTATTTCAAAAATCTCCTGCCTATATTTCCAATAGGCTTCAATCTTCTCAGCCTTCCATTCCCTATCTCTTAATAAATTTTTCTTTAATCCAGTGCCCATTTTGAGCTTAGGGTCATAGGCCTTCTCCTTTTTATAAAATACTTCCCATGGCATGGGTCCCTCAAATGGCAAATCTGTCAATTCTGCATACAAATTAGGGGTGTCCTCCTTAGGGTTTCTTCTGTCTTCCCAAAAGGGACGACCCTCGTGCACAATTTTGGCACCAATCTTATTATTCTTGACCCATAAGGTGATGAAACTGACTAGATCATATCTCCATTTATCTTTAACTAAAAGAAAACCTAGGACAACTAACTTTCTCAGCAATAAATGCTCAGCATCTCTGACCAATAGGGTCATATTCTTCTTCACCCAGGGAAGGTCATACATTTTCTTTTTCTTCTTCCCAGCACCATATTCATTATTGACCACAGACACTTGCCGGGTGACCTCTAAGAAGGCTAGCCTAGGAGTCAAAACCTTGGGTAGCAACATTGGTTCCCCACTAAAACCATGGACCTTGATAATAGTATGGTGAGACCCAAGGAAATAATCACAGGGAATGGGGGAATTTGCCATGAGGCCTCTGATACTCAATGTCAATCTATTCTCAACAGGCTCTGGGCTTAGGTGAGTAAAAGCAGGGGTGACAAAAAGTTCCCAAAACTCATAAGGGTCAGATGATTCAGACAAAACACGGGTCCATGCAGACACATGGATAGTTCTATTGGGATCAAAACTTGGGTCATATATGTCCAGATGCATATACTGGGAAAAGATAACATAGTTTTGGTATAGCATAAGGTGAAACAGATAAGAGGAATACCTGAAAACCCCTGTTGATTTGAAATTGGCGAGTTGTTCGGCCATTGAGTAGGCAATCTGCTCAGAGAAATCTAGCTGAAACTCCTGAGACTTATCCACAGTCTTCATTCTGAATAAAATGGCCAGCTACCAATCATAGATAGTTATATCTTCCTTCATTCCGAAGATAAACGCTATCATAGATAACGCTTCTTGACTGGCTTGTGTAAATTGTACCCTTCCTGTTGGCAGCGCTGGCATTTGGGTATTTTCATCTCCCAACTGCATCTCCGAATTAAGAAACCTCAGTTGATACTTGACATTTGCCCATGTCTTCTGCATTTTGGCAACTGTGGGAAACGTGGCTGTGTTGTCATAGTGTAGGGCCAACATATCCCTGATGGCCTTTGGTGTAATTTGCACCATGAAGGGTCCCTTTTGAATGGTGCTTGAGGGTGCATGAAATAATTCTGCGCATACCTCAATCAGGTCAGGGCATAAATGCACGCTCGGGACTATGAATTTTGCCAATTGGGAGGTCCATATCCGCATACCAAATGTTTCAAATTGCTTAACCTTGGCCTTCAGGAGGCATCTTTGGTGTGCTCCCTCTCGCAGAGCTTTGCCAGACTTTTGTAGGGCTGGTTCAACAATACCATCTACGAAATCCTACACCTTAGCTGGGTCAACTGCATAGCCAACCTCTGGAACCCTAGTCCTTGGATAGGTCCTTAAAGGTTGCGCAGGGGCCGAAGCGTATGATTTGCTGGTGAGGAGCCTATCAATAGACTCGTAAATCCCAAGCCCCTGTTGAGAAGACTGTGCTTCCGCCATCTCTGTGTTTGCTGAAAAACTGTTGAACTTACTTTCTGCAACTTTCAAAAGCTGTTGAACTTACTGCAAATGAGTATGGAAGCTTTACAACAGGGAAGACACTATTGGGAAGCAGGTTTTGCAACGAAAATGTAGCAACAGGGAAGACACTTAGCAGAAGTAATAACAAATGAAATTCAGTTTAAGCTTTAACTTCATGTCGCTGGGATATTTCAATGACGCATCAAGTCTCATAAATGGCATTAAAAATGGAAACCGTTATAAAATCTCAAGCGATCTGAGTGGGACAAAGTGTCAGACACGTCATAAAAAGCGGCTGCGCTGGGTACCTTTTAGGAATTTTGGGGATTTGAGAGGTTTAATGAATGTGAAAGTTTCAAGACTTTTAAGAGACTTAAGCTGTGGCCACATGTTTATAAAACACTTATTCAAACAAAAGCGGAAAAAACAAAGCAATGATAAAAGGAAACTATCTAACTATAATACATAGGAAAGACACTGTCTAATTGAAATGCTTCAAGTAGATCCTATTGACAGGAATCTCTTTAGGCTCACCCTCCATCATTTTAAGTTCAAAAGAATTCTGCTGTTTACAGGAACGGATCTTATAGGGGCCAGTCCATAATGACTCAAATTTATTGTGTCGACCCGGCTTGGCAGCTCTCTCATCCCATTTCAAAACAACTGATCCAACTTCAAAATAAGGGTTTGAAGTTTTCTTATCAAAATAATCTTTGATTATTTTCTGATGTTTCAATAATGATTCATGTGCTGAATCCCTCTTTTCTTGAACTTCTAGGAGCTCAGCAAGTCTGACCTGCATGGGGCCATTTTCCTCAATCTTAATCTGTTTCAATAACTGGAGAGCAAGAATCTCCAAGCTTAGGGGCATTACAACAGGTTTACCATAGACCAATTCATATGGGGACATTTTTGTCACTTATTTTGGTGTAATTCTGTCTGCCCACAGTGCTATATTAAGCACTTTATGCCACTCTTTGTGATGATCAACCCCAATTATTTTAATAATTCTGATCAAATTCTTGTTAGTTGATTCTGCTAAACCATTACCCTGAGGATAACAATTGGAAGAGGTCTTCAGGTAGATTCCATACTTTAGTGTAAAGTCAGATATCTTTGCCCCCCAAAATGCCTTTGCATTATCTGAAATTATAGTACGAGGAGGCCCAAAGTGAGTAGTGATACCCTCCAGAAAATCTAGAATCACTTTTTTTGTTGCTTCTTTTAGTGGGACTGCCTCACTCCATCTAGTAAAATAATCTGTGGCAGTTAGAATCTATTTGTGCCCCATACTTGACACTGGGTTGATCATTCCAATGAAATCTAGACCCCATTGAGCAAATGGTTCATCAACAATTATAGGACTAAGGGGCATTGCTGCATTCCTTCTCTTCCCTACATAGTACTGACAAGATTGGCATTCTTTAACCAGTTGATAACAGTCTATGAATAAAGTGGGCCAAAAGTAACCTGCCTGACTTATCTTTATAGCTATGGTTCTTGCAAAAAAATGTCCACCTGACACTCCATGGTGCATCTCATGCAGTATTCTTTGGGCTTCATCCTTTTCTATGCATCTTAAAAGTATGCCATCAGTGTTTCTTCTGAAAAGAACTTGGTCAATTAAAACAAAGTGAACTCCCTGTTGCCTATAGTACCTCTTCTTATCTTGAGAGAGCTCTTTTGGGAAAATCCCATGTTTCATAAGCTGGATCCTATTTGTGACCCAAGAATTCTGATTAACTTCTTGTATCCTCAATACATTTTCTTCCTCTGTTTCTTCAGTTATCATTTTTTCCATATCTTGAACCATATACTGGCACAAACCCTTGCCTCTAACAAGTTTAGTTGGTCTGACCTCCACATCATATTCAAGAATCTTTGTTATCCAGTTTGCTCTTTTCTCAGTGATTTTTCCTTCCATAATATATTCTCTGACACTTGGATGAGCCACTAGTATCAGAATCTTATTACCTGTGACCATGTGTCTGAATTTCTTGAGGGCTTTTACCATAGCATATGCTTGTTTCTCTACAAAGTTATACCTAGCTTCATACTCCCTAAGAGTCCTTGAAAAAAAGGCTATTGGATGCTCTCCCTCTTGTTGATCATCTTTCTGTGTCAGGACAACAGCAACACTAAATTCTCCTCCATAGACATACATTATAAAAGACTTAGAGAAGTCAGGATTCCTCAATACTGGGGCTGTTGAAATTGCCTTCTTGACCTCTTCAAAAGCCTGTCTCCCTTCTGCAGTCCATTTGAATACCAGGTCCTTCTTTAATAGCAGTGTAATTGGTCTTATTAGGCCTGCAAAGTCTGATATGAACCTACTGACAAAGTTAATCTTTCCCAAGAAGGACTGAACTACTTTCTTATTGACAGGCAGAGACAGGTTCATTATAGCAGTGACCCTTTCTGGATCTATAGAGACTCCTTCTTTAGAGACTATATGCCCTAATAGTTTACCTTGAGGTATTGCAAAAATGCATTTCTTAGGATTTAGAGATATTCCAAACTCTTGACATTTCTTAAAAACTGCTTCTAAATGGTCAAAATGATCTGCAACATTTTTAGAGAAAACAGTGAGGTCATCTAGGTAAATTAGAATGATTTTATTGATAATCTCTTTAAATGCTACATCCATTGCCCTCTAAAATGTGGCTCCAGCATTTGAAAGACCAAAAGGCATCTTTGCATAGGCGAATGTTCCCCATTTTGTGGTGAAAGCAGTCTTATGTTGGTCTTCATCAGCCAACCAAATCTGATTGTATCCAGAGAAACCATCTAGCAGGGAAAATCTCTCTGATCCAGCCACAGTCTATAAAATTTGTTCCATAGAGGGCAAGGGGTAATGATCTTTCAAGGAAGCCCTATTTAGATATCTGAAATCCACACAGAGCCTTATGTCCCCATTCTTTTTCCTGACTGGTACTAGGTTAGATACCCAAGTTGAGTGTTTGATTGGGAAAATGATCTTTGACTCTAATAGTTTCTGCAACTCATCCACCATCAGAGGTTCAATCCTAGGGTTCACTGGCCTCTGCTTCTGTCTGACCGGTTTAGATCCTTCAGTCAGCTCTATAGTGTGTTGAATGATACTTCTATCATAACCATGGAGATCTTCATAGGTCCAGGCTATGACCCTATCATATTTCTCACATGAATCAATTAACCTTTTTCTTTCCTGTTGAGTGGCAGAATTTCCAACCTTCAGTCTTCTTCCCTCACTAACTTGAATCTCAGAGTAGTCTTCCTTGTTTTCTTGGAATCTCTTCTTTTCTAGGCTAGCATCTTCAAGATCAAACAAGTTTTCTAGGGTAATCAGTCCCTTAGGGAGCTTGTTTGATTTCCGTTGAATGATCTGATCACCATATGCTTCTTCAATTTTTGGTTGTAACTGATCAGCAAATTCTCCTGACTGTTGCAAAAATGAGAGTACTTGAAAATCTTTCTCAAAAACTTGCCAATTTTCATCATTGTCTGGGATGGTTGGCCTCACAATAACTTTGACTGACTCATTATTGACCATTAGATCAGTTATTGGATCAAACTGTGAACCAATTTGTGCCATCCTATCTGCCTCAGAATTTTGGGCTCTAGGGACTACTTCTATATTGAAGGCTTCAAAATTTTCTATTAAGTCCCAAATTCTGTGCCTATAGGATCTCATCCTTACATTTTTGGCTATTGCCTTCTCTCTTATTTGTTTCACCACTAGTTCTGAATCTCCTTTGACTATCAGTTTCTTTACTCCCTTCCTTCTTGCCAATATAAGTCCATGCACTAAAGATTCATACTCAGCATCATTATTGGTACAGGCAAAATGAAAGCGAATGGCTCTTAGAATCTTTTCACCATTAGGGGCAGTAAGGCAAATTCCTGCTCCGGCTCCATTTTTGCTTCTAGCCCCATCAAAATTTAGGGTCCAGATTCCTGAGTCATTTATAGATTCTTGGGTCTGAGAGGGCTCTTTCCTTAAGACATTAGGGATCTCCTGGTCTTCCTCAAATATAACATAAGTGCCCAACCCTGTTGAGTCATAGTTCCCAAAGGGATCACTCTGCATCATAGTTAACAACTGGTTATCCTCTACTTGCTAATCATATTCAGTCCAATCCCCTATTTCTTCAACAAAGACCCTTTCCTCTTTATTTAACATGGCATGGGCTGTTTCTAACTTTGGAGTTGGTTCATTAGTGATATGGTCCTTTGACAATGGTTCTGACAGTACCTTCATTTTAGTCCCATATTTGGTCCTTATGATGAGATGAGACCAATCAAGTGACATATAACCTCCTATCTTGGCTATGAAATCTCTGGATAGGCATAACCCAAAAACAGGAGGGATATCTATGACTACAACATCTTGATTGACAATTATATTGGGACAGGTATACAGCTGTAGTGGAAGTTGCTTAATTTTCCCTATTGTTTGCATAGACTTCCCATCTAACTGCATAACTCCTTTTGCAAGTGGTTCATATTTTATTTTCAAAGCATCTGCTATTTGTTTTGGCATCACTGTGGTACTAGCCCCAGAGTCTATCATTGCATTGTGCAATAGCTTCTTCCCAACTATCAAAGTCAAATAAAAGGGATCTGGCTTGGATTTACTTACCTCTGGTGCATTGTTCAGAAGAGCTGTTGACTGCAGAGGAATAGTATCCTTGAGCTTTTCTTTATCAGTAGGTCCTCCTTTGGTAACAGTCTGTTTAGGCACAGCTTGGCTTTGTAAAGCTTCTTGCAACAGTGTCTTTTTCTCAGGAATGGCTAACATGTCCCATATTGACACATGTGCTGGAGTCCTCTTCAACTGATCCACCACATTCACAGGCCCTAGTGCTTGTGTTCTGGGGTAATAAGGGTACCTTGCCTTTTCTTGAACTTGTCCATAAACTATCTGGTTCTGCATTGGCTGAGGTATTTCTTGTCTAGTAGCTACATTTTGATGATCTTGAAATGGTGGAACCCCCATAGTTTCGTTATTTGTGACTCCAGGCTGTTCCATCATCGTTCTCTTGGCTCTAGTATAGTAATCTGATTGTACCAATGGCTTCTTAGAAGCTAAAGCTTCATTTAAGAATACTGACTCTTCATCTACAATCCATGAGAAAAGAGCATGCTCAGGGGCTATTTCTTCTTCTTGCTGTAAGGACATCCCTTGCATCTGAGCCACTAGAACTAAATTTTGCATACCAGGGGATTGATAGGGCTGAGTGTCAGAAGTATTTGCAAATTGTCCATCCACTCTTCTTTGCTCTGCTATCTTTTGCTGTAGATTACCCCTAGGACAATCTCTGGGCATATGTGCATTATTGCAAGGGAAACACCAGGCATTGGTGCCATCTGCATAATTATTCTGTCCTGGGACAATCTCTCTGTTTGGATTGGGAGGAACAGTCTGTAAGGGCGTAGGGACTGCAACCAATTGGCTTGATGGTTGAGGGTTAGCTTGCCTTTGAGGGCCCTGATACTGATTTGACTGTGAAGGAGGTCTATTCCCTTGATAGCCTTGATATTGGGGTCTGGGATAAGGATTCTGCTATCTTTTTAGGTTAATTATTTCATTCAAAAACATTCTCAGGATGTTCTTGACATCATCCATCTCTGAAGACTAGGTAGGGACAGCAGCTTTAGCAGGTTGTTGGGGAAACGTATACATGGACACAGGTGGGGTTATGGGGTTAGGAGTTTCTTGAGGCAATGGTAGGGTGATCTCTGGAAACATAGGCATGGGAGGCCTTGGGGGCAATTTTCCAGCATCTATCAAATTATTTTCGGCTCTGACTGCATAGTCATAGGCTTCTGGCAGGGTCTGGCCTCCAAGTGATTGAATCATTACTGCTATATTTGAATTTAGGGCTTTAAGATAAAATACTATAGCCATACCTGGTAATGGTCTTGCTGTAGCAGGAATCCTTTCCCAAGTCTTCTGAAATCTAGAATTGAAATCAGTCATTACCTCTTGTGGTGCCCTCTTGATGGTAATCAGTTGTTGTAACAGAGAAGATTTATCACCCTTTTCTTTGAATCTTGCAAAGAAAGCATCTCCAAGCTGATCCCATGTAGAAATTGAATTTGGGGTCAAAGATCTATACTAGTCTAGAGCCTTCCCTTTAAAAGAAGCTACTAAGAGTCTTATAGCCACATTTTGCTGTGTGATCACATGTATTGCACAGACATCAGACACATCTTGTAGATGTTCTTCAGGTGTTTTGAAATCCTCCCCACTGAATTTGGGCAGAGCCTTCAGGGCATTTGTTGGAATAGGATCCCAAGTGGCTGGAGGTATTGGAAGAATCAGAGCACTGCCAGTATTCCAATTTGCATAATTCCTTGGGGCTATAGGTGCTCCCATGTTTGCACCTGGGGTTGCTGTAAACTGGTTGACCCTCCTTCTTGAATTATTTATCAATGGTGATAAAAGAATACCTGGGTTCATAGCAGATTGAGCTCTTGTCACAGGTCCACAGCTCTGACTCCTCGTGACTCTCTGGTTCATGCAATCTTGAAAGAAACTTCAAGAAATGGTCCCACCGGGCGTGCCAAAAACTGTTGATGCTCAGAATTGTGCTGTTTCCAACACCAACATGGGAAACTCTGAAACGTGGGAATGCTCTTCAGAGTAACCTCCAGATTTTAAAGAAGCTGGCTCTTCTTTTATCTCAAAGTGTTTGGGAAAAGGGATAGAGTTAAACAGAATCACGAATGTAACTAAAAAGGGAACTAAACTGTGGTGATGTGCCTGAATGTGATTTTGTTTCTCAACACTAAGCACAGTGAAACTATTTTAAGATTCAGTCACATTAAAGAGTGAACAATGCATGATCAATGTAACAGATGAAAAACAAATAGGATCAAAGGCCCACAAATCAGAATATTTTGCAATAACACAGAAAATATCAGCAAAGGCACAGAACTCTGTCTTTATTAATTTTTCAGTCACATAAAAGGTATAGAATCATGCACAGTTACACAAACTCTCTGAATCAAGAAAACAGAACAAAGGCAAATGATATTACTGGCCACTACAAAAGATCCTCAAAGTTCTCTAACAATCTATGATGCAGAAAAAAATCTATATCTCCAATGTTGTATATCTATATCCTTGGCACGGTGATCTGAACCCATATTTATAGCATAGAACCAGCTCAAAGATTGCCCGCATGATCAAATCTCAATGGCCTAACTGAACTGGCGATTAACTGAAAGTGTCTGTTAGAAGATCTCTTTCGAATCAGAAATGGTTAGCCATTCTGCAAATTCATTGGCTGCAACAGATACATGTAACCCCACTTACTTGAACCAGGGAGGAATGTGTGGTAGCTTCTGATAGTCTTTGCGACTATAAACCCTTGAAACAGCTGGCATTCATACACGCCTGTTTCTTGAAACTCCTTCATCTTTCCAGAACAATAAGAAACTAACACCTGGCATCCTCCGCGTGACTTACTTAAGAAACTACTTTTTTCTTAGGAGACACCGGAACTTGACACTTGGCAGCGTCCACAGCCTTTTCAAAAGATACGTGGCACTCTCCGCATCCCCTTGAGTCTTTACTATGGCTTATACTAAGAGTGCTCGGGCTTCGCCATCTGTCACGGTCCGCTGAACTTTAAAAACTAAGAAACATTAAAAATGGGACCCACCAACAGTCCGTGTCTGAGCAGCTTCAAAAAGAAAAAGGGACAGGTGGCGCTTTCCGCTAACATGAGAAACTGTGTACGTGGTGGCTTCTGCTAAACTTAGAGAGACTGTAGATACTTTTAGGGACTTCTGCGGAAGATGACACTTGGTGGCTTCCGTTGAAGTCTGAGATACTTTAGCATTTAAACATAACCTCTGCGGACGTTGCCACTTGGCGCTCTCCGCGCAACTCTGAGAAAACTTTATATAAACATTAGGGACTCACAAGAATCACATGGATGGTGACAGATGTCGCACTCCACTGAAGCTACAGAAATATTAACGGGGCCCACCAACTTCTTTACTTAGCGATGAAAACAAAAGAGAAGCCGCGGAAGACGACACTTGGAGCTCTCCGCTGCAACTTCATGGGACACACGGCACCTTTCGTGTAACTTAAAGAAACTTTTGAGACACATTCCGCATCTGCCACTTGGCGCCTTCCGCGCACGCTGAAACTCTTAAAAGGGGCCCGCTTCATTATAAGAAACATTCAAAAGAATGTTTGAAACTTAGAAGAAACTTGAATGGGTGCTGACACTTGGTGGCTTCCGCCTTACTGCCAAAAGATACGTGACACTCTTCGCGGCCACTCTGAGAAACTCTAAAATGTATCACGGTTGCTGACACGTGGTGATTTCCGCTGTACTGGGAGAAACTTAAAAATGGGGCCCGCCAGACTTTCTTTGTAAAAAGGGGCTTTTGAAACTTATAGAAACTGAACCTCGGACGCCGACACTTGGCATGCTCCGCCAGTATTTAAAAAGGACGCGTGGCTCCATCCGTGTTACTTTAAGCAACTATATAATGTGTCCCGGGTACTGACACTTGGTGGCTTCCACTAAACTCTAGGACTTTGGCAAAATTTTTAAAAATGAAAAACCCTCGCACCCGCACTCTGTGCTCGCGCTGTGTGTCAAAAACCCTTGCTGCAAAACTAAAGTGCACAGAAACAAAACTGGAACTCGCACAATTGAAACTCAAATATCAAAGTGTAGAGTATTTTACTCTACAGTCACCATAGTGTTTGCTAAAATCTTCGATGCAAGCCTCCTCAGACATGACTTCTTTCAAGTTGTGTTGAAAAGATGATGTGCACTACACCATTAGATTTCCATTTGAGAATTAAGTTAAGTCCTCACTGTTGATTTCATTTATATGGGGGGAAGACATGTCGAGACAACACTGCAACAAAACTTTTGATTTAAAATACAAGCACTAGGCTATGCTAAAGGTGAGGCCTTGCATTGTGAATGGGATCCTACCACCTGGCTCACATCTAAATGGTCACTCAAAAAATATACCATGGTGAGATCAAACAAATAAGGTGGTGCCATGTGTTGACAAGAGAACAACCTTCATCAAGGCATGCTTTACTCTTGAGGCAAATGCAACACCTTATAATTCAGAAAGAGAGAAGATTACAACATAATAGGGCCACAAAAAATCATGAATTAAGGTCAAAATTGTGAATTCACTAGGCACTTCTTTGCAATTTGCTTATCATTAGTTTTTTAGATTGTCAAGGAGTGAGAAGGCAATCTTCAAATGCAGTTGAAATAACTACTCAATTCATCTCAACCCTTCATTAATTGCTCGAGTGATCTGAAGACTATTCAAGCATGTCACGAATGGTCTCCTCTTTTGATGATTGGTTGTTGATCTCGCTTAGGGCTTCAAATCGACAGACAGTGCAAGATGGAGTCTTTAGCACAAGCTTTACTAGGAGTGACTTAGGTCAAGTCACACTGTAATGAATAGGTGTGTTGAGCTATTGGATCACTAGCTTAAAACTCCACCATTGATCTTACCTTTTCAAGAGGACACTTGTCACCATAGTGCTTGCTAAAGTCTTCGACGCAAGCCTCCTCAGACATGTCTTCTTTCAAGTTGTGTTGCAAAGATGATGTGCACTACACCGTTAGATTTCCATTTGAGAATTAAGTTAAGTCCTCACTATTGATTTCATTCATATGGGGGGAACACATGTCGAGACAACACTACAACATAACTTTTGATTTAAAATACAAGTACTAGGCTATGCTAAAGGTGAGGCCTTGCATTGTGAATGGGATCCTACCACCTGGTGCACATCCAAATGGTTAGTCAAAAAATATACCATGGTGAGATCAAACAAATAAGGTGGTGCCATGTGTTGACAGGAGAACAACCTTCATCAAGGTCTGCTTTACTCTTGAGGCAAATGCAAGGACACATGTCTACTAAGTGCGACTGCACAACTTCAAGAAAGAAACACTAAAAAAAGGCTACGCTAGGATTAAATCTCGGCTCCAGGTATGAATTTCTGCCAAGTGGCATGAAGTGATTGACTAGGACCATCCAATAGGAGTAATGTAGAACTCAGGCAAGTCCATTGGTCATTCAGGAATGTATTCCAAAGACGTGGTGGGATAGCACATCAATATAGTTCTTAAGAATCTAGTTAGAGGTAAGGCTATGTTGAGCCAATATGCTTGTACTTGCAATATATTATCAATTAACCATATAAGTGGGACCACATACGACAACATAAGGTGGTAAAAGGGGCCGGTTATCAATGACAAGAAAGGCTTCTCAACAAGTAACCTAAGTTATTTAACAGAGTAAGCAAGTCAATGAGGGAAAAGAATGCCTAGGCCCAAAGAATTTAAAAATTTAAACTAGGAGACCCTAAGGTGGGAAAAGAGTATTTATCAAAGAAATAGCATAAATCCCAACAATTTTGCAGGTATTAAAATAGTGTATGCATCAAGCTTATACTATGTGCCAAATAACACCTCTAGCGATCACCATAGCACCTCTAACCATCTTGCATCCTACATTAGAAAAGCCTACATGCACACCTGCATCTATTAGTTTTCTCACAAATAGTAAATTTCATGCTAACCTAGGGATATGCAACACACCATTAATCCTTTTTACTCTAAAATCAAGAAATTTAGTTTTAACTTGACCATAGCCAACAATATTTATATAAGAATAATCACTCAAATACACCTTACCTCCATTAGATTCTTCATATTCATAAATCTAATCTCTATTAGGGGTCATATGGAAAGATGCACCTGAGTTAATTGACAATGCATCATTACCTACATGAGTGGCCAAAGATGCAATGAACACATCACCATCTTCCTTCTCAGAATCAAAATTAGAATTAAATTTCTTCTTTCTTCTTCTTTTCTTCTTTGCACTCCTTATGAAAGCGTCTAGGATTACTGCAATTCCAACAAATAACTTTGGACTTTCCAAGAGATTTACATCTCCCCTTGGACTTGGATTTGTCATGCTTCTCTCTCCTTTTGTCTTTTTGTTTAGGTCTTCCATGAACATTTAAGGCCTCTTTGGCATTGATGGATATGTTCCTCCTCATCTCTTCAGAAAGAAAAGAACCCACAACATCTTCAACTTTCAAGACAACATATGTATTCCCAATAGCCACAACTAGATAATCTCACAAATCAGGTAAAGAACAAAGCACGGTCTAACATCTCTCCTCATCCATTTTTACACCAACTGATGCCAATTGAGCCACCAACACATTGAATGCTTCTAAGTGGTCTGCAATTCATCCACCCTCTTTCATTATCAAAGAATAACTTCTTCCTCAAGAAAATCTTGTTCATTGAAGATTTGGCTTGATATATCTCACCAAGTTTCTTCCATAGTTTATTCATAGAGGACTCTTCATGGAAATTGATTAAAATAGAGTTTGCTAGGACAATTTGATTAGACCCTTGGATTTACAGTCCATAACATCATATTGAGTAGCCAAAGTAGCATTTGTAGATCTTGAAACATGCTCATCAACATCCCACAAATATTGATCAATTAACATATCTTCCACCTTCTACATACACATCTCAAAATTGTTACTAGACAATTTCTCTATCTCTATTCTCCCTAATGTGCTTTCCATCTAAAAATTCTTGCAACAAAATCACAAAGTATCTTCTACACAAGCTCCCACTCAAAACTGGATTAGTTTGAAAAATCTAATATCCCACAACTAAAACCAAAGGCGATCAAGCTCTGATACCACTTGTGAGGAAGCTAAGGCAGTGAAAAAACTTCCTACAATAATCTTGAGAGGAGGGTAATGCAAGAATTTTCAGATCTTTATAATAGTTACAAAAATTATACATAAATAAACATAAATAATAGTCAATACCGCAACACTATGATTTATGTGGGGAAAACCCTTTTAGGAGAAAATCCCCACACTCCAAAAGCAACTCGATATATTATTCAAAAATCTCAACAAGATTACATTATACATGCAAAGAAAGCCTTTGTAGGAGTATCACTAACCAAAGATTTGGAGGCAATTTAACATCTATAAGACTCTCTCACACACCCTCCATCTCAAGCATCTATTATATAGGGGATACAATACCACCACCCAAAACCACACAAAAGTGACACCCAAATCCTTAGGGTTCCACTATCTCCAATCAAAGATACCTTATGATGTGTCATAACATGCATCAGAAGTTGGTCAACACATGTAACTCCCCCTTACAACTCTTTTTTGTGTCCAACACATTTTTATATTTTCCAATGCGGGAGGCTCAACTTCTAGAAGCCATAACTTTTGATCTAGGAGGTTGATTGAGCCCTTTTTAAAAAATTGTAAAGCTCGAAGAGATCTACACACTGGGCACCTTGCAAGTGGTGTTGAACAACTTGAAATTTTTATTTTGGCTAAAAACCAACTCTATAGCCTAGAAATTGAGTTTATTCAATTTTATAACCAAAAAATTACACTTTTTGTAATTGCAAGGTTGTGACACCTTTCCTAACATAAGTGACTAGGTGTTGTCTAATATTATGATGGGTGCATCAATACTTAGGAACAAGAACTTCTTCTACCAATACATTTTACAATGGCATAAAGGCTATGGCCTTGGAGTGGGCATTGATTCTTGGTGGAGGGGGTTTTAAATCGAGGTAGATTAGAGGAAAAACAATTTGGTGGTGCTCAAACTAGGATGATTCATGATTTGGTTCACATGGTGACCTGATATAAACTCTGCATATAGTTTATGGAGGAAATATAAAGCTATATCAAGATTTTTGTTGGGTGCTTTATTAAAAACCATCCACTAATGATCCCAAAAATGATTAGTGATACCTTGATGTGTGTACAATTTGATTGAAAACTTAGGCTTAAGTGCATCAAGATGCAATCTAGTTTTAGGTTGACAAAATGTTGCACTAAGATGACTTTGGTAATTTCTAAATCTTTCACTTGGTCATATGATAAGCCAACATAATATTCTACCCTCTTGGTTTCTTTCCATTACCGAAATGACTCATGTTGGCTTCTAAGGGTTCAAACATGAGTGATAATTCCCTCTAAGGTGGATGTCATTGAAGTCAATTGAGGGTGGTGATGATAAATTTCTATAATCCTATTTATTTCATTAAGATTATTTTCAATTTGTTCTTGAATTGTTGGAGGGTTCAATGGGGGAGGGTTCATGTTTTGAACTTGCTCATCCGTATTACCTATTTCAAATTTAAAACATACAAATTTAAGATTTAAAACTTCTTGTTAAAATATATACAATTTAATTTAAAAATTTAGAGCACAATGAAAATTACTAAATTACATTCAAAATTGAGTTCAAAACCAATGCTTAGAATCGAAAAATTGAAAACCCTAAATCATATAAATAATTTTGATTTAATTTTGAAAAAACTCAAAAAGAAAAAACCAAAAAGTTACCTGTAGATAGTTCTTGATTGTAGGAGAAATTTTTTCTTCCAATAATTGATATCCATTCCCTATCTAATATCCGTTCCACTCTGAATAAGCTCTATGTTTTGCAAATGTGTAGGCTGCAAAATAAACACTTTTTAGGATAGCTAAGGAGTGTAAAATGGATATCCATTTTGTTATAACAAATATCCATTTTGCTATAGTATTACGAAACCAAAATTAACTTTTTATCTGATCCATACAAAAAGTCAAATATCCATTTCAAGATTTCAGCTAATTAAAAATGTGTTTTTTCCCTTGCCACTATTTGGCCCATGATGATCCTGCACTCACCCTAATTAAAAGAGGTTCCACTTCTAGTTCCAACACTAAGACCTTTAGGTTCACAAACTACTTGTGTTATTTATTTCTAGTGTAGTTTAGTGGATCATTTATGGAAAACAAGCTTTAGATTCATCCCTATAGGAATGATGAGGTGAAAAGCATGGTTCCACTACATGATTAGACCCCTAAGATAAGGATGCACGATAATTGAATGAACATAAATCATTTTGTGGAGTAATTTTTCATGAGATGGTCAATCCTAGAACACACAATAACACAAATTGCACATAGAGAATAAGAATGTTATTTTATTGATTTGAACAACACATTACATTATAGAAGATGGAGTCAAAAAGGAGGATGAATCCTCAATAGGTCCCAACACATTACAACTTCCTATCTCTAGGTTTTGGAACCTTCTGCCTTCTGTAGCTTCAAATCTACTAGGGTTTATATTTTCCCTCCCTTTTCTGAATCTGCACTTTCCCCCTTTTCTCTACCACCCCAAAGGATTCCTAAAAATGGTCATAAATATCCCTTTTTGGCACCTTCTAGCCAAAATTTTGAAATTTGTAACTCCCTCCAAAAATAGGTCAACTTTTGGGAGCCATAACTTTTGATCTTGGTGTCTGATTGACAAACTGTTTCATGCATTGGAAAGCTCATGGAGTGCTCTACATGCAAATAATTGGCTATGCTGATTTCACCCATTTTCAGGGTCGTATGGGGACTTTAAGTGCATCATATCTATGAGGCCCATCTTTTTTAGCTACTTTAGTTACTCTAGTTTAGACTACTTGACCATGTTGGTATGGTTATATATGTTTAATGTGTGTGGACATTTATGCTTCTATGTTATGGACATTATGCTATATTTGAACTTATGGACAATATGTTATAATTGAACTCTATGGGCATTCTATTTTGAACTTTAATATTTAACTCATGATTAAATGTTATTGGATTAAATTATTATTGTGTTGAAAAAGAATTATTGGATGAGCAAGATGCTTGTATGATAGTCATTTATCAAATTATCTAAATTATGTGATCATGAATGAGTTAGAATATTTAATTATTGTATTATACATTTTTCATGTTGTTTCGGCTATACATTCTTTGATAGACTGATATTCAAAAATGAAGTGTGCAGGTGGGTAGCCAAGATCATTAAGTTTTCAGAGACTCCAAGAATCCGTCATGTGATACCCCGTTAACTTAGTCTAACCCATGGAAGGGGTGAAGACTAAAGTGTTATGTGTTTTAATTATTTATTTATATGATAGTTATGGTTGTTTTTTATTTTTACTATTTTATTAAATTAAATTTTGTTGTGTGAGAGTTAAATTTATTTTTATTTAATTTAGTGTTTTATTATTTTTGGGATGAGGATAAGGGATTTGTTTTAATTATTTTTTTTTCATAATTTTTTTTTTCTTGGAAAAAAGAAAGAAAGTTCCCAACCTTTCTTGTCTTTTAAATTTTTTTCAATTTTTTGATTATTTATTGGGGGAAGTTGGATTTTGGAAAGGACTTTTTATTGTGCATGAGTTTTGGGATTTTGGAAGAAGAATTTGTAAGAATTTTGAAGAAGAATTTGTGAGAATTTTGAAGAGGAATTTTAGCTTGAAAATTTGGAGGAGGAATTTGGTTGTGGATTGGAATACAAGGGTCTCATTATGGTTTTTTGGGCTTGTTGGTGCCTGAATTGACTGTCAGTTTCCAAGCAATTTTTCATGCAGACACCTTCCCAAAAAATCTAAAAGGTTCTAAGTTTTGGCACCCATTCAGTGTTTTTCAGCATCTGCATCTCATTTCTTGAGGAGGGGTCTTCGTCTTTTCTCCATCGGCATGGGTTCGTTTTTGTGTCTTCGACATTTCAATTTGAACTTGAACCCTTTTTTCTCTAAGTTCAGTGGTTCAGCGGTTCAGGGTTCAATTTTCTTCTAACGGGTCGCATTATGCATTTGCCTTGCGCAAATATTGCATCGTTGAACCTCCCGCTTGAACCTTTTTGTTTTGGTTCAAGGTTCAATGGTTCGAAGCTTTTTTGCCTATGGAGTATTATTTTTGATGTTTGAACCATCATGTTGAACCCTAGTGTTGAACCCTTTTGGTTCGGGGTTCAACGGTTTGAGGCTTTGTGTTTGTGTTCGGCGAATGTTATTTTTGAAGTGCTCCGTTCGGCATTGAACTTCTCGGTTGAACCATCGGGTTGAACCAATTCGTGGTTCAACGGTTCAACAGTTCAGCGCTTTATGTTTTTGGTCTTATTGGAGTGATCGGCCTCATCGGCGAAAGATTTCTTGAGTGCTCCGATTGTTTTGGTCTAGCCGATGGATGTCCATCGGCATGTGTTTGGCTGTCAGCGAAGCAAATTTGTGGCCCGCCGATGTAAGGAGTTTGGCCGATGGAGGAGCAGTGTGTGGCTGGCGAAGATGTCGTCGGCGTGACCTTTGAGATTGGCAGGAAGCTTTTTGGATGTTCCGATGGTGTGTGTTACACCGACGGAAGGGGAAGAGCCAGGGTCTATCGGCATGGGTTGTATTGTCGGGTGAACGGTGAAATGGTTGGCCGATAGGCTAATCTTTGGCCGATGAAGGGAAGTGTTGTGTATGGTCTTCGGCGTGACTTGTGTTGTCGGCGAGGATGGATTGTGGTGGGCCGATAGTGGGAGGTCTCGCCGATGAAGGAGCAGAGTATAATTCGTTGGTCATCGGTGAGAGTGTGGTCTATCGGCAGAGGGATCTTTTACTTGGCTGACGGTATTGGTCTGGCCGACAGGGGATTGTGGTGGCTTCATTGGTGTAACTGATGAGATCGGCGAAGGTTTGGATGGTTGGCCCGATGATGCATCTCTGGCCGATGGGGAAGCGAAGGTAGCAGTCGGCGAGACCGTTGAGATCGGAAGGAGAATTCTGGGGTGTGCCGATGGCTTGGGTTTTGGTGATGGGCTTTTGGAGAAGGCTTATGCGTCGAGCACGGCAAAAGGCGCTCGACACCTATTATGCTCGCGACCATGTATTTAAGGTATTGTAGGAGTCTCTGCGGCACCAATGTGGGACTATTCTTCTTGCACATTTGAAACTTCAGTAAAGTGCATTTTGGTAGGAATTTCTATTTGAACATAGCGACGGTTTCCAGGTAGGCCGTGGGTGGTTGAGGCCTTTAATGGTGACGGTGCAGAGGTATGGGCAATGGTACACATGATCATGTCGCCTTATTTTTGAGTGAAGACTCCCAGATGGTGGCACAGGGCTCGAGGCTTCTCTTGTCTGTTGCTGCAATAACTTCTGAGCACCATTCCTTTGTGGAGTCTGTATCTGGCGGATTTTTGATTTTTGACCATGTAATTAATTGCTGCGGGTACACTTTCTGGCCAATATAGGCAGACTGTGTTACCATTTTTGACGTTGTTGAAAACTGGACATTTTGGCTCTGTAATAAGATACAATTGGTTTTGGTTGCTCTGTGCAGCAAAACTTGCGAGTTTATGTATCTCCTGTTGTACGTTTGTGCATGAATCCACTGATTTCATGGTCAATTTTATATGAATGATGCTATGTTTGCATGTGTTATGCTGATTCTGTCTCCAGTTTGCATGTATCTTTCTTCTGAGTCCAGGCATTCAAGGAATGTCTGAGATTCTAGAACATAGAATTCCTGTGTTGAATGTTTAATCTTTTAACTTCTGCTCAAGGGGTAGATTAAACTATTTTCAGATTGAATATTGGGAAGGGTATACTGCAATAGGGATGCCATAAGTATAGACAGCTTAACACTTTGTATTGGGAGATATCTGTAAGGCAGATATCATGTATATCCCCCTGAAATCCAGTTTTAGTTGTTCATGTTGATCATTCACAGGTGTATGTCTACTGACTCCAAGCCCTGGATAGGCACCAATCTATCTCTGTGTTGAGGTTATATACCATGTCCAGCTTTGCATCCAAAAATCAAATCAAACCATTTCATCCTTCCACATGTTAGTTGTAAGAGTAGGATTAGGATCCCTGCATGCTCTCATACCCAACCAGACATCATGTCCAAGAATGTTGCCAACCTTGTGATTTGTTACACAAATCTTGGTCCATACATGAGAGTATTTTGCCTGTTGCTGTCAAGTTAAATCCTTCTGTCATTGAGCTAGTCAAGGTTATACTTTTATCAAATAGGGACACCCCCCTTGGTGCGACATAACCAGAAGTGAAGGGGAGGAGCTCACGCAACCTCCTGTATTCAGTTGGCTGAATCTGCCTGTGCATTAGAAGTGGCAAACCCTAATGCTGATTCAGAAGAAAAACCAACAAAAATGGCGACTCCGCTGGGGAGAGAGAGAGTCAAGTAACCTGAGGGCTGGAAAATCTAGTTTCCAGTGAAGTTGTTGCAGCAAAAAGGAACCATGTGGTGCTCTGCTGGGGTGATGAATCTAGAAAACAAAAGTGCCTTGCTGACATTCTGTCCTCTCTCTGAGAGGTGGCGACTCTATTGAAAGAACCTATCAATGCTGCAACATATATCCAGGTATTCATCTTTGATTCAAAATGTTGAGTTTAGAACAGCAAGCCTGGTCGTGCTCTCAGAGAAGACCATTCTTTATTGAAAGATATAAAGCCCTAAATTTCACAGGGATATATGGTTACCCAAATATTATTCCCAATAAAATTAGAATATGTTTGCCAAAATATAGTGGATTAGATTCTGAATCGGCAAACAAACATCTGCAAAGATTTTGTAATTTAATAGAAGATTATGAGGTAGAGGATGAAGATGTAGTAATGAGACTCTTTGTTTAGTCATTGGAAGATGATGCTAGGATATGGTTTTCAGACCTGCCTGTTTGTTCAGTTTCTTCATGGATAGATTTAGAAGTTGCATTCCTAGGGCAGTTTGGTGAAAGGTTTGATGTGGCCTCATTAATCATACATTTTATGAATATCCAAAGGGAAGATGAGGAGCTGGTTCCAGCCTTTAATCTTAGGTTTATTAAATTGCTCAGGCAGATCCCTGAATATATGAGACCTAATAATGCATTGTGCTTGACAATTTATTTGGCTGCATTTGATGAAGAAATGAGTTATCTGTTGAGAGATAAAGAACCAGTCACACTTCACCAGGCTTTCCAATTTGCTATGGACATAGAAAACAATGAGAAATATGGAATGCCAGTAGGTTTCATGGCTGCAAGTTGTCAAAGCAGTTATCAAAGTGAATATATTTCAGCTCTCCCAGTATGTGCATTGAGAAATGATTGTATAGAGGGAAATATATTTCAGAATAATGTGTGCAGCCATGATGTGATGCATGAAGAAAATGTTGTAGAAATTGTAAGCACATCTTGTAATAATGAAAACAAAGATTGTTATCAGCCTTTAGAAGACAAGCCTGCAGACACAAGGTGCCCTCCAATTGATCAAATGAGAGACATACATGAAGTTGTGTCTTGCAGTAGTGTGCATATCCCAGTTATGCCTGATTATTTATATGAAGTGGATATGCAGAGCTTCACTCTGAATATAGAAAACATTGATTCAAGGGATGGCAGTGAATATGCTAGTGATTGCCAGCATTCAGACGCATATGTGAGCCTTTCAGATAATGAAATATATTTGGATGCTGATTATGAATGTTTCCTTGAAGATTTTGGCCACCTTCATAGTGCAGAGGTTGAAAACTTTGCTTTTGATTATCAGGGCACTGGTGAAGATAAAAAACAAGGTCACTATTCAGAGGTGGATGGGAAAATTGCAGATGTGTGTGCTCATACAGTTGGGGATAGTGTTGATTGCAGGGGTGACTATGAAGCTTTCAGTGTAGGGCTACATTCTGAGTTATTTCTACCTTCTCTTGAGACATTTCAGGTGGACATTAATGACAAAACTGCCGTGCATGATGATGATGGATATCTGTATGTTTATCAAGATAAATTTGATTATGAGATGTTGCTTGTGCCTGAATATTGCATGTTTGATACAGAGGAGCTCTTATTTTTTAAGGAAGGGCAAAATTCTGATGTGGATTCATTTGTTTCATGTGAGTCTGTTATTTTTCCAAGCAACATCATTAACTCATATGATGATGACATTCTACAACTGATAATTATATATGCTGATGAAGCTAGCTGTAGATTTGTTGAAGAAAAAGAAATGAGCAGCAGCACAAATAATTGCCAAGGGGCTTGTTGCAGACAGTTAAATGCTTTTAGGCTTCATTTGAAGAAATCAAAAGAAAATCAGGTGTTTGACAAAGGAAAAGTCTGGTTTTTCCTTTTTGGTGGCCCTGGGCCACCATGTTTATTTTAAAATAATGTGTTTGGTGATGCAGATTGGTGCAAGTTTGACTCTGTGTCCAATGGATAGGGGACTGGTCTACATCCCAAAGATCTGGGGTTCTCGCTGCAGTCTTGCACCTACACGTCCCCAATCAGAGCCACTGTTGGTGCCTGAATTGACTGTCAGTTTCCGAGCAATTTTTCATGCAGGCACCTTCCCAAAAAATCCAAAAGGTTCTAAGTTTTGGCACCCCTTCAGTGTTTTTCAGCATCTGCATCTCATTTCTTGAGGAGGGGTCTTCGTCTTTTCTCCATCGGCATGGGTTCGTTTTTGTGTCTTTGACATTTCGGTTTGAACTTGAACCCTTTTTTCTCTAAGTTCAGTGGTTCAGCAGTTCAGGGTTCAATTTTCTTCTAACGGGTCGCATTATGCATTTGCCTTGCGCAAATATTGCATCGTTGAACCTCCCACTTAAACCTTTTTGTTTTGGTTCAAGGTTCAATGGTTCGAAGCTTTTTTGCCTATGGAGTATTATTTTTGATGTTTGAACCATCGCGTTGAACCCTAGTGTTGAACACTTTTGGTTCGGGGTTCAACGGTTCGAGGCTTTGTGTTTGTGTTCGGCGAATGTTCTTTTTGAAGTGCTCCGTTCGGCATTGAACTTCTTGGTTGAACCATCGGGTTGAACCAGTTCGTGGTTCAACGGTTCAACAGTTCAGCGCTTTACATTTTTGGTCTTATCAGAGTGATTGGCCTCATCGGCAAAAGATTTCTTGAGTGCTCTGATTGTTTTGGTTTGGCCAATGGATGTCCATCGGCGTGTGTTTGGCTGTCGGCGAAGCAAATTTGTGGCCCGCCGATGTAAGGAGTTTGGCCGATGGAGGAGTAGTGTGTGGCTGGCGAAGATGTCGTCAGCGTGACCTTTGAGATCGGCAGGAAGCTTTTTGGATGCTCCGATGGTGTGTGTTACACCAACGAAAGGGGAAGAGCCAGGGTCTATCGGCATGGGTTGTATTGTCGGGTGAACGGTGAAATGGTTGGCCGATAGACTAATCTCTGGCCGATGAAGGGAAGTGTTGTGTATGGTCTTCAGCGTGACTTGTGTTGTTTGCGAGGATGGATTGTGGTGGGCCGACAGTGGGAGGTCTCGCCGATGAAGGAGCAGAGTATAATTCGTTGGTGCATCGGTGAGAGTGTGGTCTATCGGCAGAGGGATCTTTTACTTGGCTGACGGTATTGGTCTGGCCGACAGGGGATTGCGGTGGCTTCATCAGTGTAACTGATGAGATCGGCGAAGGTTTGGATGGTTGGCCCGATGATGCATCTCTGGCCGATGGGGAAGCAAAGGTAGCGGTCGGCGAGATCGTTGAGATCAGAAGGAGAATTCTGGGGTGTGCCAATGGCTTGGGTTTTGGCGATGGGCTTTTGGAGAAGGCTTATGCGTCGAGTGCGGCAAAAGGCGCTCGACACCTATTATGCTCACGACCATGTATTTAAGGTATTGTAGGAGTTTCTGCGGCACCAATGTGGGACTATTCTTCCTGCACATTTGAAACTTCAGTAAAGTGCATTTTGGCGGGAATTTCTGTTTGAACGCAGCGACAGTTTCCAGGTAGGCCGCGGGTGGTTGAGGCCTTTAATGGCGATGGTGCAGAGGTATGGGCAATCGTACACATGATCATGTCGCCCAATTTTTGAGTGAAGACTCCTAGATGGCGGCGCAGGGCTCGAGGCTTCTCTTGTCTGTTGCTACAATAACTTCTGAGCGCCATTCCTTTGTGGAGTCTGTATCTGGCGGATTTTTGATTTTTGACCATGTAATTAATTGCTGCGGGTACACTTTCTGGCCAATATAGGCAGACTGTGTTACCATTTTTGACGTTGTTGAAAACTAGACATTTTGGCTCTGTAATAAGATACAACTAGTTTTGGTTGCTCTGTGCAGCAAAACTTGCGAGTTTATGTATCTCCTGTTGTACGTTTGTGCATGAATCCACTAATTTCATGGTCAATTTTATATGAATGATGCTATGTTTGCATGTGTTATGCTGATTCTGTCTCCAGTTTTGCATGTATCTTTCTTCTGAGTCCAGGCATTCAAGGAATGTCTGAGATTTTAGAACATAGAATTCCTGTGTTGAATGTTTAATCTTTTAACTTCTGCTCAAGGGGTAGATTAAACTATTTTCAGATTGAATATTGGGAAGGGTATACTGCAATAGGGATACCATAAGTATAGACAGCTTAACACTCTGTATTGGGAGATATCTGTAAGGCAGATATCATGTATATCCCCCTGAAATCTAGTTTTAGTTGTTCATGCTGATCATTCACAGGTGTATGTCTACCGACTCCAAGCCCTGGATAGGCACCAATCTAGCTCTGTGTTGAGGTTATATACCATGTCCAGCTTTGCATCCAAAAATCAAATCAAACCATTTCATCCTTCCACCTGTTAGTTGTAGGAGTAGGATTAGGATCCCTGCATGCTCTCATACCCAACCAGACATCATGTCCAAGAATGTTGCCAACCTTGTGATTTGTTACACAAATCTTGGTCCATACATGAGAGTATTCTGCCTGTTGCTGTCAAGTTAAATCCTTCTGTCATTGAGCTAGTCAAGGTTATACTTTTATCAAATAGGGACACCTCCCTTGGTGTGGCAGAACTAGAAGTGAAGGGGAGGAGCTCATGCAACCTCCTGTATTCAGTTGGCTGAATCTGCCTGTGCATTAGAAGTGGCAAACCCTAATGTTGATTCAGAAGAAAAACCAATAGGGTTCACGCTAACTTGGGGAGCTGAGGTAGGATTTAATATCCTTTTTAAAATTTCTATAAAATGTATGCATGTGGTGTTTATGAAAGCCTTTGGTTTTTATGTGTTTTGCATTTTCTATTTATTGTGGGATAAGGGTTGTGTAGGGAGCGGCTCTCCCCTGAGGGTTGAGAGCCTCCCAAGTGTTGGGGTAGAGAGAGGCATTGAGCCTCTCTTGGGGAAAGTTGGATTTGCATTATGTGATAAAATGATAAATTTGATGGATGTTGTAGTTGGGATGTGGTGATGAAAGGATGGATTGGGTGTTACTATTATTAACTTGTATGGAGATGTATGGTATTGGGAGGTATAAGTGCTCTGTGGAGTTGGAGGTTGTGTTTTCTGTGAGTATGATATCATATGGAAGATGTTATTTTGTTCCCCAAGAGGGAGGATTATCTCCTCTCTCCCCCTATGTTGGATCTAGTTTGGATCCTACATTTGTGAGTCAACCAATGGGATTTGGTGTTTATGTGTAAATGGTCTTTTTCTGTCTTATGGATTTAATGTGTTTGCATGTGTGTTTTAACTAATTCTTGGAGTCTCCTTCTCAGGGGTGGGATTGTGAAACAATCCCTACTATAGGGTGGAGAGCAGGTCTTGGGCATTCATTGTTTGCAGGAAAGAAAGTTGAAATCTACATGAAGACTTGGAAGCTCGAAAGAGTTTACTGTGGTTTATTATCCTTTTTTAAGAGCTAGTTGCTTCACCATTATTTGTGCGTGATTATGATGGTTTTAAAGTTGTTGGCAAAGTGCCATTTTGTAAAGATTACCTCTGTTAGATTGCATTTATCTTGTGGCTCATCCATGAGAAAGATTTATTGCTTGGGCGTTTTGAGAAAATTTGTATTGTTCCTGGATGTGAAGTTGAAAATGAACTTGTAATGATTATGGATTTGTTATCAGTTGTTATAAACCTGTGGTCAAATATAATATTGGTTTTTGCATATTTTATTGTAAATCTGGAAATGAATTTATCATTTGAAATATTTGTGAATGTAAATTTTAGTTTTTGGGAAAACTTAGAAAATTCGAATATATAAATGTTCATGTATGAGTGTACACACACACATATTATATCAATATTTACTGTGCAAGTGAAAACATTGAAATGGAAGTCATATAAATCATTACTGTATATGCCTGCATAGAGAATAGAATAACGGAAAAAGTTTAAAGTAAAATTTAAGACTGTGGTTGGCTTATGGCCTCCCACAGGCCGTGCAGCTTGTGGGAGCCATGGGGCTCCCACGACGGCCCCCCAAGGAGGTTGTGGATCCCCTTTGGGGAGGCTACGACCAATCACAACATTATAAGATTTGCTTCATATAAACTTTGATTCCTCTGAACCATTTCTGTGAAGTCTGCAAATATGTATTTCATTCGACCGCCCTATGATAGTAGTGTATATATATATATTCATAATTACAATTGCATTTGAATTCATTCTTTTGGTTGCACTGTAACCTGTATTCCTCACAAATAGAAAAGAGAATCAATTTTATAAATGAATGTTTAGATTGAAATATATACAGATGAAAATATTAATTAAATTAATTTTATTTATTAGGAAAAAGAATTAGTTTTATTTTTTTATATAAAAAGAAAAGAATTAGATTTAACTTAAAAAAGGAAATAATTGGTTTTATTCTATTATTACAAAAGGGAAGCAATTGATTTATTTAATAAAAGAAAGAAGTTTTACGTTTTAGAAATAGAAATAGAAATTTGTTTATTGGAAAAAGGAGTTAGTTGTATGGAAAAAGCACGATTTATTGCTTTAAAGAAAAGATTTGCATTATCTTAGATATCATTTTGAATTTAGAAAAGTAAGGAAAAGATTTAAACTTTCATTTTCTAGTTGCTTTATTCTAAATGGAAATTAGAATGATTTTATTATTAAAATATTTAGTTTTATGTCATGGAAAAAGAATTAGATTAATTTATTTAGGTAAAGTTGTAATTTGAAGTTTTAGATTACATTTAAATGGTATACATTAACTAAGTTGTAAATCAGGACTATCACTAATTGATAAAATAAATATACTCATTATTTTAAATGGGAAACATTCTAGTATGCAAATAAATTATTAGTATCATAAAAACTTGATTTGAGAAATTAATCGATGGTGAATAAATTAATTTTATAGTAATAACATTATTATTAAAATTAAATAATTTAGGGGTGGAAAAATTATAGTACAAACTCTATAGGTTAAGTTCATCAAGACATTTAAATATTCTTCTTGGTCTTAACTTGACAAATGTTTACTAGGACTTTTACAAACCAGTGAACCATCATCACCAAACTAGTGCTTGACCATTGTACCGAAGTGAATCTTAGGTAAAGTTTCTATGTTGTCTCATGTTTAATTCAATTCCTTTTAAAAAAAATATTTCCACCATTTTTGCTCACTTGTATGGTTGACATACAGGTGGGCCTGATACAGGCTTGAAATTTGGTATCAGAGCTAGGTTTCCACACTTTGGGAACTCTGGGGTTTCAAATTGTATGTGACTAAATTTGTTGTAATTGATTTGGTTTATTAGGATGCCTCCCAGACATAGACGCACCCACTCTTAAGCTCAGTCAAAGTCTATTCATCAGGATGAACTTGTAGATCAGGGCCCTTAGATTTTACAAGTATTACAGCAACTAGTTGTTGTAGTTCAGACTAGGCTACCACCTCTAGCTCAGCCATTGCCTAGGGTTTTGTCTCATCCTCATTTTGAGAAGCACGCCTCAGCACATTGTGAGCACAGTAGGAGTCCTACTCGTAATAGAGAAGAACATCATGAGGAAGGGGTAGGTGAATCAAGACACCATGTCCCTCCATGTATCATCCAGATAGAAAACTTTGAGGCACCTAGGGCACCTTTTGACAAAGATAGACAGATCAGGGAATTCCTTCGCCTTTAACCCCCACATTTTTCTGGTACTTCTGAGGGTGTGGAGGCAAAATATTGGCTACTGAACTTGAGGTTTGCTTCAAATTCACACTTTATGAAATAAATCTTAAGGCAAGGTTGGCCATTCACTTCTCAGAGGAGGTGCAACCACTTGATGGCATCAGGAGGAGAGACAAAGCCATATAGTAGTTGACACTTTGACTTGGGAAACCTTTTTGGAATGGTTCAAAAAACTATATATTTCAAAACACTTTAGGCAGAAGAAGATAGATGAGTTCCATGACCTTCAACAGAGGGGACTCACAATAGCTCAGTATGAAAACAAGTTTATGGAATTGCTTCCGTACGTAGATTACATTCAGGAGGAAAAGTTGATGGTCAATCAGTTTGTTAGGGGACTTAACCATGGGATAGTTGGACTAGTACATTTGGCAGAGCCTCAGATCTTACAAGATGTAGTAGAGAAGGCCTTAATTGTAGAGGAACTACTTCCTAGGAACAAGGGAAACTGTGAACATTTTAGGAACCATGACCAACCCCAGCATAAACAAAATTTCTCTACACCACCTGTGCCTGAGGGAGGTAGATTTAGAAATAATGCACTTCCACCCAGATGACCTTGATGTTGGGAATTAAGGTGTCTCAACCTTGGTAATTCTCTGCATTTGTAATATATTATACAATTGCCTATGTTGTAAATATTTGGAAAATCCATATTGTCATATTGTGGGATGTGGCATGGTGATGTGTCAATCCTACATGGATTATGACAACTTGTATTTTTGTCCTCACATGAGGAGATAGGCATCCCACTTAGTGGTAGGAATATTCTACCATGTGTCAGCATCTTCTATGTTGTGTAAGGAATGTTTGACCGAAACGGTTATGACAGATTCCTATGATGAATCTATGACATGTAAGAGTCAGAAATAGAAGGTTGTAAGACAGGTGATGACATGTGTCATGAAGCATCTTTGAATAAGGCATATTTGGGTGCCCCAAGGTGGAATATGACATGTTGTAAGAGAATATGCTATTTATAGCATGTGTATGACAGATTTTCTTACAGTTGTAAGTTGTAACCGCTATGACAGATTTTATAATGGTCGTAAGTGTCGTAAGAGCATCTGTCATAGCCCATTTTGGAAATAGGCGACCTCTTTGGGATGGGAGCTATGGACAAGTGTCAGACACATTCTACAATGTTGACCAAGTGTCCCTAGGCATGGGTTTTGGTCCAAGATGCTATGTTGGATGCCCATTCCAAGATAGGTTCAATATTTCCTTGTATTTCCTTTATATACAGGTGCTTGGAGATAGATTTTGTATCAGAGGTTTACAAGTACTGTTATGCTACCAGATTGACTCCAGACATGAGTGTCAAAGACCATTGAAGCTTGCATTGCAAGTGTATTGTAAACATTCTTTCAGATTTGTTAATACATTTTGCAGGTTTCTGAGTGTGGGGTTTTTCACTCGATAAGGGTTTTCCCCACCATAAATCTTTGTCTCTCTTCTTCTGTCTACTTTCTGGTTCTTGTGTTTTGATGCAATATCTTAGGTTGATGGTTTAACATTGCTGTAATAATTAGGATAAAGTTGAATTTGCATAGCTCTCTCCTCAATAGATTAGTGTAGGAAACGATTTCGGCACACCTAGCTTCCTTTCAGTTGGTATCAGAGCTTGATCACCTTTGGTCCTAGTTGTTGGGTATGGGTTTTTTGAGCTAATCTTAGGTTGAGTGGGAGTCTGTACAGAGCATTCTATATCTTATTGCAGCAAGAAGATTACAGGCACATCAGGAAGGTTTGAAATAGAGAAGTTCAATGGCAGTAATTTCAAGCTGTGGAAGCTCAAAATGGAAGACATGTTAGTTGACTGAGACCTTTGGGATAGTGTGCATGAAACTAAACCAGTTGCAATGTCACAAGATGATTGGGATCTCAAGGATCGGAAGGCTAAGGGTCTCATAAGACTTTGTCTTGCTGATTCTATGTTGTTAAATGTCCATGAGGAGACTACTGCAAAACTCCTTTGGAAGAAGTTGGGGGATGTGTATCAAACCAAATCCCTAGTTAATAAACTTTTTCTGATAAAGAAGTTGTATTCTCTTTGAATGGAGGACGGAGGATCCGTTGCTGAGCATATGAATGCCTTTAACATGCTGGTTGCACAATTGACATCTATTGGTGTAAAGATGGAGGAGGAGGATCGGTGTATGACCCTACTTTGTAATCTACCAGATTCATGGGATCATCTTGTCATGGCAATCAGAAGCACCACATCCACATTCAAAATGGAAGAAGTGGTTTCTTCGTTGTTGTTTGAAGAGATGCGGAGAAAGTCTTCTGAGGCAGCCAAAGAGGCCCTTGCAGTTTGTGGAAGACCCAAGGAGAAAAGGAAGAAGAAGGACAAGAAAGCTGAGAAGGGGAGATCCAAATTCTGTGGGAGATCCAAATCTCCTGGAAAGTCCAAGGCTCTTTGTTGGAACTATGGAAAGACCGGACATTTCCAAAAGGAATGCAAAGAGGAGAAGAAGAAGAAGAAGAAAGCTCTTGATTCAGATTCTGACAAATCACAAGATGACAGTGATGCTTTCATCATAGCCCTGGAAACCCATGCATCTGATGATGTGTGGCTAATCAACTCTGGTGCATCATTCCACATGACCTTGCATTGAGACTGGTTCACTAAGTATGAGGAGTTCGATGGTGGATAGGTGTATCTGGGTGACGACTCTCATCTGAAGATCGTTGGTCATGGAAGAGTCTCTATCTGATTCCCTGATGGTCGAGTGAAGGGGATCTCTGGGGTCCTGCACATCCTAGGCTTAGCACGGAACCTGCTTTCTATAAGTATGTTGAATGATGCAGGTGTGCAGGTTGTCTTTTCGAAAGAAGGATGCAAGATGACTAGAGGAGGTATGGTGCTTGCTAAGGGTACTAGGAGAGGTACTCTGTTTCAATTGGAGGCATGCATTTCACAATGCAATAGTTCTTCTGACTCAAGGAAGAGGGCAGCAGTCACTTCATCCCCACCATTTGAACGAGTAGTGAAAAAATCTGTTGTTTCTAGTATTGATGGTTGTAATCGTGCATTGGAAGTTAAACTTCCTGCAAAAAAGACAATGTTATGGCATAAGAGATTTGGCCACATTGGTGAGAAGGGTCTGCGTACCATAAAAAATAAGAACCTCATTGAGGGGTTAGATGATTGTAATCTTGAGTTTGACTTTTGCAAACATTGCATTTATGGAAAACAAAACCGTGTTCAGTTTTACTCGAGTTCTCATAAGTCTTCTGGTGTGTTGGACCTCATTCATTTTGATGTGTTTGGTCCTATTAATGTTCCTTCATTATCAAAATCTATATACTTTGTATCTTTTATAGATGATTATAGTAGGACATGGATTTATTTTCTCAGAAGCAAATCTGAAGTCTATAGCAAGTTTAAGGAGTTTAAAGCCTTTGCTAAAAACCAGACTGGTAAAAAGATTAAATGTTTGAGAACTGACAATGGTGGTGAGTTCTATTCTACAGAATTCGATAAGTATTGGAAAGAACTTGGGATTGAAAGGTACAAGACAACTCCATACACCCCGCACCAAAATGGAGTTGCGAAGAGGATGAACATGACACTGATGGAGAAGGCTAGGAGTATGCTTCGTGGAGCTGGCCTAGAACAAAAGTTTTGGGATGAAGCTGTTGCCACTGCTTGCTATCTAGTAAATAGATCTCCTGCATGAGCTCTTGTTAGAAAGACACCCATGGAGGTGTGGTCTGGTAGAAAGCCTTCAATAAGGCATCTTCACATTTTTGGTTGTGAGGCATATGCATATGTGCCTAGGGAGAAGTGGTCAAAGTTGGAGAACAAAGCTTTTAAGTGTATCTTCATCGGCTATGGTGTTGGTGTGAAAGGATACAAACTTTGGGACCCCATGGCTGAAAAAGTGTTGTATAGCAGAAGTGTCATCTTCAGAGAGCTTACACCTTCTTCCACTGTTTTGCAGCCAAAAGAAAGAGAAAAGAAAGAGGATGTTGTTCAGTTTCCTCTCACACCTGAGAAGACTGAACAGAAAGACATCGTTGGACCTGATGATGAGGAGAGCTCTAGCAACTCTGAAATCTCAAACGAAGAAGCTGAACCTCAACCTCAGCTCTTGAGGAGGTCTACATGGATAATAAAGCAACCTGAAAGGTTTGGTTTTACATTGCTTGATTCTAGTTGTGCTAATGCTTTGCTTACTAATAGTGATGAACCTAGAACTGTATCAGAGGCTTTGGATATGAAGGATGCAGGTTCCTGGAAGGAGGCCATGGAGGAAGAAATGGCTTCTTTGGAAAATAATCAAACTTGGGACTTGGTGCCTTTGCCTCCTGGACGAAAACCCGTTAGATGCAAATGGGTGTTCAAGAAGAAAATTGGTGCAGATGACAGTGTTGAGAAGTATAAGGCCAGATTGGTTGTGAAGGGGTATTCACAAGTGGAGGGCATAGATTATGGTGAGATCTTCTCTCCCGTTGCAAACCTGACATCCATTCAATTCCTGTTGTCTCTCGCAGTAGCTTATGACTTAGAGGTAGAACAGATGGATGTGAAGACAACTTTCCTTCATGGTGACTTGGAGGAAGAAATCTACATGTCACAGCCAGAGCATTACATGGTGAAAGGTAAAGAAAATTTAGTTTGCAAACTTAAAAAGTCTTTGTATGGTTTGAAGTAATCCCCTAGGAGATGGTACTTGAAGTTTGATGCCTTTGTGTTGTCAATTAGATTTGTGAGATCGAAATCGGATCACTGTGTGTATTATAAATTTGATGGTGATCGTATTCTCATTGTTACACTGTATGTTGATGATATGTTGCTCATTGGGAAGGGTAAGAATATGATTTCTGATTTTAAATCTCAGTTGTCAGCTCAGTTTGAAATTCAAGATTTAGGGGCAGCTAGGTACATTCTAGGAATGGAAATCAGAAGAGATAGAACCAACATAAAACTTTGGTTAAGCCAGAGTAAGTATGTGAAGACCATGTTGACAGATTCAACATGGCAGATTGTAGACCATTGTGTGTTCTCATTTCCTTGGGGACTAAGTTGTCTGTTGAGGATTGTCCAAAATATCCTAGTGAGGTGGAGAACATGAGCAAAGTACCTTATACTAGTGCTGTTGGCAGTTTGATGTATGCTATGGTCTGCACAAGACCAGACATTGCCCAAGCAGTGGAAGTCCTTAGTCAATTTATGGCTAATCCTGGACAGGTTCATTGGGATGCAATTAAGTGAGTGTTCAGATATTTGAGGGGTACTTCCGAGTATTCCATTTGCTATCATGGTAATGTTTCAGGACCTCTGCATTCTATTGATATTCATGGATTTTTGGATTCAGATTGGGCAGGTGACATTGATAGTAGGAGATCCACCAGTGCTTATGTTTTTACACTTTTTGGTGGTGCTATTAGTTGGATGAGTAAGCAACAACCTGTTGTTTCTTTGTCCACGACATAAGTTGAGTATATGGCAGCAACTCATGCTTGTAAGGAAGCCATTTGGCTTAAGAGATTGTGTTCCGATATTGGTGTTGATGCAGGTCAGATCATGATCAGTTGTGACAGTCAGAGTGCAATTTGCCTTGCCAAGAATCTAACTTTCCATGCTAGAACAAAGCACATAGATGTTTAGTTTCACTTCGTACGAGACATGGTTGAGGATGGAAAGGTAAATTTGGAGAAGGTACATACTTTGAAGAATGTTACAGATGCATTGACGAAACCAGTGGGCACAGAGAAGTTCAGATAGTGTTTGGAGTCTCTGGGCCTCTCGATCTATAGCAATTAAATCCTATTTTTCTATTGGCTCTTACAAGGTGTTCGACAAGTGGGAGAATATTGGGAATTAAGGTGTTTGAACCTTGGTAATGCTCTACATTTTTAATGTTTGTATTTATTATTTAATTGCCTATATTGTAAATATTTGGAAAATCCATATTGTCATATTGTGGGATGTGGCACGGTGATGTGTCAATCCTACATGGATTATGACAACTTGTATTTTTGTCCTCACATGAGGAGATAGGCATCCCACTTAGTGGTAGGAATATTTTGCCATGTGTCAACATCTTCTATGTTGTGTAAGGAATGTTTGACTGAAATGGTTGTGACAGATTCCTATGACGAATCTATGACATGTAAGAGTCAGAAATAGAAGGTTGTAAGACAGGTGATGACATGTGTCATGAAGCATCTTTGAATAAGGCATATTTGGGCACCCCAAGGTGGAATATGACATGTTGTAAGAGAATATGCTATTTATAACATGTGTATGATAGATTCTCTTACAGCTGTAAGTTGTAACCGCTATGACAGATTCTATGACGGTCGTAAGTGTTGTAAGAGCATCTGTCATAGCCCATTTTGGAAATAGGTGACCTCTTTGGGATGGGAGCTGTGGACAAGTGTTAGACACATTCTACAATGTTGACCAAGTGTCCCTAGGCATGGGTTTTGGTCCAAGATGCTATGTTGGACGCCCATTCCAAGATAGGTTCAATATCGCCTTGTATTTCCTTTATATACAGGTGCTTGGAGATGGAGTTTGTATCATAGGTTGATAGGTATTGTTATGCTGTCGGATTGACTCCAGACACGAGTGTTGAAGACCATTGAAGCTTGCATTGCAAGTGTATTGTAAACATTCTTTCAGATTTGTTAATACATTGTGCAGGTTTTTGAGTGTGGGGTTTTTCACCCGATAAGGGTTTTCCCCACCGTAAATCTTTGTCTCTCTTCTTCTGTCTACTTTTTGGTTCTTGTGTTTTTCTACAATATCTCAGGTTAATGGTTTAACATTACTATAATAGTTAGGATAAAATTGAATTTGCATAGCTCTCTCCTCAATAGATTAGTGTAGGAAGTGATTTCCGCACACCTAGCTTCCTTTCACTTGACAACAACAACAACAACAGGGTTAGAAACCTAGGACTAATCAGGGGGCACCTTCTAGGACTTGGCAGTCATAGCCCCAACTTAGAGATCAGAGGCCACAAACATAGAATGTGGGACCAACCTATTCTTATCAGACTTTCAGGGGTAGTTAGGCTAGTTCCAACAGACCAATGTTTTAGCAGTAGACTCAGGCACCTCTTAGAGGTCCTTGTTACACTTGTGGTGGCATTAGACATATTGCTTAGGATTACCCTCGTAATTTCTCATCAGTAGGAGGTCAACAACCAATTTATTCTGAGCCTACAATTGGGGATGTGGGAAAGTCCCACAAGGATTTTGCAATTGTTGATAACCATCAGGCAGATCATCAAGCTACAGTCATAGAGACTCAAGGTAAAATTGGTAATGTTTCAATATCTATACTTTTCAATTTTGGGGCTACAGATTCATTCATATTGCTACTTATAGTGAAACAATGTAGGTTGATGACAACTAGGCAAGAAGTTGATTGGGATGTATCATTAGCCACATGAGCCAAAATGTTAGTTAACTCTTTGGTAAAAGATTGTTAGCTAGAGCTAGGTGTTTTTAGCACTTTGATGGACTTTCGAGTTCTTCCATTAGGACCGTATGATATAGTTCTAGGCATGGATTGGCTAAATGCACATGATGCTAAGTTAGATCATCGAAACAAAATAATTGATTGTCTAGATAGTGTGAGTAATCAAGTGAATATTTCAGGGGTTCAGAGACCAGTGTCATTGAGAATGATTTCTACAAAGAAACTTAAGCGTAACATGTGTAAAGGTTGCCAACTTTTCACCATATCTATTAGTGATAGATTAGAAGAAGGACCTGGAACCTCTTTAGATGATCATCCTATATTGTAGGGATTCGCTAATGTGTTTCCCTCTGAGCTTTCTGGGATGCCACCTTAGAGAGAGATTAACTTTCACATAGATCTAGTGCAAGGAGTATAACCTATTTCTAGGGCTCCTTATCATATGACTACTTAGGAGCTTTAGGAGCTCAAATTTCAATTAGAGGAACTCCTGGAGAAGGGCCACATACGCCCTAGTGTCTCACCTTGGGGTACACCTATTATCTTCATCAAGAAGAAGGATGGGTCACTTCGCCTTTGTATCGATTACAGACAGTTGAACAAAATCATAGTGAAGAATTGTTATCCATTTCCTAGGATTGACGACTTGTTTGACAAAATTTAGGGAGCTAAGGTATTCTTAAAAAATGATCTCAAATAAGGGTATCATTAGTTGAGGATTACGGAAGCAGATATTCACAAAACAACTTTTTGCACTTGTTATGACCACTATGAGTTTATGGTAGTTCCCTTTGGGCTAACCAATGCCCTAGCAGTGTTCATGAGCCTTACGAATGGAGTTTTTCGTACGTTCCTTGAAAAGTTTGTGGTCATCTTCCTTGATGACATTTTGATATATTGTCACATAGAGGAAGAGCATGAGGAACACTTGAGGATGGTTTTATAGTGTTTAAGGGAGAATCAATTGTATGTGAATCTAGCAAAATGTGATTTCTTCCAGACGAAGATTCAGTACTTAGGCCACATCATTTCAAGAGATAGAGTTGCAGTGGATCCAACTAAGATTAAGGCTATCTTAGAATGGTATGTCCAGACTAATGTATCTAGGTTAGGAGCTTTATGGGGTTGGCCAGATATTACAGAAGGTTTGTTGAAGGTTACTCTAGGATTGTGCACCCGATCACTTCCCTTCAAAAACAAGGGAAAAAGTTTGTATGGATGGAGCAATGTGAGAGGGATTTCTCGATTCTGAAGGAGAAACCCACTAGCACTCCCATTCTAGCTAAACCTAATCCTACAACTAATTTTGTGGTGTGCAACGATGCTTCTATCGAAGGTTTAGGTGCATTCCTTATGTAGGAAGGATGTGCAATTGCTTACGAGTCCCGCAAGTTGAAAGTACATGAGATTAATTATCTGACACATGATTTGGAGCTAACAACTGTTGTTCATGCATTGATGAGATGGTGGCACTTCCTCTTAGGACATCATTTTTAACTTCACTCTGATCACTGTAGCTTGCAGTACATCTTCACATAGCCAAATCAGAATGTTAGGCAATGGGGATGGATGGAATTTTTTTGTGAGTACAATTTTGACGTACATTATATTAAGGGAAAGGAGAATGTTGTAGCTGACTCTTTGAGTAGAAGTGAACATGGAATGTCCTCCTTAATTTTATAGACTAATTTGTGAGGATGTATTCTAGATCTTTTACCTCAGGATCCTTGGTACAATGAGGTAGTACAAGAGTTTTGACTCCATGGGTCCTTAAAGGACAAGTTTGAGGGTTATTCTCTAGATGCATATGGCTTGGTTAGGCATTGTAGATGTATCTATGTTCCTCCTTTAGGGGATCTTAGATCTTTCATTTTAGCAGAGGCACATAGTGCTCCTTATGTATCTCACCCTGGAGTTAAGAAGATGCACATGGACCTTTGAAAATTGTACTTTTGGGCTGGTATGCGAAAGGACATAGCTAACTTTGTAGCTCGATGCCTCTAGTGTTAGAGGGTAAAGGATGAACACTAGCATCTAGCAGGAATGTTATATCCCCATGTTATTTTGGAATGGAAGTGGGATGTCATTTCTATGGATTTTATTGTAGGTCTCTCGATGTCAGCTTGGAGGCTGTTAAACACACCAAGATACTGGGAGGGGGGGTGAATCAGTATCTTAACAATCTTCAATTTTAATAACTTTAACTTATCTTGAGTAGATTAAAACTTAAGCATCATAGTATTAACATAAGCATGAAAGGTTAACACAATGCACATCAACACATAACACCATATATACGTGGAAAACCTAAGAAGGGAAAAACCATGGTGAGGATTAACTTACAATATATGAAGCTCAAATAACAACTTTGTTTTAGGGCTACAACCCAAGGAAGCTACTACTCCCTGAAGAACTTTGATTTAGGGTCACTCCCAAGGAAGCTACTACTCCCTGAAGACTTTGTTTTAGGGTCACTCCTAAGGAAGCTACTACTCCCTAAATTGAGAACACACTTACAAAAGATTATAGTATGATAGTCCTTCTATTGTCTGAAAATTGACATTGAAATTCACACCTTTGATGATTGCAATTCTGCATCTTCACACTTTCTTCTGATGATCATATCAGTTACGCTCACTCTACACTTGATCACTATCACAAATATGTCTTCAAGGTGAATCAAGACATCATCTACAACTTCTGCTATTTCTCCTTCAGTCGCACATAAAAAATGCATTCATTTTGCTCCTTATCTTACTTGCAAACCTCATCAATCAACTTGCAATCACACTCACCTCACTAAATTTGATTTACAATTTATACAAGATATTACATTGATTACATTGCTTGTTAGCCAGATATAACATGAAAAGTGCATTTACAAGTTAGCCAGACAACACACAAAATGAAACGTGTAGAAAATAGGTCCTAAGTAAAACCACACATTACACCAGTAGAAGACCCATGCCTTATAGACACCAACACTTGCTTAAATAGGTCCAAAATATCCTTCACAACTTCAAACACCAAGAAATTACTTCTGCACAATCTGCTCACTTAGAAATAGGACATCTTTAAGCAAAACATATGAAGACTTGAAGCAAAACGGCCACAACAACTTGAAAACCTTGTGCGGTACTGGAAACAAGAAAGATCTTCATGAAGCTCTTACAGATGAGTCCATAGGACTCATACAACATCTCTAAACACTCCTTTACCTCTGCACATCAAAGATTTGTGCCGCACAACTTCAATCATGAACTTTGAGAACAATCTGTCATCCGGAACACATTGCAACATACTGTCCTTGAGAAACTGAGCTGCGGACTACCAAGAATCTTGAAACTAAAATGAAGCATGTAATGTAAATCCATAAACATGTCCACAAAACTGCAAAGGCAATCATTTATTTTGGAGGAATGTAGAGCATTCCAACAAGCCTAACACTAGCTTATTCTGCCAAAATACATGTTGGTACTCTCTCATGCATAACTTTCATAGAAGGACAAATGATCTAAAAACGTAGAATTATCACCTGCATTACACCCTGAACACAATTCTAGAACCACATAACCATATATACAAATGTAGAGGAATGTGGAACATTCCATTGTCCTACATAGACCACCTTCACAAAAACAACACTATCTTCAAACTGTCAATAACAAAACACTCTTTTGGTAATCCAATCATCATGAAACTTGGAACACACATGATTCAATCCATCAGTAGCGTCAAAAACACATCTGATCATCTTAGTGCTTCTAATTCCCATATTAATATGTCTTCTTACTTAACTCTGCCCTGATCAAGGCATGACATCCAACCATGGGTTATATCTCTTCTCTTCTCTTGTTGAATGGGACATGACATCCAACCATGAACTGTATCTTCTCTCTTGTTGGATGGACATGACATCCAATCATGAACACCATCACACCTCCATGATAGTGTTGACATCAATGACAACCTAGTGATAATTTTGACATTAATGACAACCCTAGGAACCATATGTGTAACAATCTCCCCCTTTAGCATTGATGGCAACACATACCTGCACATTTCTCCTCCTTTGATATTAAGGACAAAGGGTAACCACTATCTGCTCATCAGTGATCAGAAACTTTGTGTTATGGTTATTGGATGCTTATTCTTCTTATGTTGAATGTGCTACTAGTTTACTGATTATCAGTTCTGTGTTGAACTAATTGGATAATTCTATTCTTGCTCATTACTGTGGATGTTTATCTTTCGATGAATGGTTTGCAGTGGTGATTGTATGATAATTAATATGATTATTTAATAGTATGGTTGAGGTTATAGCTCTCGAAGTCTTTGTGCTTCTTTGAATTTAGATTATATTGAGATTTATTGCCTTTTATGCTTTCTGGTTAAAAGCACCACCTTTTCTATTTTCTGGTAAGAAGCATACAAGATTTCCATTCTTTGTATATCGTTTGAAGGTAGCTGGGCCTTGTAAAATAAGAAAAAAATCGTTACAAAACATCATTACAATAGGTTCAACTGTTGGTCCAGTTGTCACTTGTTTGGGTGTGAGAATATAGAGTTAGGTGACAAAATTTGTACCCCAATAGGAAGCTAGGTGAAGCACATGAATTTTTGGATTAGGATGGAATAATGATGCGAAAGCTGTATAAAAAGGTATAAAAATTGAAAGAGCTTGGTTTGCTGGTGGATTTTGACACATCAAACCAATACATTGGAAAGAGTGCTTTCAAAAGAAGATGAAGGATACAATGAAGTTGGATAAGGACCAGTTTCCTTAGAAGCTAGATGAGGCGAACTTTTTGGATTCTATCAAACCATTGATAACCTTGAATGTTGATACATTCAAGTTAAGTTCCACTATCAATTATGAATTGTTAACAAATTTACAAGTCAGCTACTATGCATTACAACAAATTGCACTTGCATTAGATGAACAGTGGAGCATGCTACAAAATCTGATAAAATGATTTGATAATACGAATTTCCAATTGAGCATCGTGCAGAGTTATTTTTGAGCAAGATATTGTAATAATTCTGTATATTCCTTCATTTGAAAATCAATATAAGATTCAAATCCATTTATGTGTTCTTGAATTATTTGTATTATTTAATTGCTTACTTTAGAAAATTTTAGTTTCTAGATACACATTAAACATTTGCTAATGGTATATATGCTACTGTTGTTGATTAGTATGCATTCAATTGAATGCATGTAAAACTTATTAGTATCACACAATAATAATATGAAATTATTAATAATATTTTAATTATTAAATGGAAATTGAAAAATGTTTAAAATTTAGATGCTAAATAAAACCAAATTTAAAAATAATGTTTAAAATTTAGATTCTAAAATGGAACATTGGAAAATAGTAATATGTTAATTTATTAATTTTTAAATGGAAAATGAAAAATTTATTTCAGTGATAGAAAAATAAAATATCATCAACAACAGTTTGGATTTTGGAATATGAAATATACTATAAATACCCAGTAAGTGCTAAATCTCTTCTAATTTCCAAATCATCTCCTCACTTTGACCATGAGATTGAGGGTCATCCTAATCTTGGTCTTTGTTTTCTTTTGTCTGCATACGTCCACTTAAGAGTATCTCATCACTACCACTTCATGTGTTATTCATTGTGTCACTATCATATGTGCTAGTATTGTTTGAAGTGTTGCACAACCCCCTCCTTTCACATATGGACGTCTAGATTCTGAGTGCCCTTTCAAAAAGAAAACTACATATATCATATCTAGTTGTATACATCCTCAAGAAATTTTCTAAATTCTTGTCAAGTTTGTTTCTTATCTTTGATTTCAAGAACCCCAATGCACTAAGAAATCTCTCATCCTCCATCGACCCCAATATCATGGTTTGACATAAATCAACAAGTTTGAAATATTCTGATATTGAATCACAAAATATTTCTCTTTGACTTAAGGTTTCCCAAAGCTCTGTTATTGATCCATCTTGGAAGAGACTCTCCATGAGTTTAAACTATTCCTTCATTGATGTTGCAAAGCAGGTTGATTGTTTTGTAAGCTTATATTTATTTATAATTTCTTCTATTTTCTATCCATTGAATTCTAAACTTTTGGAAAAATGATTGATCAAGGTCTTTATCTTGTTATAAAAATTAGTTGGTTGACAGTTGACCCAATATTGAGGATACACAATAACATGGCTTCAAGTAGTTCATCATGAGGGAATTGATCTCTAATCTCTGAGGAAAGAGATCTCGCAATATCCTTTAAAGTAGTACTTATAGAATTAACAATCATGCCAAAAACTTCCCTTATAATAGGTTCTTCTTTGATAGTGTGCCTAACCCTAGTAAAATAGTGTATTGGTATCTCATATCCCCGTATAGAGACACATAAATCCCCGCTTGCATTAAAATTTAAAAGATTAACATGATTGTTCACCTTTGTCATCAAGTGTCAACTACTAAATATTGGACTTATGAATGACTACTCTCATAGATATAGATTATCAAGGGTCATGCATATCATTTTACCTAGTTTAGTATATTTTGAAATATACATGGTTCTTTCTTGGGTTTTTTTCACTAGAATGTTCATTTGCTGCAACATAGGAAGAATGCCAAATAAAGTTAGGAGTGTCTCTATGTCACTTAACCTATGTAAGAGGTCATGGGCTCTATTTACTGTGAGACAATGTTCGTACATTATTCCAATCAAGGATTGATATTCTAAAAAAACTCATTGCATTGGTCCATGCAAGGAGATCCATCTGGTATCAACATCCTTAGAAGCTTGTTTCCTACAGTTATTGCCTCAACAAAATGTTGAAATTCCACAAATTGTTTGGGACCTCGACAGAAGTATGAGTAGAGATTGTAGACTAGATCTTCAACTTTTGATACTGCAGAAAACTTTCTCACAATTTTAAGTGCTAAATTCATTATGTGGGCCATGTAGTGAATGGAAATCATGTTTGGTGAAAAAGAAGTTTGTAGTTTTACACAAAGACCATCTCTATGACCTTGCATTATTGAATGCTATCCACCCCTACACACACCAATTTTTTGGCAATTGTGTAGTCATTCATACCTCCAATTTTATTCAAATATTTCTCAACTAATTCAAATAGATTTTGTGATGTTGCATTCTCCTTCATTTTATGAATATAGACTAGATGAAGTTGGAAGACATGATTTTCTATAGTATACACATGCATACATACCTAAGAAGTATTATCTAATGCTGTAACTTCATCTAAAGATAATGCACAATAAAAGTTGACTCTTTTATTTTTTCTTGTAAATCATGTTTTTCTACAACAAAACAACTTGCCCATTCCCATCCAAGTTGTTTATTGACCAATGTGTGTTAGGAAATTTAGGAACACCCATACAAGATAATAAACTATTATATTTTGGGTAGTCTATCATAGGACACCCTCTGGTCAAAATATGAAAAGCAACACTCACAATTTTTGCCATTTGTGTTTCTCCCATCATCTTTCCAAATTGAGCTTCAATTGAACCTCCACATGCAACAAGCTCCACCTTTCTTTCTATATGTGCATCATATTCTAGGGAATGCTTAACATGAAGATATTTTTCCTTTGTTTTCCATCTTATCACTGCTTTTTCCTTTCTATCTATCATTTGTTTTTCATAAACTTTACAAATATGTTTTTCTATGGTGTCAAGTTTTAGCTGCAACTTCTTGTCCCTACGATATTTCCAACTGTAAATCTTACATTTGCATTCTATACGAGGTTCATCTTTGTTTGTATTCTCCACCAGTTTAATGAATGGGTACTTTGACACAAAATCAATCTAAAAATTCTTTGTCATATCCTACTCACACCCCATTTTTATTTGGATTTTCTTTCCCCCTTCCATGCAGGATCTACATCTTCGTTATCATTTGTTGAGGTCTATTTATTTATATGATCATTCCTACTACCCTGCCCTAGAACATCATATGTGGCACTGTCATCTAACTCATTTTGATCTTCCTCTAAGGTATTTCCTTGTTCGTTAATACATGGTACAAATGATGATGTTGTAGCTCTATTTGATGTACCACAAACATTGCCAAAGTACGAAATTATGTTTCTACATTTTGATGACTCCCTTCACCACTTTAAAGAAATTTGTTCTTGCTCGATATCTCTCACAAATTAAAAGTTGCAACAAAATTTCTTTTTGTCTAAGAAGGACTCATAGAATATAGATCCCTAGGTCCTAGATGTCTTCCTACTCATATCATCTATAACAATGAAACCAAACTGGCAAAGAGTTAAATAATCAGGAGGAATCTTATATTATAACATAGTAAAGAAATGATCACTTACCTTTCATTGACTCACTAATGCTAGTGATAGCCTCATTTTAACACCACAAAATTTAAATTTTTGCATCAAGTTGGCAATAGTTGTCATGTGTCAAACACCTCTATTGAGTTGGTCTTAGTTGTAAATGCTTTAATCATCCTCAAGCATCAAGTTGTTCTTAGTCGCAAAATGATAGTGTCATATGTTTTCTGTGCTAGTCGTCGTAGTTCTTCATCTCAAAAGATGTCACAATTGATTGAATTTTTATAATTTAATTGCATTAGACTTAGAACTTGTGTGCCAGTTCAAAGGAGAATCATACATTGTTTCAACTGAAACCCTCAAAGTAGTTGTGCAGTGCGGCAAGTCACATAAACAATTAAATCTAGAAATTAGTAGGAGATAGAATGAAATCATTTTATAATGGTGTTCTTGACTTCATTAAACATAATGTGGCAAGTTTTTGAATTGAAACTCCTTTTGGTTTGGGAGATATTAAAATAATATTTTTCACTAGTAGTTTATGAAAATAATTAAATCATGGTTTCCGTGTAAGTTGGAATGAAATGATTTAATGGGGAACCTTGTACAAATATAATGCACAATGTGGCCAAGTTTCAAGTCAAAATATCATGTCAGTCGAAAGTTATGAATTAACTCTCTTTCAAAGCATATTGGTAAACTCATTCAATTTTTTTTCATAAGTTGATACTGCTCTTTGTCAAATGTTTTTAGAGTTTATTGAACTTTCAAGCCATTAAAATATTGTTATCATTAAAGAGTTCATAGGTTCACAAAACCTCTGAAATCCTGACATTACACTAAATGACACTTTTTCAAGTTCAAAATTTCATAAAATTATCGAAATGCATTGTTTGTGAGAGGTTATGTGGTTCAATGAACTCTTGAATGGCTGAAATATACTATAGGTCACAATTTTTATAGCTTGTTGAACTTTTTTAGAGATTTCACGGGTTCGCCCCGATATTATTTCAAATGATATCCTTTCAATGTTTTTATCAGTGTTTTTATTTAACTCTTGAACTTTTCGAGGAGTTCATTGGTTCAAGAACTCCCTCATCTCTAACATATGCATAGTATAAGTTGAATTTTTTTTACCATCCTCTTAGCTGTGAACGAATAGAATGTGGTATCATGGAACACCTTGATCATAGGATTGACACAAAATGGTTTCGTTTCAAAATCTTTCAAACTTCAAAGAAAATACAATGGCAGCCTATGCCGAGTATAGAAAGGAATACAAAGATTGTAGGTTACGCCCAAATGGCATTCTTGAACAAGTTTCAAAATTTTTAAAAGAAAGTACAATCGATAGGTGTAGAGCCACATTTCACAACCTTTGCTAGCATTCTTCCCTGTGCATACCAAAGTAGGAGCACTAGGGCAATGTTTGAGTCTTCATGAATGCATAATGGTAGCGAAATTCTTGTTAGATATTATAACTAAAAATGCTATGGTGAACCTGTCTGCAAAAATGTTAAAGGATAGACAAGGCACGTGAACTGCCTACCCAAAACACCTCAAACAAATGTGATCTCATAGTTGGAAACGCCCTGGCCACCATGAATGTAAATGTGGAATCATAGACATAGCACATAAATTGTTTGACAAAATGCCCCAAAGAAATGTGCCTTATGAATGCAATGATTGCAGGATTTGCATAAAATGAAAAGGCTGTAGCAACTTTCAACCAAACACAATTGGCTGGTGTAAACTAGAATTCATGCCCATTTCCAGGTTGTAGGGCCGCCATGATTGCAGGACACACACAAAGTAAAACTTGAGATATAAAAAGGGTTTCAAAAATTCATTCTCATGAGCACCAAATGCTTAAACTAGACAGAGCTCTCCACAATGATTAGAGTTTCTACTAAATCACCCAATTCCATCATCTTTCAACATTACTCTACTACAAACCAGCTACATCCGCATCTGCTAGGGTAATTTGCAAAGAGCAGAAGACTTGATTAAACAGATGGATAAGAATGGATTCAATGCAGATTTGTATATGTATAATACTATCATTTCTCTAGTTCCAAGAAAGGAAAGATCTATGAAGCTTTCAACATCCAGGGCACAATGTTGGAGAAAGGAATTCAACCAAATATTGTAACGTACAATGCCATCATACATGGTTTTTGCAGAGAAGGCCAAATAGAAGAAGCATTGTCATTTATGAATGACATAATTGACTTGATCCCCAACCATGTCACTTACACAACCCTTATTGATGGCTATTGTAGAGTAGACAATTTGCCAGATGCATTGAGAGTGTGGGAAAAAGTAATGGGTGAAGGGTTGGTACCTGGGATAGTTACGTATAATGTCTTCATCCATAAGCTATATGAAGATGGAAAATTACAAAAAGAAAATGACATCTTGAATGAAATGGTGGAAAATTATATTTTGAATTCAGCATAATCATTTCACATGCAATACTATGATTAATTTTTATTGCAGTAGAGGTAATATGGATGACGCTTGGAAGCTTCATTACAAGATGTTGTAGAGTGGGATAGCTCTTGACATGATTACATACAAAGCTCTGATCCTTGGATTTTGCAAGTATGGGAAAATGGATAATGTGAAGCATAACTTGTTTGACATGATGTATGGAGATTTCATGCCTGATTATACTGTTTACACTTGGCTAATAAATGGGCATTTTATGCAACATAAGGAAGAAGAGGTTTTGAATCTTCCTAAAGAATTGTAAAAAGAGGTTTTCTCCAATGAGTAAGGTATATTAGAGAAGATTTGCAGTCAAAAGTGGAGCTCCTTGGAAGACTTGTATCATTGGAGATGGGTAAAATACTTCCAGAGGGTATAGGGGAGGTTCAAGAAATTATCAACATGTGTGATTATGGAGTTGGTCTAAGTCAATAGTTGAATGGTTCTATTATACCTTCAAAATGGTCCATGGAGGTATGGAATCCTTTCAGTGTAGTCAACGTAATCACTACTTTCAAACTGCTATACTTGGATGAAATACATGTATATTTCTTTTGTGTGTGGAAACTATGTTGTTTAGAAAGGTGCTCCAACCACACCATTAATCATGTGATTTACAACGTAGTGATAGAGGTTCTTGAGCATTATGGTCATTTTAAAGAAGTAGAGGTAGTTTTTAAGCATATAACATGTACTTGTAAGACAACCATATTCTGGATGAAATGGTTCAAAGAATCTCAATAGAATTGGTTCAGAAACTCATACCTGAATATGAAAAGAAACATAACTCATGACTATCAATCATGAATTACATAAATTTATTAAGAAAACACCATCGAAATATGGCGCAAATGTATGGGAGCCTTACTTAGTGTCTGCATAATACACCTCAATGTAGACAGAGTGGAATGTGTGGTGAAATATCCTTCTGAACTTGATGTAGGGACTTCCAAAGGTCATAACTTTTGACTCGGATGTGCGTTTTCTACGAAATTTTACAGGTGGATGCGTTATGAGGTGGCCAGTGGTTTTCCAACCCACCCTAGCGGGTTGTACCTTGTCTTGGCACTTTTTCGGGGCTTGAAACTTTCATCTTGGCCCTCAAAATGACAATTTAGTGTTTTTTTCTAGATTTTTAAAAAGTTGCTTTTGTAATCACTCGAAACTCATGTTTCGAATTTAGAATATTAGTTGGCCTTTCGTCCTACCTTAGTTTTAGGAAGCTTTTAGGAAAAAACTGGATTCTCAAGATATGATTGTAAAATTACCTAAAATGGCAAAATCTGACAATTGTCAAAATCTACCAAAAAAGGTAATTTTTTGTTTTTGTTTTCTTTGATATAAGAGAGTTTTCTCTCATTGTAGCAGCAGAGTTGATGAATAGAAGTTTTTTTATGTTCCAGCTTCAAAATCTTTGGCTCTCATATGTTTAATGGCACAATTCTATTGAGTGTATGTTATGTGCTGCATCATCTGGTATCAGAGCAGGAAGATGGATGGGAGAGGAAGAGGAAGAGGTGGTCTTGCCCAGATGCATAGAGAAATGTAAAATCTACAAAGGCAAATAGAATAACTTACAACACGGATGGAAAACCAAAGACTGGGTAGAGGAGGAGACGAATCTGATGAAGAGATAGGTTGAGGAGGTACAAATCAAGATACAAAACATGAAGAAGAAGAATTAGAAGGCATGAGTTTTGAAGAGAGGATGCTTAGGGCCTTAGAAGGGAAAAATGAAGGGATCAAGGTAGATATTTTAGATTATGCATGTAGTCTTAAACCAGAGGAGTTGATAGACTGGTTGAATGACATGAGAAATTTTTTTGAATGGAAATCCATGACAGAGGAGAAGAAGGTAAAATTTGCATGCACCAAATTAAAGGGTCATGCAATGATTTGGTGGGATCATCTTCAAAAGGAATGAACAAGGAAAGGCAAGGATAAGATCAAGACATGAAATAAAATGGAGAAGAAGTTGAGAGAAAATGTTTTGCCCATAGATTATGTGCAAACCCTTTTTTGTAGGTTTCAAAATTTAAAGCAAAACCTCTCTTCTGTGCAAGATTATACAAATGAGTTTTATACACTATCTATATGTATAGAGCATCAAGAAACTAATGAACAGATGGCTGCTAGTTATGTGAATGGCTTGAAATTTTCTATTCAAGATGAATTGAGCATGCATTGACTCAACAATATGGAAGAGGCTTACCAATTAGCTCTAAAGGCTGAAGAAAAATGAAACAGACAGTACCATCAAAGGAATAGAGGAAGAAGAAGGGGTACATCAACCCCATTTTGAGGAGGTTCGAATTATGGTAGGGGAGAGTCATCCCATGGATTGGAAAATAAGTAGACACTCGACAAGATCCTCCGAATCAAGAACGAGGAAGGGTATTTCAAAGAGGTAGAGGTTATGGTAGTGGTAGAGGATGGGAAAACCAAAGAAGGCCTTTCACTTGTTTCAGATGTGGAGAAGGTCATAGGGCATTTGAATGCTCAAATTATAACATGCAAGAAAGAAATCAAGGAGGACAACCTAGGTTGAACCTGATTCAAACGCAGCATGAAGTGGAAGGGACAGAACTAGAGGTTCCACCAGATGTGGGAGAAAGTCTCATGATGAGAAGAGTAATGGTGATTCTAGAGAAGGAGAAAACACAAGCCAAAAGCTCTGATGGTTCATGGCTTTGAACTAATATCTTCAGAACCAGATGCACTTTGGGTGGCAAGGTATGTCAAGTTATTGTTGATGGAGGTAGTTGTAAAAATATGGTTTCTAAAGAAATGGTAGAAAAATTGAATTTGCACTATGAAAAACATCCTCATCCACACCGCATTGCATGGTTTAAAAAGGGAAATGAAGTCACTGTTGATAAAAGATGCCTAATTAAGTTTAGCATAGGGAAGATCTATCAGGATGAGATATGGTGTGATGTCGTCCCAATGGATGCCTGTCATGTGTTATTGGGAAGGCCATGGCAGTATGATAGAAAAGTTATGCATGATGGAGAGAAAAACACATACACCTTTTGGAAAGATGGCTCTAAGGTGATTTTATTGCCTCTCAAGGATGAAGGAAAAGGTGAGACCATGTTGTCTGAAAGAGATCTTGTTAAAGAAATGAAGGTGACAGGGTGTTGCTACGCATTAGTAGTGATAAAAGGTGAAGAGGAAGACATTTCAGTTCCCCCAGAAGTAGCAGAGCTATTGAAAGAATTTGTTGATGTTTTGCTTGATGAATTGCCTGATGGTCTACCACCAAAGAGAGATATTCAACATCATATTGATTTGATTCTAGGAGCAACTCTACCCAACCAAGCAGCTTATAGGATGAATCCAACACAACATGCAGAGATGAATAAGCAAGTAACAGAACTCATAAGTAAAGGTGTGGTGAGAGAGAGCATGAGCCCATGTGCTATACCTACATTGTTGACCCCAAAAAAAGATGGAACATGGAGGATGTGCACTGATAGTAGAGCCATTAATAAGATTACCATCAAGTATCAGTTTCCTATACCTTGTATGGAGGACATGATGGATGTCCTTGTAGGGGCCAAATATTTCAGTAAGATCAACCTACGAAGTGGCTACCACCAAATCTGGATTCGAGAAGGGGATGAGTGGAAGACAATCTTTAAGACTGGAGATGGATTATATGAGTGGATGGTTATGCCATTTGGGTTATCAAATGCACCTAGCACATTTATGAGATTGATGAACACTATACTACGCCCTTACATTGGTAAGTTTGTGGTAGTTTATTTTGATGATATTCTGGTATTTAGTAACAGCAAAGAAGAGCACCTACAACACTTGAGGATCATCTTTGGTGTGTTAAGGAAGGAGAAGCTCTATGCCAATTTGAAGAAGTGTAGGTTCATGCAGGACAATTTGGTTTTTTTAGGATTTGTCATTTCTAAAAATGGTGTCAGAATGGATCCAGAAAAGGTTAGGGCAATTCTAGAATGGCCTAGTCCAAGCAGCATCACAGAGGTAAAAAGTTTTCATGGCTTGGCCACTTTCTATCGAAAGTTCATTCAAAATTTTAGTAGTATTGTAGCTCCTATAACAGATTGCACCAAAGGAAGGGAGTTTGTATGGACCAAGGATGCTGAGGAGAGCTTTAAGTACTTGAAGCAAAAGGTAACAGAAGCACCTATACTTGCATTGCCAAATTTTGATAAGTTATTTGAAGTAGAATGTGATGCCTCCCATGTGGGAATAGGTGTTGTGCTTAGCCAAGCTAGAAAACCTATAGCTTTCTTTAGTGAAAAGCTGAATGAAGTGAGAAAGAATTATTCTACTTATGATTTGGAATTTTATGCAATTGTTTAAGCATTGAGGCATTGGAGACATTATCTAGTTCCCCAGGAGTTTGTATTGTTTACAGATCATATTACATTGAGATACTTGAACACACAGAAAAAGTTGAATAGTAGGCATGCCAATTGAGTCTCTTTCTTGCAGGGTTACAATTTTGTGTTGAAGCATATGTCTGGAAAACAAAATCAAGTTGCAGATGCGTTAAGTAGGCGTGTTGTACTTTTGACCACAATGGAAATTGAGGTGATTGGTTTTGATGCCATAAAAAAATTGTATGAGTCTGATGATGATTTTTGGGAGATTATGGAACAATTGAAGGCATCAATATCTGGTAACTTGGATCACTTTAGGGGTGAATATTTTATGCAAGATGGGTATCTATTTAAAGGAAAACAACTATGCATACCAGCTGGCTCTATGAGGGAAAACATTATCAGAGAATTTCATAGTAGTGGGTTGGCTGGACATTTTGGCAAGGACAAGACAATAGCCTTGATAGAAGATAAATATTACTGGCCAAAGATGAAAAGGGATATAACTAAGTATGTAACAAGGTGTAGAATCTACCAAGTGGCTAAGGGACATTCACAGAATATAGGGTTGTATATGCCATTACCAGTACCAGCTGCACCATGGACAGATTTGAGCATGGACTTTGTGTTGGGACTTCCACATACTCAACGAGGTAATGACTCCATTTTTGTAGTTGTTGATAGGTTCTCCAAGATGGTTCATTTTATTGCCTGTAAGAAAACTAATGATGCAACGAGGGTAGCAGAGTTATTTTTTTCAGAAGTTGTTCAACTGCATGGTGTTCCAAAGACTATTACCTTTGATAGGGATACCAAATTCCTCAGTCATTTCTGGAGGACTTTATGGAAGAAGATGGGGACCAAGTTACAGTTTAGTAGTGCCTATCATCCTCAAACGGATGGGAAAACAGAGGTAGTCAATTGGAGTCTAGGAAATTTGTTGAGGTGTATTTTTAGAGAAAAGCCAAAACAATGGGACTTAGCATTACCCCAGGCCGAATTTGCCTATAATAGTTCTGTTAACAGATCAACGGGAAAGTCCCCTTTCCAAATTGTGTATGGCAGGAATCCTCAGGGTGTTCTAGATTTGGTACAGATACCAATGAAAGATAGGGTCAGTGATGATGGGGAAGCATTTGCAGAACACCTTCAACAGTTGCAGAACGAAGTGAGAAAGAAGTTGCAGGACAGTAATGAGAGGTACAAGAATACAGTGGATGCTAGTAGGTGACATCAAACATTCAATGGAGGTGACTTAGTGATGGTATATTTGAGAAAAAAGTGGTTTCCTACTGGAACATACCACAAGTTGAAGTACAGGAAAATTGGTCCTTGCAAAATTACAAAGAAGATCAATGATAATGCATATGAGGTCAGTTTACCAGATGATCTCGATATTTCTCTTGTGTTTAATGTTTCTGATTTATATGCATTCCATGGTGAGGATGATACTACAGATAGTCACCCAGAAGTGGCATGGCACCACCACATTCCCCATAAGAAGAAGGAAAAGATTGCACAGGTTCTTGATAAGAAAATTATCTACACTCGGCAAGGGCAGTACAACAAGTATTTAGTACAGTGGGAAGGATTGCCACCAACAGATAGCACGTGGATTACAGAGTGGGAAGTGCAGCGGTTGGATCCAGTCAAGTGGCAACAGTTCGAAGACACTCAATTGTAGGAGCTATGTTCTTTTCAACCAGAGGAGAATGATGTAGGGACTTCCGAAGGTCATAACTTTTGACTCAGATGTGGGTTTTCTACGAAATTTTACAAGTGGATGCGTTATGAGGTGGCCAGTGATTTCCCAACATGCCTTAGTGGGTTGGACCTCATTGTTGATGTTTTTTCCTTGCACATACAATGCAGAATAAAATACTGGTGTACTCTATCCTCTCTTGAACAAAATCCCTCAAATGCTAAGCGAAGTGATCAGATGAGTAGACTCCAAGGTTCTTGATTAGTTACTTTTGGTGTTGCGACTTGGGATAACTTAGTAGTAGGATGTGAATTACTGTTTGACACAAAGGGACTTACGTAAATGTTCAACAATAGGAAATTTTGTTTCTCTTGGATAACATGTAACACAGCTTCTTTAAAGGTCTAACAATATGACAACTTAAGATATGACAGTGGAAGCTCTTGAATCTAAATCCAATAGGATTTTAAAGAAAATGCAAAAGGAAATGGGTTTGGAAGACTCTAATCTAAATGCAAGCAATCACTACTGATTCACCGGAATCTCAACCACACTTTGCTTCGCCATAAGGTAACAACTACACAAAGGTGATGCTATCTTCCAAGGGAAAAGTAAGATTTTCAGATTACTTCCGCACACAAAGTAATTGAAGTTAAGCTCAGATAATGTTCAGACTAACCATGCACTACAATTTGCCATCGACAAATTATAAATGGTATGAACTATGGAGACACAGAACATGAATCAACAACAACAACTTCCATAAAACATAAAACTAAATCGCTAAAAATAAACTAAACTGATCTTATTCTATGAGTGAACACTTAGAAACCATGCAATCATTTGAAACAACACAAATCACCATGAAAATTTCAGCAATGAATTTGTATTTATTTCAGTAGAGTCTTGAGCAACAATTTCTCAGAGCATTCCCCCTTTACAAATGAGAATAAAATGGGCTTATATAGGCCTCAAAATTCAATGGATGGCTAAGATTAAAACTTGAAATTGAGGGCCCATATTGTGCCATGCAGGCAAGTGGTTACAAAATTTACTAAAATTGGACCTTGCATTTATGATGTACCCACCAAGTGGAGTACCCTCATTTATGACCTCTCCTTTTTGTGGTAAATTCTACAAATCTAGTCATGACATGTGTAACCTCGTCAATCAAGACACTTGGCAGAGTTTGAATGGTGCATTCTATGATTTGCAGCTCCTTTGTACATTTGACAACAGTCATTTCCCAACCAGCCATGGATGTCTGAAACATGCCCATGAAAGTGGAAAGTGTGCAAATATCATTCAACAACTCCCTGGAAACAGCTTGCGTATGCTAAAAATACTTTGTATGCATCTTATATTTCAGCAAGTATTCATCAAGCTCTCCATTGGAATCAACTACCTTGTTTACAAAAACAAGTATTTTGCTTTGAATTTCTTGAAGTACGTCTCTTGTTCGAGTGCTGTCACTCTCAATCTTTCGCAGAACCTACTCCTTTATGCTGAGTGCACAATACCAGGAATGGAAATTGTATGTTGAACCTTGTTCAACCACTCCTTCATCCAACAATGTGGCACTTGGAGTATAAATTAGCCTTTTCAACTGAGGCATAACTTCTTCTCTTACATTTCTAAATTCTGCACAAGTAATCAGAATATTCTGAACTCTGTCAAATATTGAAGAAACCTCCTTGTACAACTTCACTATTTCATCCATGAACCCATCAGCCTTGATCTTGAAATCTGCTACCCAATCTAGTAATATTTGAGACGAGGACCTCCTTTCTTCCAAATGTGCCACAGACTCCTGTGAAAGCAATGCAAGTGGTGTAAACATCTCTTTATCCTAGCTTACTAGCCACATCAACTGCTGAATATAGTGTTGAAATGCCAAGTTATCCTTTTCTAACTGAATCCTCAGTTCTTGCTCCTTTCGTAGTCTTTCTTTGATGACTGCAACTGAATCTTCCAACTCTTCTATCTCCTGTTCTGCTGTGGCTGGTCCCAAATCAAAAGTATTGATGTCATATATACTTGGGACACCATCATATGCTTCCACACTAATTTTTTGGACAGAAATATGCACTTGCCTTGACCCTGAGTTGTCTCTTGTGATCTTTGAGAATTTAGTAATTTTCTGCTTTCCTTTGTCAGGTTTGGCCCTGCTCAACAAGTCTTCCAAACTTAAGATGGGTTCCCTTTCAATAATAGACTTCTCCTTGACTCGATCTCTTAGCCACTCTGGTAAGTCAGACAAGTCCTCTTGATTTTCCTCCTAAACTCCCTTCTGCTGAACAGTAGGAAGAGCCTCCTCATCAAACTCATACAACTCCTTGTCACTTTGATTTTCAGCCTCTACTTCTATCATGACCACCTCTTGCTCCTTAGATGATCTTGACGGAACCTCATCAATTTGATTACCTTGTTTGATGCCTTGATCAGTTTCTACTTCTAAAGCTACCTATTCATCTCGTCTCACTTCATCTTCCTCAATGTTTATTATACCATTACCCTCCTTCTTTGAAGATGCACTAGCTGCCTTTTGATCATCAATCTTTGCCTTTTTACTTGGTTGAATATCTTCATGTGGATCAACACCTTCACCCTCTGAATCACTGGAATCACTGGAGTCACTGCTTGACTCACTACTTGAAGAATCCTTGGATTGGTGCGTACTAACTCCTCCCATCAAGTTGTAAGTGAATTGGACATTCTTCTCTTGGAGCCTTCGAATTTGGAAGTCCACATATTTTTCGGTATGCACTAAAATTGGCATCATGAAATCATCATTGCGTGTGACTTCCTGTTTCGATCAATTGATGGTGAAGGGCATGTCCCTCTTCTCTTCCTACAAACTTTGTGAAAGTCTTTTGTGATTCTCTTCAAGCTGATCGGGAATGTTGATTACTCTTGTTGCTCTGACCAAATCCAAAGACAATCGGTAGCAACCTTTCTTTCTTATTTCTATGTCATCATATGCATCTATCCAGTGATCCTCAAGTTGTGGTCTGTGCTCGTATTTGCTCCCAAATTTCTTTTTGACCGTGCCAAATGGATCAAAGTTACTACGTGCATCATTATGGCATACCAAGTTGTAAGCCTGCAACTCTATCTCTGAATTTTCAGCTACTAGTAATGACGCACAAGTCTCAAGCCTCCCGATGCTGATTGTAAACTTAGTTGTGGTCTTCTTTCTCTTTCTCTAGACTTTGTCGAATGTAATCAGCTGTCTTGTAACCTCCAACAACACCATTCTATCAGTGGGGTACCTAGGCAACCTGTATGGTAACGATGAGAAGCCCTCCACACAAATGTATGTGAATCTTGGAAATTGAATAAACCACTTTTCGTATTTAGCTATGAAGTTCATGGCCTCCTTCGACAATCTCCTGCATGTGTTGCCTTGCAATAGTCTGACAATGTGCATGGAAAAGGCATCATTAAACCTTCTGTAGTGGGATATAGCCTGCAAGTGTAGCTGAGGATAACAGTCATAAACCTTGAACTGTCCTTCTCCGTTTCCAACTCTCCCCTTGCAGTTCAGTCCTAGATATCTCTCATTTCTGGCAAGCATATATATGACATATGAGCTCATATAAAATGTTTTTCTCCTGCAAACCCCTCAAACGATCGTCGATGTTGCTGTGATCATTTCAGCCCAATCTATCATTCTTTTTCCACTTATAATTTCTTCGATGAAAAAGAACATCCAGGGCTCGAAATTTGCCGATTGTGGGCAGCCCATGATGCGGTTCAAAACACAACCATATAGTTGATTTCTTGATGAAAGTCAGACTTGTGAAGTTTTTTAGGTACCTTTCTCACATGTGGCCTCGGTTGCACCAACCATTTGTTGTTTATCACCTCCATACATTTCTCAGGTCCAGCCAAATAAAGTTGCAAGGCAGACTCCTTGTTGTAGAATGTAGTAGTTTTGTATGAGGGAATGTCAAAAGCTTCCGCGATCGCCTCCTTTCTCAGATAAGCCAGTACTTTGCCCTCTCTAGTCATAATGCATCTCTTTTTGTGATTATAATGATTAGCACATTCTAGTATCGGCTCCAGGCACGACATTGCAGGAGGGAAGCAAGCAGCCTGAACAATCCCATTTTTCAACATCCACCTGATCAAATCCGATGGATTGGGCTTGTATAGTTTTTGTCGAATCTTTTCCATGTTTGTCCTCTCGAGATTTGTGTCACTGAGATTTCGCCATTTTGACGTAATCTTTGTTTTGGGCCACATTCCCTTCAAATCACTCCTCATCAGTGTCTATCTGTCCCTCGCACTCATCATTCACCTGCACAAGTTTCAAACATTAGCTTAATAGAATAATGCATAAAAGACAAGTATATAAGACAAAACTCATCGCACAATGCATGCAGAATAAAATGAATATGCAAATTTGAATTACCCCTCTCTATTTCGAGAAGATACCTAAAAATACAAACTTTTGTGAAAACAAAACTAGATCAATACTTAAAGATCGTCAATTGACAAATGCAACTCCAATCTGCCCACATCAAAACCTTGACAGGTAATTTTTTTCTTGAGCATGAACACAATCAGTACCAAATGCACAATGGGCTCACTCTTTTCATATGCTCCAATTCTTGTCCTCTCTTTAAAACTAAATGATATGCTGAGGCAAAATTTTTGTATCATTTGAAACAAATCCAAGTTCGCAGAGAGATGGGAATCTGACGAATCACCATTTGAGTGGATATTTCAAATATACACAGATTGTGTGTTAAAAATTGATAGGCATGGCCCTCCTTTAACCAAGACAACACTTACGATAATGAGAGTGTTTAAACTTGCACCAAATGAAAAAATGCAAATCAGACTATCACTCAAGCAAACCATATGATACTAAGTCTAGATGGTGTTAGGGAATCACAAAAATACACCACTGAGAGGATTTTGTGCCAACAACGTAAAAGACACTTGAATGCAAGATTCTTCAAAGAGATGTGGGTTCAGTAGGTTCACGGATACTCTAGGCACTAATGCTGAATTTGTCATGTCTTTACTATCGCATGCCTGGGTGAATCTTGAGATATTCAATACTTGGCATTAAAGAAGGCTCAAATTAGCTTCTGAAGAAATGAGCAGATGACTCCAATCTAATCACCATAAAATTCCTAAGCAGCAGAATGAGTATGCACTCTGCAAATGGATTGCAGAAATCTACTAGAGGCGGGCATTTTGGTACTTAAGGAATAATATAGATAATGCTACCAACTAAATAAAGTCTGCTTGAAGCGGGACTCAAGGTACGAGCAAACATCAAGGTGGGGAGAAGATTTGTGAAGGACAGCTAAAGGTCCACTTGGACGGACGTGGGGAACCGACGTGGATGCTGCCTTGAACAAACATTCCAAATGATCAACACAAGTCCGCTTGAGCGGACTTCTAATCATGCCTTGTATAAATAATAGATTTTGATACAAACCTTGGAGCAGAAATTCTAAGGCATCCCAAATCATCATGGGTAGGCATTTTAATGGACCACACATAGTTTAGAATTAGAGTGATTCCCTTTGACCTTGCTTGAATATGCAATTTATTCAATGCTAAACTAAGTTTAACCTCAAGCCCCTGCCCACTCCTTTATTCACGGGGAATATAGGATAGAAACAAGACAAAAGATCAAAATTGAAAGGGGGGTCCTCCGTTTCAACGGGATGATGTTGCATATAGGTCACAACATCTGGCAACACCATGAGAGAAATGTTCTTGAATATTTCAGGGATAAAGACTCGTTCAAAACCCTTAATCGTCAAATAACCCCCCTCAAGCCCATTCATTAGTTGAAGAGATGTACTCAAAAGGAGAAAAGAGTCATAAATTGTATCATGACATTTCATCTCTATTGTTTCATAGAGTAAAAAATTCATTTGAAACTTCTTTAAGTGTTCTAAAGGTAAGCAAGAATCAAAACTTCAAAATCCTTGTGTACACCCACATATCAGGTCAGATAAACATGAAAACTTAATCAAGGTGTCAAAATCAAAAGCTTAGGACCACCATTTTCATCCTGAAGGTCCAAATGTGTGCAATTGGGTTCATTTCCATCCATCAGCACTTAAGATCACCTTAGTTCCTCCGCATTAAGCTATGTAATTGGTACACACCTCATGAACTACCTGAACATGGCTCCACTGCCAGCGAGCGTCTATAGCCTCGAAGGGTTTGTCTCGTAATTCCACTCGAGCAGAGCCCTACTACTGGTCAAGCATCCATGGCCTTGGTAAGATTACTCGATTGTCCATCTAACTGAGTTATAGTGTGTGATTTGTGATTTTCTTTTCATTTCTTTTCTTTTCTTTTCTTTTGATTTTCAACATGCTTTTGCTTGGTAGAGTACAATGCAGTGCCACTACGTGATAACTTAGCTAGCTGGGTGTGGACTTATGATGGCAGCAAAGGTGGACCTTTAGATTTTTCACTTAATACGAGATCACAAAGATTTACTCAGGTACCTCTAGATTTTAAAAGCGTGAAAAGGTATAAGATCTCAAAACAATTCAAGTTGCTCTAAACAGTCAATTTATCTTCCCAGAGCAAGCAACATGCTATCGAATGCCAACAATGGAGTCCGCAATGGATCTATCCATCTGATGCAAGCTTATCAAAAGAAAACAAAAAGCATTCATTTAAAGATTAAACATTTTAAACATATAATCAAAGACCTTCATGTCAAAATAAAATGTATGATTCCCTTCTTGAGTCAAGTACAGATCTTAACCAATAGATAAACTGAAGAAAATTACCTTTTGACTCAGCAAATCTCACAAATACTTATTCCCAAAATAAACTTAACATCACCTCATAAAGTCAACCAGAATGTGCTTGAATTGAAAATACTACCCCAAAAATGGGACCTCGGGGAAAGCCAAAAACTGTAGCAAACGCAAACAAGCCCAAAATGCAGCAAACCTAACCTAAAACTAACCTATGAAAGCAGGAAACAACTATCCTAACTATGTACAAATAAGTCCCTGAAGGATCTTAGGGTTGGAAATAATGCTTTAAGAATTGTCCATTGAGAGGCAATGAAACAGATTCTCCAGAGTGTTTTCAGTTTGAAAGCATTCTCTCCCAAAATTTTAGCAATCTAGTAAGGGCCTTTCCAAAGATTATCAAATTTGTCGTGTTCACCCTTTCTTTCTTTAGCTTTGTCCCAGTATAGAACTAAATCAAATATGTGAAAAGATTTGATCTTAGCTTGTCTGTCGAACTATCTCTTCACAACTCCTTGATGTTTTGCAAAATTTTCAAGTGCCATGTCTCGTTTTGCTTCCAAGTGGAGCAGTTGTGATAACCTAGTTTGAACTTTGTCATTTTCTCCCATATAATCCTGTATAAACTGTAATGTGGGAATTCTCGGTTGGATTGGGAATACAGGATCTTGGCCGTAAACTAGATGATAAGGGGATGTACCCAGGGAACACTTTATTCTTGTCCTATCTGCCCAAAGAGAAAACTTAAGTTGCATATGCCAATCTCTTGGGTTTTTGTCCAATAGTTTCTTAATTGCACCTAGAAAATTCTTGTTGGTCGATTCTGCTAGGCCATTTCCCTGCGGGTAATAGTTTGACAAAAATTTCAATGTGATGCCATATTCAAAAGCCCAGTTAGAAAATTTTAGTGAAGTAAAAGCAGGACCATTATCACAAACAAGTGCATGTGGACATCCAAACCTAGTGATGATATTTTCTTCAATAAATTTAATCACAACATCAGAAGTACAAAATTTTAAAGCATGAGCCTCAGACCACCTAGTGCAATAATCAGTAGCGGTCAGAATATACCCGTGTTGTGCTGAGGAAGGTGGGTTAATCATACCAATAAAGTCCAAACCCCATTGAGCGAAAGGTCTTACTTCGATCACTGGTTGAAGTGGCATGGCTAGATTTCTTTCCCTTGAAGTAGCTACCTGGCATGTGTGACATCTCTTGACATGGTCATATGCATCATGAAATAAAGTAGGCCAATAATAGCCTACCCTCAGAATCTGGTGTGTTGTAGCTAAACCACTTCCATGACATGTTCCAAATTTGCTGTGAAAATGTTCCATTATCTATCCTGCTTCATCTTTTCCTATGCATCTTAAATATATCCCTTCATGATTCTTTCGGAACAAGACTGACCCTTGGAGCATAAAATGTTGACTTTTTATTCTCAAAGCTCTCTTCTGGGTTGAATTCATCTGCGCTGGACACTTTTGATTTAGCAGATAATAAATAATGTCATTGTACCACTAGTCAGGTGATACATCCTCAAGAGTATAAACTTGTTGCACCAACCCTGGTCCATCAGTTGCAATTGTTTGAGTCAGTCCTTGTCCTCGAACAAGCTTCATTGGTTGTATTTCAATATCATATTCTTGAATAGTGGCGACCCACTTGCCTCTTCTTTCTCCCAATTCATTCTACATAAGCAGGGTCTTGACTACCACATCTGGAACAACAACATATATTTTACTCCTCAAAATGTAATGTCTAAATTTCTTAATTGCTTTGACCAGTGCATAAGCTTGCTTTTCCACATTGGGATTTCTCAGTTCAACATCTTTCAATGGTGTGTTGATGAAAGCTATTGGGTGTTCATCTTTTTCTTCATTTCTCTGGGTGAGAGTTGCTGCACATGTATGCTCCGAAGAAAAAGAATAGAGATAAAATGGCCTTATGTAGTCTGGACTTATCAAAATAGGAGCATTAGCAATAGCTTGTTTGATTTCTTCAAATGCCTTTCTTACAGAAATTGTCCACTCTAACTTCGCATCTTTCTTCAACATGTCGTTCAATGGCTTAATGATCTCTGCAAATCCTGTAATGAACTTCCTGACAAAGTTTATTTTCCCGAAGAATGACTTCAACTCCTCCTTACTTGCAAGCATATCAATCTTGGAAATAGCCTCTATTCTGCTTGGATCTATTGAAATTCCCTTCTCTGAAATCACATGTCCCAATAATTTGCCTTCTATTACCCCAAACATACACTTTTTTGGATTTAGTGAGATTCCGTGTTTTCTACATCTTTGAAATACTTTCCTCAAATCCTCTATGTGATCTTCCCTTCTGCGAGAGAAAACTGTAAGATCATCCATGTATATGATTATACATTTTCCAATCAAATCATGAAAAGTAATGTCCATAGCTCTCTAAAAGGTTGCTCCTGCGTTAATCAGTCCAAATGGCATTCGCCTATATGCATAGTTTCCCCACTTACAAGTGAAAGTAGTCTTCAATCTATCTTCTGGTTCCACCATAACCTGGTTGTATCTCGAGTATCCATCTAAGAAAGACATCATTTGGGAACAATTTATGATTTGCAACACTTCATCTAATGATGGCAGCGGATAATTGTCCTTTTCTGATGCTCTGTTCAAATTCCTGAAATCCACGCACAACCTTATCTCCCCATTTTTCTTACGAACATGAACAAGATTGGCGACCCACGTTGAGTGCCTTATTGGAAATATTATCCTCGCATTCAACAACTTCTTTACCTCTTTGTATATCAGTGGTTCTAAAAGTGGATTGATAGGTCTCTTCCTTTGTCTGAACGACTTGCTATTTGGTTTTAGAGGAATGGTGTGTGTAATGATTGAGGTATCATAAGTTTTTAAATCATCATAGCTCCATGCTATAATGTCTAAAAATTCTTTCATGCATTTGAGTATCCCTTCTTTCTCTTCAGGTCTACACACCTTTCCTATTAACACATTCTTCTCTTCATTACTTGTTCCCACATTGACAGGTTCACATTTATCTCCTTGAACCTTATGATCTCTCAATGCACTCAATTGATCTGAATCAAAGAGTCTTTCTAACTCAATCATTCCTCGTGGTATTGTATTATTCTTTAGGTTCAAGACACCCTTTGCATCAAATTCTGCCTGCTCCAGATCTTCTTCATCTATGATTTGAGCTTCAAAAACCCTAGAATTTGTGATGAAATCCAATATGTGTTTATCATCATTGAACACCTAAAAATTTGTAACATTATCAGGAACTGATGGTACTGAAACCAACTCCACCGTGAACTTCTTTAACCCATTCATGGCAAGTGGTGTAAGTGAACTTGCAGCTTGTGCTAGGGAATTAGCAACTTGATTCTTTGATCTGTAAACTGATTTGATGTTGAATGCATCAAAACTTTCAATCAAATCCCAAACATGGTTTCTACACCTCTTCAATCTCTTATCATGACAAACATACTTCTTTCTTATTTGCTTGACAATTACCTCAGAATCTCCATAAACTTGTAGAATCTTAGCTCCTTTCTTGATAGCCATCAATAACCCATGAACTAATGATTCATACTTTGCAACATTATTTGTACATGGAAATTGCAGTCTGTGCGCAACCAAGAATGATTCGCCTGATGCATTGATCAACTCGAACCCAGCACCAGCTCCTTGTTTCGACTTGGACCCATCAAAACGCAAAGTCCATACTTGATTTCCTTCTTGATCAATTGAAACTTTATTTGGATTTTATTTTATCTTACCCTTCTTGGGAGTCCTCGGTGAAATTGGATCCTTCTTCAGTTGATCGTCACTCTTTTTAACCTTTTCAATTGTTTCAGTTTTAGTGGGTAATTCCACAGGGTTATTTTCTTTCTTTACTTCCAGAATTTCTGGTTTTGTGGCCTATGGAACTCTCCTGTACACTTGTTCTAAGGCAACTTTACACATAGCATAGGAAAACTTGGAATGAAAAGCATTGTGTATCCGGCACTAGTTAGGTAATAACAAATCTTTGACATTTGCTTGTTGACCCAACTCTGTTGCTTGCTAAACATTCTTGAGTACAAAATTTTGGAAATTTTCAAATGTACCATCTCCTTGATTAGAAGCAGACTCATAATTGTGATCAAGCAAAATTTTAGTTTCATCAAGAGATTTCTAACCTTCATCTTCTTTCATTCTTGAACCTTGTAGCATGAGGACTTCTTCCGTATTTGGCCTGTAATTTCCCAAATCAGTTTCTAGGAATAAAACCTCATTATCTTCACCATATTTTGTGATCATCAATTTCAATCTTGGAGTACTATCAATTCTAATTTGATTCAAAATTCCTTTCCATGGTAGCCACATGTGTGAGAAATCAGTAGCTACATACCCATTCAATCTTCTCGACCAATCTCTGCTCAGGAGCATGCCATATCCGCCTGGGATATCAACAACTGATATATCAATGTAGCTCTGGATTCTTGGATCAGATGCCAACTGCATGTGTATATTATTCAATTCTCCAACCACGGGCACTTCTGTCTTATCCAGCTGTGTAACTTTCTTTGTGGTCGGGGTAGGAATCAAACCCAATCTTTTACATATGGTGAGTGGCATTACGTTGCTTGATGCTCCTAAATCCATCAAACAATTATGTAACATCTTCCTGAAAATATGGACTGATAATAGGAATGGGGCAGGTTCATCTCTTCCTTGATAGAAAACTACAGACTTTTCATTTGGTAACTTGGAATGTGCATTCTTTGCCATATCATTTGACCGTGTAATTTGATCTTTTGCAATCTTTTCATTTTTAACAATACTTCCTTCTTTTGTATCCTTTGTAGAGTCTTGGGCTATACATATTGAGTTCATAGATGGAGAAGGGTCCTCTGGCACACTTTCCACAACATGTGCATTCTGAACATTGGATGAGTTAGAAGGGCCTGCTATAACATTCCTTGGAGTAGATGTATCATTTAAGCTGTTTAAAATAGTGTTTCTGATCTCTGGGATTCTCATCATTTCAACCAAAGGCATGCTCACTTTCACTTTCTTGAATTCTTCAGTACCAATTAAACTTAAACGTTTCAGTCCATCATTTATTGCGGTGCCATCTTGCCAAAGATTAGCTCCTTGTGGATTGTCTCGTGACTGAACTTCTCGCATTGGAGTGACTCTTTGAGCAACATCCCTTTGCCTATATTCTAGTGAATCCTTTATAAAATTTGGATTATTACTAGCATTCGGATTTGGTGGAGTTTGAAAATTGTTTGGAGGAACTGAAGTGGTTAATGGATCTTGTACTCGATGATTTCTTTGATAGACTTTTAGGGGTGGATTCCCAGCTGATTGTTGAAATGCTTGTACTTCCCCTGTTGCTTCAGCTTGAAAGTCATTACTGAATGGAGAGTAATAATCTAGATTTTCAATTGGTCCATTCGCAAATGCTGAAGGAAACCTTCCATTGTACTCCATTGTATCATAATCCATCACAGGAGGGAATGTGAAGTCTTCAATGATCAAGGCTTGATCATACCTTGTTGTAGGAACAATCTCATATCCTGTCGTTGCTTGTGGAACATTTTGAGCTTGCGTGCTTTGCATCTCCTTTTGGAATATATCAGTAGCTATTTTGAACTCTGTACACTGCAACTCAGAATGCTAATTTGTGTTATGCAATTGACACCAACTTGATAAAGCTGCCTCAACTAAGAATACCTTATTTGTAGGTCTAGAATTTGAATTTGAATTATTTTCCAATGGAGATGGAACATTCCCATTATTTGGAGATGTATTCCATGTTTTGTTTTGTCTTTGGAATCCTTGATTTGTTCCTCAAAATCCTTGATTATAACCTTGATAATTTCCTTGGTCTCTCTGATTTCCTTGATATCCATTTTGATTTCCCTAATCCCTCTGATTTCCTTGAAAACTCCTTTGCATATTTTGTAAATGATTATTTTGATTTCTCAGATGGGTAACTTCAGTGGATAATCTCTTCACTTGATCAATTAACTCTTTCATTTCATCCTTCTCTTCCTGAGTCCTTATAGAGGATGAAGACCCTTATAAGTACACAGGTTGCGTTGGTGAGGCTTGTGAAATGGGTGTTCCTGGATGCAACACCATCTGATTGCTAGGTGCCAGAATTGGATTCATTACAGGAGTATGATGTGTCAAAGCTTGGTTGATTCCTTGAATTTGATTTGGCATAGAAGGATATCCTAGGTGATTAAGTGGTCCATGAGTGTTCATGCCCAAGTCAGTATTCACTTTGATAGCCTCGGCATATGCTTCTATTAGAGTAGTTGGAGGTGCAGTTTCTCTCTTCACAAACATGGAAGTGAGGCGGTCTAGTGCTACATAATATACTTCCCTCGCCATTGCATCATCAACATTATACGGAGCTTGCAACCTTGTATAAGCCTTATGAAATTGATTGTTGAAAGAACTGATGGGTTCATGCTCTTGCCTCTTGACATCAACAAATTGTTTGTAAAGCTTTGACAGAGTGATAGGAATCTTAAACTTTTCCAGAAAGGTGTTTTTAGTATTTGCCAACTATTGATGGAACCTGCTGGTAGATGAATGTACCAAAAGTATGCATCTTCACCCAGTGAAAAAGGAAACAATCTACATGCTACATCCTCATGCTCAATTCTTCTATTTTGAAGAGTATCTTCAAAAATCTTAATATGTTCCTCTGCTGTCCTGTTCACATCACTGATCTAAAATTTGGAGCAGAATTGTTCAGGACTCTTGGGCATTTCATGGTAATTTGTGAAAACAACAAGAGGAGAAGCATTTGCCAAAAGCCAAGCAATTGGAATGTTTACTTGTTGCGCCGGAATTGTTTGAGTAACTCCTTGTGTATTACTTGGTTGAGCAATTCTTGTATTTCGTGGTGGAGTTTGAAACAAATCTACGATGACCTTTACGCTAGGTGATCCTTCACTTGATGAATTTATCTTCTTGTTGCGCTTGGCTTTGGAATTGAAATATAATTCAACCAACTCCTACGAAGTTTGTGGTGTAGACCTTAGAATGCTCTGGTGCTTTTCAGGTGAAAAAGAAACAATGCACTCCAGTGTATCTAACTTTGTATTCCAAGAGAGGCCCTCCTTCTAGCACCAATTCTGTTGATGTGTTTTCCTTGCACATACAATGCAGAATAAAATACTAGTGTACTCTATCCTCTCTTGAACAAAATCCCTCAAATGCTAAGCGAAGTGATCAGATGAGTAGACTCCAAGGTTCTTGATTAGTTACTTTTGGTGTTGCGACTTGGGATAACTTAGTAGTAGGATGTGAATTACTGTTTGACACAAAGGGACTTACGTAAATGTCCAACAATAGGAAATTTTGTTTCTCTTGGATAACATGTAACACAGCTTCTTTGAAGGTCTAACAATATGACAACTTAAGATATGACAGTGGAAGCTCTTGAATCTAAATCTAACAGGATTTTAAAGAAAATGCAAAAGGAAATGGGTTTGGAAGACTCTAATCTAAATGCAAGCAATCACTACTGATTCACCGGAATCTCAACCACACTTTGCTTCGCCATAAGGTAACAACTACACAAAGGTGATGCTATCTTCTAAGGGAAAAGTAAGATTTTCAGATTACTTCCACACACAAAGTAATTGAAGTTAAGCTCAGATAATGTTCAGACTAACCATGCACTACAATCTGCCATCGACAAATTATAAATGGTATGAACTATGGAGACACCGAACATGAATCAACAACAACAACTTCCATAAAACATAAAACTAAATTGCTGAAATTAAACTAAATTGATCTTATTCTATGAGTGAACACTTAGAAACCATGCAATCATTTGAAACAACACAAATCACCATGAAAATTTTAGCAATGAATTTGTATTTATTTCAGCAGAGTCTTGAGCAACAATTTCTCAGAGCATTCCCCCTCCACAAATGAGAACAAAATGGGCTTATATAGGCCTCAAAATTCAATGGATGGCCAAGATTAAAACTTGAAATCGAGGGCCCATATTGTGCCACGCATGCAAGTGGTTACAAAATTTACTAAAATTAGACCTTGCATTTATGATGTACCCACCAAGTGGAGTACCCTCATTTATGACCTCTCCTTTTTGTGGTAAATTCTACAAATCTAGTCATGACACGTGTAACCTCTTCAATTGGGACACTTGGCAGAGTTTGAATGGTGCATTCTATGATTTGCAGCTTCTCTGTACATTTGACAACAGTCATTTCCCAACTAGCCATGGATGTTTGAAACATGCCCATGAAAGTGGAAAGTGTGCAAATATCATTCAACAACTCCCTGGAAACAGCCTGCGTATGCTGAAAATACTTTGTATGCATCTTATCTTTTAGCAAGTATTCATCAATCTCTCCATTGGAATCAACTACCTTGTTTACAAGAACAAGTATTTTGCTTTGAATTTCCCGAAGTACCTCTCTTGTTCGAGTGCTGTCACTCTCAATCTTTCCCAGAACTTGCTCCTTTATGCTGAGTGCACAATACCAGGAATGGAAATTGTATGTTGAACCTTGTTCAACCACTCCTTCATCCAACAATGTGGCACTTGGAGTATAAATCAGCCTTTTCAACTGAGGCATAACTTCTCTTACATTTCTGAATTCTACACAAGTAATCAGAATATTCTGAACTCTGTCAAATATTGAAGAAGCCTCCTTGTACAACTTCACTATTTCATCCATGAACCCGTCAGCCTTGATCTTGAAATCTGCTGCCCAATCTAGTAATATTTGAGATGAGGACCTCGTTTCTTCCAAATGTGCCACAGATGCCTGTGAAAGCAACACAGGTGGTGTAACCATCTCTTTATCCTAGCTTACTGGCCTCATCAACTGCTGAATATAGTGCTAAAATGCCAAGTTATCCTTTTCTAACTGAATCCTCAGTTCTTGCTCCTTTCATAGTCTTTCTTTGATGACTACAACCAAATCTTCCAACTCTTCTATCTCCTGTTCTACTGTGGCTAGTCCCAAATCAAAATTATTGATGTCATAGCTACCTGGGACACCGTCATATGCTTCCACACTGATTTTTGGGACAGAAATATGCACTTGCCTTGACCCTGAGCCGTCTCTTGTGATCTTTGAGAATTTAGTAATTTTCTACTTTCCTTTGTTAGGTTTGGCCCTGCTCAGCAAGTCTTCCAAACTTAAGATGGGTTCCCTTTCAATAACAGACTTCTCCTTGACTCGATCTCTTAGCCACTCTAGTAAGTCAGACAAGTCCTCCTGATTTTCCTCCTGAACTCCCTTCTGCTGAACAGTAGGAAGAGCCTCCTCATCAAACTCATACAACTCCTTGTCACTTTGATTTTTAGTCTCTACTTCTATCATGACCACCTCTTGCTCCTTAGATGATCTTGATAGAACCTCATCAATTTGATTACCTTGTTTGATGCCTTAATCAATTTGTACTTCTAAAGCTACATGTTCATCTTGTCTCACTTCATCTTCCTCAATGTTTATTATACCATTACCTTCCTGCCTTGAAGATGCACTAGCTGCCTTCTGATCATCAATCTTTGCCTTTTTGCTTGGCTGAATATCTTCATGTGGATCAGCACCTTCACCCTCTGAATCACTGGAATCATCAGAGTCACTGCTTGACTCACTACTTGAAGAATCCTTGGATTGATGCATACCAACTCCTCCCATCAAGTTGTACGTGAATTTGACATTCTTCTCCTGGAGCCTTCGAATTTGGAAGTCCACATATTTTCTGGTATGCGCTACAATTGGCATCATCAAATCATCATTGTGTGTGACTTCCTGTTCCGACCAATTGATGGTGAAGGGCCTGTCCCTCTTCTCTTCATATGAACTTTGTGAAAGTCTTTTGTGATTCTCTTCAAGCTGATCTGGAATGTTGATTACTCTTGTTGCTCTAACCAAATCCAAAGACAATCGGTAGAAACCTTTCTTTCTTATTTCTATGTCTCATATGCATCTATCCAGTGATCCTCAAGCTATGGTCTGTGCTCATATTTGCTTCCAAATTTCTGTGTGACTGTGCCAAATGGATCAAAGTTACTGTGTGCATCATTATGGCACACCAAGTTGTAAGCCTGCAACTCTATCTCTGAATTTTCAGCTGCTAGTAATGACACACAGGTCTCAAGCCTCCCGATGCTGATTGGAAACTTAGTTGTGGTCTTCTTTCTCTTTCTCTAGACTTTATCGAATGCAATCAGCTGTCTTGTAACCTCCAACAACACCATTCTGTCAGTGGGGTACCTAGGCAACCTGTATGGTAACGATGAGAAGCCCTCCACACGGATGTATGTGAATCTTGGAAATTGAATAAACCACTTTCCGTATTTAGCTACGAAGTTCATTGCCTCCTTCGACAATCTCCTGCATGTGTTGCCTTGCAACAATCTGACAATGTACATTGAAAAGGCATCATTAAACCTTCTGTAGTGGGATATAGCCTACAAGTGCAGCTAAGGATAATAGTCATAAACCTTGAACTGTCCTTCTCCGTTTCCAACTCTCCCCTTGCAGTTCAGTCCTAGATATCTCTCGTTTCTGGCAAGCATATATATGACATATGAGTTCATATAAAATGTTTTTGTCTCTTGCAAACCCCTCAACTGATGGTCGATGTTGCTGTTGATCATTTCAGCCCAATCTATCATTCTTTTTCCACTTATAATTTCTTCGATGAAAAAGAACATCTAGGGCTCGAAATTTGCCGATTGTGGGAAGCCCATGATGTGGTTCAAAAACACAACCATATAGTTGATTTCTTGATGAAAGTCAGACTTGTGAAGTTTTTTAGGCAACTTACTCACATGTGGCCTCGGTTGCACCAACCATTTGTTGTTTATCACTTCCATACATTTCTCAGGTCTAGCCAAATAAAGTTGCAAGGAAGATTCCTTGTCGTAGAATGTAGTAGTTTTGTATGAGGGAATGCCAAAAGCTTCCGCGATCGCCTCCTTTCTCAGATAAGCCAGTACTTTGCCCTCTCTAGTCATAATGTATCTCTTTTCGTGATTATAATGATTAGCGCATTCTAGTATCAACTCCGGGCACAACATTGCAGGAGGGAAGCAAGCAGCCTGAATAATCCCATTTTTCAACATTTGCCTGATCAAATCTGATGGATTGGGCTTGTATAGGTTTTGTCGAATCTCTTCCATGTTGGTCCTCCCGAGATTGGTGTCACTGAGATTTCGCCATTTTGACGTGATCTTTGTTTTAGGCCACGTTCCCTTCAAATCACTCCTCATCAGTGTCTATCTGTCCTTCGCACTCATCATTCACCTGCACAAGTTTCAGACATTAGCTTAATAGAATAATGCATAAAAGACAAGCATATAAGACAAAACTCACCGCACAATGCATGCGAGATAAAATGAATATGCAAATTTGAATTACCCCGCTGTATTTCAAGAAGATACTCGAAAATACAAACTTTGCGAAAACAAAACTAGATCAATACTTAAAGATCCTCAATTGACATATACAACTCCAATCTGTCCACATCAAAACCTTGACAGGTAATTTTTTGCTTGAGCATGAACACAATTAGTACCAAATGCACAATGGGCTCACTCTTTTCATATGCTCCAATTCTCGTCCTCTCTTTAAAACTAAATGATATGCTGAGGCAAAATTTCTGTATCATCTGAAACAAATCCAAGTTCGTAGAGAGATGGGAATCTGACGAATCACCATTTGAATGGATATTTCAAATATACATAGATTGTGCATTGAAAATTGATAGGCGTGGCCCTCCTTTAACCAAGACAACACTTACAATAATGAGAGTGTTTAAACTCACACCAAATGAAAAAATGTAAATCAGACTATCACTCAAGCAAACCATATGATACTAAGTCTAGATGGTGTTAGGGAATCGCAAAAATACACCGCTGAGAGGATTTTGTGCCAACAACGTAAAAGACACTTGAATGCAAGATTCTTCAAAGAGATGTGGGTTCAGTAGGTTCGCGGATACTCTAGGCACTAATGCTAAATTTGTCATGTCTTTACTATCGCATGCCTAGGCAAATCTTGAGATATTCAATACTTGGCATTAAAGAAGGCTCAAATTAGATTCTAAAGAAATGAGTGGACGACTCCAATCTTATCACCATAAAATTTCTAAGCAACAGAATGAGTATGCACTCTGCAAATGGATTGCGAAAATCTTCCAGAGGCGGGCATTTTGGCACTTGAGGCATAATATAGATAATGCTACCAACTAAATAAAGTCTGCCTGAAGCGAGACTCATGGGACGAGCGGGCATCATGGGAGGAGTGGGCATCAAGGTGGGGAGAAGATTTGTGAAGGACAGCCAAATGTCTGCTTGGACGGATGTGGGGAACTGACATGGATGTTGCCTTGAACAAGCATTCCAAATGATCAACACAAGTCTGTTTGAGCAGACTTCTAATCATGCCTTGCATAAATAACAGATTTTGATACAAACCTTGTAGCAAAAATTCTAAGGCATCCCAAATCATCACGGGTAGGCATTTCAACGGACCACACATAGTTTAGAATTAAAGTGAATCCCTTTGACCATGCTTGAATATGCAATTTATTCAATGCTAAACTAAGTTTAACCTCAAGCCCTTGCCCACTCCTTTATTCATGGGGAAAACAAGATAGAAACAAGACAAAAGATCAAAATTGAAAGGGTGGTCCTCCATTTCAACGGGGCAATGTTGCATATAGGTCACAACACTTGTCTTGGCACTTTTTCGGGGCTTGAAACTTTCATCTTGGCCCTCAAAATGACAATTTAGTGTTTTTTTCTAGATTTTTAAAAAGTTACTTTTGTAATAACTCGAAACTCATGTTTCGAATTTAGAATATTAGTTGTCGAATTTAGAATATTAGTTGGCCTTTCGTCCTACCTTAGTTTTAGGAAGCTTTTAGGAAAAAACTGGATTCTCAAGATATGATTGTAAAATTACCTAAAATGGCAAAATCTGACAATTGTCAAAATATGCCAAAAAAGGTAATTTTTTGTTTTTGTTTTTTGTTTTCTTTGATATAAGAAAGTTTTCTCTCATTGTAGCAGCAGCGTTGATGAATAGAAGTTCTTTTATGTTCCAGCTTCAAAAGCTTTGGCTCTCATATGTTTAATGGCACAATTCTATTGAGTGTATGTTGTGTGTTGCATCAGAACTACAACTTGGTCCTATCATACTATTGTTAAAACATGGCAGCTATGGAACAAGGTACAAAAAAGCACCTAGAGAATGAGGCACGGGACTATATCAGAGCAATGCCATTAGAATTAAGTGCTAGTTTAGAACATGATGAATCCATGACAATATTGATTTGAGGTAATATATGGTTGAGTATCTTTCAGACTTGGAGGATGACAATACATGGTCATCACATGTGCAAGCTAGGAATCTATTAAATATTTGGATTAACACTAATATTGATAACACAAGGTATAGAGGTAGATGTATGCATGGGAATGGATAAATGTAATGTCAGATCTTCAGGTCCTTCCAAACCCAAGATTTTCTACAATACATTCCAATCATTCAAAAAAAAAGTTTCAGGAAATTGACATCTACAACCATTGCATGCAAACGGTTTGACATAATGCCTTGATAGTCATTACTTGTCAAATTTTGATAGACTCAATATTTTATTATAAAGTCTTTATCCTAATGTTTTTAACTAAATTGTTTTGAGGTATACTCATGGGAGTTGATTGTATTTTATTTCATAAATCTTTTATGAACTCCCTAAAGTGAAAAAGAAGCGGTTATTAGTTAGTTATGGACTGGGGGCTATAAATACAATCATTTCTAATGTAAAGGGATTCTTTTTTTGTTTTTAGCTTGGGTGGGTGAAAAACAAGGGACTTTTTTTTATCCTCTCACTTGGACAAAGAAAAAAAAAATTGTGTGTTTCTTTTTGAGAAATCAATAAAGGAATAATACTGCTAGATTGTGAGCCCATTTATTATTTTCTTTATGCTATTTTTCTTCCTTATGTTAGAATTACAACCATTATTCTTAAAATTCTCTGTTATGTGATGATAATATTTTGTCATTCCTTCATTATAAAATTGTTTTGGTATAATCTGAGGTTGATATAGAATAGTTTTTCTCAATCTGTGTGTTTTAAAAAATAATCAAGATCTGTTCTTTCTTAAGTCGGATCATATTCTTGCATTCCAACCCTCTTATACCCTTTCATCTAAATAAATGTTTCGTGGAGATAAATTTGGGAGTTTATCTCTGTGTATATTTTGAATGCTTCTCTTGGGAAATCTGAAAGTTGTATCTTCCTATCAGTCAAACTAGGGTTTTCCCTTTCTTTTTAATCTTTTAAGTTTTAGTTTAGTTGCCTTTTTTGCTTTCCATTCAAAAGCATACCCTGTCAGTGCTAGTTTTTAAGGCAATAATTGCAATGACAAATTTGCTACCAACAACCTATAGTTGTAACTTGTCTATGATCCGAATTGAGAGCTCAAAATAAAACAAAATGTGTAAAAGATTAATCAGTGTTTTAGTTGTATTTATATCACTCCATATTTGGAGAATCCCATGGGATAATAAAATGGTAGAATAATGATTTGGTGAATCCCACATGATTGTAAAACAATGCATATAAATGTTGGGTGAATCAAACCTCAATCAAACACATATGTTGTAATTTTCAAGGTGATTATGACGTTGAGATTAGCACAGAGTTATAATGGTATTGGAAAAATTGGTCCTCATACATTGTGAACTTTTAATGCTATTGGCAAATATGTGGGTAAAATAAAACATGCCTCCAAAGTTCTAGGTGAATCACCATTAGAAAATTACAGTGGAAAAAATATTAATTACAAATACCTCATAAATAAATTGGTGGTGAATTGAAATACATTTGACTAATAATTCATAAAATCTAGGCAATAATTTGGCCCCTTCTCGATTGCAATATATTCCAATTGGAGATATTGAATATTTGCCACTAAAAAATTGATGCTAAATAGTATATATTTATATGTTACTTTTTAATAGTTCTATTTGTAGACATATATAATACTTTTTCTTTCAATTATTTACTATAATTAAATAAAAATAACCAAAAAAAATACAAAATATAGTAATTTTATAGAGTTATCAAACTTTTCTATTTTATTACATGAGAGGACTATGTTCACAATGAGCCAACATTTATTTTTTAAATGTAGAAAATTAATGTTGACACAAATAAAATTAAATGTATATATATATAAAAGTTTATGTCCTTAATTTATATGTTACTTTTTAATAGTTTTATTTGTAGATATATATAATACTTTTTCTTTCAATTATTTACTATAATTAAATAAAAATAACCAAAAAATACAAAATATAGTAATTTTATAGAGTTATCAAACTTTTCTATTTTATTACATGAGAAGACTATGTTCACAATGAGCCAACATTTGTTTTTTAAATGTAGAAAATTAATGTTGACACAAATAAAATTAAATGTATATATATAAGTTTATATCCTTAAACTTTATTTAAATCAAAACAAATGTGAAAATCATCACAAAATTAATTTTTTTTATAAAGTATGATTTAAGTTTTCCAAGTCTATTTTATATAAATTTATGAGATACAAAAAATTAAATTACTATTTTTATTTTGAACTATTTTAAAATAATGTATTGCCACTTTCAATTTAGTTAAAGATGTTTTATAGCTATAAAATATTTTAAAGCATAGATGTCCTATGTTTTTGTCTAAAATATTTTAAAACATATAGTTTAATGTCTTTGCACATGCAAGAGCACCATTTGTTAATAAGAACCTCATCTATGTCTTATATTAACATGCGTAGTATTTATATAAAATATTATTGTTTACCAATTATATATAATATCTTTATATTAATATAGAATATTGTTGTTTATTAATTAATACATAATATTAATTTAAAATTTTACAAATATTATATAATAATGGTGATTATGCCTGATGGCATTTAAAAACTAGCATAACATTATAAATTATATTTAAGATATAAGTGAAAATTAAAATAGATTAAAGTAATTGAGTACATTTGAGACAAAGTTTTAATTCATGTGTTCATATATATAATTTTTTTAAAAAAATAAAAAATTGTATTAGCTTCATTGGTAATAAGATGAGGTTATAGGCTCAAGTTTTGTGAAAGGAATACATTTTTTTTGCTAAAGGAATAAATTTCTTTAAGTTAATATCTTTTTTGTTGATATATATATTAAATAAATATAATATGTAAATAAGTGTGCATTAGTTTAAATGGCAATAAGAGCATTGTTAAACACATGTAATTTGTTTAAGTTAGAAGTTCAAATCTTACTATTTTTTGATATTCTCCTTTTATAGATATATATTCTAAATAAATAATGTAAAGTTAAATTTGATAAATAATATTTTAAATTGATTGATTTTGTTTGTTATAATTATTAGGTATGACTCACCCAAGTATGCATTTTGAAAATGAAGAGTTGTGAAAAGAATATCAAAGAGAATAGACAACAATGTGAACAAATGATAGATGTACAAAGAAAGGAGCAAAGAAAATGTCAAAATGATAATGATAGAGAAATACATGATAAACATAGGGTAGAAATGACAAAAGAGAATAGACAACAATGTGAACAAATGATAGATGTACAAAGAAAGGAGCAAAGAAAATGTCAAAATGATAATGATAGAGAAATACATGATAAACATAGGGTAGAAATGACAATTGAAGAACTTGGACTAGAAATGGGACAACATGCACAAACATCTCAAGAGTATCAATTTATATTAAGAAGGATATTGTTGTTGAGTGTAAAATGTGTACACCACCATTTTACACTTAGTTTAGCTCCTAGATGGGCCTCAAATACTTACCCTTGTTTACTAGGACCTATTTTAGTACCTTTTTGAGAATTAAGCATGTAATACTTGATCCCGATGCATGAAACCCAGAAAAGAATCATAAGGTTGGGCTAAGTGTACTTTAAGTGCCCTTTTTTGGGAGGTGTGTGGCTAAAGGAACAGGGTGCCCAAGCACCCTAGGCCCTCCTTTAGTCCTGCCCTAAATTGTGGCCTTGTCAGCTTAGGTCCCTTAAAACATTCCTAATGTTAGCTGACAAGCCGTTGTAAGGTCCTAACACTTTAGATGAAAATTATCAGTTTATCAACTGAGGTAGTGTCTGAGGCTATTTGCAATAGGGAGTTTGGATATTTCATTGAGAAACAGTTTTCTAGATCTGTTAAAAAGTTGAAACAGTACATGAAATGAAACAGTAATTTTATCCTTCTACAGAAAGCATTCAAATTCTATACTAAGAAGCATGAAAACTCTAGACTAGAAAGCATATAAATTCTACACTTATAAAGTAGATAAATTCTAGACTAGAAAGTAGATAAATTCTATGCTAACAATTCACAAATGCAATTTGCTAAGCTGCAAGCACTCCAAATTCTAACCATCAGAAAATAGTAATTCTAACTAAGGCAGATGCGCCAGAAAACTTCTAATGAACATAGAAAGTTTCAAACAATAGTACACAACAGTTTAACTTCTTAACAACACACACTGCAGGTTAACGACATAAGCTAAACATAAACTATCTTCAACTGAATAAAAACATCCATAGAAATGAAAATACTTATCTATCCTATAGTCCCGCAAGTGGCCAGCTCATGGGAGAAGCTTGTCTTAATTCAAATCACATTCAATCACTTCAACAACACATGAGAACTCCATTCAAATCTTCATTTTTTTTTAAAGAAACTAAAACTCAGAATATCATTTCCATTCATAAAAATTGCAAGTACACAGATCTAATAATTTAAAAAAAACTAAAGGATTGATTTTCATTCATCCATAGCATCTATTTATATCCATATTTCGAGCAACAACAAAAATTGAACTACTTCAAAGAATCCTAAACTTTAGATGGCAGGAAAATGCCAATTGAAGAGGTCTTATAACTGAAAAACAAGATCTTAACTACTGCTGTCTTTTAAACATAAAAAGGACTCTGAGTGGAGTCATAATGTCTTTTGGGTAACCATAGAAATAGCAGAATAAAAACAAAGTCTTTATTAAATGCAAGCCTAAAATTTCTGGTGCCCCCAACTTCCGGCGTACTCGTCCACAACTACGTAATGTCCACTTCTTAGGCAATGCATTAACTTGCACAGTTACCCAACTTTTCATGCCATTAAATCAACATTTAAAAGCTAGTTTCAATCAATTTAGGAAATTAGGATTTGTACAATATTTTATTAAAAATAGATAAATATCGCTTAGAAAATAAATAAATTGGCAAGGCTAGGGAATTGGATATGCAAAAAGGCTGTTTGATCCATTAAAGAAATGAGGTTATTTATACCTCATCATCAACCTTATGTGGTTTAATTATTCATAAATCAATAGGAATGCATATAAAAGTAAGTTATTCTATTAATTTGAACATCTAACTCTCTCTAGTGAAATCTTGGCATTCTTGCACTCTCTCTCTTTCTCTCTCATGCTCTCTACAACTCTCTCTTGTGAATTATTGCTGCGATACTAACATATTGTAAGTCTTGTGAAGATCTTGGAGGCTACACCAAATTATTGAGTCAAGTTGTGATGCCATATACAAGTATACAAGGGTTTCCATACTCACGGTGACTTCTTTCCTTCATGCTTTGTGTTAGCATTCCATTCTACTTCGGATTTGCCTCTATCCTCCTAGGGCACACACTCTTTATCAATCATATTTTCTAATGTGGAGGTGGAAACACCATTCATGGGGCTTGAGTGAGGAAAGCTCATAAATAGCACCCAACCTTTTCCCTCTTTTCTTGTTTGTAGGTTAGACGGATAGGTTTCAAAAGGTGATCTTCGGGAAGAAGACTAAGGTTGTTGGTGCAGACCCGATAGAGTTTATAGTTTCTAGAAGCCCTAATTTGGGACCATGGCACTCAAGTTCCCTTGTCTTGGACATTTTGACCTCCAAAATTAGGTTTTGAATCATTCACTGATCTCTGTTGTCCCTTTAATTACTGGGTTTTAGGTTCTGATAGTCTGCTGCACTTAGATCTCTGTTAACTAGGGTTTCATGTCTTGACCCTAGCTTGATTGATTGTATTTGGGTTAATCAATTCTATATGCAACAAAAGGGTATAACCCCTATAGTTTGGTTCTCCTTCTAAGGTAGAAGTCAAGCTCATTTGGTGCCTTGAATGTTTTGTAGAAGAGGGTTTGACCTAGTTTGATCTATTGAGCTAGTTTCTCTTTTCTACTTAACATTTTGGTGAACCCGTAGTTTCTTGCACTTTGGAATCCTTATTGCATCAGATATGAGCCTATATCTGATTATATTACATTCATTCATTCATTTTTCATGCTTTCATAGCTTAATTTTGCATTGTTTCATTGTTAGGGTTTGTAAAAACCTTGCATTTTTGAAAAATCTAGCTAATCTTCAACCTAGGGTTTGTAGATTGGCATGTTGTTGCAGATCTTGTTGCATTATTAGATTGATTAAAAGGATTTAATTTTTTGTACCTTATCATCCTTTCTATTCTGGAGCATCTTTGCTTTTTTGCATTGAAAAAATTAAAAAAAATCAAGCATTTTAATCTTGCAGAAATGCATATTTGTGCATTGTTTTCATAGCATATGTTATAGATCATCATAAAAAGATTTAAATCTCTGATTTTTGCATCATATCTGATTCGTATTGTAGTAGCTAATCTTTTCATGGTATTGCATCTTGCATTTGAAGCTCTCATTTGCTAGGCTTGTGTTGAAAAGCTTGCATTTTTAAAAACCTAGTAGAATTCAAAACATAGGGTTTGTAATTAAATTCTTGTTTCAGATTTTTCTGCTGTTATAAACATTTCAAACCTGATCTTGCATTGCTATATCATTTCATAAATTTCATTTTTGTTCAAAAATAAGGCTTGCATCGAAAATTTTGGTCTAGAAGTGAGGATTTAAGATCTAGGGTTTGATGGTAAAACCCTAGCTAGGCTTGCATTTAGTGCATCTTTATCAAAGCAAAGTGTTATAAGTCATTGTTACATTTAAGTGGATAAATTATTTAGGCACTTCTTTTGCACATACTACACAACCTACATTTGCAAGACGTAGTTGTTGTGGTTCTAGAGAATATCACATTTTTGGGAGACCCCGCTTCTCTCGCACCTATAGGTCTTTGATTGCAATCTTATTGGGATATCGGATATACTTGGTTAATAAATTTTGCATTTCATTAAGGCTCCTTCTTGTTTAGAATCTTTGCATGTGCATAACATATATTTTGAAAAGTTTTCTAAGTTCATTAATATGCATCCTCATATTTTAGATAACATAGCATCCATGTATGATATATCTCAGGATGATGATAAATCTTATTCTACTACTACAAATCATGATAATGCCTCAATATACTCTTTAAAGAATATGATGATGACCTAGCTTTTCCTACTTCACCCTATGCTTTGGATCCCTCTCCCAAAGATGAATACATTTTGGTGCAAGGGGGTGAGATTGTTGATAAAGTTGAACATACTATTTCTACTTCTACCATAGTACATGATGATTCTATGAATCATCCTATTGATCTTCCAACTTTTTTGAATGTTCAAGTACCTTGGACATCACTAAGGATGCAAAAACCATGGATAGTTCTCCTTTGGTTGCATGTTCAAACTCCTTGGACATCACTGAAGATACAATTATCAACAATTCTCTTAACTACACTTTTCCTTCCCTTCATTCCAATGCCCCCCCTTCAAAAGATGAAGCATTAATGGATGAGGAAAGGTCTCTCACATTAAATCCCTTAGGGATGGATGTTGAACTTAATCAAAATGGAAACAATGTCAATTCAATCATCATTAATAGACTTATTCTGCCCACTAAGGGGCTAGTGAATACGTGTACTAATGTTCCTAAAATCATTGTGCATGAGGCACCTAATACACCTCCTCATTTCAAACCGGTGATTACAGTTCAAGGTGATCTAACACCACCTCGAACCTCAGGCTATATTCTCAATTATGCAAAATAAATTACTCAAAGAAATCAAGGTGTTCAAGATGTGTCATAGTATCACACGATTGCTCACACATACAACACCCGCAATAAAAGTAAGCAAGCACCAAGTATGCCCGTTTCTATCCCACCTTCTCAACCAATCCTACCTCAAGCACCTCATCTTCCTACTCATATTGGTAAAAAATATGATCTTGTTGAACAGCTCCGTTCTACTCCAACCAAGATCTCTCTATGGGACTTAATACAAACATCTCCTACATACCATGAAATTCTCTTCTTGGTTCTTCAAAAGGTAGTTGTTCCACCTTCTGGTAGATTGAATGATGTAGCATCTCTGTTAGAGTGTGTTAGTTCCCAAAACCACGACTCTAATTCCTTGGATGAAATCCACTCACAAGGCTAGGGTTGTCGTCATGTAAACATAATCAATCCATCAATAGAACATGGAGGGTTAAAGGCCAACTCTATGGGAGTGGGTTTGATCCCCTACACTTCGAGCTCAACTTAGACTTTGGAGGGATATTCCAAGGGGTATGCACCTTAACAGGTATTCAATTCAAACTAGATGAACAACTAAAAATATGGACAACCAAACACAACTCATTGTCTTGTTTCCAAAGGCTATCGTTGAACCAAGAATAATTAGCTGTCACAAAACCCCTATATAGCTGATTCAACTGTGCAGATGTACATGCATAGGAAACTTGGTTTTTTCCCCTAAACCACAGATGAATGATTTGTTTGTTTTAAAAGAGTGATTGGTCCCTCTCCAATATGGACTGGTGCCTACTCCATTGGGCAATTGAGTCATAAGCAATAAAGAGGAAGGAAATGGGCCGAAACAACATCAATAGAAAACTAAAACATATTCACATACATTTCTTAGATTACACCTCATGCACTTAGACATACTTATTTATCCAAAGACAAACTACAATAACCCACTTGCAATAGAGAAATGGCCCAACACAAAGCTTGTATTGATTTAAATGTTGTCACACATTATCAAGTCCCATTAGAATCACACCAACAAATGTTGTGAAGGCAAAATAAAAAACTATGACAATGCATTCCCCTGAATCATTACAAATAGCTATGGAGACATCTCACTGCATGAAGATGCATGTTGCGATCCTTCCTATGTTGTATCAGACACATTCCTTCATTCACTGCTTAGACATTTTTCTCTACTTGATGCCCTAAAATCCCCTTTAGGCATTTCCAGACTAGACAATTGGTTCAGTGACTAGCCCTTAAAACATCTTTTAATTATGTATATATAGAAATCTTTTTCTGTGCAACCCAGGGCGTTGAAACTAAGTCAACATGCCAAGGCTATGTTGCATTCAAATCAGCCCAGAGCCTTGTTAGAATATCAACTGATTTCCTGGGAGCCCATGGCCTGCGTATTGATTTTGTCCTTGGAAGACCCTACAGAAAATATTAACCACTGAAACACTTCATCTTCTTCATTAAATACATGTACATTGAAGGCATGCACTGTTTCAGCTACCATCTTGATATATTCATCAATTCTACATTCATGGCGACCAAGGAGTAGAAGGGTGTTTAAAATAAATGCCCGCCAAAAGTATCTGTAAAGCTTTTACCACATTTTAAAATATTTTAAAACTCACTTTAAAATATTTTAAAGCTCTTACATTTTACTTCATGCTTTATATTTGATTTTATACTTTAATTTTGCCTTATCAAGAAAATCCTTCCATTTCAAACTTTCCTCTTTTGCACACTTTAGCCCTCTGTCAACAAATTGCCTTATCGACGAACTTGAGAAACCATGATCCATTTGTTTGTTTTTCCATCATCGCTATCGGTAAAATCCTCTAATGGCGAACCCTTCTTCACTTGCCTTTTGCCTTAGCTACGGTCTTCTCTCCTTTTTGGCACAAGTTCTTTGTAGTCCAGGCGCAAATTCTCCTTACGTGTGCACGAAGGCCCCAAATGGCGGCTTCACAGGCCAAATTTTTCAAAGCCGGGGGCCATGTATTTTTCTCCGTGATGCATCTCCATGAATGCCATGTGTTTGCATAGCACAATTCCTCCCGACGTCAGAGACAAAGCTTTTAAAAAGTTGCACCGGCTCACCACATGTCCTACCTCATTGTCGGTGAAATCTGTAATTCAGACTTCAGAACTCAGGGCTTCACCCTTCACCGCATGCATTTTGAAAAAGAAAAAGAAAGGATTGCTCGACCCTGAAATACTTAGACAAATAAAAAGTTCCAGGGATCAGGCCTTAGGCCTTCTCCCTTCCTCCTTCCAAAAGAAGGAAGGAAGGAAAGGAAATCCCCGCTAATTGCATAGAAATATGAAGTCATCGGGGGTCGACCCCCGAGCATTTACCATTCTACCTTATGGCTTATGGAAGAGAGAAATGGGAATCCTCGTCGTCTGCCCTCCGCACAAAAAAGAAAAGGAAGCCACTGGACCTCGGGCACCGGGGCTTCTGCTTTCCGTCTTCTTTGAAGGGATGAAGAAGAACCAACCCCTGTCATCTGCTGCCCACTTCATACTTAGAAGAATTTAAAACGAGTTTACCCCATTGGACTTCGGCCCTCAGGGCTTCTCCCTGACACCTTCCTTGAAGAAGACTGAAGGCCAAAGGCCCAAACTCTAACCTCTGACAAACTTTAGAAGAATTTTCAAGAACTTAACACTTAGGCAAATTTTAGCCTTGGAGGGCTTCGGAGCCAATAGGGAAAGCACGACGGAAGGAGGAAGCCCAAAACTTTGACCTCTAGTACACTTAGACAAATTTTGGAGCCTGATTTCAGAGTTGATAGATAAGGCAAGACAAAAGACATGAACCCCAAACTCTGGAACTTTGATAAAGGGAGAAAATACAAGGAAACACTCAGAGTTTTTGAGACTTAGTCATTTTTGGGGCTTTTCCCCTGCATTTCAGAAGGCAAACACATAAAGGGATATTTAAAGAGACCCATGGAAAATATCTCTGATCAAGTATCAATGATGGGATTTTCAACAAAGGCACAAAGTGGGATTCAGATGGATTTTTGGGGCAAAATAATGCATTTTGGGAACTAATTTTTTTAGGTGTCAACACTGGCTTTGGTTGGGGACGTGTGACAAGAAATGTCACAACAAGAATCCAGATCTCTGGGTAGACCAAGAGCAAAAATGAACTAGGGGAACAACACAAAATGTATTTATAGGAAAACATATAGTAAAAAATGACTGTATCCAAACTTTTGAGACATTGTAGGCCAACCCTGCAGAAAATCAATGAAGCTACTTTCCCCTACCAAAGATAAGCCTATTGAAGGAACTGATCTCCCTCAATCCTTTCCTGCATTGATCACCCAACATCAGCAATAAAAACACTTTGCATGCATGCACATACAAACTATAGATATTCATACCATTATGCCAGAAATGAGAATGACTGTCACCAAGGCATGACAACCATATAAAATAGGGCCCATCATCATGTTGACTCACATATCAATACTCACCTTCAAGTTCCATGTTAGCATGATGCATTTTTGAATTACACATAAATATCAGCATGAAGAAAAATATCAAACTAAAATGTATCCAGCTTAGGTGTGGTGTAAAGCTAGGCTGGGTTATGTGGCTGTTCAAATTCTTGCAACCCAACTGCACCACAAATGCTAATGTGCTCCTCCATGATTGAATCAAAGGCATGATTCAAATCTAATTCTGCACAATCAGCATACATATCAGAAATTTGAAGGACTTCAAGTGAAGAAGACTTAGAATCTTCAAGTTGCCTCTCTGTTTTGCACTCCTTGACACACTTTGCTATATAAAAACTACTGCTCAGAAAATCACTCATGATTTTCTCCTCTCTTTGCAGATCAAAAACTTGATCCACACAAGAACACTCAGCCTCAAAGTTATCATGCCCAACCAATGAGCTCAAAAATGTGCTCTCAACATGGTCCACATCAATAAGAGATAACTGCTCCAAACATAGCTCTAAAAAAGCATCTATGAAAGAGTCTTCATGATTGGAAACTGTTACATCAAAATCATTTATAATTGTAGTAGTGCCTTCATGATGTTCAGTTGAAGCATAATCCACATCATCCTCATGTGAACAAGTGTTAATGGCCTCAATGTCATCATCATGGATAAATAAGAGTAATACATCAAACACGAGATCAGACTCTTCTTCACCCTCAAGATCATTTACATGCATACACTCGGCATAACCAGCCTTAAGAACTGACTGAGTGAGCACATCAAACCCATTAAACATCAAGTCACTTTAAAGAATAGGATTATCCATGCACTAGGGATAATCAAGAATTATACTACCTAATGGACTTGCATGGACTTCATAACGGACATTGTGCCTTATGCTTATACCTTCATCATTATCTTCTTGGCAGTTTACAATACTACAAGCAACAGGGTCATAACTCTCTTCACTAGATTGAGAATCATCATTGATTTTCTCATCTCCATCATCCATTGATGACTGATCCAATTGAATGAAGGTACAATAACTACTGTTTTCATCTGAATTGTTGTCATACACTGCACCAACACCTTCTTCTACCCTCTTGTACACACCATCATCACTTGACAATGTGCCTGGATCATATGAAGCATCCACATCCTTGCTGCGTACATCAGTTTGTTCATTACCGGCCACCTCTGTATTTGAGGATAGATGTTTTGCAATCATATCCCTCTTAACTCTGTCAACATAATCAATGAACAGGTATGCCTGTTGCACTCATTAGATTGAACTCCTCCTGCAAGGAACTTGAGTCTAAGGTAACATCATAGGCTCTCAGATACATGTCAATACAAGCAGGAGGATCAAGACTAAAATCCTCTGAGATGTGGGATAGGGAAACTATAAATCTATGGCTGAGCTCCATGCTAGACTCCCTCTCATGGCATCTAATACTTTCAAGTTTTTGGACAAGAACAACAAGGTCCAAACCACTTGCAAACTCTTCAAATGCAACCTCTAAATGACTCCAAGAAGCAAAGTGCTGGTCAGGGAAACCAACAAGCTACTTCCATGCCACTCTACATAGAGATCTAACAAAAAATCTCATCCACATATCTTCATCTTCAAAATGAAATCTATCCATGAAGTCTAAAAATTTCTCAATATGTGCCTTCCCATCATAAACCTCACACCCATCAAATAATGACATCTGATAATAAATCTGGACTGCTTTTCATAATCAACCCACGAGAGATCCAACTGCTTGTATGTAGTATCAATAGCAATGGGAGGGGGTCAAAGAAGTGAGCCACTGGTAACAACAGGAAGGGCATTGGATTGAGGCTTGGACTGACGTAGCCTGATTTGATTTTCTAATTCTTTTTCCTGTTGCAACAGAAACTCCAACAACCACTTCTCTTTTTCAATTTCACACTATAGCCTAGTTGACCCATTTTGATTACACAAGGGTACAAATAGGTTTGGGTTTTTATAACTTGCAGAGCCATGATTGGAAAATGCATTGTCTGAATGGTTAAAAGCCATATAGTTCCTAGGGTCTACAACATAAGAAGATGTATAGGAAGGAGCCTCCCTAGGGTATCAATGTTCATACCAATTGGCCATGATTGACTACAAACCACTTATGCAGGACAAAGGAAAACAAACAACATATTTCTTTACTGTGAAAGAAACCATGATCAAAGATGGAAGAAAAACATGTACCTTAACCAACTATAGTCTCTTTGAATCATGCACACAACAACAACACTTTGTTTTCTTTGATAGTAGAGTTGCCACCTCACTAAATGAGGAAATCCCTTGAAGCGTGACTAATTTTTAAGGCTATAAAACTGATTCTGGGTTCACAAATCACCAACAGAGTCTTCAATTTCTTTGAACCCTTAAATTCTCCTTGACAACGATGCCAAAATGTTGGCATAAGTTGTCAGGATGCCAAACTTACCCAAACAAAATACACAACTGCAAATCACTGCTACAAGGGTGTTGAAAATATTTCTAGCTGCCTAGACTCGACAACAACTAAATTGACTTCAGTCCCCAGCAACAACACCAAAATGTTGGTTCCCAAAACTACAACTCCAATTCCTAAGATAGAATCCACTCACAAGGCCAGGGTTGTCGTCATGTAAGCATAATCAGTCCATCAATAGAATATGGAGGGTTAAAGGCCAACTCTTCGGGAGTGGGTTTCATCCCTTACACTTCAAGCCCAACTTAGACTCTGGAGGGATATTCCAAGGGGTATACCTTAACAAGTATTCACTTCACACCAGATGAACAACTAAAAATGTGGACAACCAAACCCAACTTGTTGTCTTGGTCCCAAAGGCTATCACTGAACCAAGAACAACTGGTTGTCACAAAACCCCTATATAGCTGATTCAACTGTGTGAATGTACATGCACATGAAAAGTGATGTTTTCCCCTAAACCACATGTGAATGATTTGTTTGTTTTAAAAGAGTGATTGGTCCCTCTCCAATATGGATCAATGCCTACTCCGTTGGGCAACTAAGTCATAAGCAATAAAGAGGAAGGAAATGGGCCGAAACAACATCAACATAAAACTAAAACATATTTACATACATTTCTTAGATTACACCTCATGCATTTAGACATACTTATTTATCCAAAGCCAAACTACAATAACCCACTTGCAATAGAGAAATGACCCAACACAAAGCTTGTATTGATTTAAATGTTGTCACACATTATCAAGTCACATTACAATCACACCAACAAATGTGGTGAAGGAAAAATACAAAGCTACGACAATGTATTCCCCTAAATCATTACAAATAGTTGTGGAGACATCTCACTGCATGAAGATACATGTTGCGATCCTTCCTACATTGTATTAGACACATTCCTTTATTCACTACATAGACACTTTTCTCTGCTCGATGCCCTAAAATCTCCTTTAGGCATTTCGAGACCAGATAATTGGTTCAGTGACCAACCCTTAAAACATATTTTAATTATGTATATATAGAAATCTTTTTCTATGCAGCCCAAGGCATTGAAACTAAGTCAACATGCCAAGCCCATGTTGCATTCAAATTGGCCCAGAGCCCTATCAGAATATCAACGGATTTCCTGGGAGCTCATGCCTTGCATACTAATTTTGTTCTTGGAAGACCCTACAGAAAATATTAACCACTGAAACACTTCATCTTCTTCATTAAATACTTGTGCATTGAAGGCATGCACTGTTTTAGCTTCCATCCTGACATCTTGATCAATTTTGCATTCATGGCGGCCAAGGAGCAGAAGGACGTTTAAAATAAAAGCCCACCAAAAGTGTCTGTAAAGATTTTACCACCATTTAAAATATTTTAAAACTCACTTTAAAATATTTTAAAGATTTTACATTTTACTTCATACTTTATATTTGATTTTATACTTTAATTTTGTCTTATCAAAAAAATCCTTCCATTACAAACTTTCCTCTTTTGCACACTTTAGCCCTTTGTCAATGTTATGTCAGAAAAAGTAACCTTGGGGGCTTTTTCCTCTTAAGGTTTAGCTCCCGGGTCCTTTAGAATGCATTTAGAGCATCTTGCATGATTTTGATGACTCCCGATGAGAAAACCCTGAAGTTTCATGGCAAATGGTACACTCAGGGGATGCACTTAACATAAATCCTACCTAAAATAGGGGGGAGGACTTGGGTGCCCGTGCCCTAGTCCTACCCTATTTTAGGTCAAGACCTATTTCAAAATGTCAGTTTATGACTGTTATTTAGGTCATATGCCGACACGGTAAGTTTGAATTACAAAATTCTTAGCAGGAATGTTTGTAGTTGCATATATAAGCATGATTAGTGATTCATTTGTAAACTAGATGGATATTACAAACTTGTGGCTTTATGTGAAAGTGATTCAAGACATTCATTGTGTGGCAGAGCAGATTTTTGTGTTGTTATTTTGTTTGTATTTATAAATTTGGCATCCATCTCCTCATGGCATGAAGAGCATCTTCCTTCCATGAGATCTTCACTACAAGGTGATATCAATTATGTTTTCTATCATTTATCATTTGGATTTTGCCTTTATCCTATAGAGATACACACTCTTTAACTGACAATGGTGTTCGGAAGACTTGAATGTCTCTCCGGGGCTTGACTGAGGCAAGCCTCTAAACACCACAACCTCCAACCCATTTTTCTATTATTGCAGGTTATAGGTTGTGAAAGTGGAAGAAATGGAGTTACAGGAGAGCAGTGCAAACTGTCAGAATTGTAGATCAAAGAAGAAAACAAGGACTTGGACTCGGGCGCTCACTCATTAGTCCTCTGAATCCTGCAACTGTGGAATCTCTGGAACAACAGAAACTGGTTACATATAACATTCCCAGATCTTGAAGAAAACTGTGGCACTGGACTAGGGCACCCATTCATTAGTCCCTCACTTTTTTGCTCACTGAACTTTGAAATTTGGTACGCATTTGGTTGTTGTTTGATATCTCTGTGTGCGATCATTTTTAGTAATTTATCTGTTTGTTTACAATTTCATAAAATTAGGGTTTTGTACATATTTGGGCTTAATTGAACAACAAATTTACACAATTTTAATCTCTCCCTATGTTCCAAGTGACAGGAGATCTATAGTAGAGTTCTCTACTCAGTCGAATGTCCTTGAATGTTTAGTGGTGAAAGGAGGATCAAAACAAACCATTAAAATCAACGCTCTTCACTTTTTAAGCTAAAGATTTTGGTGAACCCATTTTTTAAGTATTTTTGCACCTTTCTGAGTGTTTTACTTCATATTTACATTCATTTTATTCATGCATTTCATTGTTCATCTTATTGCATTTGAAAAATTACAAAAAAAAGTGAAAAATTTAAAAAATTGGCATTTTTAGTTGCATTTTCAAATAATTTGAATTAGTTGGCATTTAATTTCAATAAATTTCTATCATTATCATTAGATGTGATTTAAAATATAGAATGTTTTCATGAATCATTCATTTAGTTTGCATTTTCATGCTTAAATTGTTGAAAATTGCTTGAAATTGTGCATTTTTTTCATATAACCTAGTTTTGCATTAGCTAGGGTTTGTAGTCAAAATCTTGTTTCATATTTTACTACCATTTTAAAAACACTCATTAGGACTGATTTCTAACTGTAGTGTTTCATCATAGTGGTTATCTTGCAAAATTTCATGCCTAGGGTTTGAAAACCTTGTTTTTTCACTAGATTTTGGCCTTATTATCTATCTAGATTTGCATCATAAGCATGTTGCAAAGGATTTTTCTGCACTAATTATTTGTTATCAGGGTTATTATATGCTTCCCCTCCTCAAATTATTTACAACACCCTTTTTATTAGGCCTTTGCATTGAAAATTTGTGAAAAATTGCATATTTTGGCTATATTTTCACTAGGGTTTGACTTAGATTTGCATTACAAGCGTGTTGTAATCAATTTTATGGAATTAGGTGATTCATATTACTATTATAATCTTCTTAAACTCCTAAAATTCTTTACAACACCCTTTTTATTGGGTCTTTTCATTGAAAACTTGTGAAAAATTGCATATTTTAGCATATTTTCACTAGGTTTTGGCTTGTCATCATTATAGGATTGCATCAAAGGTGTGTTGTGAATGATATTATTGATTTATTAGACTGATATAAGATATATTATTTTCTTCACCTGATCAATTTCCTTACAACACCTTTTCTTTCACTTATTTGCATTGAAAAAAGTTGAAAAAATCAAGCATTTTAGGTCATTTTCATACATAGTTTTGCACTTGTCTCTTGCATAACTTTTGAAACAATTTTAGAATCTGATTTCACATTGATTTGAAAACATATACACATGGCTTCTAATCACAACAATAACAATAGGTTCCCTCCTAGGCCTTACATGAAAAGAAAGGTCCCCGAACCTGAAATTATGTTTACAGCTCATGATAGAACAATTGGAGACATTGAAGGACCTCTTTATATCACTGTAAAAATAATGGGAAATCCTATGGATGGAATCCTTATTGATCCTAATTGCATGACTAATGTAGCAATAGAAGAGTTCCTCTATTCACATGGGTTGATACAAGGTTTTTATGACCGTTTGGACATGATGATTAAAACACATAAGGGAACCTTTATAAACACTTCTGGGAAGATATCTTTATCGGTTACAGTATTTGAGAAATATATATAACAATTGTTTGATGTTGTCCCCATTTCTGACCTCTTTCACATAAAATTAGGACATCCATGGTTAGACTATGAAAGTTGTCCCTTCAACAATTCATAACTGTGTAAAATTTTCTTTGAATGGACAAGTGCATACTATCCCTCGCAATAGGTATAAACCTTTGGCTACAAGACAAGACCTTACACTTGATTAATTTTGGGAATGATTTGAAGAGTAACCAGAGCCATGGATAGATTTTAACTTCTTGAGCTATAAAAACTACAAAACAAAACTATTACATCAAGTGGCCGGTCCTTTTATTCAAGAAACAACAAGAGATGAACAATCCACATTTGAAGAGAATCCTAGACTAAAAAGAAAAGGACCCTATGCCGAGGTTCCTCCCCCGCCATCCTTACAAGGATCGGGAGGTAGTCATTGACAGCAAAATATTCCACCTCTACAAATGAGATTTGATCCTGGTGCTTCCTCCTCTAAAACACAAAAACCTATGGAAGAGCAAAACATTATCTTACAAGAGATAAGTGGTAAGACAAAAAGAAATAGACAAGCAAGAGAAAGGAGGAGGAGACTACAAGCTTATGCCCAACGAATTGAAACTCAACAAGAAAACATCTCACCTAACATTTAATCAAACAAAGAAGCTCTTAAGATTGGACAACATGAAGACAAGAATAAGAGTTGGGCTATGGTACCTTATGTCCCACTTTCCTCTAACATTCGGGAGTGGGAAGATGATGATGATTTGCTTGATGACAACCCTTAGTTAGGTTGTCCCTACAGGTAAGTATTTATAACCCTTTACCTCTCATGTTGTGTTTCCCCTGTGATGTGTTATGTGTTGTTTAGACCTCCTGGGATGACCTTTGACACTCTTGTAAGGTCAAGGATACTGGGAGACCGCGTCTATTGTGACCTTCTTTTATTTGTATCATCATTATTCTACATTGCTTCTCCTCTATTTTCACTGTTGTGTGTTGTGTCTTATGGACATAGTGTTGCGGTTGGTGACTTGGGGGCACCCTCCTACAATATTGTCCCTAAGGCACTTGTTTCTCCCTTCTTGATTTATTTTATACCTTCCTCTAGTGTTTCTATCTAGTGGGCGGATGACAAAAAACATATTATACTGATACGGACCTAGTGTCCCTTCAACGAGAAATCAAAAAATGGACCAAGTCCATACATGATGATGGGATTGATATATATTATCCAATGCTTGGCTAGTAGAATCACTCAGTGTGATCTTGATGTTGTCTTATCGCACTAACAAACCATAACAATACTGCTGCTCCGTGCACTTTGTTTATCTTTGAATCTCACCTTGGTTACACTCATTTTTGAGATTTCTATGGTATAGCCCCATGGTTATATACTCAGTCTCTGAATCCGTAGTATAACCTCAGCTCTTTGTGTGAATGATCATATGCATTGTTGTTTATCATGATTATATGGATGCTAACACTTTTCTTGTAGGAATGTGTTTGTGGGAACATTTGGCGATCATACAGTACATGTCACCTCTAGGGGGCATGGGCTTTGCGAGAGCTCGTGTTCCCTTTTGTGTTTTCTTCCTACCTTAAAGTGCTTGATACCGGTACATGATATCAACCACCTTAATGTGGGGGCATATATAAGGTAAGATGTTTGATTTAGATATGATATTCCATGTTGGGAATTAAGGTGTCTCAACCTTGGTAATTCCTTGCATTTATTATTTGTAATGTATTTATTTATTGCCTATTATTGTAATTATGATGCAAATCTTGTTTCGTCATCTTGTGGGAGTTGGCACAGTGATGTGTCATCCTACATGGAAGGTCACCACATGTAATTTTGTCCTCACATGAGGAGATAGGCATCCCACTTAGTGGTAGAACAATTTTACCATGTGTCGGCATCTTGAATAGTGTGTAAGTGAATCTTGACCGAAACGGTTATGACAGATTCCTATGACAAGATCTATGACGCATCAGAAATAGAAGGTTCTATGATAGGTTAAGACATGTGTCAAAGAGCATCTTGGAAGAAGGCATCTTTGGGCACCCCAAGGAGGGTGATGATGTGTTGTAAGTTGAATATGCTATTTTTAGGCAGTTATGACAGATTCTCTTACAGTTGTAAGAGTTGTCAGTTATGACAGATTCTATGACAGCCGTAAGCTGTGTAAGAGAATCTGTCATTGCCCAACTTGGGACTAGGCACCCATATTGGGATGGGGTGATGTGACAAGCGTCATGACCATGCTGCAGTGTTGGACAAGTGTCCCTAGGCATGGATTTTGGGCCATGAGGCCAAGTTGGACGCCCATTCCAAGAAAGGTCCAATTTTTCCCTGTAACTTCTATATAAATAGGTGCTTGGAGAGATGTATTATGTTATTGAAAGGTACTGTTATGCTGCTAGAATATCTCCAGATACGAGTGTCGAAGACTCCTGCAAGAGTATTGGCTTTGAAACTATATTGTAACCTTGATTGTTTACTGTAATACATTTGAGCCGTGTTTTGGAGTGTGGGGTTTTTCACCTGTAAGGGTTTTCCCCACATATATCTTGTCTCTCTCTCTCTCTCTTCTGTCTACTTTCTGTGTGTATGTGTATTGCCGCAATATCTCCATTGTTGGGTTAATAACATTGTATTTGTAAAGGTTAAAAAGAATTTGTACTCATCTCTCCTCTTTAGATTAGAGTAGGAAGCATTTTCCGCACATCTAGCTTCCTTTAAAAAGATTGGTGGCGATGAGTCCCTCCTGCACTCTAAGATTTATTTTGCGTGTTTGTGGCCCATATGCAGTTTAAAGACTGGTGGTAGTGAGTCCCTCCTGCATTATGGGTGGTGTCTTTACTTTTCTTGTACTTGCATTTGCTTTTCATATATGAGAAAAAGAAAAAGAAAATCATCACTGTATTCACTGCATTCACTGTGTTTTGCGTGTCTTCAATACTGTCTTCTCTATGTTTTGTGTGACTGTAACTGTCTTCTCCATGTTTTGCATACCTGTTACTGTCTTCATTGTGATTGGCGTGTCTTCTCAGTGCCTGGTGTGTTTACTGTGTTTGTTGATTGTACTTTAATGCATGTATTGGCCTTGCATTTATACATACATTAAAGAGGGGGCTAAATGTTATGTTAGAAAAAGTAACCTTGGGGGCCTTTTCCTCTTAAGGTTTAGCTCTTGGGTCCTTTAGAATGCATTTAGAGCATCTTGCATGATTTTGATGACTCACGATGAGAAAACCTTGAAGTTTCATGGCAAATGGGACTCAGGGGATGCACTTAACATAAATCCTACCTAAAATAGGGGGGAGGACTTGGGTGCTTGCGCCCTAGTCCTACCCTATTTTATGTTAGGACCTATTTCAAAATGTCAATTTATGACCATTTTTAGGTCCTATGCTGACACGGTAAGTTTGAATTACGAAATTCTTAGCGGGAATGTTTGTAGTTGCATATATAAGCATGATTAGTGATTCATTTGTAAACTAGATGGATATTGCAAACTTGTGGCTTTATGTGAAAGTGATTCAAGGCATTCATTGTGTGGCAGAGCAGATTTTTGTGTTGTTATTATGTTTGTATTTGCAAATTTATCATCCATCTCCTCATGGCATGAAGAGAATCTTCCTTCCATGAGATCTTCACTACAAGGTGATATCAATTGTGTTTTCTATCATTTATCATTTAGATTTTGCTTCTATCCCGCAGGGATACACACTCTTTATCTGACAACGGTCTTTAGAAGACTTGAATGTCTCTCCGAGGCTTGACTGAGGCAAGCTTCTAAACACCACAACCCCCAACCCATTTTTTTGCAATTGCAGGTTATAGGTCGCAAAAGTGAAAGAAGTGGAGTTACAAGAGAGTAGTTTGTCTGTTTGTTTATGATTTCATGAAATTAGGGTTTTGTACATATTTAGGCTTAATTAAACAACAAATTTACACAATAACAATCTTCCCATATGTTCCAAGTGATAGGAGATCTGTAGTAGAGTTCTCTACTTAGTCGAATGTCCTTGAATGTTTAGTGGTGAAAGGAGGATCACAATAAACCATTAAAATCAACCCTCTTCACTTTTTACTCCAAATAGTTAGCAAATCACCTTATCTGCAAACTTGAGAAACCATGAACCTTTTGTTTGTTTTTCCATCTTCACTATTGGAAAAATTATCTGATGACAAACCCTTCTTCACATGCCTTTTGCCTTTGCTACAGTTTTCTCTCCTTTTTGGCACAAGTTCTTTGTACTCCAAGCACAACTTTTCCCTGTGCATGCGCGAAGGCATCATGTGGCGACTTCACGTGCCATATTTTTTCAAAGTGGTGGACCATGTCTTTTTCTCCACGATGCATCTCCGTGAATGCCATGTATTTGTATGGTGCAATTCCTCCTAGCACCAGAGACAGATTTTAAAAGGTTGCATCAGCTCACCACGTGTCTCGCCTCATTTTGGTGAAATCCACAATTCACACTTCAGAAGTTAGGGCTTCGTCCTTCAGTGCATTCATTTTGAAAAAGAAGAAGAAAGGATTTCCCAACCTTGAAATACTTAGACAAATAAAAAGCATCGGGGATCGGGCCTTGGGCCTTCTCCCTTCCTCCTTCCAAAAGAAGGAAGGAAAGGAAAGGAAATCCATGCCAATTGCATAGAAATATGAAGTTACCGGGGGTTGGCCCTTGGGCATTCACCATTCCTCCTTATGCCTTTCAGAAGAGAGAAATGGGAATTCCCATCATCTTCCCTCTGCACAAATAAGAAAAGGAAACCACCAGACCTTGGGCGTCAGTGCTTCCACCTTCCGTCTTCCTTGAAGGGATGAAGAAGAACCAACCCCCACCATCCGCCGCCCACTTCATACTTAGACAAAATTGAAACAAGTTTACCCCATCAGACTTCAGCCCTGGGGATTCTCCCTAACACCTACTTTGAAGAAGACTGAAGGCCAAAGGCCCAAACTTCAACCTCTAACAAACTTTAGAAGAATTTTCAAGAACTTAACACTTAGGCAAATTTTAGCCTTGGAGGGCTTCATAGCCAATAGGGAAAGCACAATAGAAGGAGAAAGCCCAAAACTCTAATCTTTGATACACTTAGACAAATTTTGGAGCCTGATTTCAGAGCTGATAGATAAGGCAAGACGGAAGACACGAGCCTCGAACTCCAAAACTTCGATAAAGGGAGAAAATATAAGGAAACACTCAAAATTTTTGAGACTTAGTCATTTTTGGGGCTTTTCCCCTGCATTTCAGAAGGCAAACGCATAGAGGGCTATTTAAAGGGACCCATGGGAAATATCTCTGATTGGGTATCAATGATGGGCTTTTCAACAAAGGCACATAGTGGGATTCAGATGGATTTTTGGGCAAAATAATGCATTTTGGGAATTGGTTTTTTTAGGTGTCAATAGAGTGTATGCATGTGGCAGCATCTGATATAACATTTCAACAACATAAGTTACCTCCCATAGAAGTTCAAAACCAAAATGAGCCTCTTATGATATTCATGATCTTCAATAGAAAGAGGATAAGACGCACTATGATTGATGGTGGATTAGGTCTTAATGTTTGTGGAATAGATTTGTTATATAAACTCAATATTGATACATCTTTAATTTAACCGAATGATAAACTCAACATTCATGGCTTTGATAATGTTGGTAGGCAATCATTGGGTACTATTACCTTACCTCTTAGGGCTGGACCTAAGACATTGCCTACCCTTATCCATGGCATGCCTAATTCTCTTTCATAAAATCTTCTTGTTGATAGACCATGGATTCATGCCATGGGGGCAGTTCCATCTACCCTTCATCATTTAGTAAAATTCATCTTTGAAGACAAACTACATACAATTGAAGCCTATCCGACTCTGGATAGTTGCTTGAAAATAGAAGAGAGACATCAAACTACTTTGAGTAGTTTGATTCCTTCTTTGACACTACACTCCATTGCTAAAATAGTTTTGGTCAGGATAGTGTTGGTGCTTAGAATGCATTTTGGTGATGATTGGGGTTCATTAGATTCTATACCCTCCTTTGTGGGTGAATATAAAATCCTACCCTCACACCCTAAGACCTCGAAGGTAAATGCAATTTCTTCAACACAAACTCATACCCCTACAAGGTTTAAACTCAACAAAAATGTCGATGGAACTTTTGATATTAATGATGATCCGCCTTCCCCTACAAGAATGGCGGCCATTTGTGATAAAGTATCATCTCAATCAAATGAATCATCTAATTCTAATGCATGTCTTAGTAGTGATGTGGTCTCTTTAGATTTCAACCCCCATGGGACAGTTGAAACAAAGTTTGACCCTCCTTACCATTATTTTTCTTCTTCAACATATAATCATACTTCTAAAAACAAAGCTAACCATATGACCTCTCTTTGTCCTTTGGTCTTAGAGAAGCATTATGAGTGTGGATACAAAATTATTTCAAAATAAGGATACAATGGAAATGGGTTAGGATGTAAAGAACAAGGAATTAAGAAGCCTGTGGAACCAAACCTGCACTTGTCTAAAGTAGGTTTGGGTTTCTGACCTTCTCCTAAGTTCTCTCCACCATGTTCTCATCAAAAAGGTTTACTTCCTACTCCCCCTATACCTTCTCTTTTATCTCAACAAGAGTGTATGTTGCTGAGTCTACTCATAGACCTCTTAATCACTCTTCCTCCTCTAAATTGTAAAAATATTCAATAAAATAATCATTCAACACTTTATTGTGCGTATCATCGAGCACTTGGCTATTCCACTAACAAATGCTGAGTCTTGAGTAGAAAAATTTAACAACTTCAAACAAGGTTTTGCTCTACCACTACTCACCATGCGTGATGTAATCCCTAGAGCACCTTGTCATTCCATCTATGTGGCACCTTGTAGCAATGCTCAACGTCATACCATGACTACACACCCATAAGCATCACCTTGGTTTTCTCGTCTTGGAGGCAACCTTTGTTGTGATGTAGCTTTTTTAAACACGTCTCATTTGGGCATGCACTTATTTTGTGTTTCTCTCACTCTACCTTAAAGGCAATTATTCCCTGATGGAGTTAGCAATCACTTTAAGGTGGGGCATATATTGGGCTATAAGCCTTACTCTATTCTCACTATCAAACACTTGTTGATCATCTTTGTTACTCCACTCTCTTGGAAAGGATTATGAAAATCTTGGAAACAAGATCTTGAGTCTATCTTGTTCTCCTAAGTTGAAACTTGGAAGCAAGATCTTGAGTCTATCTTGTTTTCCTAAGTTGAATCTCCTTGCATGTTTGGGAGAAAGGGTTACACCACCAACTAGAGTTTGGTAGTAAGGTTGCTTCACCTTCTTATTTTGCAAGGCTTTGTGTAAATCCTCTTATGGGAGGTGGATTGTGTATTCCCTTGAGTGGAAACACTTCTCTTTAGATAGATGGTGTGTATGATGTGTTTGTACTCCTCTTAAATGCTTCTTCTTATTTTTTACTAACCCCTTAGCATTCTTCTTTATTACATCTTGGGGAATGATACATGATGATTGAGACACCTTTTAGACCAAGGTCTCTTTTTTCATGTTGACTCAAGGTCTTCTGTTATGTGTTTCTTGTGTTGCATTCTCTATGTATTCCTTATGTAAACATCTTAAGTGTTTCACATGTATTCCATGTGTGTTCTATGTATACTTTGTACCTTACATGTGTATTCTTCATGTATACTTTGTGTATTACATGTATACATTGTGATTTCTCAAGTGTATGCCTTGTGAATGCCTTGTGTTATCTCACGCCTTCTAAGTGCTTCATGTTTATGTCATATGTCTTATGTGTATGTCAATCATCATAGACTCCTAGAATCCTAAACTTGGGGGCTTGGCCATCCTTCAATTTTAGTGTCATTCTTTGGTCTCTATGTTTGTTGTGTTTGAATTGTGTCTTCTCCATCCTTTAGTATGAGTTCGAACGTAATTTTGTACCCACACTAAAGTGGGGGCTAAATGTTGAGTCGTAAAATGTGTACACCACCATTTGACACTTAGTTTAGCTCCTAGATGGGCCTCAAATATTTACCCTTGTTTAGTAGGACCTATTATAGTACCTTTTTGTGCATTAAGTGTGTAATACTTGATCCCGATGCATGAAACCTGGAAAATAATCATAAGGTGGGGCTAAGTGTACTTTAAGTGCCCTTTTTCAGGAGGTGTGTGGCTAAAGGACTAGGGTACCCAAGTGCCTTGGGCCCTCCTTTAGTCCTACCCTAAATTGTGGCCTTGTCATCTTAGGCCCCTTAAAACATTCCTAATGTCGGCCTTATATGGTTTAATTATCCACAAATCAATGAGAATGCATATAAAAGTAAGTTATTCTATTCATCTGAATATCTAACTCCCTCTAGTGAAATCTTGGCATTCTTGCACTATCTCTCTCTCTCTCATGCTCTCTATAGCTCTCTCTTGTGAATTATTGTTATGACACTAACATATTGCATGTCTTATGAAGATCTTGGAGGCTAAACCAACTTCTTGAGTCAAGTTGTGACGCAGTCTACAAGAATAAAAGGGTTTCCATGCTCATGATGACTTCTTTCCTTCATGCTTTGTGTTAGCATTCCATTCTACTTCAGATTTGCCTCTGCCCTCCTAGGACACACACTCTTTATCAATCATATTTTCTATTGTGGAGGTGGAAACACCATTCACAGGGATTGAATGAGGCAAGCTCCTAAATAGCACCCAACGTTTTCCCTCTTTTCATGTGTGCAGGTCAGATGGACAAGTTTCAAAAGGTGATCTCCAGGAAGAAGACTAAGGTTGTTGGTGCAAACCTGACAGAGTTTACAGTTTCTAGAATCCCTAATTTGGGACCAGGGTTCCCAAGCACCCTTGTCTTGGGCATTCTGACCTCTAGAATTAGGTTCTAAATCATTCACTAATCTCTGTTGTCCCTTTAATTACTGGGTTTCAGGTTCCGACAGTCTGTTGTACTTAGATCTCTATTAACTAGGGTTTCATGTCTTGATCCTAGCTTGATTGATTGGATTTGGGTTAATCCCTTCTATATGCAACAAAATGGAAGAATACCTATAGTTTGGCTCTCCTTCTAAGGTAGAAGTCAATCTCAGTTGGTGCCCCGAATGTTTTGTAGAAGAAGGTTTGACCTAGTTTGATCTATTGGCTAGTGTCTCTTTTCTACCTAACAATTGCAAAGATAAATGCATTTAGATCAATTCAATGAAATAGAAAGACAACAACTATAAAAACATAACCATGAAGTAGGCCAAAGGCATCATCAATCAAATATTAATGTTGAGGTTAATTTTAAAGGAGCGAATTCAATAACAATAAATCATGTGCTACAAATGATAAAGAATAGAGTTTGGGATGCAATGAATGTTGATACTAGAAATAATATAAAAAATAGTAGTTCCCAAGAGGAGTTAACATCCCAAAGTAGAAAATAAAGACTAATGCAAAGAAAACATCATGAATCAGAACAAGATAGCCTAAATCAAAATAGAAATGTAGAGATTTATTTAAACACTCCACAAATGATATTTTGGCATGGACTAGATAACTTGCTTCACGAAACATGTGTTATATTTGTCAAGAAAGTTACTTTGGAATGAAGGTTTCTTGAGCACATGAAGGCCCTAGTTTCAATAGATGTCAACTAGAGAAAAATCAACATTGATTTTCAACATCAAACAATATGGATGTTGGCCCAAAACTTGCAAACTTAACATAAGTTGAGGAAAAGTGTATAGCACATGTCAGCCCAATCCTTTAATTCACACATGCAACTAGAGGTCAACATGAGTATAAAGGACATAACATAAGTTTTTCATAGGAAGTAAAAGAAATAGATAACATTTTGGCACATTGAATAAAAGATTTGTCAATTATTATTGTTTGAAGGAGTGATCAATGTGGAACAAATTATAATTTTATAGCCAACAAATCATGGATATAAGGAACTTAAATAGAAAATAGAACATGACAAGCTCTATAGAGATGTTCAAATTGATGGAAATGCTTTTACTAAACTTACATACCTTTTAGATGAAAATATCTTTGACCAATTACATTATGTCCATATAGAGTTTGATTGTAATGCAAATGAGTATGTATTTGTGTGTCTAATGGTGGAGATGGATGAAGGAAACATTATCAATTTTTAACATAAAAAATATGGATCTTGGTCCACGACCATTAGAACTTACAAACTTAACACAAGTCGAGGAAATGTTGATAAGAATGTGCCAACCCAATACTTCAAGTCACACATGCAACTGGAGGTCAATATGAATATAAATGACATGCCATAAGTTTTCCACAAAAAGTAAAATAAATAGCTAACATTTTGCCACATTGAATAAAAGATTTTTTGATTATTATTGTTTGAAGAAGGGATCAATGTGGAACGGATTACAATTTTATAGTCAACAAAGAGTAGGTATACAAAGCACTTAAATACAAAATATAATTTATGAAAATGGTCTTACTAAACTTACATCCAATTCAGATGAAAATATCTTTGACCAATTGAATTATGTCCATATGGAGTTTGATTTTGATGCAAATAAATATGTGCTTGTGAGTCTAATGATGGAGATGGATGAAGGAAACATTATCAATTAGACAATGTCAGTGGACTCCAAACCATAAAATGCCCCAAGAGAGATGGAACTAATCCATGCATGGGTAAATAACCTTAATGTAGAGCCTAGATTGCTAATTGATTAGCCAAGAATTGGAGCATCTCTAGTGAATGAGTATGTCATAGAAGGGTTACTTGATATGGATTTCCAAACACTATTTTCAGATGGATGATGTGATTGGTTAGAACCATGAGTAAGGAAAATCCATCTACATGAATTTTTTAAACATTTGTTTTTGATATAGGGATCACCATTTTGGATTACACCCATAATTTAAATATTACATGATGAACATGATCATGAGACATTGTGCACAAAATTCATCTATTGTGTTTGTGAGAAAGAGCTTTTAAGAGATGTCAATCATCATCGATGAGTTGTGAAAGCATATGGATAACATCCCCCACTCACATCTAGCTAATTGTTTGATGGACATTGGTACTACATTTAGGGGTACAAGGTCATATTGGGAAACATGTTGAACTGGATTAATTGACATCTTGTATCAAATTGGAACATTCATATTTTTATTTTCTTTGAGTGTAGTTGATATATATTGGATTTATTTACATGCTAATGCCATGAACACCAACAAAAAATCCACAAGAAGCACAAAAATAATGATGAAAAAATATTATTGAGTACCCTCATATTGTGGCATATTATATGTACATATGATATACAATGATCCAAAAGGAAATACTACAAAAGAGAATGAAAGGTGTATTATGTGATTTTCATGCTTTGATCAGTTGCACTAAACTTGCCCATGAGGCATGTTGCAGCATCGAGGTGTTCTGAGAGTGCATTTTGGATGACCATCGAGGTGTTTCCGATGGGGTTTGTATTGACATTTGGTTTCTAACTATGCATTATGGGATGCATACATTGTGATTATGTATGATAGATCATTGTGGTGTTTCATCTTCACTATTTTCACTATCTGTTATAGTTGTGATTAACATATTATTTAGCATTGTGAAATGTTATTGATTATGCACTATGTTCTTGGATCATGTTAGTTGTAGATGATTTATAGATGTGATGTTTTTATAACATGTTATGATTTACGCCACGTTGGGTAGATTATGTTGCTTTGGCTATTATATGTGGAACATGCATGCTTGATGTTTGACCTAAGTGTGTAGGTACATGGTTATTTACTTAATGGTGGTTATATTGGAGATGGTCATTTTTGGGTAAAAACATGTGTTTTAACCTCTATCTCTCTCAATTTGAGTGCGAGATGAGTCTTGTGAATCCCTGTGTTAACCTAGATTAGAATTGGAGGTGATTCTAGATTCTACATGTTGTGGAAACCCATGAAGTGTGAATGAGTCCTTTGCGTCTATTTATTTTAGCTTTTCACATTATATTTTAATTTATCTTGAAAAACATATTTTCCGTGTTTTCAAAATAATTGAATGGTTTAGTTGAAAAAGATTAAATAATCTTAGTGGAAAAGTTTATTGCATTATTTTATGCTAGAGGAAGAAATTAAGAATGATTTCAATTCTTTCTTAAAATTTAATATTTTTGCCTTTAAAAAAGTAGAATTGCATTATTAAGGAAATTAATCTCATTATATGAGTGTTTGAATTTTTTGGAATGCGGTTAAATTATATTGCAATTTCCTTGTGAAAATAATTACATTAATTTAACTGGTCAATTTTCCTATTGTTCAAAAGTATTTTTGAAAAATTATTTGGGAAAAGAAATTAGAAAAAAGAAATAGGAAATATGAATTAGGGCCTTTTTGGGTATAAAGGAAAAATAGAGTTTATTTTGCATAATGCATTTTTTGGCATTTCTCCTCAAACCCTCTCCTTGCTTGTTGGAAAAGAATTTTTGTGTGGATTGAAAGAGAATATTTCTTGCTTGATTAGATGGAGATCTGGTTGGTGATTTCTTGGAGGAGGATTGGATTGTGTGGCAAAAGATTGTTTTCAACATTGTTTTCAAAGATTGTTTGGAAAGGTAATTTCTCCAATTTCAAATTTTTATGCTCAAGTCCTTTTCCATGCCACTAACATATGGTTTTCTCATGGCTTCATTTGAATAGGAATTGAGTTGTATAAAAATGTAGTTTGTTGTTGTTTAATTACATGAGTTTAAATTAAAAAAAAAACTTGCAAATAGAAACAAAACTATGCAAAAAATTTATTTTAAACACACATTTTCAATTTGATTGCATATATGGAGTATTGTTCACATTTGTGACAATGGGTTGTCATTAGATTTTTGATAAATCTTGTATTATAGAAAATAAAAAATCTAAGGTTGCAAACCAACCACTAACGGTGAAATTGGGGTTTTATGGTTATTATGCATTGTGAGAAAAATGAAAATTTTAATTTTAAGTCCAATTTGAATGAATTGAAATGTGGGATGAGTGGTCTCCCTTATGTTTTGGAGAATTACATCTTTTTAATTCATGTTGCAATTTTTATCACATTGTTTTCCGTGCCATGCCCAATTTGTGAAATTGGTGAGATTGATGTGTAGGAAGAAGTATAGGGTCAGAAACTTGAGTGGCTCTCACCATGCACCACAATACAAAGTGATCGTTGGAAATAGTGAGTGGAGAGTTCAATCAATATTAACCATAATCTCATTGAGTAAATTAAAATACAATTATAAGATCTATGCCAAATGGGGGATGCTTTCCTAGATCTAGTTTCAATTTTAAAGAGCATGTCATGACTCATAGAGTCGGCAAATGTTAGAGTAGACCCCATGATTGGGTAGCCAACTACTCTTATTCTACAAGGTTGTCAAGACATCATAATGACACTCCTTGTCTTGATTGTTGTCTCTCTTCCTTCCTTACCGTCAGATTTTTATTTGACATGTGGTGTGACCCTAGCTTTTGCTTGTGCATTGAGATGCCTGATTCATGCTTATAAATGTGTTGTGTGGTATACATGTTGTTTAACATTCATTGAAGGTATGAGAATCCATAATGCTTGATTAATAAGATGGTATTCTTGTATGCTTGTTGGTTCATGTGAGTCATTTGTCCTTGTATGCATTTGATTGATAATTGTGCCACATGTAATATATGTTGTGTATGCTTTGAATGGCGTGAGTGTTGCCATGTGCTCCTTGATTGCGTGAGTGTGCTTGTACATAGTTCAATTGTCTCCTAGGTTAATGGGGTGGTCTTGAGGGTACCACATGGTTAGATGGCTCTAAACCACTATTGAGGATAGGTGAGCTTAGAGGATGCTCCTTGGAAAGCATGCTAGACTTCTAGTATATTATTCTCTCGTATCATTTCATTATTATATATTGGAAATCTTTGTAAAGTGGGTCCAAGAGACCATTGTAATAAGATTTTAATGATGTTATTTTGTATTTTGTGATGTGGGTTATGACTGATCCATGCTTAGATGAAACCTTTTAAATATAATAATTATTTGTTATCATCTTGTATTTTTCCACGCATCGACTTGTGAGGGTGTTAGCATGATTTATATGATTTACATGCTGTAATCTTGCTATGTTAGCATGTTAGCTTCAAGTTATTTAATGATTTAATTGATGTTTATGGATGTTTGGCATTGGATCATATTTAACTCATATAGGTGGTGAGGATCCTGTTGGTTCCCAAAATAACTACAATCCAAAACCCTAAAACATTTCAAATCACCAAGACTAGGGGTGTTGTCAAGGTGATTGAAAGAGGTTTACCAATACGTCAAGGGTGATTTTGGCTAATTGACAGGAGTGGGTATGCTCGTCTGTACTTCAGGCTCAGCTAGACCTAGGAGGGATATTCCTAGAGGCATGTGTTGAACACACCCAGATATTGAGGGGGGGTGAATCAGTATCTTCAAAACTTAAACTTTCAGCACAATGCAAATTTAGTCTTCTAACAAGATCAGTAAACCTTAAACAGATTAGAAATAATGAAAGATAAAGCAATGAACAAACATGCACAAGATAACACCAGATATATGTGGAAAACCTAAAGGGAAAAACCACTGTGAGAAAAGCTTCTAGGAGCTACTGTCCTAATCCAGCCTCACAAAAGAATCATAGTTATAACTTTGTTTTAGGGATACAACCCAAGGAAGCTACTACTCCTTGTAGAAAGGTTTTAGAGTCACTCCCAAGGAAGCTACAACTCCCTGCAAAATTTGTTTTAAGGCTTCAACCCGAGGAAGCAACTACTCCCTAAACTAAGAACAAACTCAGAAAAGATTATAACATGATAGTCCTTCTACTGTCTGAATTTGACAATGAAGCTTAGCCCTTTTGATGATTCCAATTCTACTTTGCTAACTTCTGCAACTTCTTCAAATGTCTTCTCTGCAACTTACTGAATCACTACTTTTAGCCTTCAAGAAGTTTTTCCTTTGGCTCATTGCCTTCAAAAATCTATTAGGCACACTCTTCACTTCCATTCTATCTCAAAAATATCTTCAATATGAATCCACACAAGATCTATTACTTCTGCTCTTTCTCTTTCAGTCACACATTATAATGCATTACACATTCACACTCAAGTTCTTATACTCACACTCACAATCGCACTTCGCCTAGATCAACTAGGTTTACAATATATACATGATATTACATTGATTACTTTACATGTCAGCCAAAGACAACAAGAATATTACAATTACAAGTCGGCCAAAGATCAAACAACATGAAACATGTAGAGGGCAAGCCCTAAAATGAACTACACACAACACTAGGAAGAGGAACAAACCTTGCGGATTCCAACACACACTTAACTTGGTCCTAAGCACCCTTTACAACATCATCCTTCAAAGATTAACATCCACACACTTTGCACATTTGAAATAGGTCGTCCTTAAGCAAGAAAATATGAAACTTGTAGCATGCCGACCATTACAACTTGGCGGTACTTATGGAAGATTAAACATTACTTGCGCTTCTCCTAGATCATTCAACATGACCCATACAACATCTCCAATCACTCCTTGAACTCCACACAAAAAATACTTTGTGGCGCACACCTTCAACATACCTCAGTCAGCTAGGCAAAATCATAACCCAACAACACCTTCACTTCAGACCACAACATGTTCCGGAGAAACCAGAAGACACCTTGTGGAGCAATAGGAAATATCACAAGATCCTCAGGATCATTCTCCACTAGCCAATTCATCACTTCATACAATAGCAAGTTGGCGAAAGCCAACAGACACTGAAACTAGCCATCAGACAATATAGTCCTACACTCTGTCACTTACAACTTTCTCTGCGGAGGGACAAATGATATGAAACTTTGAATGTAGTACCTTCACAATACACTAAACTTAACTTCTAAACTGCATGACTGTATCTTCAAAGTCAGAGGAATGTAGAGAATTCTCCCAATTAGTCTTCAAGGCAACTTCCTGCAGTAGAAACCTTCACCAACATTTGGAGACCAGAGTCTCCTTGTAGAAACACATACTTCCTTAAGAACAATAGGAGAGAGCATACAACATTCTATAGACCATAAACAACAACTTCCCAACATCAGCATTACTTATAATCCTCATCTTAATGCTTCTAATTATCATTTTAATATATCGTCATGATGTCATCTCTGCTGACAACAAACATACTCAATACAACTTTATTTGACATTAAAAAAGGCATGACATCCAACCATGAACATCATGAACATCATTGTTAGCACACCATCATAGTATACCATCAACATAAGTATCAATGACAACCCAAACTGAGTGTTGACATCAATGACAATATCAACGACAACCTTAGGTAACATATGTGCAACAATCTCCCCCTTTAGCATTGATGGCAACACACACCTACTCATTCTCCCCTTTTGACATCAAGGACAAAGGATAAAGGTCTTCATTTAAATCATCAATACATTCTCAACAACTACACTTCTCCTTCAAACAATTATACATGCTTCCCTATCAACAACAACCAACCAACTATCTACTCCCCCTGAGAGGTAGCTCACATCAATCCAGGAGAAAAAGGGTATAGCATGAATTTCTCCCCTTGGATAGATGCACTATCTATGTATCTAGTTAGAAGGAGGGGCAATAAACCCTAACGTCTGCTAGAGATACTCAAAATTATCCTTTGAAAGTGCCTTAGTGAATATATGTGCAATTTGATCCTTAGTAGGAACATACTCCAATCTGACTTCTTGCACTGCAACCTTCTCTCTTAGAAAGTGATATCGGATAGAAATATGTTTGGTCCTTGAATGCATTCCCTGATTCTTGGAAATATTTATTGCACTAGTATTATCACATAATATGGGAATGGGTTCATCATACACCACCTTCATATCCTTCAAATTCTGCTTCATACAAAGCACTTGGGTGCAACAAGATGCTGCAGCAATATACTCATCTTCTGTTGTGGATAAGGACACTGAGTCCTTACTAGACCAAGAGACCAATCTATCTCCTAAGAAAAATGCTCTTCCACTGGTGCTTCTCTGGTCATCCACACATCCTACCCAATCAGCATCAGTATAGGCACTCAAAGAAAAGCTATCATCCTTCTTATACCACAAACCATAATTTGGAGTTCCCTTCAAATATCTGAATATTCTTTTTACTGCCTTCTCATGAGTTTACTTAGGATTAGCTTGATATCTAGAAACCAAACATATTGCATACATAATATCAGGTCTAGAAGTAGTCAAGTACAATAATCCTCCAATCATAGATCTATAAAGAGTTTGATCAACCTCAAGTGACTCATCAGCCTTGCTCAAATGACAACCAATAACCATAGGAGTACTTACTGGTTTGGAATTCTCCATGCCAAATTTCTTCAACATCTCTCTATCATACTTAGCCTGAGAAATAAAGATACCATCATCTAGTTGAGACATTTGAAGCCCAAGGAAGAAAGACAACTCACCAATCCTAGACATCTCAAACTCTTTTTGCATCTCTTCTGCAAACCTCTTACACATATTATCATCTCCACCAAAGATGATGTCATTAACATATACAACAACTATCAGAATCTTGTCTTCCTCTACCTTAATGTAAAGATTACTATCTGTAGTACCTTTCTTGAAACCTTGCTGAAGTAAGTACTTATCCAACTAAGCATACCAAGCTCTAGGAGCTTGCTTGAGTGCATACAAATCTTTCTTGAGTCTGCACACCATGTCTGGATCTTCTGATAGCTGGAAACCATATGGTTGCTCAATGTAGACCTCTTCCTCTAAATGACCATTCAAGAAGGCTGACTTGACATCCATTTGATAGACTTTGAAGTTCTTGTGAGCAACAAAGGCAAGAAACATCCTGATTGCCTCCATCCTGGCTACCAGAGCTAAAGTCTCAAAATCAATACCTTCAACTTATGAATAACCCTTACACAATAATCTTGTTTTGTTCCTTACAACTTCACCATCTTCATTCAGCTTGTTCCGGAACACCCACTTTTTTCTTATAACATTCTTATCAATTGGTTTGGGAACCAGTTCCCATGTCTTATTGTTTTCTATCTGATTCAATTCTTCTTCCATTGCCTTCAACCATCCATCATCTTTGCTAGCATCAACAAAGGTTTTGGGCTCTACCTTTGATAGTAAGCACAAATTCACTTTCTCACTTGCTTTTGCAATCCTTATCCTAGTTTGCACACCTTCATTCTTATCCCCAATGATTTGATCTACTGAATGATTCCTTTGAACATACTTTGCTAGAGTCATAGGGGTCTTTCTTGATTCTTATTCCTTCTCTTCTTTCTCCTCGTCCTCTTCTTCTTCTTCAACGCAGGGAGATATATCAGATCCTCAAACCTCTGGTTCTTGTGAGATTTGACACAAATCTTCATCTACCTTAACATTTGTGCTTTCATATAGGCCTTGCTTCTGGTTGAGTAACCAAGAAAGATCCCTTCATCACACCTTGAATCAAACTTTTAGAGGTCTTCTTCATCTCACTTGATGTAGCATTTGTTACCAAAGATCCTAAAGTATCTGACAGTGGGAGGTCTTCCATACCATAGATCATAATGGGTCTTCGTGCTTTGACCCACATTTGTACTATGTTAAGAAGGTAGACAACAATGTGAACTACTTCCTTCCAATACATATTAGGTAGATCTGCATCTTTCAACATTGCCCTACCCATCTCTTGCACAAGACTATCCCTCCTCTCCACTACCCCATTTTGCTGAGAGGTCCTAGGAGAAGATAGATGTCTCCTAATACCATGATCTTCACAAAACTTTTCAAATTCATTTGAAGTAAATTCACCTCCTCTATCAGATCTTAAGCATTTTATCTTAGAATTCATTTCAATCTCAACTTTTTCTTTGAAAATATTAAACTTATCAAATGCTTCTGATTTTTCTCTTAAAAAAGTAACCTAAGTCATTCGAGAGTAATCATCAATAAGCAACATGAAATACCTTTCACCTTGTTGACTCCTTGTTCTTGTAGGTCCACATAGGTTAGTGTGAATCATCTCCAATGGCATTGTAGAAGAATACTCCTTGCTCTTGAAATTTATCTTTGTCTGCTTTCCCATTTGACATTCCTTACATAATGTGTTTACAGGCTTGGTTATCTTAGGCATATCTCTCATTGCATGAGTAGAGCTGATCTTCACCATATTCTCAAAGTTGATGTGTCCCATCCACTTGTGCCATAGCCAACACTCATAGGATTGAGCTAATAAAAAGATTCTTCCATTTACCTCATGTAGATGATAGATATCTCCATATGTCGTAGTACCTTCTGCAACTAATCTTCTGGACCCTACCTTCCTGATCTCACAACCTTTGGCATGAAATTTAAGATTGTATCCTTTACTGCACATCTAACTAACTCTAAGGAGATTGTTCTTCAACCCTTTGACATAGAGGACATCCTCAGTCTTGTTCTTTCCATCAATGGTTATAGCACCCTTTCCACAAATTTGTGCTGACTCATCACCACCAAACTTGATAGCTCCACCATTCCACTTCTTAAGGTTGATGAGCTTCCCCTTGTCACCAGTCATGTGGTTAGAGCAACCACTATCACTTACCCAAGTATTTACTTTTTCTTTTGCATGAAAGGCAATCCACACAACCATTGATTTTTCATTATCTTTGTCAACCTGTAAGGTACTAGACTTCTTACATTTTCCAATATCACTCTTTTTGTCACCAACTTTCAAGGCCATGAAAAGTGTTTCATCATTTGAATCATCATGATCCTCATCTTCTAAAGAGAACAACTGTTCTCCATGGAATAAATACTTCTTTTGAACTTCTCTCTTTTGTTGCTATCCTCTGATTCTTTAAAAGGATATTTAGAGGCAAAATGACCAATTCTCCCACAATTGAAGCACTTGAAACAAAACTTACCTCTGTATATGCTGGTTCCCTTATTCAATCTTCTCACAAAATTTGCCTCTAACTCATCAAGGCCATCATGTTGATCAACTATTTCACCTTCTGTCTTCTTACTGACTTTGAATGTTGCTTCCTTCTTTGGAGCATCTTTATCAAACTCTCTCATTTCAAGGGTTGTGAGAGCACCGAACAATTGATATACTTAATAGTTATCCAAGTCCTTGGACTCCTTAATAGAAGATACCTTTGTAGATTTTTGTTGTCACACCAAAAGCACATACTAGTGGTGGAGAGGGATCTCATCGTCAATATAGTCTCTACGCCAACACCCCCCCACATGATAGAGCCGGATACAACCACGTACCATGTGGGATTCGTACCCACTACGTACCACATTGATAAGCCGAGATTACGTGGACGAAGGGTTGAGGGCTCGAGGGATTTGAACTGATGACCTACGCTCTGATACCATGTTAGAATCTGAAAAGATTATTAACCCAGAAAACTAGTACAAACGAATAGATATTTAAACTATGAATGCAAATGATACGAAATCAAAATAGAAACACAGAGTTAGTCTCCAAGAGAGTAATGCAAATGCTAGAAGCAAAATAGCATTAAGAAGATGCAAAAGCAAAAGATACCAAATACAAGCTAGGTAGCATGCTTATATAGACCAGAGAGAGGGAGGAGGTGGCAACACCGACCAATGAGGAGCAACCATCTATCGGACTAAAGATAGCAAAGTATCTTACCAAGATAGCTAATGGATGCTCACATATAGGGAGGTGACACCTCACAACCACTCACCTAATAAGACATGCTTTATTAACCTAAGCGAGATTAATAGAAGTGTAGGAAAAACCTAGGAATATAGGGAAAAAATAAATAACCCACTAGGAAATAAAAACCTACACTAATACCCCCCATAAGTGAAGCTTAGGTGGATGTAGAAACGGGTCCCGACAAATCAAGCCTGATGAGGTATCCATGTACATAAAATTCCCCCCCAAAGAGAGAGAAAATCCCCCCCAAAATAGAGAGAGAAGAGATCCCCCCAAAAGTAGACAGTCAGGAATCTGAGTGAGAGGAAGAAGCCCCCCAGAAGATGAAGCATCCCATACCCCCAGCAAAGCTCACAAATGAAGGAACTTGCTCTCAGTGAAGGGTTTGGTGAAGATATCAGCAACCTTCTTAGAAGTTAGATTATAGTGAAGGTCGATGATGTGCCCATGGATGAGCTCCCGGATGTAGTGCATGTAGACCTCAATGTGTTTGGTCCACTGATGATGGACCAGATTTCGTGAGATCTGAATGGCACTCTAGTTGTCACTAAATATGACTGATGGCCATCTGATCTGGATACCAAACTCAGTGAGAAGATTTTGAAGCCAAATGGCCTCAGTGGCAGCATTCACAGCCCCTCGATACTCAGCCTCAGTAGAAGATAGAACAATAGCAGACTACTTCTTTCTCGACCAACAAATAGGACCTGAACCAAGTGAGAAGCTATAACCTGAAGTAGACTTGTGATCCTGAGAATCGCCTGCCCAATCTGAATCTGTGTAGCCCACCAAGTCAAGATCAATGCTCGCTACGTAGTGAATCCCAAAACTGTGAGTACCCTGAATGTAGTGAAGGATCTGCTTGGCTAGTTTCTAGTGTAGCTCATGGGGCTCCTACATGAATCAAGAGACCATGCCTACAACATATGAAATGTTAGGTCTCATATGAGTCAGATAAATGAGACCCCCAACAAGCTGTCGGTACAAAGTGCTATCAACAAGTGGAGAAGAACACTGAGCCTCAAGTTTGACTCTAGAAAGAAAGGGAGTCGGAGCAGGCTTGTAGTCAACCATATGAAACCTTGAGAGAAAATCTAGAGCATACTTGGATTGTGTGAGTGTGATCCCAGAAGAAGATTGGTAGATCTCAATCCTGAGAAAGTAATGCAACAAGCCCAAGTCAGTCATCAAAAACCTGTCATGAAGGGCAGTTTTGATAGCCCCAATGGTGGATGAAGAACTCCCTATGATCAACAAGTCATCAACATACATAACCCGAAATAGGAGTGAATCATCTTGCTGCAGAATGTAGACATTAGGATTAGAATGACACCAAGTGAACCCAACTGATAGAAGGAAGGAGTCCATCTTGGCATACCAGGCCTGACGAGCCTATTTGAGGCCATAGAGAGACTTCTGAAGATGACACACAAGTGAAGAATCCTGAATGAACCCTTGTGGCTGCTCCATGTAAATCTCCTCCTGAAGGTCACTATGACTATAAGATTTAGGGAGAGATCTCAGAACCTTCTTCACAATCTCTTATTCTTTCACTATTCCACCAAGACCTTTGATGCCATTAACTACTTCATCCATCCAAAGCATATAACTAGAAATGTTTTCATCCTCTTCCATCCTCAGGGTCTCAAATTTGCTCTTGAAGATTTGCATCTTGGCTTGCTTTACTTTATTATCTCCTTCATAAATGTTGCTAAGTTTTTCCCAGACATCCTTAGCAGAACCACAATTCATTATCTTTAGAAGTTCTAAATCATCTAGTCCACTCATGATAGCATTCTTTGCCTTGGAATTGCTATCATACAACTTAATCTAAGCTAGATCTGTAGGAGTATTAGTAGGAGCAGTGTAACCATCCTTGACAGATTATCAAACACCAAACCCTAGAGAGGATAGATAGCCTTCCATCCTTAGCTTCCAAAAGGTGTAGTTTGTTCCATCAAACTTAAGCGCCTTGTAATATCCATCATGAGCCATCCTGGACCTTCCTCAAGAGGTTAAGCTCCTTCTGAGGAACTTGGCTCTGATACCAATGTTAGGGTTAGTCGGCAGAAGATATCAATTAAATGCAAATAAAGATTAAATAGAGAAATGGAAATACATAGAATTAATAATAGCGAGAGATAAGTTTTAATGTGGTTCACCCAAACTCAGGCTACATCCACCAAACAGAGAGTCCAATAATATTATCCAGTAAATCAAACCGATTACAACCAGCAATCCTTGCAACTCAATACCATTGCAAATGCTACAATACAATCTATATCAAAACCCTAACCCTTAGCCGCTTTTTATCAAGCCTTTTTATCGGTTACAAAAATAGGGTTTTCTTATGTCGGTCACAAAAATAGGATTTTTTATGTTGGCTCTAAAAAAAAATTTTTTTGGGGGCTGCGCCCCCGAACCCCTGCTTCTCGGGGGCTACCGCCCCCGAACCCCGACAAGGATACATGGCTAGTGTACAATACTTTCCTGATCAGTCACCACCTACCAACAATCTCCCACTTGGAGACCAATCAAGGTCCACACCAAACAATCTCCCACTTGGAGACTGAGCCTAGACAACACCGCTGCGCATGCAACTCCCACTGGAAATAAGTACCCTGGACTCTGCTATTCTATTTTTGTTGTTTTTAGTCTAGAAGACCAACCGAAGCTGAAGAGGAGCTCAACTTCTCCCTTGTCACTACCTTTGTAAACATATCCGCTGGATTGTCATCTGTATGTATCTTTTCTAGCCGTAACTGTCCATTATCCAACACCGACCGAATAAAGTGATACCTCAACTATATGTGTTTGGTCTTTGAATGCAAAGCAAAATTCTTTGCAAGATGTATGGCACTATGACCGTCTGTATACAAAGAACTATTAGCCTGTGGTTTGCCCAATTCTTCCATGAAAGAGGTCAGCCATATCATCTCCTTGCTTGCCTCAGTTGCAGCTACATACTCTGCCTCTGTGGTGGATAAAGCAACCACCTTTTGCAATCGTGAGATCCAGCTCACTGCTGTCCCACCTACAGTAAAGACATAACCTGTAGTACTCTGCCTGGTATCAATATCCCCTGCTAAATCTGAGTCTACATAGCTTGCTAAATCAGTATTAGAGGCCCCAAAACATAAGTGTTTATTGGATGTACCTCTCAAATATCTGAGAATCTATTTTACTGCATTCCAATGCTCTAATCCAGGATGACTCATATACTTGCTAACGACTCCTATAGCATGGGCAATATCCAGTCTCATAAATACCATGGCATACATTAAACTTCCTACAGCTGAAGCATATGGTATCTTGGACATTTTTTCTTCCTCCTCTTGTGTCTTAGGACACATCTCCTTAGTCAATTTCAAATGACTAGGCAAAGGTGTGCTGACAACTTTTGCATTCTCCATGTGGAATCTCTACAACACCTTTTCAACATAAGCAACCTGAGATAGAGTCAATTTTCTGTTCATCCTATCTCTGCAAAATTTTATACCAAGGATTTGTTTTGCTGCCCCCAAATCCTTCATATCAAATGACTGTGCTAACTGTTGTTTTAACTCTCTTATGTGATCTATGTTAGACCCAGCTACAAGCATGTCATCAACATATAAACATAAAATAATGTAGTTGTCATTATCCAACCTCTTAAAATAAACACAATGGTCAGAATTACACTTGCTGTAGCCCTGCCCAGCCATAAAACTATCAAATTTTAAATACCATTGCCGAGGTGCTTGTTTCAGGCCATACAAACTCTTCTTCAATCTGCACACCTGTTTCTCCTTACCGTTGACCTCAAATCCTTGGGGCTGTTCCATAGATATCTCCTCCTCCAAATCACCATGGAGAAAGGTAGTTTTCACATCTAGCTATTCCAAATGCAAATCTTCAGCAGCCACAATACTTAAAACAGTACGAATAGAAGTCATCTTAACAACTGAAGAAAATATCTCATCAAAATCAATGCCCTTTTTCTGTGCAAATCCTTTTACAACTAACCTGGCCTTAAATCTTTTTTTACCTCCATCTTCCTCTTTCAGCCGGTAAACCCATTTGTTTGGTAAAGCCTTTTTACCTGCAGGTAACTTACATAATTCCCAAGTCTAATTTTTTAGCAAGGAGTCCATTTCTTCTTTCATTGCAAGCTCCCACTGAACCTGTGTATCCACTTGCATAGCTTCATCATACCCTTCTGGTTCACCAGCATCTGTTAACAAAATAGAATACAAAGAGGGAGAAAACCTTTCAAGAGGTCTACTTATCCTTGTTGATTGTCTAACATTCACTGGAGTTTGTGGTATTTCTGGTTGCTGTTGCGGAGCATGAGGAACCACTAGAACATCACTATTTGGAGTATCATCTAGAACCACATAATCCTTTTCTTTCTTCTCATGCTGCTGCAACTGATCTTTGTACAATACCTTCTCATTGAATATAACATCTCTGCTTCTCACTATTTTCTGATTTTTAAAATCCCAAAGCCTATAACCAAATTCATCAATGCCATAACCAACGAAGGTACATTTTTTTAATTTTGCATCTAGCTTGGTTCTATTTTCAGAATCTATATGTGCAAATGCTTCACAGCCGAAGGTTTTTAGAAAAGAATAACTCACCTTCTTACCTGTCCATGCTTCCTCTGGAATACCACATCCCAAAGGAACTGAAGGATCTCTATTAATTAAATATACAGTAGTGTTGACAACCTCTGCCCACATGTTTAAAGGCAGCCCAACATGCAATCTCATGGTCCTTGCACGCTCCATTATTGTCTTATTCATGCGTTCAGCCACTCCATTTTCCTGTGGAGTCCTTGGAACTGTTTTCTGCCTACGAATTACATTAAAGGAACAATAATCTTCAAATTCTTTGCTGTAATACTCACCGCCATTATCAAATCTGAGACATTTTAATCTTTTACCCGTCTCATTCTCAACCAAGCTTCTCCATTTCTTAAATGTTTCAAATACATCAGATTTCTGTCTAAGGAAATAAATCCAGACCTTCCTAGTTGCATCATCTATGAATGTAACATAATACTAAGAGCCACCGAGAGAAGATACTTGAGCTGGTCCCCATACATCTATATGCACAAGCTCTAACTTTTTATTTTTCTTTTGCTTCCCATCCTTGAAAAAACTGACTCTCTTTTGTTTACCATACACACAACTTTCACAGAAATCCATATTAATACATTTCAGACCTGGTAAAACTTTCTTAGAATGAAGTACCTTCATACCTTTTTCACTCATATGCCCAAGTTTGTTATGCCACAGTGTTGTCTCAAAATCTGCAACAACTTTTTCAGTCTCTTCCTGTAAACCTGCAGCAACTATTCCTAAACTTGTTTGTTTTTTCTCTGTAACAACTAAAGTAGAAGGAACAGTATGACCTATACAAAGATATAAGGTGCCTACTTTCACACCTTTTTCTACTACTAAGGCACCTTTTGAAACCTTCCAATTTTTATCAGTAAATGTAACAGTGTAACCTTGTTCAGTTAGTTGCCCTGCTGAAATTAAATTCCTACTGAGCCTTGCAACATGCCTTACCTCTTGTAGTAGCCAATGATTCCCATTCTACAACTTAATCTTGATTCTTCCCTTTCCAACAATCTGACAAGGTTTATTATCTCCCAAATAAACCAGCCCAAAATCCCCTTGGACATAATCAAGAAAATAACTTCTATGGGGTGTAGCATGAAATGAGGCCCCTGAATCTAAAACCCATGATTCATCAGCATTATCTAGGGAAAGAATCAAAGCATCATCTTCAAACTTGTTGCTTACCACATTTGCCTCCTTATTGCCTTCTTGTTTGTCTCTTTCTTTATTTTTCTGAGACCAGCAATCTTTCTTTAGATGACCTAGTTTCCCACAGTACCAGTAATCCTTTTGTCCTCTGGTTTGGGATCTTTTGTCCTTTGATTTTTCTCATGACTTCCCATGACCTCCAAAACCTTTTCCTCTCTCCTTTGATCTGCCCCTTCTTTCTGCATTCAAAACACTACCTGATGTGGATCCACCTAAGCTTTTCTTACGAATTTCTTCACTCAGAATAACACCAATAACATCATCAAATTTTAGGGTATTTGAATTAGAAACAGAGTTACTAACCACCATTACCAAACTATCCTAGCTTTCAGGCAATGAACATAATATCAAGAGAGCTCTAACTTCTTCATCAAATTTTACATTTAAAGAAGTCAATTGACTGAGAATCATATTAAATTCATTTAAATAACCTGTCACAGATCCACCTTCAACCATTTTCAAATTAAACAAATACTTCATGAGAAATACCTTATTTGAGGCTGAGGGTTTCTCATACAATTTAGCCAAAGCTTTCATCAGACCATCTATTGTTTTCGCTTCTATTATATTGAATGCCATTGATGGTGCCAGGCACAACCGAATGGTTCCCAGTGCCTTTCTGTCAAGAAGATTCTAATCCTCATCAGACATTGTTGCCAGTTTCTTGGATACTCCTTCCAACGGCATCCATAAATCCTTTTGATAGAGGTAATCCTCCATCTGCATCTTCCATAATTGATAGTTCTACCCATTGAATTTATCGACCTTCAATTTACCCTCGTTTGCCATTGCTCCCACTCAACCGTGAGACTTTCCTGCAAACAATAATCAGACACAACCCGCTCTGATACCACTTGTTAGGGTTAGCCAGTAGAAGATATCAATTAAATGCAAATAAAGATTAAACAGAGAAATAGAAATACACAGAATTAATAACAACAAGAGACAAGTTTTAATGTGGTTCACCCAAACTCAGGCTACATCCACCAAACAGAGAGTCCAATATTATTATCCAGTAAATCAAACTGATTACAACTAGCAATCCCTGCAACTCAATATCATTGCAAATGCTACAATACAATCTATATCAAAACCCTAACCCCTGCGAGGATACATGGCTAGTGTACAGTACTTTCCTGATCAGTCGCCACCTACCAACAACCAATTGTTGATAAAGTAATGAAAATAAACTTTTAGCACAATGCAAATCTAGTCTTCTAACAAGATCAGTAATCCTTAAATAGATCAACAACAATGAAAGATAAAGCAATGAACACACATGCACAAGATAACACCAAATATACGTAGAAAACCCAACAAGGGAAAAATCATGGTGAGAAAAGCTGCTAGGAGCTACTGTCCTAATCCAGCCTCACAAAAGAATCACAGTTATAACTTTGTTTTAGGGCTACAACCCAAGAAAGCTACTACTCCATGTAGAAAGGTTTTGGGGTCACTCCCAAGGAAGCTACAACTCCATGCAGACTTTGTTTTAGGGCTTCAACCCAAGGAAACAACTACTCCCTGAATTGATAATAAACTCAAAAAAGATTATAGCATGACAATCCTTCTAATGTCAGAATCTATGAATGAAGCTCAATCCTTTTGATGATTGCAATTCTGCTAAATTTCACTTCTCTTTTGATGATTGCAATTATGCTTTGATAACTTCTGCAACTTCTTCAAATGTCTTCTTTGGAGCTTACTGACTCATTGCTTTCAACCTTCAAGACATTTTTTCTTTGGCTCATTGCCTCCAACAATCAGTTAGGCACACTCTTCACTTCCATTTTTTCTCAAAAATATCTTCAAAATGAATCCGAATAAGATCTATTACTTATGCTCTTTCTCTTTCAGTTGCACATCATAATGCATTACACATTCACACTTGACTTCTTACGCTCACACTCGCAATCACACCTCACCTAGATCAACTAGGTTTACAATATATACATGATATTACATTGATTACTTTACATGTCAACCAAAGACAACAAGAATATTACAATTACAAGTCGGACAAAGATAAAACAACATGAAATGTGTAGAGGGCAAGCCCTAAAATGAACTACATGCAACACCAGGAAGAGGAACACACCTTGCAGATTGCAACACATGCTTAACCTAGTCCTAAACACCCTTCACAACATTAGCCTTCAAAGAATAACATCTGCACACTTCACACATTCGAAATAGGTCGGCCTTAAGCAAGAAAATATGAAGCTTGTAGCATGTAGGCCATTACAACTTGGCGGTACTCATGGAAGATTAAACATTACTTGCACTTCTCCTAGATGAGTCAGCATGACCCATACAACATCTTCAAACACTCCTTGAACTCTGCACAACAAAGACTTTGTGGCGCACACCTTCAACATACCTCAGTCGGCTAGACAAAAGCATAACTGGTGCAAGGGCACCTAGTAAAACTATGTAAATAGGGGTAAATGTCAGTGTTAGCTATTTTGGAGTCTTGTGTGAAGTAATAAGGTCTATTTTGACCATGTTGCAATGTAAATAATGTGATGAGGTCAGTTTGATGTTATCTTTAGGTGTTTGGCTACAAAAGTGGCTTTGCATAGTTATAGTTTGGGATAAGTTGGAAGGTGAACAGTCATATTTTTTATTTTCTTGGTGGAAACCATTGGGCTTCAACGAAAACATGTTTAAAAAGCCTCAAAGTCTTTGAGGCAGAGTGTGGAAGGTGGGAAAAGTTAAAACAATACAAAATTACCCTATTTTTTGATCAAAACTCTATATTTTCTATTGTTCCTACGACTGTACGACCATGTACGACCTAGTCATGATCTGCAATTCATGTGGTTGGATGAATCTTCAAATCTAATTTCATTTGCAGGTGGTTTGGTGTATTTTCATCATAGTAGAAGTATTTTATTTGCATTTGATTGGAAACAACTGGTAAAAGTGAGGTTTAGGGTTTTGTGCAAACAAAATGCATTTGTGAGTATTTCCTCCAGTGAAATCTCTTGAAAACTGGTAGAATGACAATATATAATGTATGTTCAATGATTTTGGTGGTTTTACGAGTAGGGTGTGAGGTTGAAATGGTTTTTGAACAAACCCTAGTTGAATTTCCTATGTTTTAGGCTTTATAAGGGTTTTAGGCTTGAAAACTTGAAACTCAGAGGATTGGTGATTGATCTTGATGATGAAACCCACATAATTAGACTATTTGTGATGTATTGAAACCCCTCAAGTGGTATTTGGAAGTTTGGTGATTGAAATACACACACTTGTTTTGGAAAAGTGGCCTAATTAGGCCTAGGTGCAACTATAACAGTGAATTGATGAGTGGTTTGGTCTGAAACAACTATACCCCAACTCTTGATATGTTGAGTAAAGGCATAAAGGGTACTCAGAAAGGTGATTGAGATGTGGGTTAGGGGCCTTCTCCAAAAGATATGCTGCAAAAACCTAATTAGGAGGGCTATAAGGGATAAGGAGGGCTAGTGAAGGATATCAGTCACTATAGAGTCTTGAAAATTGTAGATTGGTTCCTTGGAGAGTAGAAGATCATATTACCTTGCTCTGCCTCATAGTGGTATCAGAGCCTAGGTTCTAATTGAAAAATTGGAAAAGAGGTTGAAGTTTGAAGAAGCAAGATGCCTCCTAAGAGAAATCCAACGGCTAGAGAGGTCAGAGAATTGAAAGAGAAGCATGCTAAGGAATTGACAAGGGCAAAGGAATCCCAAGAGGTTGTCCTAGCTAGACTTGCAGCTTTAGAATCCAATCAAAGAAGAGGAATGGTCGGTGGTGACTTAAGTGACCAAGAGGAAGAAGAGGGTGAGAGTGAGAACCCTCAAGTAGGAGTCCAAGATAAAGAAGAAATGGACCCTGATGAAGCAAGACTACTCAGGATGCTAAAGGTTGATAGGGGAGAAAGTATTCCTAAATTGAAAGTGGAAGTGCCCATGTACAGTGGGAGGATGGACAGTGAAGAAGTGTTGGGTTGGATAGATACTCTTGACAATTTCTTTGAATTTGAGGAGGTGGAAGATGATAAGAAGGTGAGGTATGCAAAAACCAAGTTGAAAGGTGCTTCCCTAACATGGTGGAACTATGTTCAAGAGGAGAGAGCAATGAAGGGCAAAGCAAAGATAAATTCATGGGATAGAATGGTAGCTAAGGTGAAAGGACAATTTCTACCTACAGATTATGAAATTCAGACCTTTAGGGAATTACAAAGTCTAAAACAAAAGGAGTTGGATGTTATGACATACACTGAGTAGTTCCATAAATTAAGCATTAGAACATGACATGTTGAGGATGAAAGAGAAAAGGTAGCAAGGTATCTAAATGGCCTAAGGTATACCATCTAAGATGAAATCAACCTCTCTACACCTAGGACAGTTGAAGAGTGTTTTCAATTGGCTGTCAAGGCAAAGGAAAGGATAAAAAGAAAACAAGAGTAGCAAGGAAGAGGTAGGGGAAGGACTTCTAGAGGTAGAGGCAACTTTGGTGCAAGAGGACAGTCACAAAAACAACAAGGTGAAACAAGCAGCCCTCAAGAACAAGGGGCAGATCAAAGAGGTGGTTTCAGGGGTAGAAGACCAAATGGAAGAGGCAGATTTGGAGGGAAAGAAAGAGGGACAAACACCTTCTTAGGAAGATGCTATCATTGCAACCAATTTGGCCATCAAGCATGGAAGTTCCCAGACAAGCAAGCTTCTACATCACAAGGTAGTGAAAGAAGAATACAATTGGTGAAGGAAGAAGACAAAGAGTGTCAACTCACCATCTCAACAAGCTGCTCCTGAGGTAGGTGAGACTTTGATGATAAGGATAACTCTCATTAAGGTACCAACCACCAAAGAACCTCCCCAAAGGAAATCTTTGTTTAGAACCACTTACAAGTCACATGGAAAGGTGTGCAAAGTAGTTGTTGATTCAGGCTCTACTGATAATTTGGTTTCCTTAAAAATGGTAGAAAAATTGAATATGAAGAGGATTCCTCATCCCACACCATATAGAGTGTTATGGTTAAACAAGGGTCAACAAGTATTGGTAGATGAGAAAGCATGGGTAGAGTTCAATATTGGGGGGTTTAAGGATAGAATCCTTTGTGACATCATCGCCATGGATGTTTGCCACTTGTTGCTAGGAAGACCCTGGCAGTATGATAGAAAGGTTAAGTATGATGGGCATAAAAACATATATGTGATAAACAAATATGGCACCTCATTCACATTGACACCTCTACAAGGTGAAGAGTTTGACAAACAAGTTGGGTCTAGTGTTGTGGTAGTGAGAGAAAAAGAGTTTTTGAAAACATTGAAGGATGAAGGTGGTCAAGGATTTGCATTAGTAATCAGACCCAAATTTGTTTTGACAGTAAACAAGGTTGAGAACATACCTAGTGAGGTTCAAGTATTACTAGACAAGTACAAGGATATTGTAGTTGATGAGTTGCCTAGTTCTTTGCCTCCCATGAGAGATGTAAGTCATCACATAGACCTGATTCCTGGTGGAAATTTGCCTAATAAAGTTGCTTACAAACTAACACCCAAACAGAATGAGGAAATAGGAAGGAAGGTCCAAGAATTGTTAGATAAAGGCCTAATAAGGGAGAGTTTGAGCCCTTGTCTTGTCCCTACTATGTTAGCACCTAAAAAGGATGGGAAAGGAGAACGTGTACTGATTCAAGAGCCATAAACAAAATCACAATCAGATATAGGTTCCCTATACCTAGGATGGAGGATCTCATGGATTGCTTGGGTGGTGCATAGTATTTCTCAAAAATTGACTTGAAAAGTGGGTATCATTAGATTAGGATAAGGGAAGGAGATGAGTGGAAAACAACATTTAAAACCAATGAAGATCTCTATGAGTGGATGGTGATGCCATTTGGCCTCTCTAATGCCCCAAGTACATTCATGAGGCTAATGAATGAAGTGTTGAAGCCTTTTATTGGGAAATTTGTTGTTGTGTATTTAGATGACATACTTGTGTTTAGCAAAATAGGGAAGAGCACTTGCAGCACCTTGATATGGTTTTGAAGAGGTTACATGAGAAATTGATGATAAATCTCAAAAAGTGTGAGTTTATGAAGGAAGAGCTAGTCTACCTTGGTTTTGTCATCTCCAAGGGTTCATTGAAGATGGATCCCACCAAAGTTGAGGCCATAATCAGTTGGCCAACTCCAAAATTAGTAGGGGAGGTAAAAATATTCCATGGGATTGCTACTTTCTATAGGAAATTTATCAAGAACTTCAGTCATATCTGCTCACCAATCATTGACACCATTAAGGGAGATAAGAGGAAAAGATTCCAGTGGACTAAGGAGGTAGAAAGAAGTTTTCAATACCTAAAAAGTAGAATGGCTCAACAACCTATCCTTGCCTTACCTAATTTTAACAATGTCTTCACAATGGAGTGTGATGCTAGTGGACTTGCAGTTGGAGCAGTTTTGAGCCAAGAGAGTAAACCAGTGGTCTTCTTCAGTGAAAAGCTCAATGAGGCCAAAAGAAGGTATTCTTCATATGACTTGGAGCTCTATGCATTAGTGCAGTCCCTAAGGAAGTGGAGACATTACATTTTTCCCAAGGAATTCATTATCTTCATGGATAACCATGCTCTGAGTTTTTTGAATAGTCAAGACAAGTTAAGCCACAGGCATATAAAGTGGGCTGAGTACTTGCAGAGCTACACATTCACCGTTAAACACAAAAAAGGCCAAGCCAACAAAGTAGAAGATGCCTTAAGGAGGAGGTCAATGTTAGTCCATGAAGTACAACTTCAAAGTGTGGGGATAGAAGCATTGAAAGACATGTATGCAGATGATGAAGACTTCAAGGAGGTATACTCTGTTTGTAATTAGTTTCAAGGTGTTTTTCATAATGAATTTTTTGATTTCTTGTTGCAAGATGGATTGTTATTTAAAGGTGCTCAATTGTGTGTTCCAAAGTGCTCCATGAGAGCTAATTTGATAAAGGAAAAATACTGTGGCAGTTTAGGAGGACATTTTGGTGTTGATAAAACACTGGAGCAGGTAAGGAGATTCTATTTCTGGCCTAAAATGTAAGTAGATGCTAGAAGGTTTGTTGAGACTTGTGGAGTTTGTCAAAGATCTAAGGGCTCTAGTTCAAATGCAGGACTTTATCAGCCTCTACCAATACCTAGCAGGCCATGGGAACATTTGAGTATTGATTTTGTATTGGGCTTACCCAAAACCTAAAGGGGAATGGACAATGTGTTTGTAGTTGTGGATAGATTCAATAAAATGGCTCATTTTATTCCCTACAAATGCACAAGCGATGCCTCAAATATTGTAGGCCTATTTTTCAAGGAGATAGTTAGACTTCATGGGTTACCACTCACTATAGTTTCAAACAGAGACTCTAAGTTGATAGGTCACTTTTGGAGGACCTTATGGAAGAAATTGGGGACAAATTTGACCTTTAGTACTGCCTATCACCCACAAACAGATGGGTAGATTGAAGTGGTCAATAGATCATTGGGAAACTTGCTTAAGTGCCATACAAAAGAACATGGACAGCAATGGGATCTTGTTCTCCCATAGGCAGAGTATGCTTATAATGACTCCATTAATAGAAGCATAGGGAAGAGTCCTTTTGAAGTGGTGTATGGTCAAAAACCTAGAGGTATATTTGAGCTCAGAGACTTGAGTGGGTTGGAAAAGAGAAGTGTAGAAGGAGAGGAGTTTTCCATAGCCATGAAAGACGTACATGAGCAGGTCAGGGAAAATCTCAAGAACAGTGTTGAAAGGTATAAGAAGAATGCAAATGTAAGGAGAAGGAATGTTTAGTTCAAAGTAGGGGATTTGGTACTAGCTCACTTGAGGAAAGAGAGACTACCAAAGGGCAAATACACAAAGCTAATGATGAAGAAGATTGGGCCATGCAAGGTGGTCCACAAGTTTGGTGCAAATTCTTATGAGAAAGAACTCCCTCCTAGAGTTGCCATATCACCAATCTTTAACATTGCTGACCTCTACCCTTTCAAGGGGTCTGTGGATGCAAGTACAGGTACTATTGATAATGTTGCTGATGAAGAATGGGTCAAAGACCTACCACCTGCTGAGCCATTGAAACTCTAAACCATTTTGGATACCAAGATAGTGAAGAGAACCAGGAATAAGGTGTATAAGGAGTATCTTGTGAAATGGCAAGGTCTACCTCATGAAGATGTTGTATGGATGTCAGAGAATGATATTGCAAAGCATGGGACTATTGTTCATGACCTGATCTCAGGAGGTACTTGAGATTCTTTTCTCTCTGGGTGTATGGTGCAGGGGCACCTAGTAAAACTATGTGAATAGGGGTAAATGTCAGTGTTAGGTGTTTTAGAGTCTTGTGTGAAGTAATAAGGTCTATTTTGACCATGTTGCAATGTAAATAATGTGATGAGTTCAGTTTGATGTTATCTTTAGGTGTCTGGCTACAAAAGTAGCTTTGCATAGTTATAGTTTAGGATAAGTTGGACAGTAAACAGTCATATTTTTGATTTTCTTGGTGGAAACCTTTGGGATTCAAGGAAAACATGTTTAAAAATCCTAAAAATCTTCGAGGTAGAGTGTGGAAGGTGGGAAAAGTTAAAACAATACAAAAATACCCTGTTTTCTAATCAAAACTTTGTATTTTCTATTGTTCCTACGACTGTACGGCCATGTACGACCCACTCATGATCTGTAATTTATGTGGTTGGATGAATATTCGAATCTAATTTCATTTGTAGGTGGTTTGGTGTATTTTCATTATAGTAGAAGGATTTTATTTGCATTCGATTGGAAACAGCTGGTAAAAGTGAGGTTTAGGGTTTTGTGCAAACAAAATGCATTTATGAGCATTTCCTCCAGTGAAATATCTTGAAAACTAGTAGAATGACTATATACAATGTATGTTCAATGATTTTTGTGGTTTTACGAGTAGGGTGTGAGGTTGAAATGGTTTTTGAATAAACCCTAGTTGAATTTCCTATGTTTTAGGCTTTATAAGGGTTTTAGGCTTGAAAACTTGAAACTCAGAGGACTGGTGATTGATCCTAATGATGAAACCCACATAATTAGACTATTTGTGATGTATTGAAATGCCTCAAGTGGTATTTGGAAGTTTGGTGATTGAAATACACACACTTGCTTTGGAAAAGTGGCCTAATTAGGCCTAGGTGCAACAATAACAGTGAATTGATGAGTGGTTTGGTCTGAAACAACCATAGCCTAACTCTTGATATGTTGAGTAAAGGCATAAAGGTTACTCAAAAAGGTGATTGAGATGTGGGTTAGAGGCCTTCTCCAAAAGATATGCTGCAAAAACCTAATTAGGAGGGCTACAAGGCATAAGGAGGGCTAGTGAAGGATATCAGTCACTATACAGTCTTGAAACTTGTAGATTGGTTCCTTAGACAGTAGAAGATCATATTACGTTACTCTGCATCAATAAACCAACAACACCTTCATTCCAGACCACAACCTATTCCAGAGAAACCAGAAGACACCTTGCAGAGCAACAAGAAACTTCACAGGATCCTCAGGATCATTCTCCACCAACCAATTCACCACTTCATACAGAAACAATTTAGCACAAGCCAACAAACACTGAAACTAGCCACTGGAAAATACAATCTTGTACTCTATCACTTACAACTTTCTTTGTGGAGGGACAAATGTTATGAAACTCTGAATAGAACACCTTCACAACACAGTGAACTTAACTTCTAAACTGCATGACCATATCTTCAAAGGTAGAGGAATGCAGAGCATTCTCCCAATCAACCTTCAAGGCAACTTCCTGCAGCACAAACCTTCACCAACATCTGGAGACCAGAGCCTCCTTGTAGAAACACATACCTCCTTAGGAACAATAGGAGAGAGCATACAACATGCTATAGACCATCAACAACATCTCCCCAATATCAACATTACTTCTAATCCTCATATTAATACTTATAATCCTCATCTTAATATATCATCATGATATCATCTCTATTGACAACAAACATACTCAATACAACTTTATTTGACATTAAATAAGGCATGACATCCAACCATGAACATCAACAACATCACTATTAGCACACCATCATAGTATACCATCAACATAAGCATCAATGACAACCCAAACTGAGTGTTTACATCAATGACAACCACATCAGTGACAACCTTAGGTGACATATGTGAAACAACATGAAATAGACCACAAACAAACAAACACAGCCATACCCAATGTGCACTTGATCCCCAAAGCTATCAATAGGTCAAGACAAACTTGCTGCATAGGCCTCTATATTAAGATGATCACTACACTATGCATTTGCACCCAAACATGGCAATATTATACTCCTTGAGATGAATCCACTTAACTTCTCATACACAAGATACACATTGCAGGCATACATGTACATGATTCACCAATGATTAAAACAATTTTGCATCACTTTAGATTTATTCCTAGTTATTACACTGAATCATGGACAACATGTAGAACCCTAAACTAAATCTATTCCTACTCCTACACCTAATAGGACAAGGGTTTGATTAAAATGGTGATTGATCCATCCCCAATATGGACCGGTGCCTACTCCATTGGGCAACTAAGTCATAAGAAATAAAGAGGAAGGAAATGGATCGAACCAGCATCAACAAAAAACTAAAATGTATTCACATACATTTCTCGGATTACATTTCATACACTGGGCATACTTATTAATCTCGAGCAAAATTACAATGATCCACTTGCAACAAAATAAAAGACCCAACACAAAGCTTGTATTGATTTAAACATTTTCATACATTATCAATTCCTTGTTACAACATACCAGCAAGTGTGGTATGAGAAAATACATAACTTGGTTCATATATTCCCCTGAATCACCACAATCTTCCATGGAGAGACGCCACTACATGAAGATGTGTATTACAATTCTTTCCTATGCTGTATCAGATACATTCCTCCCTTCACTACCTAGAATGACTTGATTTCAAGCCCTAAAATCAACCTGAGGCACTCGCAGACCAGACAATTGGTTTAATGACCAACCCATAAAACATCTCTAAATCATGTATATATAGCAATATTTTCTCTTCTACATTCTAGGAAGGAACAAACTACCCCACCAACTGCCATTACTCCAACAATTAATTCCCCCTAACTCTGCCACCAACCTATACATCCTCATCAATTCTGTATTCATGGCAGCCAGGGAGTAGATGGATGTTTAAAAAATAAAACACCATCAAAAGTGTCTGTAAAGATTTTACAACACTTTAAAATATTTTAAAAACTACAACATTTATATTTCATGCTTTACATTTAATTTTTACATTTCAATTTGTCTTATCGGCAAAATTCTTCTATCGTGAACCTTGGAGTGTCTTTCTTTTCCTTCTTTGTCAGCCTTTTTGCCTTATCAACAAACTGTGAAGTCCGTGAACTTGAAGGTTTGAGAACTTCCTTGTCATCTCCCTTTTTCACCTTTTTCTTATTCTTTTCTTCTTCTGTCTTTTCCTTTGTCAGAAAATCCTCCCCGTAGAGAACTTCATCCTTTTCTCTTTTTCTTTTGTCTCTTGTCTTCCCTTTCCCCTTTGTTGGTGAAATCTCTCGTCAACAAACCTTACCTGGTTCGCGAACCAAAAATTTTGCCGATGAAGACACTTGTTCTTTCTTTCTCTATCTTTGTCTTCTCTCTCTTTCCTCATTAGTGAAAACTTATGTTAGTGAACTTGTTGGTTCGCAAACCAACACTTTCACTGACAAAGACTTTACCCTCTCGTCCTTCTCTATTTCTTCTCTCTTTATCCTTTATCGGTGAATTTGGCCGTCAGCAAACCTTTCAGTTCGCAAACTGCCAACTTCGCCGATAAAGGCCCAACTCATTCCCCTTTGCATCGCCATGTCAGCCAATCAACAAATCGGTAAAAACACAAACTTGTGAACCTTGGATGGCAAATCAGAAAGTTCGTGAACTTGCGAACCCACTGACAAGGTAAAACTTAAGCAATTTGGAAAGATTTTAACACTTAGACAATTAACAAGGGAAAAACTCAAGGGGATGGAGGATTTTATACTTAGGATTTTTTATGAAGGGGACCCACAAAAATTGTCTCTGATTGGGTATAAATGATGGGTTTCGACAACAAAGGTACAAACTAGGATTTTTGATGGATTTGGGGCAAAATAATGCAAGTTGGGAACTGGGTTTTTTTAGGTACCAACAAATCCTATTATTGTTTTTGGCATGTGTCAACAAAGAACATGGATATCATTTTGTATCACCTTTGTCTTATTTGCTTATGTGAATGCTATTGACATAAATCCTTAATTCATAAGTTGCAATTTGGCTATGTGTTAGTGTTGATAGTTTTAGATGCTCCATTGTCTTGTTGAGTCATCTTGAGTTGGTTGTCAATGGTTGCATAGGGTGGCTCGTATCCTTGAATTGTCTACCATCTCCTTCATGTGTGGGTATGTCCATGCAAGAATAGTGTGTTGGATAGGTGTCTTGTGGCACTCTATATTTTCTTGGTGACCTTCTCTCTTGTTGGAGAGTGTGTCAATTTTGTACTTGTTCAAAGATCGACAAGGTTGAAGACCTAAAAATTACCTCATAGAGCTTTTTCTAGCTTCTGTCAGTTCATAAGAGGCCTTGGGATGGATTCCTTGGTACTAGAGTCCTTGTTTGACCTTAGGTAAAAGTTCTGAGTAGGTGTTCTAAGAAAATTTTCCATTCAAACATCATGGAAGGATGACAACACAAAAATTGAACACTAGAGCTAGAATTGGACACTAGCACTAGAAATGGACACTAGTGAGACTTGTAGTCCTCTTGGGGTGCTAGAGTCCTTTGGGGCAATGTAGTCCTCTAAACTACTCAGATGTCCATGTAGTCTTGGATAGCGAGCACTTGCTGATGTTTCCTAAAGAAACTTTGCATACAAAAGTTTTTCCCCTTGGCTGTTTGAGTCTTCCCATGCTGACACTTCATTGTTAGGTGTCCTAGTTTGGAAGTTATTCCATATTTTTCATTGGGAAGCATGCCTTTGCACAAAATTGACTAGTGACTATTCCAATAGGTCAAGGGCTTGTATCTCCTAGTCGAACCATCTCCTGGGTGAGTTTTCCCCTAGTGTTGGGATGCCATTTTGTGTTGTCATGGAATGAATTTGAGGTATTTGTCACCCTCATCCTAATCCATGCATTATTGTGGTGACTTTTCAGATGATGCGTGAAGTCTTCCACTTGTGCCATCTTGTATAGTGCAATGGTTATGTTGTCATAGGTGTTATTCTAGTTAGACACCTTGTGTGTGTGAGTGTAATGTGACATGTAAATGTCACACTTGCAAAAGCAAAAAATTGTTCATTCGGTGTTTGTTCGGATAATATCTTGTGTGAAAGCTTGGGGCATTACAATATGAATGGAAACATAGAGATTCATGACATGTACATGGATTCATATGGTTAGAGGGAGTACCAAATATGGACACCTTTGATTGAAGTATTGATCATGAAAGACACAAAAATTAGAAATACTTTGATTTTATTATTCATGCATGGAATTCATGGATAGATCCACATCAATGAAATATATAGGTACGATATAATCCTTACGTCCATATTTATTTACTAGCATATATATCTTAAATGCATACATCTAAAAGAAACCTAGAGATATCAGTCTCGAGGCATAGGTCTATATTAAATTTGTTATTTAGGATAGATAGGCACCTCGAGATTAATATCTCTCAACATCTTTTAGATAGATGCATTTAAAATATCTATGCTAGTATATATATTATTAATGTCAAGTATTGTAATATTGAGTATTATCAACCATAATTTTTTTTTTTTGTATATATATTTTTATATGTCAGTTGTTTAATAGTTTTTATTAATATACTCATGCCATCACACTCCACTCCGTGATGTCATAGTAAGTCATGCCTCTCATGTGAGGTCGATTATTTTACCTCCCTTATTTTGATCAATTATGTTATTTTGTGATGACATTATCAAACCTTTAGTGACTATGGTGTTATTGTGCGGACTTGATTTTATCTCCTGACTATGATAGGACATTGATTAGACATATGTGTTTCAATCTGATCATATTGATGCTATTTTGAGATTCAACATCTATGATATATATATCTGATGATGCTTGTGATGAGGTTCTAATTATTTATGTGATGTTGACTATTTGACATGTGATTGAAAGATGCAATTTGATTTAGAATTATGTACTGATGATTATTGTTGTATTCGATTGTGTGAATTTAATCCTAGTTGCTTCGGCTATGATTTCTCATGATATGATTGACACTTGATAGAGATGTGCAGGTTTCACATTCCCTAGCCACGAGAAAATCGGAGGTAGAATTCACACTATGTTATCCCCTATAAATCCGATCCATTTCCAAGAGGGATAAGGATCACGTTTGAATTTGAATGTTGATTTAAGTAATTAATTTAATTTTTATTATTTTGGCCTTAGTACCCTTGTCTATTTATTTAATAATAAGTGTTGTATAATTTTAATTGATTTACACCACTTGGTATTTATTTTATTTTGAGGCCATTTAAATGTGAGTTTTAACCCCCTTTGTGAACCCTAGAGTCCCAAAAGCTACCCTAGGTGGTTACCCATGAGTCTAGGGTCAACTTGGACTATCTAACCCTAAATTTGACTTAGGTTTGGTCACTCTAAACCTTGGTTTGGTAAAAGTGACGAAAATTTGAATTAAGGGAAGTGGGAGATGAGTCATGCCTTTCACCTCCCTTCCTAAAAGTGTGGGAACCCTTTCCCAAGGAAGACTTGGGAGGTCTCCAAGACTCCCAAGTGTGTGGGAGCTTCCCCCAAGACTCTCACACATGTGTGAGAGAATCTTGGAGGAAGATGGCTCCTTGAGAGAATAGGAGGATGCCATATGGCATCCCTTATCCTCTTGTGGGTGTGAGTGGAGTTGCCACCTCACCACTTGTCCTCTCACACATGTGTGAGAGCACAAGTGGATGAGGTGAGGATTGAGAGGGAATGAGAGGATGACACTTGTCATCCTCACACTTCCTCTCCCTTGCAAGTGGCATGGGACGAGGAAGGAGAAGGTGACAAGTGTCACCTTCTCATTCCTCAAGGCCAAATTCATGGCCTATATTATCTCCTCTTGATGAGGAGTGTGGGGTTCTTCAATTTTATTCTTATTGCTAATTTTTAGAGGAGTTTGGGAGAGTTAGAGGATTGCTTGAAGGATTGGAAGGCTTGGGAAGGCTTGGAGCTCTTCACCAACTTGCTTCCATCATAAGGGCTTTGAAGGTAGGCCTCTTAACTTGTTTTCTCACCCTAGCTTACTTAATGTGTTGTGTTATGGTTTTTGGTTGTTTTGTTGTTGCATTGTTTTGTTTTTTGGGATGGGAGTTATGGTGAGAGCACCTCTAATGGAGGTAATGCTCAACTTGTATGGGTAGGGGAAAGGAACCTCCTTGAGGTCTCTCCCACACTATGTATTTATGCCTCGAGGGCTTTTATTTTGTTGAGAAGGTTGTTGAATGGCAAGAGTGCCATGGAGGTCATTTTTGTGATATTGTGGAGAGTGGTGTTTGGAGATTTTATTCGGCTTGAGGCCATGAGCTTGACATTTTATCATTTGGGAGCCCTTTGAAGTTGAGGGGTCCATTCCCTACCCTCACCAACTCATTTTCATGAGTCGAGTTTTGTGTTAAACCTATGGGTTGTTTTTGTGTTATTGTGATTGAACTTTGTTGTGGAATGTTCACCTGTGTGAATCCCTACCTCCCTAGCTCGGGGGTGACCCACTTGTGGGTCTACAGTAGGGAGGAGAGCTGTTCATTGTGGCTAGTTTTGTGGTTCTTACTGTTGTGTATGTTGCAGATTTTATGTGGAGAAAGAAAGTGGATGAAAGCCTTCTTGTGTGTATTTTGTGGTAGTTTTCTTGGGCTGTTGGAGTCATGGCCATCATGGCCTCACTGTATTTATTTTGGCAAGTTTTATGCCATAATGTTGGCTGTGGTAAATGTTGAATTGTAAACATTCTGTTTATTTATTTAAAAGTTGATTATTCACTCTATTGTGGAGTTAGTATGCTTGAAGAATGCATCGAAATTCATGTATACTTATTTCTGTCATTATTCCTTCCAAGGAATAGAATACTCATTTGTTGGGGAATGAATTTTATTGTTTGTAAAACAAAGGAAGAGAAAAATAAAATTATTTCTATCTTATTATTTACAAAAAAAAAAAAAAAAAACATCATGCTTTATACCTTACTGTCAGAATAAAGGATACCAGGTTGCCTATTTAGCATTCTTATTTCAAAGAAAAATATAAATATATCTCTGTTTGTTTTGGGTTCAAAGAGAAAAAAAAAAAGGAAAAGAGTCAATTCTGGTTGTATATTTAGTCCACAGAAATATTAGTTTTCAAGAGAAAGTAAATGGCTGAAAATAACATTCTGATAATTAAATTCTGGTTTTATGAAGTTAGTTGTTGCTTATATATTTAAATATAGATATATACTTATGGAAATATGTATATATGTGTATATAAATATATATGTATATTTTACATCCTTGTCATTAAATCTAGTTGCTGTTGGTTGTGTTAAACCTGTATTTATCCAGTATGTAGAAATGAAATCAAAAAATATATGGGAGAGCTGCATATGTATTGAAAAATGTACATACACATATTTATAAAAAAAAAGGGGTATACAGTTATAGAAAAGATACTTATACTTTGATGCAAATAGACGGTGTATAGCAAGTGAAATATATATATTATTTTTACATATATTTATCAGAAGAAGGAAATGGATTTATAGTGTGTTCTGCCTGCTGCATAAACTGAGTTTATCATAAATATAAATATGTATTATCTATATATTTTCAGAAACAAAATGAATATTATTCATATAATACAGAGATTTATATTGATGGGAGGACTATTTTATATAACAGTTTTAGAGATTTAAAAGAAATTAAATATATATATATATATATATATATATATATATATATATATATATAGAAAGAAAAAAAATAATAGTCTGTGGGCGGCGGCGCCATTCACAGTAGGATGAGATTTGGGGGGTGTGGGTGGAGGTAGAGCCTCCTCCCCACACCCCCTTCCCCTTCATTCCCCGCTAGAGACCATGACCCGCCATCGGAAGCTCCAAACCCCTGTCCGCAGCTACGAACCCCGCCGCCGTCAGTTCAACCGCCCCCTGTGGCCTCCCTGCACAGTCCCCTAGCGGCCCTCAGCCACCGCCCTTCCCTCTAATCCTTTACCCAACTCACCGCGGCCTCTCCTTCTTCGCACAGCGCCGCCGACCCTGTAGTGTTGAACCAACACAACTTAAACCCCTTCGTAGATAGTGAATTTTTAAATAGTGGAGGTTAGTAAATATATGTTTTGCTGTCCAAAAAAAAAATAGGTGTGACATAGAAATTTAACCTTATTCTCCATCTTGTAAACCTCCGGGTATCTTCCATGGTTGTCCATGAAACCGTAACCTGCACATAGAGGACAAACACACAGGAGATAGAAGAGGCAAAACAAAAATAAGTGATTAGGGCAAAATGTGAGAGAGAATAGAATAAAGGAATTAGGGTATCATGTAATTAAATAATTTTATTACAATGAGACTTGAGTTATTCTTTCTTTTAGGGAGAAATTTGTATTTCTTGAGTGGATAATTTTTGAGAGAGGATTTTGAATGGAGAGGTTTTATTTGACTCTTTATTTAAAAAACCTCTTCTCTTTTTTTTGAAATTTGATAATAATTATGAAATGCGGTATGGGTATTTTATTTTAGGAAGCTTTATGAAATTTCTTTTCTTGAGAGAATATTTTTATTGGTGAGGATGAGGGTTTTAATTTTAAATTTTATTTTAGTCTTTTTTTTTCCCTCTTGATTTTATTTATCCCTTGGGGGCTTTTAATTTGTTCTCTAATTTTGGAGTGGGATGATTTTTGCCTTGTGACTTAAATTTAAAATTTGGGAGGGACTATTTTACGCTTGCGGGAGAGGATTTTTCTTTCTTGAACTTAATTATCTTAGTGGTATTCCTTATCTTTCCTTATCGATTTTGTTGATTTATCGGCTTTATTACTATTATTATTTTATAGGAGCGAGTACCTTATCCTCTTCCTTCTATTAATTTTTTTGAGTCAGCTATTAAATATAATTGCCAAAATTGTATTAAATAACGAACTCGATCTCTCTCCTTGGACTCATTGACGACTTGTTGTTTAACCTTGTGTTAATAATTCATTTTAATTCATTTCTGGAACTATTCTTTAATTTCAAGTTAAGTTTACTATTAAATTTACTTAATTTTCCTATGAGTGTTTTATTTTTGCGTTTAACGAAAACGTGTTATGCTGCCGAAATTTTACTAGATTCATAGGGTTTATTTTTGTTCAATGTTTTATTTATTCCATTCCATCATTACACTTGAATCATGCGCCATCTTACCATATTATTAAATCATTTTTTGATCCAAGTATGGTTAGGGTTCGAAGTTAAAATCATCATCACCAAGGAAACTTAGGGTTCAAATTTGACTAGTCTAACCCTAGACACGACACCCTACGTGTCGCATACCCCCTAGACGGCCTTCACCTTATCGATTATGATGGCATGTTTATGCCTTAGGTGTGTTGCCACCGAGCACGCAGACGCATGCGAGGGGGTTCCTAGGGATAGGTAGAAAAGTTTTTTGTAGTTCGTGTCATGACCACATGGCAAATGTGGACATGACACGTGTGTTTTTGTGTTGTGACCACATGGGAAATGCGGGCATGACATTTGGTATCAGAGCCTAAGTTTAAACATTGGGCTTGTTTTGGGCACATTTTATTTTCTGCAACTTAGACTGATTTGTGGTTACCTCATTTTTGTAGGATGCCTCCCCGACGAGTTCGGCGAGCGCGGTCTTGCCGCACTCCATCCCCTGAGATTCACAGTGATTCTTCAGCTGAGGTTCAGGCATAGCCAGTCCCACAGATACCGCAGGCACCTCCGGCCATACCAGATATTGGGCATAGATTTTGTAGGCCTTACAGGCAGTTCTAGATAGACTTCCACCGGCTATAGTTGAGCCACGCATAAAGCCACATGTTGAGCCCTGCGAGGATCCACGAGAGGAGCCACGCGTGGAGCCACGAGCTGAGTCCTGTGTTGAGCCACATGTGGAGCCCCGCATAGAGCCGTGAGGGGCACCACGTGTGGAGCCTTATGTTGAGTTGCCAGAGACAGAGGAGGTTGGTTTGGCCGACAGGGCCCGTAGCAGGAGTCCTTCACGTCATGCTAGATATGACGAGGCAGTACAGGTAGAGCACTTTGGTCATAGGCCTTATGACTACTATACAGATGAGCCTATCAGGAGGCCTAGAGACAGAGGAGACCCCATTAGGGATATATTGAGGTTGAACCCTCCTACATTCATCAGGACCACAGAGGGAGCCGAGGCAGAGGCTTGGCTTATCAGTTTAGACAGATGCTTCACGTTGCGTCCTTACGAGGGCAATACGAAGGCCCATGTGGCAGTACATTTGTTGCGAGATGCAGCAGCTACCTAGTGGCGCACTGAGGAGTGCAAGTGTCACCTTTCTTTAGACACCCTCACATGGGAGACCTTCATTAAGCACTTCAATGCGCGCTACTTATCAGACCATTACAGGTAGTGTCGTATAGATGAGTTCCATGATCTACAGCGGAGGGGACTTACAGTGGCACAGTATGAGGGTATGTTTACTAAGTTATCCCGTTATGCAGAGTATCTCCATGACGAGAAACTCCTGGTGCATAAGTTTATTAGAGGATTGAACCACGGCATAGCAGGGCCTGTTCGTATGGCAGACCCCCAGACTTTGAGTGATGCTGTCGAGAAGGCATATATCATGGAGGAGATTCAGGGATGAGGGCAAAGTTCATGCCCTAAGTTTTAGGATCATAGATAGCAGCAACATCAACAGAGTTTCCGTAGACCATCGCAGGCACCTCATAAGGGAGGATTTAGTTCCGCACCCTTACCTCCTAGACCCCCACAGCAGCACCAGCAGCATCAGCAGGGCCCACGCAGAGACTGACGACAATAGCCATAAGCTGTAGGACCTGCACGGTCACAGCAGTCTTTTGGAGGATCACAGAGTTCCACGGGCTGACCTATGCAGCAGCAGTCGTTGATCAGGACACAGACGGTACACATTCAGGCTCAAGGACCATGCTATGTTTGTGGTGGAGTGGGACATATAGCCAGAGAGTGCCCACAGGGCTTTACAACAGGGGGACAACCTCGTGCCGGAGGATCCGAGCTGACGGTTGGAGATGTGGGTTGATCCCACCACATGCTTGTAGTGGTTGACAACCGCGAGGCTGATTTTTAGACCCCCATCTTTGAGACTACGAGTAGAGGCAGATGGGCAATTGGCTTTGGAGCCAATTTGCATATTGGCTTGTCGGACACTGGGCCTTCGAGGTCAAGAGCTGGACCAGGTTAGGGTCCAGTGGGATCGATATGATGAGGTCAAAGCGACTTGGGAGGATGTAGCTAGTTTGAGGGCACTCTATCCTCAACTTTTTGACGACTTCCAAGAGGAAGTTCAATCTTAGGGGGGAGGATGTGAGGCCGATTATTTTACCTCCCTTATTTTGATTGATTATGCTATTTTGTGATGACATTATCAGACCTTTAGTGACTATGGTGTTATTATGCGGACTTGATTTTATCTCCTAACTATGATAGGACATTGATTAGACATATGTGTTTCAATCTGATCATATTGATGCTATTTTGAGATTTGACATCTGTGATATATATATCTGATGATGCTTGTGATGAGGTTCTAATTATTTATGTGATGTTGACTATTTAACATGTGATTGAAAGATGCAATTTGATTTAGAATTATGTACTGATGATTATTGTTGTATTTGATTGTGTGAATTTAATCCCAGTTGCTTCGGCTATGATTTCTCATGATATGATTGACACTTGATCGAGATGTGCAGGTTTCACATTCCCTAGCCACGAGAAAATCGGAGGTAGAATTCACACTATGTTATCCCCTATAAATCTGATCCATTCCCAAGAGGGATAAGGATCACATTTGAATTTGAATTGTTGTATAATTTTACTTGATTTACACCACTTGGTATTTATTTTATTTTGAGGCCATTTAAATGTGAGTTTTAACCCCCTTTGTGAACCCTAGAGTCCCAAAAGCTACCTTAGGTGGTTACCCATGAGTCTAGAGTCAACTTGGACTATCTAACCCTAGATTTGACTCAGGTTTGGTCACTCTAAACCTTGGTTTGGTAAAAGTGACGAAAATTTGAATTAAGGGAAGTGGGAGATGAGTCATGCCTTTCACCTCCCTTCCCAAAAGTGTGGGAACCCTTTCCCAAGGAAGACTTGGGAGGTCTCCAAGACTCCCAAGTGTGTGGGAGCTTCCCCCAAGACTCTCACACATGTGTGAGAGCATCTTGGAGGAAGATGGCTCCTTGAGAGAATAGGAGGATGCCATATGACATCCCTTATCCTCTTGTGGGTGTGAGTGGAGTTGCCACCTCACCACTTGTCCTCTCACACATGTGTGAGAGCACAAGTGGATGAGGTGAGGATTGAGAGGGAATGAGAGGATGACACTTATCATCCTCACAGTTCCTCTCCCTTGCAAGTGGCATGGGAGGAGGAAGGAGAAGGTGACAAGTGTCACCTTCTCATTCCTCAAGGCCAAATTCATGGCCTATATTATCTCCTCTTGATGAGGAGTGTGGGGTTCTTCAATTTTATTCTTATTGCTAATTTTTAGAGGAGTTTGGGAGAGTTAGAGGATTGCTTGAAGGATTGGAAGGCTTGGGAAGGCTTGGAGCTCTTCACCAACTTGCTTCCATCATAAGGGCTTTGAAGGTAGGCCTCTTAACTTGTTTTCTCACCCTAGCTTACTTAATGTGTTGTGTTATGGTTTTTGGTTGTTTTGTTGTTGCATTGTTTTGTTTGTTGGGATGGGAGTTATGGTGAGAGCATCTCCAATGGAGGTAATGCTCAACTTGTATGGGAAGGGGAAAGGAACCTCCTTGAGGTCTCTCCCACACTATGTATTTATGCCTTGAGGGCTTTTATTTTGTTGAGAAGGTTGTTGAATGGCAAGAGTACCATGAAGGTCATTTTTGTGATATTGTGGAGAGTGGTGTTTGGAGATTTTATTCGGCTTGAGGCCATGAGCTTGACATTTTATCGTTTGGGAGCCCTTTGAAGTTGAGGGGTCCATTCCCTACCTTCACCAACTCATTTTCATGAGTTGAGTTTTGTGTTAAACCTATGGGTTGTTTTTGTGTTATTGTGATTAAACTTTGTTGTGGAATGTTCACCTGTGTGAATCCCTACCTCCCTAGCTCAGGGGTGACCCACTTGCGGGTTTACGGTAGGGAGGAGAGCTATTCGTTGTGGCTGGTTTTGTGGTTCTTGCTGTTGTGTATGTTGCAGGTTTTATGTGGAGAAAGAAAGTGGATGAAAGCCTTCTTGTGTGGATTTTGTGGTAGTTTTCTTGGGCTGTTGGAGCCATGGCCATCATGGCCTCACTGTATTTATTTTGGCAAGTTTTATGCCATAATGTTGGCTGTGGTAAATGTTGAATTGTAAGCATTTTGTTTATTTATTTAAAAGTTGATTATTCACTCTATTGTGGAGTTAGTGTGCTTGAAGAATGCATCGAAATTCATGTATACTTATTTCTGTCATTATTCCTTCCAAGGAATAGAATACTCATTTGTTGGGGAATGAATTTTATTGTTTGTAAAACAAAGGAAGAGAAAAATAAAATTATTTCTGTCTTATTATTTACAAAAAAAAAAAAACATCGTGCTCTATACCTTACTGTCAGAATAAAGGATACCAGGTTGCCTATTTAGTATTGCTATTTCAAAGAAAAATATAAATATATCTCTGTTTGTTTTGGGTTCAAAGAGAAAAAAAAAGGAAAAGAGTCAATTCTGGTTGTATATTTAGTCCACAGAAATATTAGTTTTCAAGAGAAAGTAAATGGCTGAAAATAACATTCTGATAATTAAATTCTGGTTTTATGAAGTTAGTTGTTGCTTATATATTTAAATATAGATATATACTTATGGAAATATGTATATATGTGTATATAAATATATATGTGTATTTTACATCCTTGTCATTAAATCTAGTTGCTGTTGGTTGTGTTAAACCTGTATTTATCCAGTATGTAGAAATGAAATCAAAAAATATATGGGAGAGCTGCATATGTATTGAAAAATGTACATACAAATATTTATAAAAAAAAAGGGGTATACAGTTATAGAAAAGATACTTATACTTTGATGCAAATAGACGGTGTATAGCAAGTGAAATATATATATTATTTTTACATATATTTATTAGAAGAAGGAAATGGATTTATAGTGTGTTCTGCCTGCTGTATAAACTGAGTTTATCATAAATATAAATATATATTATCTATATATTTTCGGAAACAAAATGAATATTATTCATATAATACAGAGATTTATATTGATGGGTGGACTATTTTATATAACAGTTTTAGAGATTTAAAAGAAATAAATATATATATATATTAAAACAAATAGTCTGTGGGTGGCGGTGCCGCCCATAGTAGGATGAGATCTGGGGGGTGTGGGGAGGAGGCTCGCGGGTGTGGGTGGAGGTAGAGCCTCCTCCCCACACCCCCTTCCCCTTCATTCCCCGCCAGAGACCATGACTCGCTGCCGGAAGCCCCAAACCCCTGTCTGTAGCTACGAACCCCGCCGCCGTCAGTTCAACCACCCCCCGCGGCCTCCCTGCACAGTCCCCTAGCGGCCCTTAGCCACCACCCTTCCCTCTAACCCTTTACCCAACTCACCGCGGCCTTTCCTCCTTCGCATAACATCGCCGACCCTCTGCCCAACCTCCTCCGTGGCCCCACCTCCATCGGCATGTCCTCTGCCACCGCCGACCCTGCAGTGTTGAACCAACACAACTTAAACCCCTTCGTAGATAGTGAATTTTTAAATAGTGGAAGTTAGTAAATATATGTATTGCTGTCAAAAAAAAAATAGGTGTGACATAGAAATTTAACCTTATTCTCCATCTTGTAAACCTCCGGGTATCTTCCATGGTTGTCCATGAAACCCTAACCTACACATAGAGGACAAACACACAGGAGATAGAAGAGGCAAAACAAAAATAAGTGATTAGGGAAAAATGTGAGAGAGAATAGAATAAAGGAATTAGGGTATCATGTAATTAAATAATTTTATTACAATGAGACTTGAGTTATTCTTTCTTTTAGGCAGCAATTTATATTTCTTGAGTGGATAATTTTTGAGAGAGGATTTTGAATGGAGAGGTTTTATTTGACTCTTTATTTAAAAAACCTCTTCTCTTTTTTTTGAAATTTGATAATAATTATGAAATGCAGTATGGGTATTTTATTTTAGGAAGCTTTATGAAATTTCTTTTCTTGAGAGAATATTTTTATTGGTGAGGATGAGGGTTTTAATTTTAAATTTTATTTGTCTTTTTTTTTCCCTCTTGATTTTATTTATCCCTTGGGGGCTTTTAATTTGTTTTCTAATTTTGGAGTGGGATGATTTTTGTCTTGTGACTTAAATTTAAAATTTGGGAGGGACTATTTTATGCTTACGGGAGAGGATTTTTCTTTCTTGAACTTAATAATCTTAGCGGTATTCCTTATCTTTCTTTATCAATTTTGTTGATTTATCGGCTTTATTACTATTATTATTTTACAGGAGCGAGTACCTTATCCTCCTCCTATTATTTTTTTTGAGTCAGCTATTAAATATAATTTCCAAAATTGTATTTAATAACGAACTCAATCCCTCTCCTTGGACTCATTGACGACTTGTCGTTTAACCTTGTGTTAATAATTCATTTTAATTCGTTTCTGGAACTATTCTTTAATTTTGAGTTAAGTTTACTATTAAATTTACTTAATTTTCCTACGAGTGTTTTATTTTAAATTTTATTTTTGTGTTTAACGAAAACGCGTTATGCTGCCGAAATTTTACTAGATTCATAGGGTTTATTTTTGTGCGATGTTTTATTTATTCCATTCCATCATTACACTTGAATCATGCGCCATCTTACCATATTATTAAATCACCTTTCGATCCGAGTATGGTTAGGGTTTGAAGTTAAAATCATCATCACCTAGGAAACTTAGGGTTCAAATTTGACCAGGGTTACACCCTACGTGTCGCATACCCTCTAGATGGCCTTCACCTTATCGATTATGATGGCATGTTTACGCCTTAGGCACGTTGCGACCGAGCACACAGACGCGTGCGAGGGGGTTCCTAGGGATAGGTAGAAAAGTTTTTCGCAGTTCGTGTCATGACCACATGGCAAATGTGGACATGACACATGTGTTTTTGTGTCGTGATCGCATGGGAAATGCGGGCATGACATCTCAACATAATAAAAAAAACTTAAGAAAAATATAGAATAGTAAAAATAGTAAGCGAAAAAATGACATTTGCAGACAAAAATGATATTCATTCAACTTCTTGAAAACTTGTGCATGATTTAGTATTAAAAAAGAAATTATCTCTTCAATTTAAGTAAATCAAAACTAAAATAGTTGTTAAGTAAAAGTTAAAATAAATAATGTCTATGTCTTTTTTTAAAAATCTTTTTACCTATTTATGTGTCCATGATTATTCATATAAATATTGTGAAAGAGAATTATCATAGCCCATTTTTGTTATATGGCACAATATTGATGATTACAGACTTATACATCTGGTTATATATGATGCATGAAAATATTGTTATCCTAATTTGTATAGACATATATGATGTATTTGATCAGAGGCATATGAAGTTCTAAATATCAGGTTGATTATGTTTTTATTTCTATTTGTAGAGTAGATAATTGTAACATGTTATAGTAGCATATCTGGAATTTTTAACTCATATATGATACCAAATTTATCATAAACTAATCACAACTTGATGTTTGAGTGTGACAGGATCCATCATTCACCTCTACCCGATGGGACAATATCATAGAAGAGAGGAACTTAGTTCCTCTCAAGGCCGCCTACATGACTTTTGCACACACACACTAAATCATCTTCATGATTGCATATGGGGTGGGATAATAGTTAATTTGTAAATCCAGAATTTGTTTCTTGATCTGATTTCTTCTTGATAACAACTTCATATAGATTTATTTCAAGATGTAAAACACACACACACACATATAAATATATCTATGTGTGTGTAAGTAGTATAATTATAAATATATGGTGTATATGCCTACACACAATATACCAATATACATGTGTATATGTATAGACACACATATAACACCAATATATATGGTGTAGATATATACACATGATGTTCGGATATATACATATATATGTGTATACACGCATATTGTACAATTGAACAAATACTTAGAACACACACACACACATGAAATAATAAGTACTTAGTGTTTAATTGAGGTAAATACCAAATAATGTTTAATTAAGGTAAATAATTAATGACGTTAAAATGAAATAAACATAGGATAGAGTAAAGTAATTACTTATCCTTAAGTAAAATTTGAATAAAGTAATTTTATTAAGTTGAAGGAACAAATTAATTAAATTACGTTTATGCTAGCCAAGGCAGAAGTTGTTGTACGACAAATTAAATTAAAATATCAACAAAGTTTAAATTTGTAAGGGTTTATTAAATAGAAGGAATTGAGCACTTTAATAAAAAGGATATATTTCTGCCACAAATAATCCTTCCAGGCAGATATCTATAGAAGAATAAAATGGCATTTGGCAGTCCGCTTCTATGAGCTGTTGAACAATGAACATAGGAGAAACTTTCAAAGTAATACTTGACATTTGTTTATCATGTCTTGAAACATCTGGAACATGGAAAAAGGTGAAAAAATGCTTTTAAAAAAAAGAGGATTTCAGAATGAGAAGGTATGTTGATAGAGAGGAAAAAGAAAGAACACGAAGAGTAGAAAGGGGAAAACAAGATACAGACAAAGCATTGATTTCAACAGAGGTATTAAGGTATGGTTTATCAGATTCCTTGTCTGGACATTAATTCTTATCAAGTATGCAAATAAGTAGATAAATCTTCTTTTTGTGCATTATATTCTACTGTACATAATGAGGGTTCTTGTTCCAAATTTGATTTGAACCAAAAGTAATAACAAAATTATTCAATTGATGTTGTTCACAAATTTCACCCATTTAGGGTAGTTGTGAAATCTAATTTTTGGCAGAAGCCTGCTGAAGAATACCTGCAAAACAATTAAAACAACAAAAGAGTCAAGAAATCAAGCTCTTTCAAAGCATGCCTGCATAGTTAACATATTGTTTGACCTAAACTAGTAACAGAGATTGAATCAAAAACCATACCCATATTGAATGGCTGAAATCTTGTATATGATCATAGGCAGAGATCGTGTTGAAATTAAAATAAATTATACAATTTTTTTTTTGCCTAAGTCAAAAGATGAAAAATCTGAGCAAATTGCATGAGGCTCTCCATTGGAGGTGACCTCTCCAATGGAGACACTTCCATTAGAGGCACCTTAGTTTAAATGTTGGAGGTTAAAAAATATATATAATAACTTGAACCTTTTCATGAGTTTATCTATTAGACTTTTAATCCATCGTAGATTTTTATTATGTCTGTAGTTCTAAAAAGAAATTCCTGTATGAACAACAAAAAACTAGGGAAATTACAAGTATTATTATAAGTGAAATACACACACACATATAAGCATTTAGGGTTAGCATATGTTTTTGGAAAGAATGTATTTAATAGTTAACTTTAAAATTGTAAAGGAAGAAATAGAAATATATATTTTTCTTTAAATTTTAAAAGTAAATAATGGAAGGGTAAATAGGAAATGAATATATCTCTTCTTTATTTACAAGCATCATATGAAGGAGTAAATCTTTCTCAATCCAAAACAAAACTTGTTATTTTAGGAAACCAACAGGAATGAAACTTGAAACCAAAGCTAATTTAATGGAAACTTGAAATGCTAAACATAAGCCATCATACATGATTGACATAAATGGTAGATTTCAAGTGGAAAACTTGTTTTATGAAGGATTGGAATCATGGATGTCATTTTGAATTTATAGTATCTTTCTATATGTTTGCATGGGTAATGGGTAGAATTCCATAGTTAAATTCATTGTCATGTATGACGACCTTGAAGAACTAGTTTCCTTGGGATGGGTCGGGCTACCTATGTGGGTAGCATGGGTGTTGGGAATTAAGGTGTATCAACCTTGGTAATTCCTTGCATTATTTAGTGTAGGAAGTGATTTCCGCACACCTAGCTTCCTTTCAGTTGGTATCAAAGCCTGGCTAGTTTTGGTCTTAGCTGTTGGGTAGGGGTTTTTTGAGCTGATCTTAAGTTGAGTGGGAGTCTGTGTAGAGTATTCTGAATCATGTTGCAGCAAGGAGATGGCAAGCACATCCAGAAGAATAGAAGTGGAGAAATTCAATGGCACTAATTTCAAGCTATGGAAGCTCAAGATGGAAGACAAGCTTGTTGATCGAGACCTTTGGGAAACTATTAATGGAACTAAACCAGCTACAATGCAACAAGCTGATTGGGATCTCAAGGATCAGAAGGCTAAGGGTCTCATATGACTTAGTCTTGTTGATTCTGTCTTCTTAAACGTCCATGAGGAGAAAACTGCAAACTTGCTTTGTAAGAAGTTGGGAGATGTGTATCAAGCCAAATCCCTGGTTAACAAACTTTTTCTGAGAAAGAAGTTGTATTCCCTTTGAATGGAGGATGGAGGATTTGTTGTTGAACATATGAATGCTTTTAACATGGTTGCACAATTGACATCTATTGGTGTGAAGATGGAGGAGGAGGATCGGTGTATGACCTTGCTTTGTTCTTTGCCAGACTTGTGGGATCACCTTGTCATGGCTATTGGAAGCACCACATCCACATTCAAAATGGATGAAGTGATTTCTTCGCTATTATCCAAAGAGATGTAGAGAAAGTCTTCTGATGCAGCTAAAGAGGCTCTTACAGTTCGTGGAAGACCCAAGGAGAAAGGGAAAAAGAAGGACAAGAAAGCTGAGAAGGGTAGATCCAAATCTCTTGGAAAGTCCAAGGCTATCTGTTGGAACTGTGGTAAATCTAGGCATTTTAAAAGGGAATGCAAAGAAGAAAAGAAAAAGAAGAAGAAGACCCCAAATTTAGATTCTGACAAGTCACAAGATAATGGTGATGCTTTCATTGCAGCCCTGGCAACCCATGCATCTGATGATGTGTGGCTGATTGAATCTGGTGCATCATTCCACATGACCTTGCATCAAGACTAGTTCACTAAGTATGAGAAGTTTGATGGTGGAAAGGTGTACTTGGGTGATGACTCTCATCTGAAGATTGTTGGTCATGGAAGAGTCTCTATCTGATTCCCTGATGGATGAGTGAAGGGGATCTCTAGGGTTATGCATATCCCAGGCTTAGCATGAAACCTTCTTTCTGTAAGTATGTTGAATGATGCAGGTGTGCAGGTTGTCTTTTCAAAAGAAGGATGCAAGATGACTAGAGGAGCTATGGTGCTTGCTAAGGGTACTAGGAGAGGTAATTTGTTTCATCTAGAAGCATGCATTTCACAATGCAATAGTTCTTCTGATTTAAGGAAGAGGACAACAATCACTTCATCCCCACCATCTGAATGAGTAGTTAAGAGATCTATTGTTTCTAGTTCTGATGTTTGTAATCATGCCTTGGAAGTAAAGCTTCCTGCTGAAAAGACAATGTTATGGCATAAGAGATTTGGCCACATTAGTGAGAAGGGTTTGTGTACCCTGAAAAATAAAAACCTCATTGAGGGGTTAGATGATTGTAATCTTGAGTTTGATTTTTGCGAACATTGCATATATGGCAAACAAAACCGTGTTTAGTTTTATTCGAGTTCTCATAAGTCTTCTAGTGTGTTGGACCTTGTTCATTCTGATGTATTTGGTCCTGTTAATGTTCCTTCGTTATCAAAATTTGTATATTTTGTATCTTTCATAGATGACTATAGTAGAAGGACATGGATTTATTTTCTTAGAAGCAAATTTGAAGTCTATAGTAAGTTTAAGGAGTTTAAGGCCTTTGCTGAAAATCACACTGCTAAAAAGATTAAGTGTTTGAGAACTAACAATGGTGGTGAGTTATATTCTATAGAATTTGATAAATATTGCAAGGAACTTGGGATTGAAAGACATAAGACAACTCCATACACCCTGCATCAAAATGGAGTTGTAGAAAGGATGAACAAGACACTGATGGAGAAGGCTAGGAGTATGCTTAGTGGAGCTAGCCTAGAACAAAAGTTTTGGGTTGAAGCTGTTGGCACTACTTGCTATCTTGTAAATAGATCTCCTAAACCAGCTCTTGTTGGAAAGACACCCATGGAGGTGTGGTCTGGTAGAAAGCCTTCAATAAGGCATCTTCGTATGTTTGGTTGTGAGGCATATGCACATGTGCCTAGGGAGAAGCAGTCAAAATTGGAGAACAAGGTTGTTAAGTGTGTCTTCATTGGCTATGGTGTCGGTGTGAAAGGATATAAGATTTGGGACCCTATGGCTGAAAAAGTGTTGTATAGCAGAAGTGTCATCTTCAGAGAGCTTACACATTCTTCCACTGTTTTACAGCTAGAAGAAAAAGAAAAGAAAGAGGATGTTGTTCAGTTTCCTGCTACCCCTGAGAAGATTGAACAGAAAGACAATGTTGGACCTGATGATGAGGAGAGCTCTTAAAGTTCTAAAAGCTCAGATGAAGAAGCTGAACCTCAACCTTAGCTCTTGATGAGGTCTACATGGATAAGCAAGCAACCTGAAAGGTTTGGTTTTACATTGCTTGATTCTAGTTGTGCTTTTGCTTTGCTTACTAATAGTGATGAACCTAGAACTATATCAGAGGCTATGGACATGAAAGATATAGGTTCTTGGAAGGAGGCCATGGAGGATGAAATGGCTTCTTTGGAAAAGAATCAAACTTGGGACTTGGTGCTTTTGCCTCCTGGACGGAAACCCATTGGATGTAAATGGGTGTTCAAGAATAAATTTGGTGCAGATGGTAGTGTTGAGAAGTATAAGGCCAGATTGGTTGCGAAGGGGTATTCACAAGTGGAGGATATAGATTATGGTGAGATCTTCTCTCCCATTGCAAAGCTGACATCCATTTGATTCCTGTTGTCTCTTGCAGCAGCTTATGACTTAGAGGTAGAACAGATGGATGTGAAGACAACTTTCCTTCATGGTGATTTGGAGGAAGAAATCTACATGTCACAGCCAGAGCATTACATGGTGAAAGGTAAATAAAATTTGGTTTGCAAGCTTAAGAAGTCTTTGTATGGTTTGAAGCAGTCTCCTAGGAGATGCTACTTGAAGTTTGATGCCTTTGTGTTGTCAATTGGATTTGTGAGATCAAAATTAGATCACTGTGTGTACTATAAGTTTGATGGTGATTGTATTCTCATTGTTACACTGTATGTTGATGATATGTTACTCATTGGGAAGGGTAAGAATATGATTTCTGATTTCAAATCTTAGTTGTCAGCACAGTTTGAAATAAAAGATTTAGGGGCAGCCATGTACATTCTAGGAATGGAAATCAGAAGAGACAGAACCGACAGAAAACTTTGGTTAAGCCAGAGTAAGCATGTGAAGACTGTGTTGGACAGGTTCAGTATGGCAGATTGTAGACCATTGTGTGTTCCTGTTTCTTTGGGGACAAAGTTGTTTGTTGAGGATTGTCCAAAATCTCCTAGTGAGGTGCAGGACATGAGAAGAGTACCTTATGCTATTGTTGTTGGCAACTTGATGTATGCTATGGTCTGCACAAGACCAGACATTGCCCAAGTAGTGGGAGTCCTTAGTCGATTTATGGCTAATCCTGGATGAGTTCATTGGGATGTAGTTAAGCAAGTGTTCAGATATTTGAAGGGTACTTCTGAGTATTCCATATGATATCATGGTAATGCTACAGGACCTCTGCATTTCGTTGATATTCATGGATTTGTGGATTCAGATTGGGCAGGTGACATTGATAGCAGGAGATCCACCAGTGCTTATGTGTTTACACTGTTTGGTGGTGCTATTAATTGGATGAGTAAGTGACAACCTGTGGTTGATTTGTCCATGACAGAAGTTGAGTATATGGTAGAAACTTGTGCTTGTAAGGAAGCCATTTGGCTTAAGAGATTGTGTTCAGATATTGGTGTTGATGGAAGTCAGATCACGATTAGTTGTGACAATAAGAGTGCAATTTTCCTTGCGAAGAATCTAACTTTCCATGCTAGAATAAAGCACATATATTTTTAGTTTCACTTCGTGTGAGACATGGTTGAGGATAGCAAGGTAAATTTGGAGAAGGTAGATACTTTGAAGAATGTTGTAGATGCATTGACGAAGCTAATGAGCACAAAGAAGTTCAGATGATGTTCGGAGTCTATAGGCCTCTCGGCCTACAACAATTAAATCTTGTTATTCTATTGGCTCTTACAAGGTGTTTGACAAGTGGGAGAATGTTGGGAATTAAGGTGTCTCAACCTTGGTAATTCCTTGCATTATTTATGTTTGTATTTATTAATTCATTGCCTATGTTGTAAATAATTGTAAATTCCATATTGTCATATTGTGGGATGTGGCACGGTGATGTGTCATCCTACATGGAAGATGACAACTTGTAATTTTATCCTCACATGAGTAGATAGGCATCCCACTTTGTGGTAGGAGCATTTTGCTATGTGTCGGCATCTTCCATGTTGTGTAAGGAAATATTGACTGAAATGGTTATGATGGACTCCTATGATAGAATCTATGACATGTAAGAGTCAGAAATAGAAGCTTGTAAGACAAGTGAAGACATGTGTCTTGAAGCATCTTTGAAAAAGGCATATTTGGGCACCCCAAGGTGGACTATGACATGTTGTAAGAGAATATTCTATTTATAGCCTGTGTATGACAGATTCTCTTACAAATGTAAGTTGTAACTGCTATGACAGATTCTATGACGGTCGTAAGTGTCGTAAGAGCATCTGTCATAGCCCATTTTAGAAATAGGCGACCTCTTTGGGATGGGAGCTATGGACAAGTGTCAGGCACATTTGATAATGCTGACCAAGTGTTCTTAGGCATGGGTTTTGGGCCATGATGCCAAATTGGACGCCCATTCCAAGTTTGGACCAATATTGCCTTGTATATTCTATAAAAATAGGTGCTTGAAGGAGGAGATGTATTACAGGATTGACAGGCACCGTTATGCTGCCGGATTGACTCCAGATACGAGTGTCAAAGACCATTGAAGCTTTCATTGCAAGTGTATTGTAAACAACATTCTGTTTTGATAATACATTGTGCAGGTTTCTAAGTGTGGGGTTTTTCACCCGATAAGGGTTTTCCCCACGTTATATCTTTGTCTCTCTTCTTCTGTCTTCTTTCTGGTTCATGTGTATTGCTGCAATATCTTTTTTAGATGTTCTATGTTGTTGTAGTTGTAAGGATTAATTTGAATTTGCATAGCCCTCTCCTCATTAGATTAGTGTAGGAAGTGATTTCCGCACACCTAGCTTCCTTTCAATGGGTAATCTTGGCTTCGTGGTAGGGTGGATGCTGCTTCTATGATGCTCTCTTGTCTTCGGTTGTACGAAGGAGGAGCTAGGGCAAGGAATTCATTGAGATGCCACATTATCTATGAAACCTACATAGATTTAAAGATATGTAACTTATCTTCTTAATATGTCTTGTTATGTAGAATTGCAAGAAGAGAATTTAACTTGACTCATGATGTACTTATGTATTTGATAGTTACATGAATCAAGTTGATACTAACTTGTTATTTATGTTTCAAGTTGATTTGATATAATGTTATAGGGGCATTATGATATCACTTGATTGTATGATAAAGTTATGAGGCCTAGAGAAATATGATCTTTTCTCTTGATGATTGTCACTATATGACTATTTAGCTTGAAGTAAGCTTTCTTGTAATGCTCATTTTCATTTACATGTTATAAGTTCTATCATGTATAATGAGATTTTTACTTTTATGATTATTTTCAAGTATAATGTTCATATATTTTATTTTTGAAGATAACATGAGAAAATAAGATATAAGGCATATTTAATTGAAATTTTACATGAAGATTTCACGTGGCATTACATATGACCAGTATCAATAATGGTTTTACTATGTTGGATTAGATAATGTTGTTACATGTGGTATCAGAGATCCAGGTTAAACACTGGAGCCTAACAAGTCTACTTGCTTCTAATGCGACTCATAAATTTTACAGGAATTTCCAATAATGGAACCTTTCTATAGTGCAAACCAAAATGAAACCAGAAAAGAAAGAAATCAAGAGGATAAGCTTGATCAAAATCTGGCCTTATTGATAGACACCAGGGCTAGAATGAATGCCCTAGAACATGAGGTTAGGGCCACTAGGTCCATGTCAAACCAAGACGATCAATAGGAAACTTCAGTAAACAGAGAAAATCAATCTGAATGGATTCATCATGAAAGTGAATCCCCACCAAGTAGAAAAAGGGCAAAAATTAAAAATGAGTTGGCCAAAGATTTAAAGAAAATTTCACCCCCAAGTTTGATGGAAAAGCTGTAGGGGATGGTGCTGAAGCCTGGAAAGTGGAAAACGAAAGATATTTTGAACTGCGTAACCTCTCAAAGGAAACCAAAGTAGTCTAGGCATCTTTTCAGTTAAAAGGAGAAACAACCACCTAGTGGGATAATGCAAAGATAGAAAAACATATTTCATCTAAATATCTTACATGAGATATCTTCTTATCACTAGTCTGAAAGCTATGGCTTCCACAACATTACTTTGATAGGAAAATGAATGAGTTTCAAGGCTTAAGACAAGGAGAACTTTCAGTAACACAATATTGGGAGAAGTTTGTTCAACTTCTCAAATATGTTCCCCTCTATCGGCAAGATGAGTGCTTCTATGTAAGGAAGTTTATTTTGGGATTAAAACCCCAAATAGGTTCAGAAGTAGATTTTCATGGCCCTCAGACCATGGATGAAGCCTTTGAAAAGGCCATAAAGCAAGAATAAAAGCTTCAAAGCATTGTGGAATAAAGAAGGGAAAATAAAGAGAAAGGAAGAACTATCAAAACCAAGCTCCTATAAACTCTTCCAAATAGAAGAACTAGAAAGACAATCAATTCTAGGACAAGAAGAACAAGAAGAAATTTGTAAATGGGGGTGAGCAAAGCAAACCCTACACTAAACCCATGAATTTCAATGAAGGGGCAAATGACAATAATAACAAGGAGAAGTATCAAAAACCCAAAGAAGGACTGAAAGGCGGGTGCTTCAACTGTGGGGGTGAGCATTATGCCAATAAATGCTCTCAAAGAGTAGCTGACAGAACCGAAGGAAATCGATAGCAACAACCTTTTCAACACCGCATCCATGCAGCAGTACATAACAAACAAGCGAACTTCCAAGCCACTACTATAGAGCTGACAGGTATGATCTATGGCCTTTCAGTCAATGTTCTTATACACACTGGTGCCACATAATGTTTTATTGATCCTAGAGTAGTGGAAATATTACCTAGGAAGGCCGGTTATATGGCCAACTCTTGGACAATAATGTATGATAATCAAGATGAGAGAAAGGTAGATAAATGTCTAGCTTGTATCGAGTTAACCTTACAAGATTTTGTAACTCAATTTAACCTCTATGTGGCTCCATTGGGATCTTATGATGTAATCCTAGGTATAAATTTGTTAACTCAACATAAAGTTGTTGTAAATTGTTTTTAGAAAACTATAATATGTAGAGATGACTATGGAAACCCAGCCAAAGTGTGTGGCATACAAAGGGGCATAAGCCTTGGATAGATTTCGGCCATGCAAGTTAAAAGGGCTTAGAGGAAAGGTTGCACCTTATATGTTATTCATATAATAGATTTGGGAGAAGAGAAAGAACCTTCTCTTAATGAGTTTCCAGTACTCCAAGAATTCTGAGATGTATTTCTTGAAGAATTACCTAGTCTTCCACCAAAGAGACTACTTCAGAATTATATGAGATGAAGGTTTAGTTACAAGAATTACTTGACAAAGGCTTGATTTGACCAAGTGTGTCACCATGGGGAGCACCTATACTTTTTGTTAAAAACAAGGATGGTACTCTCTGAATGTGCATTGATTATGAAATGATCAACAAGGTGACTATTAAGAATAGGTATCCATTACTGAGAATTAGTGAGCTTTCTGACCAAATGAGAGGTGCAATCATATTCTCAAAAATAGACCTAAGATTAGGATATCATTAGTTAAGGATCAAGGAGGAAGATATACATAAAACAACCTTTAGGACTCGTTATGGACACTACGAGTTCACAGTTCTTCCTTTTGGCCTTACCAATGCACCTGCAACCTTTATGAAAATAATGAACAGTGTGTTCAGAGACTACCTGGATGATTTTGTCATAGTTTTTATTGATGAAATTCTTGTCTACTCCAAGAGTGAGGAGGAACATGAACAACATTTGAGATTAGTCCTTCAGCACTTAAGGAAACATCATCTTTTTGAAAAAATTGTCTAAATGTTCCTTTTATCATAAGAAAATACATTACTTAGGACACATCATTTCAGTAGAAGGTATATCTGTTAACCCAGCTAAGATCAAACTATTCTAGAATGGCCAACCCCCACAAATATTTAGGAGGTCCGTAGTTTTATGGGTCTAGCAAGATATTATAGGAGATTTGTTAAAGGGTTCTCAAAATAGCAAACCCTATCACTACCCTTCAGAAAAATTGAAAGAAATTTGAATGGACATAAAAATGTGAACAAGCTTTCCAAAATCTGAAACATAAACTCACTAATGCTTCTATTCTCACCGTGCCTGATCCAAATTGGAGATTCTTAGTTATAATGGATACATGATGAGATGGTTTAGATGGGGTCCTTATGCAAAATGGCCAAGTTGTAGCCTATGAGTCTCAAAAGTTGAAGACCTATGAGGTTAATTATGCACCTCATGATCTAGAATTGGATGCAATAGTTAATGCTCTACAAATGTGGAGGCACTATTTAATTGGTAAACCATTTGAGTTAAAAATTGATCATCTAGGACTCAAGTATATCTTCACCCAACCCAACCTAAATGCACAGCAGGGAAGATTTCTTGAATTTCTCAATGAATATGACTTTGATATTGACTATATCAAGGGAAAAGAAAATAGGGTAGCTGATGCTCTAAGTAGGAGAAAACATATCATGGAAATTGTAGTATTCTGTTCTACTTTCAAAGAGCAAGTAATAGAACAACTTCAGAATGATGAGTTCTATGTAAAGGTTAAAACATCTCTAGAAAAAGATCCTTCTAATCGATAGTTTGAGGGATACAAGCTAGAATAGGATGGGCTACTCAGATTTAATAACAGAATGTATATACCAAATCATGGTGAGTTAAGATTGAAAGTTCTTGAGGAAGCACATAATGCCCCTTTTTCAGGACATCTCGGGGTAATAAAACTTGTAGCTGATCTAAAACCTCTATATTTTTGGCCTGGTATGAAAAGAGAAGTAACAAAATATGTGGCTAGATGTTTGGAATGCCAGCAAGTTAAGGCTGAGCATGTTCATCCAAGATGATATTTATATCCGCATGATATACTGGAGCAAAAATGGTAGGTAATTAGTATGGATTCATACAAGGGTTACCTATATCTAAATCCAAACATGATGTCATCCTCATGGTAATTGATAAGTTAACAAAGGTAGCCCACTTCATACCTAGAAATTTGTCAGATGGATCATTGACTTTAGCCAAAATATTTGTGCAAGAAATTTTTAGACTTCATGGAGTGCCAGAAACTATTATTTCTGACAAAGATGTAAGGATGACAACAAGGTTTTAGAAAACCTTGCATGCTACTTTAGGCACTTGACTTAACTTTAGTTCAACATACCATCTAGAAACAGATGGTCAAATTGAACGAGTTAATCAAATTGTTAAGGGTTTACTTCGCATGTACTATATGGATTAGCAAAGAAAATGGGAAGAATATCTTCCATTAGTTGAATTTGCCTACAATAATTCACACCAATCTTCTTTAGGTATGGCTCCACTTGAAGCTCTTTATGACAAGAAATGTCGAACCCCTATCAGTTACAATAAAGTAAAAGACAAGGTAGTAATTGGTCTTGAAATGCTCAAAGAAATGGAGTAGCAAATGAAAATGATTAGGGAAAGATTAAAGGAGGCTTCTAACAAACAAAAGAGCTATGTAGATAAAAATAAAAGTTTCTGACAATTTGCAGTCAAAGATAAAGTGTTCCTCAAGGTTAAACTGTGATGCCCCGTCATGCAACCCTAGAGTGTTAGACTAACAAGAGACAATAAAACAAAAATATTTTTTTTTGAAGCAAGGAAATGCATTATACATTAAATATAATAACACTAATCACCACATTAAAAGAAATGAATAGCTACCACTTCTAGGGAACATAACTGCATCAAATAAAATTATAACCATACAAGTGATATGCATCACAATACAACAAAAGAATTATTACATTATACATTTGTAGAGATGAATAATTACAAGTTTCAATACAAGATTACAAGACCGATTACATTGGTTTACAGATAGTACAGTTATGAATGTATACTACAACTCAGAAGGTGTAAAACAAATCTAGAATTGGAACACTTCTACACTGAACTCAAACCATAACATCCAAGAAGACCAATGGATAGCTCTGCCACCCAACCATTTAGAACCCTGAGGTCCACCCCTCCGAGCTAGGAGATAACAATGAGGTCCCACCAGGTCAAGGTTACAACAATGAATACAACAAGATACAGACTCCATGTAGAAAAAATAGAATAACAAAACTACATAGACAAGACAGTAATCAGTGATTCAGGACAAATCAATAAGTCAAGTCTGCACTCCAGAGGTAACAATAAAAGATAAAGAGGGAGTAACTGGATAGCAGTGAGGAGAGTGTCATCGAATGGTCGTAGCATGGGTTACCCAGGGTATCTCTCACTAGAAGCTAGCCCCCATCTATGGTTACCCTGGCAACCTCCCTCTAGGCACCGGCCCCATAGGGTGACACATGCGGAGCTGACATATCCTTTCATGGAACAAGGAGTTTAGCCTTGCCAACCAGGCCTTCTCATCCCATCCTTAGCCTGCGAGAGCACTCAAGGCATGGGTGAGGCATATTACTTATCTTGTTATGTGATTTACTACCCCAACCCTCCTAATTAAATTATTACGTTATCACTTGATTATCACTTCCATGGGGTTACCCAGGCCACCACTATGGCACCAGCCCCACCATGAAAGTTACTCTCCCATCTATAGCTAGCACCCCTAGTCGGTCAAACTGAACCACCAAAATGACAACCATGGAAAAGATTCTGCAAGGCATATGTCCTCTTGCATAGCGAATCATTACGACAATCAAACTCAATAGCCAACCCCCGATTCAACACACTTTCTTAAACACAACACCAAAACCTCATGCCAAAAGGAGGCATTATAATTCATCCACATTACAATGGACTAAGAGTACCCTAAGCCTCTGGAGCCACTACTACAACAAGAGGGTTAAGACGACATTACAACACATTTCCAAATTGATCCTACTTAATTCTATAAACATGCATTAAAATAATTACACTTACTTTGAAACTGGAAAGCAATATCAACATTTAACACTTTAATCTACAATAATCTATACAAATATTTTATTAACAAGTCCCAATTGCTTTTATTTCACATGATAATCCATTTAAGGAATCTAACATGATAAATTTCATTTCCTAATCGAACCAAATATTCAATAAAAGATTTAACCCAAAAGTATAAAGCAATAGTATTCATATAAAACTTTTACAACTATACTAAGATTTTATCATGTTTACTAACTTAGACCATAATGTAATAACTATCCTTACCTTACTATCCTATGCAATTATAGTTATAGACTACCTATTAGAGTAATATCATTTCTATCAAATTGCCATTCGAACAACTATTACACCACGGAGATGGTTCGAATATTAAGAGTTCTAATCTTGCTACAATGCTAATTACTCATATATCTCCTACAAGGAATTACTAATATTTCTAACATTAGTTATTATATTGAAGGAAGAATATCAGACTAGTCTTATATTGCTAATGCTATAAGCATACGATATACGACCCTTATCTATCATTATACCACATATGCTCTATTGTGGATATTATCATAAGGAATAATAACTCTATACAACTAATTACCGATCATTATTAAAGTAAGTTCTTCAACACTATCTGAGATTGCTAATTATAATATTAAAAGACTTAGATGCAAATGGGAAACTTCTAATTACTTCCTACCACCTCTAGATGAAATGGGAAGATTCAGATATGACACTAGAAAATTGAATCAAAAGATCTGTTGATAAAAAGAAGGTTTAAGTTAACAATTATCTGATATCTAAATTCTTCTCAAACATTATGATGATGCAAAATACAAAAGTTGGTCACTGACAGAAGATAATGATGAGATCAGATTAAGTTTTGTAGGCATATCACATGGAAGCATACTGGCGATGCAAAAGATGAATTCACTCGACCAGGCATCCCTAAGAAGGTCGCACGATGATGTTTTACCCAAGGCAAAAAAACTATGGAATAAAATGACCATACATACAAGAAATCTGATAAAATCTCTACCAAAGGAAAGAATCAATCCGCTTCAATGATTCAGCAAGTTTGCTCAGTAAAACAAAAATGAAATTGTAAGTGATCTGACTCCCAGGAGTAAGCATAGAAAGGTTATGATGAATTTTACTGGTAAAGATTGATGAAGTCACAAAATATCAGTTACGCTGCAAGCTCAGGTTAAATTTCAATCATAAAATGTATACATATATGATGCGATTGATAGAAGGAAGAAATGGGATTCAAGTTTGGCTTCATGGGTTTGGTGCAATGAAGATGCGTCCATTAAGAGCTTCGTCGACTTCTCCACATTCTACTAGGTAATGCCTTATCTCAGGGTATGATTAAGTTTTCTTTTCTTTTCTCATTCTTAGATTGGTTCGGCTCATCACCAGATGAAAATGGCAGCAATGCATGACAAAATCATCTGCCATCCTACTATCAGACATTCTGCGGAAGATCAAGGAGACTGAGGATGTTTAAACAGCTCAACAACTCCAGCTATTTGGCTGACACACAGGGCTATTGAAGAAAACCCAACCCGACAGAGAAAGAACAAAATAGATCTATTGACAGGTGAATCCAAGGCTCCCCTAGTTTTAATCGGGTCACAAAGCCAAGACTAAAATAGCAGAAGAGGTTCTCAAGGTAACACCTTTTCCAATAGCTAAAAAAAAGGTCATTACGACATCTTATTAGAATTGAAAGGATCAACAAGTTTGCAGAGTCATAAGATGGACGCGAGGATAATCTAGAATTCGTATTGCATGGTGAAAAGAACAAATTTATTGAAGCAGCTTAAGTAGTTTCCAAAAGAATCCACATAGGATATGATGGATACAAGTAATTACCAGTCAGGAATGATCTATTGAAATGATAAAGACAATAATCTAGTTGGCCTTTCGGCAACAATTCAGAGATTGGGATTAAACTAATATATGAGTGCTCAAATGGCTAGCCACATGGTTAAGATAATTCAAACTACATAAAGTTGTTTACAGAAGAAGACAAAACCACAAAGGAGACATGATCAAATAGAAGATTCAATAATAGAGACATACCCGAAACTATTCCTTCTTCCCAATTCTTTCTTCCTCCCTGATCCTTTCTTGCCCAACAAAATTCCTCCTTCTTTTTCCCCCCCAAAACCCCTCCTCAAATCATCTCCCACAAACTCAAAATAGCCAAACAATTAATTCCCACTAACAACAAATCCGTTCCCCCCCGAGAATCCTCTCCACCAGAAGGATTTTTAAATTTTTACTAATAACAAAGATTCCCCCATTCCAGAATCATAAATGACGACTAACCACATTTAAATGTTCCCTAGAATGAAACAATACATAGCCATATAAAATAATGAGTTAAAATAAAATTTGGACTCACATACAAATTTTACAAACATTAGAATAGTTACTTGATTTTGCATTACAATTTACTTAAATAGCTTCCTCCAAGAGTATTCCAAATTTTACGACACATCAAAAATACTATAATGTTTGACAATAAAATGTTATAATATCATAGATCATTTATGAATACTAGAATACACATAGGCTGACCTAACAAGGACCCGACAATAAACATACAAACCACATAATGACCATTAAACTAAAAGTTGAACTAAACTAGGTGATAAACCTCATGTTATCTCCATCAACATTATCCATTGGTGTAGGGCCCGCTTAGACCTGCTAAGTCAGGTGGAGTCGAGGTCTAGTACCTACAACCTACATAAGAACAATAGGTTGTATACGATCAACTGCATATATATCAAACACACACAGATTCAGAGAATCACAGCGTAGTAGGGTGCTCGAAATGAGTAGTACTATACCATACATACTCTGAAACAAGACTATAAACATTTTTATTTAAAATCCGATATCAACAAATCGCATAAAACATGATAATATTAAACCATCAGTCATGATGCCAATCTCATCATAACTGGAATAACAACAATGCCATCATAAACTCATAACAAATGTCAAAACTATATCAGTCAAACATAGTCTATCACGATCATAATAAGCATAAACCATAGGCCTAATAACTCAGATGTCTCAGATCTCTTTGAATGCAATGGAAGAACTAACAACTCTCTCAGAACTGACAAAGAGTAATGTGAAACTAGCAACTATCACAAGCCAAAAATGAGGGGGCATTATATCCTCCCCCTAGAGTTAGGCTTACTCCTGGAAGCCTGTAAATAAGTAAGGGTATAACTCTCTCATCCTGGAAGAATCCTCCCGGGGAGCAGAAGTCTCATCATTAGGATCCCACTAGACCCTGACCTACTCCATGTCTTTGTCCTTGAGAGCAAGTCTTTTGTGTTGTAGAATGCCTATGGGCTCCAAAGCTAGCTGCCCATCCTCTACCTGTAGAGCAGTCCAATCAAGAACATGAGCAATATCTAGATAGTAAGGTCTACGTACAGAAACATGAAACACATCATGGATGCGTGAAAGACTGGGCAACAAAGCAAGACGATAAGCAATAGGACTGATCCTCTCCAACACCTCAAAAGGTCCAGCAAAGTGTGGTGCTAGCTTAGAGCCCTTTCCGTAACAGATCAGACTCTTTCACGGTCACACACGCAAGAACACCTGATCCCCAACTAAAAATTGTCGATCAATCCTATGAGCATTTGCATACTTCTTTTGCCTATCCTATGCTGCCACCAAATGTTCTCTAATCCTCTCAACCTACTGCTCCATATCTCTAAGCATATATGGACCTAGAAGAACTCTATCATCAAGACGATCCCAACTTAGAGGGGTCCTACAAGGACAACCATACCAAGCCTGAAATGGAGACATGCCGATAGAACTGTGATATCCATTATTATAAGCAAACTCTACCAGATATAGGTAGTCCTCCCAATGGCTTTGCCGATCCATCACTTACATCCTAAGCATATTCTTGAGAACCCAATTAACCCTCTCGGTCTGTCCATCAGTCTTAGGATGGTAAGTTGAACTAAAGTTCAACTATGTCCCCAAGGCATACTACAAAGAAGTCCAAAGGGCAGAAGTGAACACTGGATCCCTATCGGAGATGATCCTACGAGGAATCCCATGAAGTCTGACAATGTCCTCCATGAACACTCTAGCCACCGTAGTAGCATTGTAAGAAGAATGGACATGAGAGAAGTGAGCTACCTTCGTCAACCTATCCACAGTGACCATAATAGCATCATGTCGACAAGAGGATACTGGCAAACTAATAATGAAGTCTATCGAAATGATGTCCCACTTCAACTCTGGAATCAAATGAGGCTACAAAAGACTTGCAGGGTGCTGATGCTCCATCTTCACCCTCTGACACTTAAGACACATCGACACAAAATCAGAAATATCCCGCTTCATGCCACCCCAAAAGTACAGCTAACACAAATCTGCATGCATCTTCTTGACACCTAGATGAGCAGAATAAGGTGCCCGATGCACCTCTGACAACACTAGGGCATGAAGACCCTCAGAACTAGGGACATAGATATAACCTAAATGTCATAAAAGACCATTTGGCTCAAGAGAGTAACCAAAAAATCTACCCTATAAAGGTCTACCAGACTCAATCTCAGACTTCACCTCCTGGCACCAACTGTTGGTAGGAAGTGCCATGAGAATCTGACCTCTCAAATCAACTGAGAGAGAGACCACTGAGATCTCATGTCTCCGATGACTAAGAGCATCCGCTACTACATTCTCCTTGCTCTAAATATACTTGAACTCAAAGTCATACTCACACAAGAACTCCATCCAACACCTTTGCCTCGCATTCAAGTTTGGCTGTGTGAAATGTACTGCAAACTACGATGATCACTGTGCAGCTCAAATTGATGCCCTAAGAGAAAATGCCTCCACCTCACCAAGGCATGCACAATTGCAGCTAACTCCAAATCATGGGTGGGATAGTTCAATTTGTGATCCTTGAGTCTACGAGACTCAAAGGCAATCACGCGACCATCCTGCATTAGAACTGCTCCTAAACCATCCAAAGAAGCATCTGTACATACAACAAAGTCCCTGGTAGGATCAGGAACTGCTAAAATAGGTGCACTGGTCAACTATTCCTTAAGGGTCTGAAAAGCTGCCTGACACTGCTCTGACCAAACAAACGTCTTCCCTCTCCTCTGAAGAGAAGTAATAGGATGAGTAATCTTTGAAAACCCCATAACAAAATGGTGATAGTAACCTGCCAACCCATGAAATTGCGGACCTTAGAAACATTAGTAGGTGCAGGCCAATCCATAATAGCTTGGATCTTCAAAGGATCCATCAGAATACCCTCTCTAGTGATGACATGACCTAAATACTTCACCTCTGTTTGAAAGAATTTACACTTCGGCAATTTAGCATAAAGCTGATTTTCTCTCAGACACTACAACACCTGACGCAAATGCTCTTCATGCTCCTCCATAGTCATTGAATAGATCAATATATCATCTAGAAATACAAGGACAAACCTGTCGAGATAAGTGCAAAAAACACCATTCATCAGGCTCATGAAAACTGAAGGTGCATTTGTCAACCTAAATGGTACTACTATGAACTCATAATGCCTGTAACGGGTACAAAATGCTATTTAATGAATATCTGCCTCAAATATCTGCAACTGATGATATCCTGACTTATGGTCAATTTTAGAAAATACCTTGGCTCCCTTAATCTGGTCAAAAAATCATCGATCTGAGGCAAGGGGTATCTATTTTTCACTGTCACCTTATTGAGCTGTCGATAATCGATACACAGCCATAGAGATCCATCCTTCTTTTAACCAAAGATCATAGGTGCTCCCCAAGGAGAGACACTAGGTCGAATGAATCCCTTGGCTAACAACTCCTCCAACTATAGTCAGAGCTCCTTAAATGCCTAAGTTGTCATCCTTTATGGAGGTCATGAGATAAGCTCTGTGCCAGGAACAAGATCAATCCCGAAAGTTGATGTCATGCTTAGGAGGCATCCCCCAAATCTCAGAAGGAAAAACATCAACATACTCCCTCAAAAGTGGGTGATCATCAAGAGATGCCTCTCGACTCTCCTCCATCTCCAAGTGACTAATAGAAACTACAAAAAGATGACATCCCTGATGCATGCATCTCTTAAGTTGCATAGCAGAGATCATACGTAGGGAAATAGGTCTTTGAACTCCTACAGCCTCCACCTATGCACCAGAATCATCCACACATCTAACAGACTTATGCCAACAATCAATCACTGCCTGATGGGCCTCAAGCCAATCCATCCCCAAAACTATATCATAAGAACCAAGGGGTAGAATGTGAAGGTCTACTGTATTAGATAGAGAGTCAATCCTCAACTCACAATCAAGCACTAGAGACTCAACTATGACCTTAGCCCTGGAAGCTAACTCAACTAGCCACCTATCATCCTGCTTTGTTGCCACTAAGCCACAACGCTCAATAAGAGAAGGAGATATGATTGAATTAGATGCACCGTAATAAAAAAGAACAGAAAAACCAATACCTTGCATGAAACCAGAAGTCTCCACCACAGTGCCCTGATGCTCTGCCTGACGGTTATCAACCACTACAAAGACTCTGTGTGATCTGCCTGCATCACCAACTGTTGGCTCTGAAGCCGCCGGTTGATGTCCAAACCCTGAAGTACTCCTCTGAGGACACTGTATGGCCCTGTTGGCCACAGGAGAAGCACCTAGTGCCTCTACTAAAACCAATGCCACCCTAGAAAGCACTAGACTACTAGAAACTACCTCTACTCACTGTAGACTACGTACTCTGAGCTGGATGATCAAAGCGATTGTGCTTATTACACTGCCAAGATCGGTCTTTTTTAGACTGAAATCTATTACCTTGTTGAGGCTGATAATTCTTCAAGTTGGTCTGACAGTGCTGCTGTCATCCACCCTTTGAGGGTGCATGAGATCCTGATGTCTGAGTATGTCCACCACGCGAACCAAAACCTGAAGAAGGTGCACTGCCAATATGCACACCTGTATGCCCCCTGAGTGCCAAAGCCAAATTCTCTTCCACTAACTGGGCTTTCTCCACTACTACCTCCATAGACTTAGGTTCAAATACATGAACCCCTCCACTAATTCAGGCATTCAGGCCCTTGATAAAATGTTGTATCAACATAGACTCGTCATCTCGATACCCGCATACTGCTTGAGCTCATAGAATCTGCGCTCATACTGCTCAATTGACATGGCCATCTACCTCAACTCATGGAACTCATCTGCGCGGTGCAGCCTCTAATGATCTGACAGGAAACGGGCTTTGAATCTCTCTAAGAACAACTCCCAAGAAATAATGCTAATGTCCAAGTGCAACTTCTACTCCTCTAACCACCACCAAGTCAAAGCAAAATCTCGGAGATGCAAAATAGCACATTTAGCTTTGGTTTTGCTACCATAAGAATGCATGGTGAAACACCTGCCTAAATCCAATAACCAAGTCTCTGACTCTAGACCTCTACCAGCTCCATCAAAGGTGGGAGGGCGTACCCTCAGTAGATCTCTCATATGGCTGGCTAGTGTGGCCTCCTACTCAGCTATCAACTCTCTTTGCCTAGGTGATCTCTCTCTTTCACTAGGCTTCAGCTAGTCTACCTCTTGACCCCCTCTAGGCTGCTCACCATCTTGTCTAGGACCTAAACAGGCAAGGGCCTCCTCAAGTAACTATCGTAATTGGGCTCCTTTAGGCTGGTCTTGACCTTCCATATTTTGACTTCCACCTTCATGGGCACTCTCATGAGGAGAACTGGAAGGAAGTGTACCGCCACCACCTCTCCCACAATCCCTACCTCTGCCATGATCTCGACCCCTACCTCTAGGCATCTACCTACAACACCAAAAGATGATTTATTACACACAACAAGAATGAAGTTAATCTACAGAGTTTAAGCACTAGGTCACATAACGGGCTCAGTTATAACCAAAGTACCTAGTGTTTAAACCTGGCTCTGATACCAAATGTGATGCCGCGTCATACAACCCTAGAGTGTTAGACTAACAAGAGACAATAAAATAGAAATATTTTTTTTTGAAGCAAGGAAATGCATTATACATTAAATATAATAACACTAATCACCACATTAAAAGAAATGAATAGCTAACACTTCTAGGGAACATAACTACATCAGATAAAATTATAACCATACAATTGATATGCATCATAATACAACAAAAGAATTATTACATTATACATTTGTAGAGATGAATAATTACAAGTTTTAATACAAGATTACAAGACTGATTACATCAGTTTACAGATAGTATAGTTATGAATGTATACTACAACTCTGAGGGTGTAAAACAAATCTAGAACTGGAACACTTCTGCACTTAACTCAAACCATAACATCCAAGAAGACCAATGGATAACTCTGCCACCCAACAATGTAGAACCCTGAGGTCCACTCCTTTGAGCTAGGAGATAACAATGAAGTCCCACCAGGTCAAGGTTACAACAATGAATACAATAGCAAGATACAAACTCCATGTAGATAAAATAAAATAAACAAACTGCACAGACAAGACAATAATCGGCAATTCAGGACAAATCAATTAGTCAAGTCTACACTCCAGAGGTAACAATAAAAGATAAAGAGGTAGTAATTGGACAACAGTGAGGAGAGTGTCATCGCATGGTCCTAGCATGGGTTACCCAGGCTATCTCTCACTAGAAGCCGGCCCCCATCTATGGTTACCCTGGCAGCCTCTCTCTAGGCACTGGCCCCATAGGGTGACACATGCGGAGGGGACATATCCTTTCATGGAGACAAGGAGGTTGGCCTTGCCAACCAGGCCTTCTGATCCCATCCTTAGCCTATGAGAGCACTCCAGGCATTGGTGAGGCATATTACTTATCTTGTTATGTGATTTACTACCCCAACCCACCTAATTAAATTACTACGTTATCACATGATTATCACTTCCATGGGGTTACCCAGGCCACCACTATGGCACCAGCCCCACCATGAAAGCCACTCTCCCACCCACAGCTAGCACCCCTAGTCCATCAAACTGAGCCACCAAAATGACAACAATGGAAAAGATTCTGCAAGGCATATGTCCTCTTGCATAGTGAATCATTATGACAATAAAACTCAATAGCCAACCCTCAGTTCAACACACTTTCTTAAACACAACACCAAAACCTCATACCAAAAGGAGGCATTATAATTCATCCACATTAAAACAGACTAAGAGTAACCTAAGCCTCTGGAGCCACTACTACAACAAGAGGGTTAAGATGACATTACAACACATTTCCAAATCGATCCTACTTACTTCTATAAACATGCATTAAAATAATTACACTTACTTTGAAACTGGAAAGCAATATCAACATTTAACACTTTAATCTACAATAATCTATACAAATATTTTATTAACAAGTGCCAATTACTATTATTTCACATGATAATCCATTTAAGGAATCTAACATGATAAATTTCATTTCCTAATCGAACCAAAGATTCAATAAAAGATTTAACCCAAAAGTATAAAGCAATAGTATTCATATAAAACTTTTACAACAACTATACTAAGATTTTATCATGTTTACTAACTTAGACCATAATGTAATAACTATCCTTACCTTATTATCCTATGCAATTATAGTTATAGACTACCTATTAGAGTAATATCATTTCTATCTAATTGTCATTCAAACAACTATTACACCACGGAGATGGTTCGAATATTAAGAGTTCTAATCTTGCTACAATGTTAATTACTCATATATCTCCTACAAGGAATTACTAATATTTCTAACATAAGTTACTATATCAAAGGGAGAATATCAAACTAGTCTTATATTGCTAATGCTATAAGCATATGATATACGACCCTTATCTATCATTATACCACATATGCTCTAATGTGGATATTATCATAAGGAATAATAACTCTATACAACTAATTACGGGTCATTATTAAAGGAAGATCTTCTACACTATCTGAGATCGCTAATTATAATATCAAAAGACTTAGATGCAAATGGGAAACTTCTAATTACTTCCTACCACCTCCGGATAGAAATGGGAAGATTCAGATATGACGCCAGAAAATTGAATCAGAAGATCTGTTGATAAAAAGAAGGTTTAAGTTAACAAATATCTGATATATAAATTCTTCTCAAACCTTACGGCGATGCGAAATACAAAAGTTGGTCACTGGCAGAAGATAATGATAAGATTAGATTAAGTTTTATAGGCATATCACATGGAAGCATACTGGCGATGCAAAAGATGAATTCACTCGATTGGGCATCCCTAAGAAGGTTGCACAATGACATTTTACCCAAGGCAAAAAAACTATGGAATAAAATGACCATACATACAGGAAATCTGATAAAATCTCTACCAGAGGAAAGAATCAATCCGCTTCAATGATTCAGCAAGTTTGCTTAGCAAAACAAGAATGAAATTGTAAGTGATCTCACTCCCAGGAGTAATCATAGCAAGGTTATGATGAATTTTACTTTTAAAGATTGATGAAGTCACAAAATATCAGTTACACTACAAGTCCAGGTTAAATTTCAATCATAAAAATGTATACATATATGACGCAATTGATAGAAGGAAGAAATGGGATTCAAGTTTGGCTTCACGGGTTTGGTGCAACGAAGATGCGTCCATTAAGAGCTTCGTCGACCGCTCCACATTCTACCAGGTAATGTCTTATCTTAGGGTATTGTTAAGTTTTCTTTTCTTTGCTCATTCTTAGATTGGTTCGGCGCATCACCAGATGAAAATGACAGCAATGCATGACAAAATCATCTTCCATCCTATTATTAGACATTCTGCGGAAGATCGAGGAGACTGAGGATTTTTGAATGGCTCAACAACTCCAGCTATTTGGCCGACACACGGGGCTGTTGAAGAAAACCCAACCCGACAGAGAAAGAACAAAATAGATCTATTGACAGGTGAATCAGAGGCTATCCTAGTTTTAATCAGGTCACAAAGCCAAGAGTAAAATTGTAGAAGAGGTTCTCAAGGTAACACTACTCAAATGGCTAAAAAAAAGGTCATTACGACATCTTATCAGAATTGAAAGGATCAACAAGTTTGCAGAGTCATAAGATGACCACGAGGATAATCTAGAATTCGTATTGCATGGTGAAAAGAACAAATTTATTGAAGCATCTTAAGTAGTTTTCAAAAGAATCCACACATGATATGATGGATAAAAGTAATTACCAGTTAGGAATGATCTAGTTGAAATGATAAAGACAATAATCTAGTTGGCCTTTCAGTAACAACTTAAAGATTGGGATTAAATTAATATATGGGTGCTCAAATGACTAGCCACATGGTTAAGATAATTCAAATTGTATAAAGTTGTTTACAGAAGCAGACAAAACCACAAAGGAGACAAGATCAAATAGAAGATTCAATAACAGAGACATACTTGAAACTATTCCTTCTTCCCAATTCTTTCTTCCTCCCCGATCCTTTCTTGCCCAACAAAATTCCTCCTCCTTTTTCCCCCACAAAACCCCTCCTCAAATCATCTCCCTCAAACTCAAAATAGCCAAATAATTAATTCCCATTAACACCAAATCCGTTCCCCCCCAGAATCCTCTCCACCAAAAGGATTTTTAAATTCTTACTAATAACAGAGATTCCCCCATTCCAGAATTATAAATGATGACTAGCCACATTTAAATGTTCCCCAAAATGAAACAATACATAACTATATAAAATAATGAGTTAAAATAAAGTTTGGACCCACATACAAATTTTACAAATATTAGAATAGTTACTTGATTCTGCATTACAATTTACTTAAATAGCTTCCTCCAAGAGTATTCCAAATTTTATGACACATCAAATATACTATAATGTTTGACAATAAAACGTTGTAATATCATAGATCATTTACGCATACTAGACTACACATAGGCTGACCTAACAAGGACCCAACAATAAACATACAAACCACATAATGACCATTAAACTGAAAGTTGAACTAACTTAGGGGATAAACCTCATGTTATCTCTATCAACATTATCCACTGGTGTAGGGCCCGCTCAGACTTGCTAAGTCAGGTGGAGTCGAGGCCCAGTACCTGCAACCTGCATAAGAACAATAGGTTGTATACGATCAACTACATATATATCAAACACACATATTTAGAGAATCATGGTGTAGTAGGGTGCTTAGAACGAGTAGTACTATATCATCCCTACTCTAAAACAAGACTATAACCATTTTTATTTAAAATTCGATATCAACAAATCACATAAAACATGATAATATTAAACCATCACTCATGATGCCAATCTCATCATAACTGGAATAACAACAATGTCATCAGAAACTCATAACAAATGTCAAAACTATATCAGTCGAACATAGTCTATCATGATCATAATAAGCATAAACCATAGGCCTAATAACTCAGATGTCTTAGATATGTTTGAATTTAATGGAAGAACTAACAACTGTCTCAGAATTGACAAAGAGTAATGTGAAACTAGCAATTATCACAAGCCAGAAATGAGGGGGCATTACATCCTCCCCCCTAGAGTTAGGCTTACTCTTGGAAGACTATAAATAAGTAAGGGTATAACTCTCTCATCCTGGAAGCATCCTCCTAGGTAGCAGAAGTCTCCTCATTAGGATTCCACTGGACCCTGACTTGCTCCACATCTTTGCCCTTGAGAGCAAGTCTCCTATGCTTTAGAATGCCTACGGGCTCCAAAGCCAGCTGCTCGTCCTCTACCTATAGAGTAGTCCAATCAAGAACATGAGCAATATCTGGATAGTAAGGTCTAAGTACAGAAACATGAAACACATCATGGATGCATGAAAGACTGGGCGACAAAGCAAGATGAGAAGTAACAGGACCGATCCTCTCCAACACCTCAAAAGGTCCAACAAAGCGTGGTGCTAGTTGAGAGCCCTTTCCGTAACGGATCGGACTCTTTCACGGTCGCACATGCAAGAACACCCGATCCCTGACTAAAAACTATCAATCAATCCTATGAGCATCTGCATACTTCTTCTGTCTGTCCTGTGCTGCCACCAAATGCTATCTAATGCTCTCAACCTACTGCTCCATATCTCTAAGCATATATGGACCTAGAAGAAATCTATCCTCGAGACAATGCCAAATTAGAGGGGTCCTATAAGGATGACCATACAAAGCCTGAAATGGAGACATGCCGATAGAACTGTGATATCCATTATTATAAGCAAACTCTACCAGATATAGGTAGTCCTCCCAATGGCTCTGCCAATCCATCACATACATCCTAAGCATATCCTTGAGAACCTGATTAACCCTCTCAGTCTGTCCATCAATCTCAAGATGGTAAGCTGAACTAAAGTTCAGCTGTGTCCCCAAGGCATATTGTAAAGAAGCCCAAAGGGCAGAAGTGAACACTGGATCCCTATTGAAGATGATCCTACGAGGAATCCCGTGAAGTCTAATGATGTCCTCCATGAACACTTTGGCCACCGTAGTAGCATTGTAAGAAGAACAGACAGGAGAGAAGTGAACTACCTTCGTCAACCTATCCACAGTGACCATAATAGCATCATGTTGATGAGAGGATACCGGCAAACCAATAATGAAGTCTATCGAAATGATGTCCCACTTCCACTCTAGAATCAAATGAGGCTGCAAAAGACCTACAGGGTGCTGATGCTTTGGCTTCACCCTCTGACACTCAAGATATCTCGACACAAAATTAGCAATATCCCGCTTCATGCCACTCCAAAAGTACAGCTGATGCAAATCTGCATGCATCTTCTTGACACTCAGATGAGCAGAATAAGGTGTCCGATGCACCTTCAACAACACTAGGAGATGAAGACCCTTAGAACTAGGGACATAGATACGACCTAAATGTCACAAAAGACCATCTGGCTCAAGAAAGTAACCAGAAAATCTACCCTCTAAAGGTCTACAAGACTCAATCTCAGACTTCACCTCCTGGCACCAACTATTAGTAGGAAGTGCTGCAAGAATCTGACCTCTCAAATCAATTGAGAGAGAGACCACTAAGATCTCATGTCTCTAACAACTAAGAGCATCCATTACCACATTCTCCTTGCCCTGAATATACTTGACCTCAAAGTCATACTCGCAGAAGAACTCCATCCAACGCCTCTTCCTCGCATTCAAGTTTGGCTGCGTGAAAATGTACAACAAACTACGATGGTCACTGTGCAGCTCAAATTGATGCCCTAAGAGAAAATGCCTCCACCTCACCAAGGCAAGCACAATTATAGCTAACTCCAAATCAAGAGTGGGATAGTTCAATTCGTGATCCTTGAGTTTATGAGACTCATAGGCAATCACACGACCATCCTGCATTAGAACCACTCCTAAACCCTCCAAAGAAGCATCTGTACATACAACAAAGTCCCTGGTAAGATCAAGAACTGTTAAAATAGGTGCACTGGTCAACTACTCCTTAAGGGTCTGAAAAGCTGCCTGACACTATTCTGACCAAACAAACTTCTTCCCTTTCCTTTGAAGAGAAGTAATAGGATGAGTAATCCTCGAAAACCCCATAACAAAACGATGATAGTAACCTACCAAACCCATGAAATTGCGGACCTCAGAAACATTAGTAGGTGCAGGCCAATCCATAATAGCTTGGATCTTTGAAGGATCCACCACAATACCCTCTCCAGTGATGACATGACCCAAATACTTCACCTCTGTCTGAAAGAATTTGCACTTCGACAAATTAGCATAAAGCTAATTTTCTCTCAAACACTTCAACACCTGACGCAAATGCTCCTCCATAGTCCTCTAATAGATCAATATATCATCTAGAAATACAAGGACAAACCTGTCGAGATAAGTGCGAAAAACACCATTCATCAGGCTCATGAAAACTAAAGGTGCATTCGTCAACCCAAATTGTACTACTGTGAGCTCATGATGCCCGTAACGGGTATGAAATGCCATTTTATGAATATCTGCCTCAAATATCTATAACTGATGATATCCTGACTTAAGGTCAATTTTAGTAAACAACTTGGCTCCCTTAATCTGGTCAAAAAAATCATCGATCCGAGGTAAGGGGTATCTATTTTTGATGTCACCTTATTGAGTTGTCGATAATTGATACACAACTGCAGAGATCCATTCTTCTTTTTCACAAAGGTCACAGGTGCTCCCCAAGGAGAGACACTAGGTTGAATGAATCCCTTGGCTAACAACTCCTCCAACTGCAGTCGGAGCTCCTTAAGCTCTTGAGTGGTCATCTTGTATGGATCTCGTGAGATAAGCTTTGTGCCGGGAACAATGGCAATCTTGAAGTCGATGTCACGCTTAGGTGGCATCCCCCAAATCTCAGAAGGAAAAACATCAACATACTCCCTCAAAAGTGGGTGATCGTTAAGAGATGCCTCTCAAATCTCCTCCATCTCCAAATCACTAACAGAAACTGCAAAAAGCTGACATCCCTGATGCATGCATCTCTTAAGTTGCATAGCAGAGATCATATGTAGGGAAATAGGTCTCTGAACTTCTACAACCTCCACCTCTGCACCAGAATCATCCACACATCTAACAGACTTATGGCGACAATCAATCACTGCCTGATGGGCCTCAAGCCAATCCATCCCAAAAACTATATCACAAGAACCAAGGGGTAGAATGTGAAGGTCTACTGTAGTAGATAGAGAGTCAATCCTCAACTCACAATTGAGCACTAGAGACTCAACTATGACCTTAGCCTCGGAAGCCAACTCAACCTGCCACATATCATCCTACTTTGTTGCCACTAAGCCACAATGCTCGACAAGAGAAGGAGATATGAACGAATCAGATGCACCAAAATCAAAAAGAATAGAAAAATCAATACGTCACATGAAACCAGAAGTCTCCACCACGGTGCCCTAATGCTCTGCCTGATGGTTATCAACCACTACAAAGACTCTGTGTGATCTGCCTGCATCACCAACCATTGGCTCTGAAGCCACTGATCAATGTCCAAACCTTGAAGTACTCCTTTGAGGACACTATCTAGCAATATGGCCCTAGTGGCCATAGGAGAAGCACCTAGTGCCTCTACCAAAACCACCGCCACACTCGAAAGCACTAGACTGTTGGAAACTACCTCTGCTCACCGCGGACTACGTACTCTGAGCTAGCTGATCAAAGTGATTGCGGTTATTACGCTGTCAAGACTGATTTTTTTAGACTGAAATCTATTACCTTGCTGAGGCTGATAATTCTTTAGTTTGGTCTGAGAGTGCTACTGCCATCCACCCTTTGAGGGTGCATGAGATCCTGATGCCTGGGTATGTCCACCACATGAACCAAAACCTGAAGAAGGTGCACTGCCAATATGCACACATGTATGCCCATCGAGTGCCAAAGCCAAATTCTCCTCCACTAACTGGGCTTTCTCCACTGCTACCTCCATAGAATTAGGTTTGAATACACAAACCCCTCCATTGATCTGGGCATTTAGGCCCCTAATAAAATGTTGTACCAACATAGACTCATCGTCTCCGATACCCGCATACTACTTGAGCTCATAGAATCTGTGCTCATACTGCTCAACTGACATGGCCATCTGCCTCAGCTCATGGAACTTATTTGCGTGGTGCTGCCTCCAATGATCTGACATGAAATGGGCTCTGAATCTCTCTAAGAACAACTCACAAGAAACAGTACTAATGTCCAAGTGCAGCTTTTGCTCCTCTAACCACCACCAAATCAAAGCAAGTCCTTGGAGATGCAAAATAGCACATCTGGGTTTGGTGTTGCTGCCATAAGAATGCATGGCAAAACACCTGCCTAAATCCAATAACCAAGTCTCTGCCTCTAGACCTCTACCAGCTCCATCAAAGGTGTGAGGGTGTGCCCTTAGTAGATCTCTCATATGGCTAGCTAGTGTGGCCTCCTGCTTAGATGTCAACTCTCTCCACCTGCGTGATCTCTCTCTTTCCCTAGGCTCTAGCTGGTCTACCTCCTGACCCCCTCTAGGTTGTTCACCATCCTGTCTAAGACCTAAACGGGGAAGGGCCTCCTCAAGTAATTATCGTAACTAGGCTCCTTCAGGTTGGTCCTAACCTTCCATATTTTGACCTCCAGCTTCATGGGCACTCTCATGTGGAGAATGAGGAGGAGGTGTACCGCCACCACCTCTCCCACAACCCCTACCTCTGCCACGACCTTGACCCCTACCTCTAGGCATCTACCTACAACACCAAAACATGATTTATTACACACAACAAGGATGAAGTTAATCTACAGAGTTTAAGCACTAGGTCACATAATGGGCTCAGTTATAACCAGAGTACCCAGTGTTCAAACCTGGCTCTAATACCAAATGTGATGCTCCGTCATGCAACCCTAGAGTGTTAGACTAACAAGAGACAATAAAACATAAATATTTTTTTTTTAAGAAAGGAAATGCATTATACATTAAATATAATAACACTAATCACCACATTAAAAGAAATGAATAGCTAACACTTCTAGGGAACATAACTGCATCAGATAAAATTATAACCATACAAGTGATATGCATCACAATACAACAGAAGAATTATTGCATTATACATTTGCAGAGATGAATAATTACAAGTTTCAATACAAGATTACAAGACTGATTACATCAGTTTACAGATAGTAGAGTTATGAATGTATACTACAACTCTGAAGGTGTAAAATAAATCTGGAACTGGAACACTTCTACACATAACTCGAACGATAACATCCAAGAAGACCAATGGATAGCTCTACCACCTGTTGTGATGCTCACAACACGCCCTATTTTGCCTTAGCAAAACAGGTACCCATCTTTGCTGGCTTGTTCCCTTGCTTTTGTGCTTTGGGCGGTCATGATAAAAGTAGCATTAGTCAGTATGCATATGCCCAATGTCAAGTGTATTTGTGATCTTGAAGTCTGAACCCAAATCTCAAAGTCTGAATCTTTCCTCAGGAGGCTTGCCATGTGAAAGAGTGTAAAATTCTAGGAAGGTTTGCCTTTTGCATCACCCTGAAATTCAGCCAAATAAGGAGGTTATGATAGGTCAAAGTTTCAGTCAAACCTGATATTTCGAGGAGGGGGGGTCATATTTTAAACATTAGTCACATTATGTAAGATCACTCCGATATAGGTTTATCATCGATAATCATTTGGTTCACAAAATCTGGACGTCAATTTTATGTGATAACTATATCTGTTAGTCGGGTAGCTTCATATATTTTGTGGGGGTCATGTTTTCAATATCCCCTGATCTTACAAATATCACCCTATCGCAAAATATCACCCCAATGCCAATATGACGATGACATCATCTAAGCTCAATGAACAAAGGAAATCACCCTGATGGTGACGTCATCATTCTTTTTACCTCGAGGGGGTATATATCTGATAATCACCCTATTCAATAATATGACGGTAACGTCATTAAAACACAACTCTTAAAACAAAGGACCCAACATGAATGTGGCATCATCTTATTCGGAGGGTGATATTTCTTAAATATTAGGGTCGTATTTCTTAAACTCCTAATTTTCCTTCGGGGTGACCATGATGTCATCCTTTCGCAATTCAACGAGCCCTGTCCATAATGATGACATCATCATCATATCCCGATATATGAAGAGAGTCATATTAGTTAAACTAATATGCATAGGTGGACCTGACATAGGTTCAAAGTTATAATGAGGGTTGAGTTAAGTCCCCCGAGTACATTTTTAGTTTTGTATGTTTCGAGAGATACATTGCATAACATACATTGCTTTGTGCATACAGGCTGGAATTCAAAGGAGATTAAAATATGGTATAAAGCATGCATCACGTCCGATTGTATATCAAAGGATGCATTGCATTTTTTATACATTGCGGAATCAAAGAGCAAATAGGCTATGGTTTAGAAAGCAGTTGAGGTCCGAAGGGGATGTACAAGGGATTTTGTATGCTTGCATTTTCACAATGTATAACCCGATATGTAAGGAGAAATGCAATGAGCGGATGTGAAGGGAAGTTAAAAACAACAAATTCCTTGCATATTTTAGTGCTTGTATGTCTATAAGATGCAACATGATATATACAATGGTGATATGCATGTGAGATACAAGGAAAAGGTGGGAAGGCAAAGCGATGGAATTTTTGAATCCACTTTAGAGCCTGATACATGTTTTTGGTCAATGATGGTTGACTCGGCCATTTTTAGCATTGTATATGCACTCGGATATGCGGTTGCTCACAGATGTTGAATATTCATAACCCGATATTTTGTGCTTGGACATTCAGAGCCTGATTTCAATGAAATGTTTTTTCTCCCTGTTGGTTTATTGAAATAATGATGATGCTTATTTCTTGTCTGCTTGTTGCAGGATGCTGGAGCTATTTCGAAGTAGCTAGAAAGTTGCAGAGTTGCTAGCATAGTGGTGGCGTGGAGGTAGATATAAAGATAGAGCTTTAATGGCGATGACATCATGAGAGGTGGATCGAATCACATCAGATTGTAAAGAGATGAGAGGGGTCAAGGCCTTCAATGCGAGGACAAAATGCAGATGGGGAAACATTATTAAAAGGAACAACAGTTATTTTGAGTGTTGGGGTTTCCAATGGGCATCCTTATGCCCAGTATGGGCATGCTGCTGAGATTTTTGGCTAGATTTATTCTCCATCGCTTGATGCTGTAGTTGGAGGTGTGGACCGTTGATCAACTAGGGTTTATTGGGTACTGTATTGGGGATAAATCAGAGCCATATATATATTATCCCCTTTTACTATAAAAAGGAGGAGTTCAATCATTCTAATTCTGACCTGTAACAATTCCATGTAAGAGATCAGATTACTGAGACTGATGAGGATTGAACTGTTGAAATGTCAAGGTTCTTTCTTCAAATCATTGTAAATGTTCTTGTTCTAAAGCATACTAAATGGAGATGAAGCTTCAGATTACATCCTGATTGTAAACTTTACATAATCTTCAAGTTGATTTCTGGATATGTACTGGTGAATGTTGTGTTTAATATAAGCGCTTTCATTTTATTACATGTTGTCAACTTTTTTCTTTGAAGATTTGCATTGGATCATGCGGATTTGTGGACTACCCTGGTGAAGTATGATTCTAGTTTTCTTCTCTTCATTGCTATATGGGAACATGTATGTGGATCAGTGATCTCAGTCAAGTAATTTTGGGAATCTCATTCTCTAACCCTTTTTCTCATTTTAATTTCAGTGAATCACTTTCATAACTGCAAATCATGATAAATAACAAGCAGAACAAGAGAAATATGTTGACATCTCATAGATAACTAAATATAATTAGCATATTTGAGCTAAATGCATGTAGTGTTGAAAATATCATGCAAAGACTTGCAAATAATGGTAGAAATTATGCAAATATCAACCTGTAGGCACATTATTTGAGTAAGTTCATAGTGTAAAGATAGATATTACTGGAGAATGTAAGGCCCCTAAATGGAAAACAACAATACACATCAACCACTGAGTAACATTAGTAGATTATGAACTAATCAACGGAGACTTGGGATCATGAATTCTTTGAATTCATCGTATCTTTCAAGATAAATAAGGGTTGTTGTCTAACTTTTATTTTTGTTTTTGTGTGTGACTAACAATCGCCATCAACAGAAATTGGCGCTAGAAGGAGGGCCTCTCATCATCAGTAAGTTTTGTCTAATTTGATGATGCAAACATAAAGGTAACACTCAAGCATCTTTGTATTTCAAGTTATATGTAAAGATTTGTTGTTTTAAGTTTATGCATGCTAAATCATTTGTGAAGTTCCCAAAATCAAGCATAAATATAGCCTTGGCTAGGGAGTTTCAATTGATCTCTATGGTAAACCAGCCAATCTTCCTTAAATTTAAGAAATCCTAGCTCCCAAGCCAAATACCAAGTCCATATCTAGTGGACTCTTTGAAGAATTACTTGTCCAGGGATTTAGACCTAGAAATGTGGACATTCATCACTCCCCTAATTCTAGTGCATCAGGAGATTCACCAAAGCGTGCTCCTATAACTCCTCTTGGGTTTCAAACACCTACAGGACCACCTGTCACACCTCAGGTCCACCCTCAACCCATCATACCTTCGGTTCAACCTCCACCAGTTCTAATGTCATTCTTTGCTGTAGAGTCACCTTTGACTTTTAATGCATATCATGCTCTGCCTAAGAATCCTGATAAAATTTGTCCTAAGTATCATCCATATCAGGATGCTGATGATCACATCAAAACTTTCAAGGAAGCTTGTTGTAGGGCTAGAATTGAGCATCAAGATGTATGCAGGTTATTTCCATTTTCCTTAGGGGAAGAGGCATATAACTGGTATACTATTCTTGGTCAGGGTTCAGTCGATTCATGGGATGCCTTAGAAAAAGCCTTTAAGGATAGGTTCAGAACTCCTATAGATCCTTCAATGAATTATCATTTGTTTGCCACCATCAAGAGATTTGAAGGAGAACCTATTGCTAACTTCAATGCAAGATTCTAGAAAATGCTCTCAAAGGTAGTAGTACCTTATGCCGTAGCAGATGAGGCTGCTAGGAGCATTTATTATTCAGCTTTAGATCCCTTGACTTCCATGTTTATCAGGATAGCACATCCTAGTGTAACAACTTTGGCAGGAGCTTTTGAAGAAGCTATCCAAGTCAGTCAGCAATTGGCTCCTACTCCCACACCAAATATTGCCTTCCCTACACTTCCTGGTTATTCTACATATCTTGTTCACCAACAGACCAATGGAGCCATGATACCTCTAGCTGTGATGCCAGCCCCTTTGCAAATACCTCCACTCAGTATCATGCCACCACCAAATGGGAATGGCCAGATGTTATAATATCCTGGACAAACACAAGTACCTCAGGTTATGGAACAATCCAACAATAACAATGGATCTTCCTTTTTCAAGCCTCGGACAGAGAATGTAGTGGCCAAGGTTCAGGAAGAGAAAGAAGAAATGAAGGAGATATCAGCATAGTTAAGAAAACTTACCACTGAGGTCACTCATCTGAGGAGCCAAAACTTCTTTTCTCAACCTAATCAGAATAGAGGTTATGCCAATGACAGACCTAATTATCCTGATAGGGGGCACAACAATAATTACAATAACAATGGCAACAATAATCCTCCTAGACAGCCTAGAGTGTGGAACACTAGGCCAAACAATGGTTCCTTTCCATCACCCCTAGACAATCAGCCTCCTAGTGAACCCAGACAGACCACTAGAGTAAACCTTGCAGAGGCAGCACTTACAAACTAGTGCAGGATACACAACACCAATGCTCATGCAGAGCTAGACTATCCTCAATTCAGGATTGCTACTGGTATTTTCCAAGATGAAGTGTCCAATACTTCAGGAAATCCACCTTATGCAGAGGGAAATGAAATTGTCCCCTATGAATATGATTCTGCCTTAGTGCTAGAAAGCTTCATGCATCATCCTTATCAGCAGACAATTTCATCTCATCAAGATTACACCTCAACATGTGAGGAATCAGCCATGGCTTTTGAATCGAACTATGTTTTTCCATTTGAGGATGAGAATGAGCCATCAATTGAGCATGAGGAAGTCAATGCTTATCAACAACAACCTCAAGGTAGGCATAATTACAACTTGAGGAATAACTCAAATAGATCTGCTGATCCTTTGACCACATCCTTGCCTCCAAACAATTTCAACACTCTACCTGATCCCAAGGCAAGTAATAACCCTGGATTTCCCAAGGTCAATGCCCAATACTTAGCACCATAGAATACAGCACCAAAATCTAGTAATCTACCTCCTGAATCTGACAAATTGGTTACATATTTAGCAGATGAAATGAAAAAGGTTAAAATCATCCTATCATTGTTAGAGCTGCTTAAAACCCCTACTATCAAGAAAAGCTTTCATGAAATCATTAGATGACCCTGCTCAAAAGGAGGATAGTCATACCCCAGGTCAGTTTGGAAATAAAGATCATGCTGCTAGGGAGGTTAATGTTAAACATAAAATGCTAGCTACTGTTCAAGCTGTAGAGACTTCCCACATGACCCTATACAAAGACAAGAGTGAGTCACCTCCTTTCCTCCTTACCATAAGAATGTTTGGTAAAAATTTGCACAACTGCTTAGTAGACTCAGGAGCATCTACCAATGTAATGCCTCTATTCATATGCAATGCTTTAGGATTGCATCCTGCTAAATCATTAAAGAAAGTAACACAATTGGACAAAACAGAGGTGAGTGTGGTAGGAGAACTAACCCACATTCACATGCAGTTAGCATCAAATCCTAGAAATCAACACTATATTGATATTCAGGTAGTTGATATACCTGATACATATGGGATGTTACTCAACAGAGACTGGTCAAAAACCCTTAATGGATACATGTCAACTGATTTCAGTCATATGTGGTTGCCCTGGAGAGGGATACCAAATCAAATAGGGATAGATGCTGAACCTTGCATGAAGCACATGATCACTGAATATAACAAAACCAATGAAATCATGATGTGGATATAGAACCTGGAGTTTACTCCATCAGACCCCAGACCGTCAGCATAGAGGAGGTCCTGATGTTTGACTTTCATAATCATGATGATGGCCCTCAGGATGATAAAATAACTTTGGATTCTGATTGCAACCATGAAAATGAAGTAGAGGTAGATCATTTCAAGGACTTTGAGATGCATTTGTTTAAAGAGGTGCAATGATGTCAGTTGTTAAAAATGCATGTTCATGATATTCTAATTAGTGGATGGTGTAGGTTGCATGATGAGGCACATTCTGAAAAGACTTGTGGTGCCTGTTTAGACATGTTGGAGTCGGAACAAGCATACAGTGAAGCATCTTCATCATCATCTGTGGTGAGTTCTGCAGATAGTGATAACGAAACTGATTTTCGTTTGTCTTTTGCAGGAATAGGAGAATGCACATATCAGGATGAAAGTTCTATTCAGACAACAGAAGAGATATTGGTATGCAACAAGGATAATGCTAAAGGCAAGAAGAAAATCACCCCAGGGACTGATTGTTTAGTAGAATCAGATTATGAGTTATCTGATGAAGATAGGGCAGTAATCTGTCCAAGTTCGAAGAGTTTCTATCAAAATAAATTCAAAAGATGACACAACAGCAAAGATCCCCACATGATGTTTTGATTGAGGGATGGTGCAGGTTACATGAAACACCACATTCAGAAACTGCTTGTTCATTGTGTTTGCATATTCTGAAAAGGCAGACGTTGCCTAGTTCGGAAGATCATTCTTCTGATGGTAAAAAGAAAGGAGCAATATCAGTTTTACATAAAGCAGATAAGGTGAAGCCTGAGAAAGCTGAGACACCAAAATTAAAATAGATATCAAATGGTGCAACTGCCAGAGATAAAAGGAAGAAAGAAGGCCCAGACAAACCTTTAATTGAAGACAAACCATGGACCCTCAGGTTTGATGGATCCAAGTCAAGACAAGGGGCTGGAGTAGGGATAGATCTTATTGATCCATCTAGAAAATCCTACTTAGTAGCATACATATTGTAGTTCCCATGTACAAACAATGTGACGGAGTATGAGGCTCTAATTCATGGGATATTGTTTGCATTAAGAAAGAAAGTAAAAATTCTGCATGTCTATGGAGACTCAGAATTAGTTGTGAGACAGGTAAGAGGTATATACTCTTGCAATTACAAAAGGATGTCCAATTAAAGACATAGGGTATGGGATTTAATAGAAGATTTTGATGCATTCAACATCACACATGTACCCAGGAAGCAAAATCATAGGGCAGATGCCTTACCCTAGGCTGCCAGTACTTTGGAACCACTGTCCATATCTGGTCTGAAAAGATTCTTAGTTGAATTAGTATCAATACCTTCTGTGCCTGACAATGTAACTAATCTTCAAGTATTTGATGATGATCAGCATATATTGGATTTTATTTCCAACAAAGATATTTTTGAGCCATAGATCATAGATGAAGCAAATATAGAAGATCACATCTAGGCAGAGGAAGAAATCCTAGAGTTGCCTAGTAACAAAATTCCTTAGGGAATGATAGAGCTAGAAAGAGCATTTGATCTAGACAATATGCTAAAACAAAAAGATCTTCCAAAGGCCGATGGAGGAAAGTACTCTCGGGTCAACATTGGAAAGGACAATGAGAAAAGAAACGTTCTGATTGGGAAAGTCTGTACATAGGAGGAGTTGGAAGGAATAACCCGAGCTCTCAAGGATTATATCCATGTCATTGCCTGGATGTATGATGAACTGAAAACTTATGACACATCAGTCATCACTCATACAATACCTTTGAAGCCAAATGCCAAGCCTTTTCGGCAGAAACAAAGACCCGCCAATGCTTTACTGGAGCCCATCATTTTTGAAGAGGTCAAAAGGTTGCTTGATGCCAGGATCATATTTCCTATGAGACATTCCACATGGGTGGCAAACCTGGTCCCAGTAAGGAAAAAGAATGGTGACATTAGGTTGTGCGTGGACTTCAGAAACTTAAATCGAGCTTCTGAAAAGGATAATTATCCTTTACCTTCTCTAGATGAAGTCCTGCAAATTGTAAATGATGCCAGGATGATGTCTGTATACACCTAAAATTGGCTCAAGTTGAATTAAGTAAATATTTTGATATTTATCTTAATTCTTATTTTCTTCTGTCAATTAAATAAATATTATAAGTTTATTTGATTGGTTCATTATCCTACAATTAAATAAAATTATTTTATTTAATTAAATTCCCTAAATTCTTCTAATGTCTCAAGTCCTAAATCCACCTCACAAAATCCACCTTATCAATCCACCTCATCTCTTCCACCTCACCATGTTGCACATATAATTAAATATTCTTAATATTTAATTAGCTAATATCCTCCATTATCCAAAAATAAATCTTTAATTCAATTGTCCTCCACTATTGAATTAAAAATTCAATTGTCCCCCACTATTGAATTGAAAATTCAATTGTCCCCCACTAATTGAATTGAAAATTCAATTGTCCTCCACTATTGAATTGAAAATTTAATTGTCATAACCCACTCTTCTCAAAAAAAGAATTTTTAATTTATTCATTATGAATTAAAGATTCACAAAAAATGAGAGCCATTGATCTCATCTTTTGATCCTCACCCTCCATTCCTTTTGCAGAAAATCTATAAATAAGACCCTTCTCTAAGCAATTTGGGGGGACTTCTTTCAGGTATCCTTACCATGTCCAATTTCTTCTAGACACTTCATTCTAGCATCCTCATAATGCCTAATTTCCTCTAGGAAATCTTCTTCTGACATCCTTGTCATACCCACATTCTTCTCAAATCTCCTCATTCTAGCCATTCTCATATCATCCATTATCATTGTGTTTGAAGCTCATCTTTAACACAACAAGTATCATAGCCATTTCTACTTGTCATCTTGAGGAATCGAAGCAAGGAAGCAAGCTCCTTGAGGGCCAATCTTCATCATTCAAGATCAAGAAAGAATAGGCGAGCAATGGAAGTTGAAAGGTAAAGGTTGTGAGTATCTCTTTGTGATTATTTATCTTTTTTTCTTCATATTTCATTGATGTTTGGGTTATATTATCATTATTGATCAATCCATTTTCCCATTAACATTTTGGTGCCCACCGTGATCTAACCCAACTTGTTTGTGAGTGTTTGTCGAAAGAAATTTTGTTGCAGATTCAAATGTTTTTCAGAGCACATTCGGGCATCAACTTTTAGCAATGGCATCCTACGCACAAACTGAGCTCACCGTTGAGTCTGGACGGCCTCAGTGGTAAGAAATCGCATATAATTTCTCTAGTTTTCCTATTGGAAATTTTTTAAATTTTTTTTTTACTTTCCAACATATTTTTGCAAAAAAACAAAGTTAACAAAAAAAAACTTAACAAATTTTGACCAAAAAAAAAAAAAAAAAACAATTTGTTTTCCTTAGGTTTTTTTTTTGTTATTTTATTTTCACACTTTAAACATTTTAAACATAAAAATCAAAATAAAATAAAATCAAAATCAAAATTAAAAAAAAAACACAAAAAAAACAAAAATTTAACAAACTTGAAACAAAAAAAATATCTATATATAAAAAAACAAATATAAAAAAAAAAAACAAAAAAAAAATAATAATAAAAAAAAAACACATTGCAGGGGCACCGAGGCCCCTGCGGCCTCGCACCTGCGTGCCACCCACGTGCCACCCCCGCTCCTCCCCCGCTCTCCCCCTGAACCCCTCTGCCCAACTCTCCCCTCCCATCCCGCTCTCCACCCGAACCCCTCTGCCCAACCTCCCCCAAAACCCTCTAAGGCATAACCCTTTGAGGCTGGGAGACTCCATAACGGAGAGTAGTGTCGGTGCATGTGTAACCACTCGAACGGTTGCCTTGACTACGAACTAATTGTGTAGTATACCAAAAACCCCTATTTGTTGATGCAAAGGGCGGAGCCCTTGAAGCGGCCTTGATTCATAAGATTCTTAGTAGAGGTAGCAAGGACAATCCTATGGTTTGGTGGGGGTACGAGCCTAAGGAAACCCAGATCTGGTATGCGTGAGAAATGAGTGCCGTGGAGGGGAGCCGGTGCTACCAGATCCTAAAGCTACATGCTTTGAATTTGCACAACTAGAGGATTCAATAGATATTGTCCTATCCAGCTTAGGTTGTACTTTTCTTTTAGTCCCAAAAGAGTCAGAAAAATCACTAAAAAAGTTGAAAAATCATTAAAAAAAAAAAAAAAACTTTGTGTTTGCTGTGTTTTCTTGCCATTAATTTAGAAAATCAAATCAAGAAGACCTTTTTTGCCACAAAAATGCCAAAAACATTGAAAAATTTCCAAAAATTTCAAAAACACTGAAGACCACCAGAGTGGCGCATTTGTTAAATTCCTCTGCGCATCTGTTCTAGTGCATACACAATAGTGAGCACTTGCACAATTTTTGAGAGAAAGTCTTTACCATTTTTGAGTACCCATTTCAGCTTAGCTCCAAAATCAGAGATCAGGTTATACCTTGTAATCAGTTTTCATCCATTTCATCCAAATAGTCTCTCTCTCGCCAAATCGTCCCATCCACCTTCTATCAGGTTTTCTAGTCCCAAAATCAAAGTATCCCATATCAAGTCAGTGTAGGTCCTTCCATATCATTGTGAATTCAAGTAAACCTAGTAGGTCACAGAACTTTACTAGTGGTTCATTGCACGACTAGTCCCTGCACAGTAAGATAGGTATCGAGTACCCTTACTAGTGGCTACCGTCTTGTATCCGCTGCCTTACTTGACATCATTGAGTGAGAAGGTCCTTTATCCAAGCCATATCCTAGGTATCCCATTCTTAGCAGTCTCCGTCGGCATCTGGCCAAAATCTCTTGTCCCATTCCACCTCATCCCACATCACTTTGCATGGTTCTTACTCGATCTCAATACAAAAAATAACTTGAAATGGCCAACTCATCCAACTACATCTTCACACTTCATGATAGTGATGAGGAAATCTTTGACTAAGATTATCAGGAAAACATCTAAAGTAGGAAATTCCAACGCTTAGTAGAGAAAGTGCTCCGTGACGATCCCCAAAAGTATTTCCATCACCTTGCTAGTCTTGGAACTAAACTCCCCGCGGATTTTGATATAAGCTCAATCTTGGAAAACATAGAGGATGATCGTGAAAGGGGAAAGAAAACCCTAGACCCAAACACAAATGATAAAGGAAAGAAAACCATAGACCAAAGTACTCCTATGGAAGAAATAAGGAAAGAAATCGAGAATCTCAAGCGCCAAATGTCAAATCGCCAGACGGGTACCAACACCAAAACCTACTCCTTGGCAGATATTGCACCGTACCCCTTTGATAAAAGTTTAATCATGAAACCATTTCCCTATCGATTCGAAGTTCCTAAATTTGACAAATACAATAGAAAAAGGGACCCTAAAGACCATATCAGGGAATTCAACGCAGCATGCTTAGAAGTAGCTCACAACGAGACTTACTTAATGAGGTTATTCCTTAGATCACTAGGTGGTCAAGCTATGGAGTGGCTCTCACGGCTTCCACCAGGCATCAAAACTTTTGATGAACTAGTCAACAAATTTATCACGCACTTCTCTTATAATATCAAACATGAAGTATCTATGCTAGATCTATGCAACACCAAACAAAAGAGTGGTGAGTCATTCGCCACCTTCCTACAACGATGGAGACAACTAGCAAGTAAGTGTTCTTATGATATACTTGAGAAGCAGCTATTGGAAATGTTTGTCCATAACCTCAATAACGATCTTAGCTATCAAATACAAATACAATGCCCTACATCATTCTCAAAAGTCATTGAAATGAGATTGTTCATTGAAAAAGCTATGATCGCCAAGGGGCAAATCAAGTTATACAAAGACACACCTACCTCCAATTACACGACGGACAAATTGAAGTTTTGGAACAAGAATAGGAATGTTGTCAATGATGGGGTAGTAGATGCCAAGGTGGCAGCTCCCAAGCAACAACCCATATTCACTCTCAAAGGAGAAGCAAACAATGTTGCACCTAACAAACCATTCTCTCGGGAACCAAGACCATGGTTCAGTTCAACTCCAAGGCGAAAGTTCACACCGCTAGGTGAATCCCAAGGATCTGCATTAAGGAAGTTATTGGCTAACAATGAAATCTCTCTACCACCAACAAGTGATTATGAACCTATAATCAAATCTCCCTATTGGAAGGATACAGACTATTGTGAATATCATAGAGGAAGGGGGCACACAACCAACAATTGTATCTATCTCAAAAATGTTATTAAAGATGTGCTTGATCAAAATCAAGGAGGAACCCAACAACATACCTCCAATGAATCACATGTGGCTTACAGGGATCCACTTCTTAATCATGACAGGCCATATAACAACAATAACAACCATGGCCACAACAACAACAACCACAACAACAACAACAACAACGGTAACAACAACAACAATCGCAACAGGCCAAATTAGAATAGTGGGAATAGCAATGCCAACTATGCAAGTGTGCCATTTGACTATACCATCAATTGCCTATCCGAGCATGTCCCGAAAATCAATGTCATCACACCCAACCAACAATCAGAACCTAACAGACCTGGTTGTAGTATCATTACCCGCAGTGGTAAAGTCACGCTCAATACCACCCCTCCAAGGTTGTCACCGCCTCAATCCAACTTCCGTCAGTATAATGTCATAGACCAGTTACAGAAAACTCTGGCCCACATTTCAATCTTGGTGTTGTTGTGTCTATCTCCTTCCCATAAGGAGATCCTCAAGAAAGCCTTAGTGGAAACCACTGTCCCCACTAACCTGGCCCAAGAGAAGTTTCAGACCATGGTAGGAAATCTGACTTCCTCAAGCTCCATTTCATTTACTGAGCAAGATGACCTCTCTGTGTCTCAACCACATTACACCCTCTACATATTGTCGCCTTCATACACAAACACCGCATCAAGAGGGTTCTCATTGATGGGGGAGCCGGTTTAAATATTTGCACGTTAAAGTTGGTCCTTGCATTGGGGTTCTCCAAAAGGGTAGTTGATCCAAGGAAGAAAATTACTATAAAAGCATATGATGAGGAAGAGAGAACTACAAAGGGAACAGTAGTCCTACCCATACAAGTGGGACCAGTAATAAAAGATGTTGTGTGCCAAGTCCTTGATAGGGAGCTCGCTTATAATATTCTTCTAGGGAGACCATGGATTCATGCCATGAAAGCTGTCCCCTCGACCTATCACCAATGCATAAAATTCCCACACAACAACAAGCAAGTCACCATCCAAGGCGACCCTGACCCCTTCCAACATTACAACTCCTTCCTTACCAAACCTGATTACATCATACCAAACAACAGAGCATCTATATCCCCTATCCCACATCAGGACCATACTGCCGAAGCCTCCTCATCAAGGCCCAAAGAGCAAAAAATTACCATAAAAGAAAGTGGAATGGGAGAAAACTCCATAGAGCACAGCCTCAATCTAGCCAAGATGCCCTTGTCTCCTCGATCTTTTGGCCAACCCAAACATTTTCCAAAGCCATCTGCACCTATAGCTCCCACAACTCCCTTTGTAAAATGGGGGACCTTATCTGATGAAATAGAAGAAAGAGATCTCCTACAGTGGCTTTATACAGAAGAAGAGAGCACATCACAAGAACCACCTAGGCTCCCAACAGAACTCTATGGGCAAGGTGAAACTATCCTACACAAAATGGGCTATGAAGGGTAAGGCCCCATCGGCCTCAGAAAAGAAGGCATCATTGAACCTATTCAACCTTCTTCATCCCCATTGGCTAGAAATACAAATGGTCTAGGATACAAAGACAAGGGAAAAGCTAAAGAAAATGCTTGTCTTGTAGAAATGATCCACACACTTCAAGAGGATAGCGACACATATTCTAATGAATATGAGTGGGAGGACCTAATAGAGCATTCCTATGATGACAAAGAGGTTGATACCATTCAAACTTATAGCCCCTACTGTGAGGGACAAATGCTACGGCATAGGCCATTAGAATCTGATTTGCCTATCTTTGAGAATACGACTTTCGAGGAAGGTTTAGGTTCTATCGCAATAAACAACTTGAAGGAAAGTACCATCTCGAACACCACCCCTACATATACTCCTAGCGTATCCATTTACACTATCAACGAATCAGGTCTACCCTCCGATTCCCTCCCCCTTGTGCATCCTGAGCTTATTACTGGGATCTACAAGGAACGCCCCAACTAGATATGTTCCAAAACGATGATGCTTACATTGACTACATGGAATTTAGGGACCACCTACCCAAGGGAGATCATAAAGCTGGTTTTGCTATTGAACTTAATACCATGGCTTACTTTGGAGAGGGTGCCAAGCCTTCCAGTCACAAAAAATATCAAAATAAAAACTAGATCTGATAGTGAAAACTGCTCTGCGGTAGTGTCAAATCCCAAAACAGTAAAAAGAAAAGATGCATATGAAGGTGAAAACCCAACTGTGGCACCTGATGATGGAAGGCTTGACACTCTCCCCGATGACATGCATCAAGAGAAGTCTTAGATTGTTGTGGAACCTATAGAGCCAGTCAACATTGGTACAGAGGAACAGCCTAAGATCATTCATTTTGCTAAATCTCTTATTCCACCAGAAAAGACCAGGTTTGTATCGTTCTTCAAGAAAAAGAGGGGCAACTTCGCTTGGTCATATGTAGACATGCCAGGTCTAGACCCAAACTTGATTCTACACCATCTTCCATTAGACCCAGGAGTAAAACCAGTGAAACAAAAGCTTAGAAAGATGCATCCACACATAGCACTATTGGTCAAAGAAGAACTCAAGAAATTACTAGATGTAGGGTTCATCAGAGCTATAGACTACCCAGAGTGGATATCCAACATTGTGCCAGTGTCCAAACCAGATGGCCGAGTCTGACTATGCAATGATTTCAGAGACCTAAACAAAGCTTGCCGCAAGGATGATTTTCCATTGCCAAATATAGCTATCATAGTCGACTTGACAGTAGGGCATACCATGTTATCTCTCATGGACGGTTTCTCAGGGTATAATTAGATTAGGATAGCACTAGAAGACTAGCACAAGACAACTTTCACTTGTCCATGGGGCACTTTTTGTTGGAACGTCATGCCATTTGGGCTAAAAAACACAGGAGCCACATATCAACGTGCTATGACAACTATATTCCATGATATGATGCATGTAACAATGGAGGACTATGTCGATGACATCCTAGCAAAGTCACTCACAAGAGAATCACACTTGGATGTGTTAGAAAAAGTCTTTTAGAGATTAGACCAATTCAAAGTCAAGTTGAACCCAAAGAAATGTGTGTTTGGAGTCACTTCAGGCAAGCTACTAGGTTTTATCATGTCGGCAAACAGAATAGAGGTAGACCCCGCCAAGGTCAAGGCTATCATGGACATGCCACCACCCAAGACTCTAACTCAATTGAGATCACTACAAGGAAAGCTGCAAGCAATTCGTAGATTCATATCATAGCTGGCAGACAAGTGCCAACCATTCAGTCATCTCCTGCACAAGAACATTCCATTCAGATGGGATGAGAAATGCGAAGAAGCATTCAACAAGTTGAAAGAATATCTTATGAATCCACCCATTCTCATGCCCCCTATCAAAAGAAAACCACTAATACTCTACATATCAGCTACACCTACAGCTCTTGGGGCTCTTTTGGCACAACAAGATTATGAGAACAAAGAAAGAGCCGTCTACTACATCAGCAGAACATTAGTGGGCTATGAGTTGCAATACTCGCAGATAGAAAGATCATGCCTGGCAGTTGTTTTTGCTTCACAAAAACTCTGACATTACATGCTCGCACATCCAGTTAAACTCATTGTAAAAATAGACCCACTGAAGTATCTCCTCAGCAAAGCAGCTCTCACAGGTCGCCTAGCAAAATGGGTAATGCTTCTAAGTGAGTACAATATTGAATATGTAGACAGAAAAGCCATCAAGGGACAAATCATAGCTGATCAACTAGTAGATGCACCATTACAAGACACCACACCAATGCAGTTTGAGTTTTTGGATGAGTCCTTATTCACTATATCAACGTCTTCTTGGAAACTCTACTTTGACGGGTCTTACACAAATCATGGATCAGGAGCAGGCATCCTATTTGTAACTCCTCAAGGCAACACAATCCTGAAGTCTTACCGTTTGTTATTCCCATGCACCAATAACATAGCAGAGTACGAAGCCCTAGTAATTGGTCTCAAGATGGCAACTGCATGGAAAATCCAAGAGCTACATGTTTACGGTGATTCTCAACTTATCATCAATCAAGTCAACGATGATTACCAAACCAAAGATGAAAAGCTTGTCCCATACAAGTGGATGGTTGACAACTTCAAAGAACACTTTGTAATCATCTCTTTCAAACAGATACCTAGGATCGAGAACAAAGTAGCAGACGCCATGGCTACAATTGCCTCTCTTCTTGAAATACCAGAAAATGAGTCAAGGTACGAGCTCTTAGTGGAAACTATTCGGCTATCAGCTTATGATCCTCCTGAGACCCATACCATACGCCTTCTAGTCGGATCTGATTCACCTTGGTACGGTAAGATTTACACTTACCTCAAGGACAATACCCTCCCACTTGACCTATCTTCTAACCAACGACGAACTTTCATACGCCAAACCTCTCCCTAGACCATCATTGCCGATACCTTATACTGACGTGATCTAGATGGTACTTTACTCTGTTGTTTAGAACGAGAAGAATTCATAACTGCCTTGCAAGAAGTACACGAAGGGATTTGCAGAACACACTCTAGCGGTCCTTCCTTAGCCAAGAAACTCATGCGCTTGGGTTATTACTAGCCGAACATGGAAATGGATTCATATCAGTTTGTCAAAAAGTGTAGGCAGTGCCAAATACATGGGAACCTAATACATGCACCAGCTCAAGAATTGAGACCTTTAATGACACCTTGGCCCTTTTGCCAATGGTTACTTGACCTTGTGGGAAAGATCCATCCGCCCTCATCCAACGGCCATAAATTCATCATAACTACCACAAAGTATTTTACAAAGTGGATTGAAGCCGTTCCCCTCACCACCATCATAGGTAAGCAAATCTCTTCATTCATCCTGAATTACCTCATCTGTAGATACGGAATTCCTTCATCCATTATCATGGATAACGGAAGACCATTCAAAAACCAGGATGTCCAAGAACTTTGTGAACGATTCAAGATCCAACACCGCTTCGCTGTCCATCTCATATCTTGTCGTATATCCTCTAGTCCATCCATGGTCCAACCCGAACTACGCTGCCTCTGCATTGTCACATAGGCAAGGCCATTATCAATGCGCCCTCGAGGCTCCATTTTCCCATCTGTCCCATGTCTAGTCCTTCTATCTGTTTGAGTCCGCTCCACTTTCCCTATTCATCCCATGTCTAGTCCTTCTATCTGTCTGAGTCCACTCCACTTTCCCATCCATCCCATGTCTTGTCATCCATCCCGCTACTGGTTTGTGTCTGCACCTTTCTCTAGACAAGCACACGCAACAAAGCATGCTTCCCAAAACAACAAAAATCTTGATGCAAAACATCAACCTATCCAAGGCAAAATAGAGCACCATACCAAAACACTCAAGCTAATTCTATACCAATTATGGCAAAAAGACACATCTAATGCATGAATGTTTTATAAACAGGTTAACTTACAAAGTCTTGGATTTTTGTCATTTATGTCTTCCTATGCTACTCAAGGATGCCAAAAGCTAGAGATGCTATGATGGGGGCATGATTATTTTCTTTGTCTGCTGCTTGTGGATCAAACTTTAGTAATGTGACAACTTTTGTCTAATGACATGATCAGCAAAAGATCATCGAGGACTCCGAGGTCTAAACATGAAAAGGCACAATCCTTGTCTATTGAAAAATGCAAGTACTCCGGTCATCTAGATTCAAGTTTGACTAGATGCTTGTACTAACTTGCTATATCAAATCCATGTAAGTAATACTTAGGTCATCTCGATTTAATTATACCTAGATGCTTGTATTTTCTTACAACATAATAAAGCCCAATGATGAAAGCGCTTCAAAATACTTGCTATATCAAGGTGACAAATATCCATATCCATATCCATACCATATCCAACTGCCATTCATATACCATTTCCATATCTATATCATATCCAATTGCGCCTCATATCCGTATCCATATCCATATCCATACCATATCCAATTGCAAGTCAATCCTTAATCCATGCCAATCAAGTCAAATCAATCTTGTCAAATGATCCAATCACAATCAATGGTCTTGATCCTTGTCCGGTCATAAACCAACTCGATCAATTAATCAATCAATTGTCTTAGACAAGATGTTGCATTGTCGAAACCAGACCAACACACGAGTCTTATACGACATGCTTCATTTCCTGAAACCAGACACTATCCTTTGTGTTGCTCTAGGGATCCATCATTCCCCGCCATGACAACACGCCTGTCATGTTGGTTTAGGGATATATTGTTCCCCACCAAGACAACACTGTCGTATATCATTATCATATCAAATGTCTTAGACAGGATGTTATATTATTGAAACCAGACCCAGAGTCTTATACGACATATCTCATTCCTGAAACTAGACATCATCAACCTATATCATTGGTTTACTGCTCGACAAGGGCAATACCTTGTTTGTGCTTGTATCATTTGTGCATACTTGCTTACTTGCTTGTGTGTGTCATCATTTTATCTTGCATTCCATATCATTCATCCCTTTCTTCTGCATCCAACCATTTCATCTCCTGTCAACTTATCTCATCATGAGATTGTCCATCTCACGCCTTTCACCTTCTCCTTGTCTAATCTCCTGAGAGGGCATCCTATCATCATAACCTGTACCAGGGGCAAACTGGGGCATGTATCATTATCAAACTATTTATTCTTTGAAACAACGTGATAAAACACATTGCTTCAAAGAGGGGCAAAATGTATACACCTAAAATTGGCTCAGGTTGAATTAAGTAAATATTTTGATATTTATCTTAATTCTTATTTTCTTCTGTCAATTAAATAAATATTATAAGTTTATTTGATTGGTTCATTATCCTACAATTAAATAAAATCATTTTATTTAATTAAATTCCCTAAATTCTTCTAATGTCTCAAGTCCTAAATCCACCTCATCAATCCACCTCATCTCTTCCACCTCACCATGTTGCACATATAATTAAATATTCTTAATATTTAATTAGCTAATATCCTCCATTATCCAAAAATGAATCTTTAATTCAATTGTCCTCCACTATTGAATTAAAAATTCAATTGTCCCCCACTAATTGAATTGAAAATTCAATTGTCCTCCACTATTGAATTGAAAATTCAATTTGTCCTCCACTAAGTTGAATTTAAAATTCAATTGTCATAACCCACTCTTCTCAAAAAAACAATTTTTAATTCATCCATTATGAATTAAAGATTCACAAAAAATGAGAGCCATTGATCTCATCTTTTGATCCTCACCCTCCATTCCTTTTTCAAAAAATCTATAAATAAGACCCTTCTCTAAGCAATTTGGGGGGACTTCTTTCAGGTATCCTTACCATGTCCAATTTCTTCTAGACACTTCATTCTGGCATCCTCATAATGCCCAATTTCCTCTAGGAAATCTTCTTCTGACATCCTTGTCATACCCACATTCTTCTTAAATCTCCTCATTCTAGTCATTCTCATATCATCCATTATCATTGTGTTTGAAGCTCATCTTCAACACAACAAGTATCATAGCCATTTCTACTTGTCATTTTGAGGAATCGAAGCAAGGAAGCAAGCTCCCTGAGGGCCAATCTTCATCATTCAAGATCAAGAAAGAATAGGCGAGCAATGGAAGTCGAAAGGTAAAGGTTGTAAGTATCTCTTTGTGATTATTTATCCTTTTTCCTTCATATTTCATTGATGTTTGGGTTATATTATCATTATTGATCAATCTATTTTCCCATTAACAATGTCATTCTTGGACAGTTTCTCTAGTTATAACCAGGTGATGGTGGACAAAATTGACAGGATAAAAATCACGTTCACCACAAAGTGGGGGATCTTCGCCTACATGTGTATGCCATTTGGGTTAATAAATGCTGGAGCCACATTTTAGCAAGCAATGGACATAGCCTTCAGAGGCTTGATTGGTAAATGCATAGTCATATACATGGATGACTTAACGGTTTTCTCTAAAGATAGAGGAAACCATGTAGAGGACCTGAGAAAGGTGCTGAAGAAGTGTGAGCAATACAGGGTATCCCTAAACCCCAAGAAGTGCATATTTAGGGTAACCACAGGGAAATTATTGGGCCACCTAATAACAGAAAATGGGGTCATCATTGACCCTGATAGAGTGGAATCCATCATGAAGATACAACTTCCTGGAAGCAAAAAGGAGCTCAAATCTTACTTTGGTAAGATTAATTTTGTTAGGAAATTTATCACTGGCTTTGTAGAAATTGTCAGACCCTTGAACACCATGCTCAAGAAGGATGCTAAAATTGAGTGGACACTTGGAGCTAGAGTAACTTTTGAAGATATTAAAAAGGCCATATCAAATGCTCCAGTTCTGATCAGTCCAGATTATACCAGGGACTTTTACATTTAATCATTTGCTTCAGAGCATACTTCTGTAGCAGTGTTAACACAAAGAAATGAAGAAAAGGAGGAAAAGCCTATAGCCTTCATGAGTTGACCTTTTAGAGATGCAAAGCTCAGATACATGGACGTTGAAAGATAGGCACTTGCTATGGTTCGAGCAGTTAATAAATTCAGGCATTACATTCTGAGAAATAAAGTGATTACTATAGTACCTGATGTAGCAGTAAAAATGTTATTAATGCAAAGCGAACCAGGTGAGAAAAGAGCTAAATGGATCACTGTCCTCCAAGAATATGATATGGACATTACACCCATGAAGTTAGTGAGAGGACAAGCGTTGAGCCAGATGATATCATAGATTGATCCTAATATCATGAGCCAGCAGTATGTTGTAAATGCAAAGGAAGATGGAGAATGGTACTCAGACATCAAACACATCCTGATTACTGGGAGGTGTCCTTCAAGATTGTAGGCCTCACAAAGGAGAGCCTTGAAGATAAGGTCACAGAAATACATGATCAAAGGAGGAGTTCTTTTCAAGAAAAACTACGAAGGGATATACCTTAGATGCCTGGAAAGACAAGAAGCAGACAAGGTGTTAGCAGAGTTACATGATAAGTTTGGGACCGCACATGGATCACCTCTAGCTACCACTCATGATATCCTCAGGGTAGGGTATTATTGGCCCACTATTTTTAAAGATACTGCTAAACACATCAAATATTGTCATATGTGTCAAGTTGTTGCAAACAGAGAAAGATATGCTCCTCAACCTTTGCAGCCAGTGATGGAGATGCGCCCATTTGCTCAATGGGGAATGGACTTCATAGGACCTATCAATCCTCCATCATCTTCCAGCCACAGGTATGTTTTAACTATTACTGATTACTGTACCAGGTGAACTGAAGCTGTCAGTAGTAAAACATGTAATGCTGAGGATGCCATCAATTTTTTGGAAAGCAATATAGTGACCAGTTATGGAGTTCCATATGCTTTGGTATGTGATAATGGGTTTGCTTTCACTTCAATTAAATTATCAAGTTAGGATTTTGACTATGGGATCATCTTGATATTCTCCTCAAACTACTATCCCCAAGGGAATGGATTAGTAGAATCCACAAACAAGAACCTATTGAACATCATAAAAAAATTAATAGAAAAGAACCCTAGGGAGTGGAATACTTTATTGAAATATGTCTTGTGGGTAGATAGAACCAGGAATAAGGCTGCATTAGGAAATTATCCTTTTCATCTAGTATATGGGGTGCATCCTATCCTCCCTGTTAACCTAAGGATTCCTACATTGCAGTTTGCACAAGAATACCTGGGCATAGATAATAAACAAGAGGTCAGGTTGCTTCAATTGATGAATCTAAAAGGAGTAAAGCAATTAAACAATTTGCTAAACATCAGGCTGTTGTCAAATGCTGGTTTGACAAAAGAGCCAGAATTAAGGCTTTTAGAATCTCAGATTTGGTCCTGATGTGGGACAAAGCACATTAGAGGAAAGGAGATCATGGTAAGTTTGATAAACTCTGGATAGGTCCCTTTCAAATTTCTAAAATTTTAGAAGATAACACCTACAGGCTTAGGACATTAACTAGAGAGGATGTTCCATTACCAGTTAATGGATAGTTTCTCAAACATTACTTTCAAGCCTAAAGCAGTGCCATGACAACCATGTGTATCATAGTGTACATATTTGTATAGATGTTTGTACAGTTTGCTTGTTTTGTTTGTTTTGTTGTTTCCTCAGTAGGGATCTTTGTTTTGCTTTAGAGTATGAAGGAGCAGACTAACAACCATTAAAAATAATGTGGAATTCAGAACATTCAGGTTAATTATTTGAAGTTTATGCATAACTTGTTGCGACTGTCATGAATGTAGAAAGTTGTTTAACTTTGTGAAATTTTGTATTTAATAACTGTGGGTTGAGTATTCAAGGAGGTTTCTCACAATGACACACCTAAAATCCTTGGGTTTGTTGAAGTTACCAGTGTAGATATTAGGTGAAAAATTAGATGTAACCCTTGTTACCATTACAATTCTCAGCTTAATTTTAGCAAGTGACCACTCCTTGCATCATGAAGTTACAAATGCAATATCTTATGAAGTTCTATCAAATAAATAAATAAATAAATATATATATATATATATATATATATATATATATATATATATATATATATATAATGGATTATACTGAAAATCTAGATTAAGCCATCTAAGTAACTCTACTGGGGCTATAGACGCTCGCTGGTAGTGGGGCTCTACTTAGGAGAATTGTAACGATAATCTTGTCGGGGCTATGGACACCTGCTGGCAGCAAGGCTCTATCTGGTTGGCTATGAGGGAATGACATCAACTACGTAGGCTAATATCAGTCACTGGTTTGTTCAACCGATCTTCAAGATGAGGATTATTAATCATATGCACCCACTTAAATTGAAAAAGAAAATTCATGCACCTTATTGAATACATTGAGTCTCAAGTTGAATGATGATTTGCAGAAAAGATAGTTGGAAGTTATGAATTTATCTCATTTAATTTTCTTTAATGGTTTGAATTTAGTTGTTTTGTTTGGTTTCTAGTTGTTGTGATACTCACAACACGCCCCATTTTGTCTTAGCAAAACAGGGACCCATCTTTGCTGGCTTGTTTCCTTACTTTTGTGCTCTGGGCGGTCATGGTAAAAGCAGCATCAGTCAATATGCATATGCCCAATGTCAAGTGTATTTGTGATCTTGAAGTCTGAACCCAAATCTCAAAGTCTAAATCTTTCCTCAAGAGGCTTGCCATGTGAAAGAGTGTAAAATTCTAGGAAGGTTTGCCTTTTGCATCACCTTGAAATTCGGCCAAATAAGGAAGTTATGATAGGTCAAAATTTCAGTCAAACCTGATATTTCAAGGAGGGGGGGTCATATTTTAAACATTAGTCACATTATGTAAGATCACCCCGATATAGGTTTATCACCTGATAATCATTTGGTTCACAAAATTTAGACGTCAATTTTATGTGGTAACTATATCTGCCAGTCGGGTAGCTTCATATATTTTGCAGGGGTCATATTTTCGATATCACCTGGTCTTACAAATATCACCCTATTGCAAAATATCACCCCAATGCCAATATGACGATGACATCATCTAAGCTCGATGAACAAAGGAAATCACCCTGATGGTGATGTCATCATTCTTTTTACCTCGAGGAGGTATATATCCGACAATCACCCTATTCAATAATATGACAGTGACGTCATTACAACACAACTCTTAAAACAAAGGACCCAACATGAATGTGGCGTCATCTTATTCGGGGGGTGATGTTTCTTAAATATCATAATCGTATTTCTTAAACCCCTAATTTTCCTTCGGGGTGACCATGATGTCATCCTTTCACATTTCAACGAGGCCTGTCCATAATGATGACATCATCATCATATCCCGATCTATGAAGAGAGTCATATTAGTTAAACTAATATGCATAGGTGGACCCGACGCAGGTTCAAAGTTATAATGAGGGTTCAGTTAAGTCCGCCGCGTACATTTTTAGGTTTGTATGTTTTGAGAGATACATTGCATAACATACATTGCTTTGTGCATATAGGCTGGAATTCAAAGGAGATTAAAATATAGTACAAAGCATGCATCACGTCCAATTGTATATCAAAGGATGCATTGCATTTTTTATACATTGCGGAATCAAAGAGCAAATAGGCTGCAGTTTGTAAAGTAGTTGAGGTCTGAAGGGGATGTACAAGGGATTTTGTATGCTTGCATGTTCACAATGTATAACCCGATATGCAAGGAGAAATGCAATGAGTGAATGCGAAGGGAAGTTAAAAACAGCAAATTCCTTGCATATTTTAGTGCTTGTATGTCTATAAGATGCAACCTGATATACAAGGGCGATATGCATGTGAGATACAAGGAAAAGGTGGGAAGGCAAAGCGATGGGATTTTTGAATCCATTTTAGAGCCCGATGCATGTTTTTGGTCAATGATGGTTGACTCGGCCATTTTTGGCGTTGTATATGCACTCGGATATGCAGTTGCTCATAGATGCTAAATATTCATAACCCGATATTTTGTGCTTGGACATTTAGAGCCTGATTTCAATGAAATGTTTTTTCTCCCTACTGGTTTATTGAAATAATGATGATGCTTATTTCTTGTCTGCTTTTTGCAGGATGTTGGAGCTATTTCGAAGTAGCTGGAAAGTTGCAGAGTTGCTGACATAGTGGCAGCGTGCAAGTAGATATAAAGACGGAACTTTAATGGTGATGACATCACGAGAGGCAGATCAGATCACATCAGATCGCAAAGAGACAAGAGGGGTCAAGGCCTTCAATGCGAGGACAAAATGCAGATGGGGAAACATTATTCAAAGGAACAACAATTATTTTGAGCTGTTGGGGTTTCCAATGGGCGTCCTTATGCCCAGTATGCGCATGCTGCTTGGATTTTTGGCAGGATTTGTTCTCCACCACTTGATGCTGTAGCTGGATGTGTGGATTGTTGATTGACTCAATTTTTTTGGTACTATATTGGGGATAAATCAGAGCCATATATATATTCATCCCCTTTTACTATAAAAAGGAGGAGGTTAATCATTCTAAATCTGACCTGTAATAATTCCATGTAAGAGATCGGATTATTGAGACTGATGAGGACTGAACTATTGAAATGTCAAGGTTCTTTCTTTAGTTCATTGTAAATGTACTTGTTCTAAAGCATACTGAATGGAGATGAAGCTTCAGATTACATCCTGATTGTAAACTTTACATAATCTTCAAGTTGATTTCTGGATATGTACTGGTGAATGTTGTGTTCAATAGAAGCTCTTTCATTTTATTACATGTTGTTGTCAACTTTTTTCTTTGAAGATTTGCAATGGATCATGCAGATTTGTGGACTGTCCTGGTGAAGTATGATTCTAGTATTCTTCTCTTCATTGCTGTATGGGAACATGTATGTGGATCAGTGATCTCAGTCAAGTAATTTTGGGAATCTCATTCTCTAACCCTTTTCTCATTTTAATTTTAGTGAATCAGTTTCATAACTATAAATCATGATAAATAACAAGCAGAACAAGAGAAATATGCTGACATCTTGTAGATAACTAAATATAATTAGCATATTTGAGCTAAATGCATGTAGTGTTGAAAATATCATGCAAAGACTTGCAAATAATGGTAGAAATCATGCAAATATCAACCTGTAGGCACATTATTTGAGTAAGTTCATAGTGTAAAGACAAAAATTACTGGAGAACGTAAGGCCCCTGAATGGAAAACAACAATACACATCAACCACTGAGTAACATCAGTAGATTATGAACTAATCAATGGAGACTTGGGATCATGAATTCTTTGAATTCATTGTATCTTTCAAGATAAATAAGGGTTGTTGTCTAACTTTTATTTTTGTGTTTGTGTGTGACTAATAATCACCATCAATACCACCCAACCATGTGGAACCCTGAGGTCCACCCCTCCGAGCTGGGATATAACAATGAGGTCGCACCAGGTCAAGGTTACAACAATGAATACAACAACAAGATATAGACTCCATGTAGATAAAACAGAATAACAAAACTGCACAGACAAGACAGTAATCGGCAATTCAGGACAAATCAATAAGTCAAGTCTACACTCCAGAGGTAACAATAAAAGATAAAGAGGGAGTAATTGGACAGCGGTGAGAAGAGTGTCATTGCATGGTCCTAGCATAGGTTACCCAGTCTATCTCTCACTAGAAGCTGACCTCCATCTATGGTTACCCTGGCAGCCTCTCTCTAGGCATCGGCCCCATAGGGTGACACATGCAAAGCTGACATATCCTTTCATGGAGACAAGGAGGTTGGCCTTGCCAACCAGGCCTTCTCATCCCATCCTTAGCCTTTGAGAGCACTCAAGGCATGGGTGAGGCATATTACTTATCTTGTTATGTGATTTACTAGCCCAACCCTCCTAATTAAATTATTACGTTATCACTTGATTATCACTTCCATGGGGTTACCCAGGCCGCCACTATGGCACCAACCCCACCATGAAAGTCACTCTCCCATCTACAGCTAGCACCCCTAGTCGGTCAAACTAAACCACCAAAATGACAACCATGGAAAAGATTCTGCAAGGCATATATCCTCTTGCATAGAGAATCATTATGACAATAAAACTCAATAGCCAACCCTCGGTTCAACACACTTTCTTAAACACAACACCAAAACCTCATACCAAAAGGAGGCATTATAATTCATCCACATTACAATGGACTAAGAGTACCCTAAGCCTCTAGAGCCACTACTACAACAAGAGGTTTAAGACGACATTACAACACATTTCCAAATCGATCCTTCTTACTTCTATAACCATGCATTAAAATAATTACACTTACTTTGAAACTGGAAAGCAATATCAACATTTAACACTTTAATCTACAATAATCTATATAAATATTTTATTAACAAGTTCCAATTGCTATTATTTCGCATGATAATCCATTTAAGGAATCTAACATGATAAATTTCATTTCCTAATCGAACCAAAGATTCAATAAAAGATTTAACCCAAAAGTATAAAGCAATAGTATTCATATAAAACTTTTACAACAACTATACTAAGATTTTATCATGTTTACTAACTTAGATCATAATGTAATAACTATCCTTACCTTACTATCCTATGCAATTATAGTTATAGACTACTTATTAGAGTAATATCATTTCTATCTAATTGTCATTCAAACAACTATTACACCATGGAGATGGTTCGAATATTAAGAGTTCTAATCTTGCTACAATGCTAATTACTCATATATCTCCTACAAGGAATTACTAATATTTCTAACATTAGTTATTATATCAAAGGGAGAATATCAGACTAGTCTTACATTGCTAATGCTATAAGCATACAATATATGACCCTTATCTATCATTATACCACATATGCTCTAATGTCGATATTATCATAAGGAATAATAACTCTATACAACTAATTACCAGTCATTATTAAAGGAAGTTCTACACTATCTGAGATTGCTAATTATAATATTAAAAGACTTAGATGCAAATGGGAAACTTCTAATTACTTCCTACCACCTCCGGATAGAGATGGGAAGATTCAGATATGACACCAGAAAATTGAATCAGAAGATTTGTTGATAAAAAGAAGGTTTAAGTTAACAATTATCTAATATCTAAATTCTTCTCAAACCTTATGGCAATGCAAAATGCAAAAGTTGGTCGTTGGCAGAAGATAATGATAAGATTAGATTAATTTTTATAGGCATATCACATTGAAGCATACTAGCGATGCAAAAGATGAATTCACTCGACTGGGCATCCCTAAGAAGGTCGTACGATGATGTTTTACCCAAGGCAAAAAAACTATGGAATAAAATGACCATACATACAGGAAATCTGATAAAATCTCTACTAGAGGAAAGAATCAATCCGCTTCAATGATTCAGCCAGTTTGTTCAGCAAAACAAAAATGAAATTGTAAGTGATCTCACTCCCAGGAGTAATCATAGCAAGGTTATAAATTTACTGGTAAAGATTGGTGAAGTCACAAAATATCAGTTACGCTGCAAGCCCAGGTTAAATTTCAATCATAAAAATGTATACATATATGACGCAATTAATAGAAGGAAGAAATGGGATTCAAGTTTGGCTTCATGGGTTTGGTGCAACGAAGATGCATCCATTAAGAGCTTCGTCGACTACTCCACATTCTACCAGGTAATGCCTTATCTCAGGGTATTGTTAAGTTTTCTTTTCTTTGCCCATTCTTAGATTGGTTCAGCTCATCACCAGATGAAAACGACAACAATGCATGACAAAATTGTCTGCCATCCTATTATCAGACATTTTTGTGGAAGATCGAGGAGACTGAGGATGTTTGAAAGGCTCAACAACTCCAGCTATTTGGCTGACACATGGGGCTGTTGAAGAAAAATGAACCCAACAAAGAAAGAACAAAATAGATCTATTGACAGGTGAATCCTAGGCTCCCCTAGTTTTAATCGGGTCACAAAGCCAAGAGTAAAATTGTAGAAGAGGTTCTCAAGGTAACACCTACTCAAATGGCTAAAAAAAGGTCATTACAACATTCAACAAGTTTCTAGAGTTATAAGATGGCCGCGAGGATAATCTAGAATTTGTATTGCATGGTGAAAAGAATAAATTTATTGAAGCAGCTTAAGTAGTTTTCAAAAGAATCCACCCAGGATATGATGGATAAAAGTAATTACCAGTCAGGAATGATCTAGTTGAAATGATAAAGACAGTAATCTAGTTGGCCTTTCGGCAACAACTCAGAGATTGGGATTAAATTAATATATGGGTGCTCAAATGAGTAGCCACATGGTTAAGATAATTCAAACTGCATAAATTTGTTTACGGAAGTAGACAAAACCACAAAGGAGACAAGATCAAATAGAAGATTCAATAACAGAGACATACCTGGAACCATTCCTTCTTCCCAATTCTTTCTTCCTCCCCGATCCTTTCTTGCCCAACAAAATTCCTCCTTCTTTTCCCCCCCAAAAACCCCTCCTCAAATCATCTCCCTCAAACTCAAAATAGCCAAACAATTAATTCCCACTAACACCAAATCTGTTCCCCCCGAGAATCCTCTCCACCAGAAGGATTTTTAAATTTTTACTAATAACAGAGATTCCCCCATTCTGGAATCATAAATGATGACTAACCACATTTAAATGTTCCCTAGAATGAAACAATACATAACTATATAAAATAATGAGTTAAAATAAAATTTGGACCCACATACAAATTTTACAAACATTAGAATAGTTACTTGATTCTGCATTACAATTTACTTAAAAATAGCTTCCTCCAAGAGTATTCCAAATTTTACGACACATCAAAAATACTATAATGTTTGACAATAAAACATTATAATATCATAGATCATTTACGCATACTAGAATACACATAGGTTGACCTAACAAGGACCCAACAATAAACATACAAACCACATAATGACCATTAAACTAAAAGTTGAATTGACCTAGGGGATAAACCTCATGTTATCTCCATCAACATTATCCATTGGTGTAGGGCCTGCTCAGACCTGCTAAGTCAGGTGGAGTCGAGGCTCGGTACCTGCAACCTGCATAAGAACAATAGGTTGTATATGATCAATTGCATATATATCAAACACACATAGAGTCAGAGAATCACGGCATAGTAGGGTTCTCGAAACGAGTAGTACTATACCGTCCCTGCTCTGAAACAAGACTATAACCATTTTTATTTAAAATCTGATATCAACAAATCACATAAAACATGATAATATTAAACCATCACTCATCATGCCAATCTCATCATAACTGGAATAACAACAATGTCATCATAAACTCATAACACATGTCAAAACTATATCAGTTGAACATAGTCTATCACGATCATAATAAGCATAAACCATAGGCCTAATAATTCAGATGTCTCAGATTTGTCTGAATGCAATGGAAGAACTGGCAAAGAGTAATGTGAAACTAGCAACTATCACAAGCCAAAAATGAGGGGGCATTACATAAACTGCATAAAAGTTCCATATCCTTTGGCAAATTATCCAAGTTGGCCCCTAGATATGTGGGACCCTTTGATGTTCTAGATGTGATAAACCATGTGGCTTATAGATTGGTCTTACCGTCATCTCTCTCTCTTGGTTGCATGGTGTATTTCATGTTTCCTTGTTAAAACCTTATCACCCTGACATCACTCACATTTTGGATTGGCGGGCTTTGCAGGTTCAAGATCTAGGGTGGTATAGGTAGAGCCCATGTGAATCCTAGAGCAGTGCAAGATTAAATTGCACAACAAAGAGGTAGCCCAATGCAAAGTGTAGTGGGACCAGTTTTCTATAGATAGTGCTACTTGGGAAGACACTGTAGAAATACAACGACTCTTTCCATATCTTTTTTAGTATTGTTATTTACACCTTGGATATCATCGGGACGATGACAACTCCTAGAAGGGAGGGATGCCATAGCCCATTTTTTATATGGCACAATATTGATGATTTCAAACTTGTACGTATGGTTATATTTGATGCATGATAGTATTGTTATCCTAATATGTAGAGACATATATGATGTATTTGATTAGAGGCATCTGATGTTCTAATTATCATGTTGATTATGTTTTTATTTCTATCTATAGAGTAGATAATTGTAACTATTATAGTAGCATATTTGGAATTTTTAACTCATATATGATACCAAATTTCTCATAAACTAATCACAACTTGATGTTTGAGTGCGACAAGATTATCATTCACCTCTACCTGATAGGAGAGTATCAGAGAAGAGAGGAACCTAGTTCCTCTCAAGGTCACCTGCATGACTTCTGCACACACACACACATACTAAATCATCTTCATGATTGCATATGGGGTCCAGGATAATAGTTAATTTGTAAATCCAAAATTTGTTTCTTGATCTAGTTTGTTCTTGATAACAACTTCATATAGATTTATTTCAATATGTAAAACACACACACACACACACACACACACACACACACACACACACACACACACACACACACACACACACACACACACACACACACACACACACACACATATATGTATGTGTGTGTAAGTAGTATATTATAAATATATGGTGTATATGCCTACACACGATATACCGATATACATGTGTATATGTATAGACACACATATAATGCCAATATATATGGTGTATATATTTACACATGATGTTCAGATACGTGTGTGTGTATACATGCAAATTGTACAATTGAGCAAATACTTAGAACACACACACACACACATATATTATATACATGAAATAATAAGTAGTGTTTAATTGAGGTAAATACCAAATAATGTTTAATTAAGGTAAATAATTAATGACTGTTGGTGTGAACCACCTCCTAGGAGCACAACCTGCAGATAAACCTTCATAGAGGTATATTTCACCGTATAAGTGAATAATTGAAATGAGATATGAGATGCAAATAATGTACATTGGCCTTGCTTATAAAGGCAAGGAGAAAGCCGGTAAATATATAACCGACAACAACTACCAAATAATAAAATACACTAATAAAATAATATCTAATAATGTTGGATGCCTAAGTAAAACTTAAGCAAGGTAAATGGTAAAAACTCATTTACTCCAACACCCCCCCTTAAGTGCAACTTAGGGAGATTATTATGCAATATGAACAAGATGCAATATGGGTCTCGGCTACACAACCATGTTAGGTACCCATTTACAATGCAAATGTGATGAAATACAATCTCTCACAAGCAGAGAAAAGGAGAAAACCCTGTGGGACAAAAATCCTCTCCAAAAGAGAGAAAAAAAAACAAGATGATGCATGGACTCACTAATACCCCCCAAGGACTACATACATCATGTATATACAATCAAGAATCCTCCCATAGGAAGGAAAAAGAGAGACATGATATACCCCCATAATGAAGAAGCTCCAATGCCGATGAAGTATCTCTAGAAACAAAAGATGATCCAATGCCTACAAGCAACACCTCTCCACTTAGGAAGAAACAAGTCCACAAAAAAATGTAGAAGCCACTCCATGTCAAACTGAAAGGAGGAGGAAGGAAGTCTCCAAATAGAAGTCTCTGAAGACTAAGTAGGAGTCTCCAAGCATGAATAATCCACCACATAATCATAATCAAACTCAACCAAGGAAAATGATAAATCAAGTGAAGAAGAAAACTCATCAATGTCAATCTCCAAAGAAGATGTAGATGTATCAACAACCATGCTGGGACTATCATCAAAGAAGAGATAAATCCCCTCAAGTATGTCTCCCAAATCTGCAAGATGAGACTCTACAAATAAGTCTGAAATACCTACCAAATACTCATCCCAAAAAGAAAAATCTGGAACACTATGATCAACCTGCTCAAGAGAAGAACTCAAATTTGAAGAAGTAGGAGGTGAAGGAGAAGGAAGCTCAACATTAGTCTCAAGAACACCAAGGTTCAAGTGACCAAACTTCTCCTCACAAACATGATTCACCCTTGATGGAAGGGTATGAACATCAGCCAAAGGAATATCATCATAAGGAGCAAAATGAGAAAAAGAATACAAGTGAGATACATGATCCACCACACCTATAGAAATGATCTCTCTAGTCTCCATGTCTCTAATGTAAACATAATCAAGAGTGAACTCAACTGTCTTACCTTGTGCACCATGAGTAATTCGATAAACTGAAAGGAGATTAGTGGTCAAGGAGGGTACACACAGAACATCGTTAAAACATCCTTCACCCATATCAATAGAACCTTTCCCACAAACTTTCATGTATGTATTGTTACCCATCAAAATATCAGATGAACTACAAGGCTCAAAAGAAGAGAACATATCGAAAGAAAATGGCATATGATGAGATGCACCTGAATCAATAAGCCATCTCCTATTTTCAAGAATAGTGGAAGCCAAGAGTGCTTTACCTTTCATCCCATTAGCAAATCTTGCATTCCCTAACTGTGTAGATGAAGATGCTGTCGAATGTGATGTAGAAGAAGGAGAAGAAGAAGACTCTAATGAGGGAAGCGAGATGTTGTTCTTTTGGAGAAGGTGAGTAAGCTCATCAATCTTCTTAGTATAACATCTATGCTCATCATGTTTAGATTTCTTGCAATAAAAACATTTGATCTTCTTCTTTTGTGATGGTTCCTCTTTAGAAGAGGTCTTGGTCTCAGGAGTAGGTTGTGAAGGAGGCTCCTTAACTTTCTCTTTAGCTTAGAATCCTTATTTTGTTTCTTGTCCTTGCCACTTGAAGCCTTAGGATATTTTACAAGAAGTGCTTGAGATCTCATAAGTGTCAATGTGCCCATTTGTTCCAACTTTGCTTGTTCCCTTGTGAGTTGCACTGTAAAACCATCAAGAGAAGGCATTTTGTGTGCATTACTTAGAGCATCCATGGTAGCATAAAATACAGAAACAAATACAGAATAATCAGGACCTAACTTAGAGAGAGTAGATAGAATCAACTGTTCATCATCTTTTTTAACCCCACATTCAGACAACTGCAATATGAGAGAATTAAGCTTGGTGAAAAAGTCCTGGATATTGTCCAAATGTCTAGGATCAAGATTCATTAGTTCATTTTCCAAATGAGATTTCCTCATCTTATTTGGCTTACCAAAAAGATTCTCTAAGGTAGTCCAAATATCATTAGGATGCTTACAAGATAACACATGATATCTCAAATCAGGAGAAATGGACATAATGAGAGTACCAAGAGCTTCATCTCTTCAATCAAACCATTTCTTTTTTTCTCCAACACTTGTGGGTTCAAGATCTTGGTCAAAAGTAATCCTTTGCAATTTTAGTTTCAACAACAAAATCTCCATATCAGATTTTCATTTAAGATAATTTGTTGTAGTTAGAAGTTCTACTTTAGGCAAATCCATGATGATACAAGAGAATGCAGAAAATATCCCTCACAGTATAAACAACCAACCCCTTTGTTCACAAGAATTGAGCAAAACCAATATCAAACTTCAACGGATTAAAAAAAAACATCAAACAATAAAATATGTGAGAAATGCCTCAACCACTGCGAAGGTGACGAAAAGATCTTTCCATCGATATCTAGAACTCGAAAAATGGCCTCCATTTGCAAAAGATATGCAAAAATGAAAAAAGGCCTATAAAGGCACTTTGGAAGCACCAGCAAGCACTTGGTTACTTCATATGACCACAAGGAGCACGGGGGCCAAAAATTTGGGCCTCCAGGGCCAAGTGGATCTCGATATTCAAAGGGTGGTGGGTGACCTGCACCACGTAGGTACCATGTCACCATAGGTCACAATGCTAAAGCACTGAGCACACTAGTCACCAAGTCACAAAGCACCACTTCCTTGCACGAGCATGAGCCTTTAGAGAGTGCTCACATTTACAATATGAGCGATGGGCTTTATAAAGCCCAAATAATACTACCGCCTAGCAGCAAATGTGGGACTAAGATCCCTTACAACTTCAAAACAACGCCCAAAATCAACCATGGTTGAGCCCACTGAGCTTCCTCTGTAAACCCTAAACACAAATATTTTGCAAGACTTTGTAAATGCATAAAGTTTGATCTAAATAATGTATATATATCAACCAAAAAACTACCAATCAATCCACAGGCAAAAAAATATTAGTAGAGATAAGCACAATGAAATGCACCAATGTGTTAAATATGTGGTCTCAAATGAACAACAATATTGGACTACCCTTCAAGAGTTCTTGCTGCTCTGTATTCTGATATCAGCTACCCACCATTGATGAATGTCATGTGCCCTTTTAAAATCCAACGTGACACTCAGATTGATAATGAGTCTCGTGCAAGGTATCAAATGCTCTTCCTTTGACTTCTTACCAAATGCTGACAAAACGATCTCACTGATAGAATGTCGTGCCAAACCGTCAGCTTTTTACAAATAAGAGCACTTCCAAATGGCTTCAAATTTGGACACCTTCTATTCAATGCAAATCTAGACGCCTTCTGTCATAATTTTTTCTTTTGTAGGTCTTGAGAGGAATTGAAATGGATGTATGATTGCACAATTTCAAACCAGAAACACCTTTGCATAAATTTAAAAACTCCAGGAGACTAGTAACAATTATATCGATAAGGCGAAATAGAAATTTATAAAAATTTCAAACGCTAAAAATATCGTTCCACCAGAAAATGCAGGTAAAAAAATCTCGATCTCACCAATTCACTGATGAAAAATCTTAGAATCGGAAGGAGACACAAATAGTCGGCTCTGATACCATGTTGGTGTGAACCACCTCCCAGGAGCACAACCTATAGATAAAGCTTCACAGAGATAAATATTTCACCAAATGGGTGAATAATTGAAATGAGAAATGAGATGTGAGTAATGTACATTGGCCTTGCTTATAAAGGCAAGGAGAAAGTCAGTAAAGATATACCTGATAACAAATACCAAATAATAAAATGCACTAATAAACTAATATCTAATAATGTTGGATGCCTAAGTAAAACTTAAGCAAGGTAAATGGTAAAAACTCATTTACTCCAACAATGACGTTAAAATGAAATAAACATAGGATAGAGTAAAGTAATTACGCATGCTTAAGTAAAATTTGAATAAAGTAATTTTATTAATTTGAATGAACAAATTAATTAAATTGTGTTTATTTCAGCCAAGGCGGAAGTTGTTGTACAACAAATTAAATTAAAATGTCAACAAAGTTTAAATTTGTAAGGGTTTATTAAATAGAAGGAATTGAGCACTTTAATAAAAAGGATATATTTCTGCCAAAAATAATCCTTCCAAGCGCACATCTGTAGAAGAATAAAATGGCGTTTGGCAGGCCACTTCTATGAGCTGTTGAACAATGAACATAGGGGAAACTTTCAAAGTAATAAGTTTGGCATTTTTTTTATCATGTCTTGAAACATTTGGAACATGGAAAAAGGTGAAAAAAGGATTTTAAAAAAAAGGGGATTTCAGAATGAGAAGGTATGTTGGCAGAGAGGAAAAAGAAAGAACATGAAGAGCATAAAGGGGAAAACAAGATACAAACAAAGTATTGATTTCAATGGAGGTATTAAGGTAAGGTTTATCAGATTCCTTGTCTGGACATTAATTCTTATCAAGTATGCAAAGAAGCAGATAAATCTTCTTTATGTGCATTATATTCTATTGTACATAATGAGGGTTTTTGTTTCTAATTTGATTTGAACCAAAAGTAATAACAAAATTATTCAATTGATGTTGTTCACAAATTTCACCCATTTAGGGTAGCTGTGAAATCTAATTTTTGGCAGTATCCTACTGAAGAATACTTGTAAAACAATTAAAACAACAAACGAGTCAAGAAATCAAGCTCTTTCAAAGCATGTTTGTATAGTTAAAATATTGTTTGAGCTAAACCAATAACAAAGATTGAATTAAAAACCATACCCATATTGAATGGTTGAAATCCTGTATATGATTATAGGCATAGATCATGCTGAAATTAAAATAAATTATACAAATTTTATTTTTTTGCCTAAGTCAAAAGATGAAAAATCTGAGAAAATTGCATGTGGCACTCCATTAGAGGCAACCTCTCCAATGGAGATGTCTCCATCAGAGAGGCACTCTTTGATGGAGACGCCTCCATTAGAGGCGCCTTAGTTTAAAAGCTAGAGGTTAAAAATATATATATAAAAACTTGAACCTTTTCATGAGTTTATCTATTAGACTTTTAAGTCATCACAGATTTTTATTATGTCTACAGTTCTAAAAAGAAATTGTTGTATGAACAACAAAAAACTAGGGAAATTACAAGTATTATTATAAGTGAAACACACACACACACACACACACACACACACACACATATATATATATCTTTATAAGCATTTAAGGTTAACATATGTTTTTGGAAAGAATGTATTTAATAGTTAAATACTTAAAAAATTGTAAAGGAAGAAATAGAAATATATTTTATTCTTTAAATTTTAAAAGTAAATAGTGGAAGAGTAAATAGGAAATGAATATATCTCTTCTTTATTTACAAGCATCATATGAAGGAGTAAATCTTTCTCAATCCAAAACAAAACTTGTTATTTTAGGAAACCAACATGAATGAAACTTGAAACCAAAACTAATTTAATGGAAGCTTGAAATGCTATTTACATAAGCCATCATACATGATTGACATAAATGATAGATTTCAAACAAAAAACTTGTTTTCCGAAGGATTGGAATCATGGACATCATTTTGAATTTATAGCTGCTTTCTATATGTTTGCATGGGCAATGGGTAGAATTGCATAGTTAAATTTACTATCATGTATGGCGACCTTGAGGAACTAGTTTCCTTGGGATGAGTTGGGTTGCATGTGTGGGTAGTGTGGGGAAGCTTGGCTTTGTAGTAGGGTGGATGTCACTTCTATGATGGTCTCTCGTCTCCGGGTGTATGAAGGAGAAGCTAGGGCGAGGAATCAATCAAGATGCCACATTATCTATGAAACCTACACAGAACTAAAGATATGCAACTTATCTTCTTGATATGTCTTGTTATGTAGAATTGCAAGAAGAGAATTTAACTTGACTCATGATGTACTTATGTATTTGATAGTTACATGAATCAATTTGATACTAACTTTTTATTTATGTTTCAAGTTGATTTGGTATAATGTTATAGGGACATTATGATATCACTTGATTGTATGATAAAGTTATGAGACCTAGAGAAATATGATATTTTCTCTTGATGATTATCACTATATGACTATTTAGCTTGAAATAAGCTTTCTTGTGATGCTCATTTTCATTTATATGTTATAAGTTCTATCATGTATAATGAGATTTGTACTTTTATGATTATTTTCAAGTATAATGTTCATATATGTTATGTTTGAAGATAACATGAGAAAATAAGATATAAGGCATATTTAATTGAAATTTTACATGATGATTTCATGTGGCGTTACATATGACCAATAGCAATTATGGTTTTACTATGTTGGATCGGATAATGATGCTACAAGAATATTCATATGATGAAGTAATATATAATAATATGTATGTTCTAAACTAACGTAGATATCTTAAATATAATATCTCTTAGCGTCTTTTAAATAGATGTATTTAATATCTATACTAGTTATATATTTTATTTACTTTATAGCTATTTTAAAATTTTGGTGTCTTTATATTTAAAAAATAAATGTCAGTTTTAAATAAATTTTGTTAACACTACACCCCTTGCTATTACTCTTGACATAATAAATATTTTAAAAAGCTCTACATAATATGAATACTTTAAATAAAATTATAACGTTGACATAAACTAATACTATTATATAAAATTTGGTTTGTTGATACAATTTTATACCAACATAGTAAACACATAAATACCAGTATCCAATTAGAAGGTGCTATTTAAGAGGTTGTTCTATAGAGGGGATATTTCCATAATATCAAGAAAAAAACTCCTTGAAATCTTATCTTAAAAAAATCTCTACTTTTTTAGAGTTATTTATAGGGTGGGATTTGAAGTTCCCTACAATTTTGAGTTATTTATAAGATGGGATTTAAAATTTCCTCACAATTTTGAGTTATTTATAGGATAGGATTTAAAGTTTCCCTACAATTTTAAATTATTTTAAATGAAAGCATTTACATGTTTAAATTCTCACTAATATATTTTAAATAAATTATAGAAGAATATATAATATTATAATTTTTAAACAAACTATGGAAGTTATTCAAAATATTTTTTAAAATATAAAAAAATTCTGACTTTATATGTGCTTACTAGATTTGATTCTTTCCAATTAAAATTTGAAAAACTAAAACTAAAACCAGAAATATTAACATGTTTACATTCCATCAGACCAGAAAAAAGCTTTACACAAACAAAGGTAATTTTAATGTACCTGTACATTATGAAGCAAGATTTAAAAAATCATTTTGTCAGGCCTTTCTTCTTTACTTTAGAGAGAAGATCCACATGCGTTGGAATATGGGGGCAAACAAGACTCCATTATTACTGTGGGATGTAAGACAGTGTTCACATATTTAATCAAACCGTTTATATGCAGGCTGCGGTGAAAAGTGAAGGTGAAGGCTGATTCAGACATTTGATAAAACAGCTGGCAGTGCAGTTGTTTCGGTGCAGAGTTGCCCTGAAAAGCCTGTGACATGGTGATGGGTGGAGTCCAAATTTCTCCCACTTGCAGGGAAAGCCTTTTTCTCAAACATGTGGCATGCAATCTCTGTGCACTTTGATTGTACTACTGCAACCCAATAGTGGGACTTTATATACAATTCTTAGCTGCCATCCAGGCTTCTACATTACCTACTTTTGTTCCTTTCGTGTATGGGTTAGATACCCCAGTTGTGCTTGCCGTATACACCTTGAATTTCTTTGACTGTTTTTAACTTTGGGACTCCAAAAGCATATGTTTGTGATCTCTTACAAGAATTTGGACTTACCTGCACGGTCAGATTTAATCATTTAGTCATTTTTATTAGTTTCTGCCGTGTAATGATGTCTTAATTCAAGATTTTTTTGAAATTAAAATAAAGCTTGTTGGGTGGGAAAGTAGTTACCTGGTTTGTTTGAGCATTGAATGCCTGCATTAGCGCTGGAGGTTCATACCCGCAAGCTCGTTAGCAGGCCCTCCATGTGCGAGCACAACAGCCAAGCAAAGGTGCAGATCTTACGAGCACGTTAGCCCACTGAAGGCACAAAGCCTACGAGCTCTTTGGCCTAGTGGGGGTTTGAACCCCGGTGGCCGTCACTACAACCGAGTGACTTAACCACCGAACCACGCTGTTTAAAAAAATGTGTATCTTAGATTTGCTTACATGTATGAAAATATAATTTTTATGTGAGAGAATTTTTATTATTGTAAAGTATAAACGTGTATTATTAGTATTTTGTTTTACACTAAATGATTTTTGTTCATGAGTATGAGTCATAATGTATAAGTTGATTAAACTTAGTTTTTGTCATGCTCTTTAGCTTTTTTATTTTTAGTGGTCTAAACACATTCCACATTTTACTCTTTTTCTAACCTTGGATGTCATCTAGAGTGATTCCATCTATTTTGATTATCACTTGATTTTACATCTCTTAAGTCAAATTTATCTCAAAACATCATTGTTGTTAGTTAGTTTGAGTGTGAAAATTTTAAATTTCACACTTTGGATTTCTTATTTAAAGATAAGCTCTAAGGTATCCTAGAAGATCTCACATCATCATAGCATTGTTATAAAGAACATTTACATAGCATTCTACAACAATCAAGAGCATCATGAGATGAGGAATAACTTTATATCCAACTCCTCCATTTTGGCTTTTGATTATCTTGTCATTGCTCATTGTGAAAACAAGAACAAGGAGTTTGATCACTTGGTGCAAGGGGGGAGTTAATACACTTCCACACCCTAGCATAGCAGGTCCTTTAAATGTGTTCCTAAACCTCACCTTGACATTTAGGATAGTTTCAAGAGTAGAAGGAGAAAAACTCAAGGAAAAAGACCAACATAGATAGAATCATATAAAAAGGACAAGAATTTAGCTTTATATACACAATTACAATAGTATGTCTATCTAGTTGATTCGTAGAGTTTAACAACACATAAATTTGATAGGATTTGATGACTAAAAGCAAAATCTAACATTAGAGATATGATCACAAACATATCTTAGCTAGCTCATACATCACCCCTTGGAGTGCTAGGTACCTTAACTCTTTTGTTTCAATTATGCTTTACATTACTTGTAACATATTGGGCTCAATTCTTCTATGCTAGTTTAGATCCAATTTATTAGTTAATTATTTATTTATCTAGATTAACATAAAATTAAAAGTAGGAATAAATCTAGGGTTCCATTTATTCCTCTTCATTGAGTGAACTTGATCACTTCCATCCATTATCTCTCAACTCATTCATATTCGAGTATCATAGCTCATGTGGCTACATTCACTCCCCTTCCCACCATTACCTCTAATGTTCATCCCTCTACCATAGACACTATCATAAAGAGCCTTTATGAGATAGAATATAAATTCAACAACTCCTAGCCATACAAAGGATGCTACAACTCAAATTAACGACAATCTACTATCATATGAGATACTTGCTTATCCGTTTCCCATGGAATTTGTGGCCCCTCACTTTGAAATGTATAATGGTAAAGGGAACCAATGAACCTTTTAAGACCTTTCAAGGCAACTTGTCTTGATTATGTCTATGATGATAATATTCTTTCCAAGATCTTGGTTAGAACCTTAAAGCATTATGCACTAGAATCATTATATTATTTATCCCATGGTTCTATTCATTCAATCATTGAATTAGCCAACACATTTGTACAACATTTCCATGTTAATGTTGGACTTAAGGTCACCATATCTAATTTAGTGGCATGGAAATAAGGATCTAATAAAAGAGTACACAATTATGCTATTATATTCCAATCCTTATTTTCCAAAATGCAACATCAAATACTAGATGATGAATCGTAAAGTTTATTTGTCAAGAGCTTGTTACCTACTATTCAAGAGAAGGTTTATTTGAATAGTTACATATTTTTTGGAATTATGTGCTAATGTGCACAACATTTGATTAAAATGATTAGAGGCCAGTGCAATCAAGTATGATTTTTATTCTCCTTCTCCTTCCCAACCATCTAATCCTTCTTGATTTCCACCAAAAAACTTTTAGAATGGTAATGATGTACAACATAAGAGGGACATTAGGCCTGCAACTCATAATGTTTCTACTTCAAAAATTGCTTCTAATGTCATCTCAATCAAACCTAGGTTGTCTAGGAAGTTTATAAAGTTGCATGATTCTATACATGTTATTTTATGAAATTTGTTAAGTGCCAATATGATAACCTTGCCACCCATTTTTTGAATGATACATCTATTTATGTTCCTAAAAGTTATAATGCCAGATCTTATTGCACTTACCATACAGCATGTGTTAGTTTGAAATTAAAAAAAATGATCTCATAAATAACATGATTCATGTTGAAGCGGGTTTCTATATATACTAACTATGACTACCTAGAGTGGCTCCTTTTGCATGAAATATAGAGTGGGGAGCTACATATTCATATTATTAAATGTGGTTCCACCTTCTAACACATGTTACACATGCATCATGTATTCTTCACCCTTAATATTGCTACCTTACAAGCCTTAACCTTTCTTCTATATCTTACAATTAATGATGCATCTAGGGTTTATGATTCATTTAATGGCTTTCCTTCCTCTCTTGCGATGACCTTCATGATGCTTTTCTACAAGTGATGATGATGTTTTACCCTTTTTATCCCATGATGTTGCATATGGTGACCATTCTTCTCAACTAACAATTGCTAGTCTTACACATGTTGCAAATGTTTTTATATCATTTAATGTTTTGGATCATATGCTCTATAGTGGTCCTATTATTATGCATTTAGAGGTGATGGAAATGGATATCATAGAGGTGCATTTATAGATATTATTCACATGTTTGTGATGATATGTTTCTAATGAAATCATTAGAGAAACTTCACACAAATCTTGACTATCATTAGATACCTTGCATCTAAATCTAGCACATTATATGGGAGACATAGCCAAGAGAAAATCATGGTAAACATACAAGTACACATACATAGAAAAATATGGTGGGTTTACGAAGATACATAATGAGAATCAAAGTGAAGTTAAGCTTAGAAAAGGTATATAATATTTAATTATTAGTTATTACTTTGATGTAAATGATGACAAACTTATGTTTAGGAGTTTTTTTAATCTATCGAGTCCATTACAACCTTTATCTTACTTCCATTGTAATTATACCTCTCAACATAACTTAAATAGATCTATCTAATATCAATTTTAAGTTATTTTTTACTTAAGAGTTAGTTTATTTCCTTAAAAAAGATGTTATTTTACTAAAACTATTTAAGAATTATTTTATTTTCTTTAGATTGTTTATTTTTGTTTGAAGAGCTATATTTTTTATTTATTTAAAGGTTGTTTTACTAAAGAGTTATTTTATTTTATTTTATTTACTTCAGATTTTTTTATATATTTTTTTTAACTTCTATTTACTTTGTTTATTTTATTTTTATTTCAAAAGCTATTTTTATTTATTTAAGAGTTATTTAATAGTTATTTTTAAAAAAAAATATTTTATAATTTTAATTTTTTAAATATATATCAGTTGTATTTTAATTTTATGTAGACATAAGACTCTTTAATATCACATTCTATAAACATTAATTAATTAAGTTATTTAATAATTTTAATTGTTTACTAAATTACTTATTTCTTTCGTAAAATAGTTATGATCATTTATATACTTAAACAAAAATGACGAGTATAAACTAAAAATTAAAAATTAAATTTCAATCAAATAAATATCTAAAAAGCCATGTCATCTCTTCTTTCAATGGTAGTTTTTAAGGAGATGACCTAATAGTTTTTAGGTGGTCTAATATTTTACAAATATTGGATATCTAAAAAACTAATCTAATTTAATAAGAGGATTTAATACTTGAGAGTAGTCCAATAGTTATGAGAGTATTGATTATTTTAAATTATTTTAAAAAGATATAATTTTATATTTAAATAAATTAAAAAATAAAACAAGTGATATAAATATACCAAAAAGATATAATTTAGGGGAGAGGATCCAGTAGTTGAGCACCCTAACTTTAGGTCTCTCAAAATTATTTGTGGCAATTTGGAATCACTCCAAAAATTTTATAGCAACTTATTTGGCAAGGCCCCTACTTATAACTAAGGTTTTAGGGCCACATCACCAAATATGATGCCACATCATCACACCTTTTTTTGAGGTGTCAAATAGTTCCCCCAAAAAAGGGTGGACCAATAGGTGTGCATTAAGTCATTTTTTTTGGTGCGTTGATGTGGCATCACATGATTGGTTGCATTTTAAATCTAATGAGCACATTTTATTCAATTATAAGTACTTATAGTAACACTAACAACCTTAAAGTCACAACTACTAGTGCTAAACTTTTAAAAATATTGGGCCTTATATACACAAATATTATCACACCTATTCGTACATGCTCACCAATTGGGTCCTCTCCCCTAATATAAAGGTATGAATCAATTTTTTTTCCTGTAAATAAAATCTTCTATGATAAATATTTTACAAAACTCTACATACCTAATATAAATACTTCAAATAAACATCATACTTTGACACACATTATTATTAATAATATAAAATTTTATTTATTGACATAATTCCATGTCAATATATTAAACACAAAATGTCCAATTACAAGACCTTCTTAGGAAAGGGAGTTACAAATCTTGTAGAAACAATTCCATAATACAAGGAAAACACACCCTAAACATTAATTAGAATCTTATTTTAAAAATTTCCTAATTTTTTTAACTTCAATTTTTTTGACCCAAACTACTCTCCTACTTACAACTTAGTTGAAAGATTTTAATATGCACTTATTCATCATATTATAATTCATTTAAAAAGGCCATTTAAAAAGGACAAAAAATCGTCCAAATCCTAACTCGAACTTAATGTGCGCAAAGTTAGGATGGGCGACTAGCGAACTCTTTCTCCTAATTATAAAAAACCCTAAATTTTCTCAACAAAATGGACACAAAATACTTCGGTAGCCCGTTCATAAATTAGAAGTTAAATCACAACTCAAATCGATAAGGAACGCACGTTTCGTTTCATAATTTCATCGCGAGTCGCGCCGCGTCCACATAACAAAGGCGGCCCGCCACATTTCATTATTTTTAAAGATTTTCTTCTTACAAACTGTGCAAAACTCAACTTGCACTTTACTTTCTCTACCGGGCCACAGGATCGTCCAATTCACCATTTATATAGCAGAGATTTGCTTAGCGAATTACAGGTGCTCATTTCTATTTCAACTTCACTGAAGGAGATGATGTCGGATTCAAATGATCAAGTTGTGAAAGCGACGGGAGAAGAGAGTAGTACAACTTCACAGTCATCGCGTAAGCGCGTTTACGCCTGTCACTATTGTTCCAAACAATTTAACACCCATCAAGCTTTAGGAGGTCACCAAAACGCTCACAAGAAGAAGAAGCGGCTGCCCACGCCCACCATCACCGATTTCGCCTCCATCTTTTCCCAGCAGAAAAGATTTCGTAGATTGGCCCCTCGCCAGCCTGCACTTTTTGCTCTTGACACCACAATGTGTAGGCTGTTTGGAATCAGTGATCTTGATCACTCCGCGGCTCAAGTTGGCTTTCAGCAGTATCCTCCCAGTTTGTTTGAAGGTCACCTACCATGTGTAAGTAACACTTAGTATAAAGAGTCGATACATTATGATAATGCTATGCTGAGTGGAACTATTTTTAAACATCATCCACTTCAACAATCAAATGTTAATTTCGGAAGCCTAGCTCCATACACCTTTAAGACCATTGCCGATAATGGTCCTCATTATCCTGCCACTGTGTTTGGCAGTGCTCCTTACAGTTTTCAAAACGCTGGAGAAAAGGCTGTTGGTATGTTGGAAACAGCTCCTTACAATTTTCAGCCTCCTCGCCAACAGACAGTGGATCCCTCCAACAAGGGTGGAGAAACGAGCTTCCAATCATCTTGTGTGACAACCGTCATGACTGAAGACGAGGAAGAGCTTGACCTCTCTTTACATCTTTAATGCCACGTGACAATGTTAGGGTTTTCAGATCTACTTAATAATTATATGCTAGTTTATAATTGGTAGTCTCATATGTTATAAGTTATCTGTAGATCTAAAATCAGGTTGCCCTACATCGTAGACTATAAAAGAATTCCATTCAATTTCTATTCCAAACTGTCTAATAAACTCATGTTTCAACTGATTTGTTATTGACTGTTTCAGTCTTTGGATCATATCTTATTTGTTTACATATATCGGCTCCATAATTTATGTTTGCTATTTGATTATTGCTATAGTTTACATGCCACTGTTTTTTTTAATGCAATTTGCAGTCTTTTTCACTTAATGCAACTCTAGGATTTTTGTAGTGAAGATCTGTGTTCAAATCTGATAAAATGTATTAATAAGATCTGTGTTCAAATCTGATGAAATGTATAAATAAGATTTGTGTTCAAATCTACTCTACTTAAATATAATCCATTTAAATGGTAAAAAAGTCAATAGCAATTTTATACTTCATTCACAATAAAAAATAGTAAATATTTGTTTTATTTTATTAACCAAAATTAGTTTTTAACTATTGAAATGGATGATATTTAAGAATAACCGTTTAAATTTAATAAAATAAAACAAATATTAAATTGTTCAAATTTAATAAACTGTATAAATATTAAATGTTTTCAAATTCAATGAAATCTATAACTATTAAATGTGTTTAAATTCAATAAATCTTGTAAATAGCCAACGTGTTTAAATTTAATGCAATTTATAAATATTGAATGTTAATGCTATATCTATAAATGAATGAAACATTTAGACTATATTATGTCTCATGTTTAAATGTATAGATGCTGACTATTAAATGTTAAAAGTTAATATTGTAGAGTATGAAAATTTTAAATTTTAATATTCATTCATTTTTGTTTTATTTTTAGTAGTTTATTTATTTTAGAAAAAATTGTAAATTTGTAATTATATTCTTCAATGAGATCTTTTATTTGATTTTGTCTCTTAATTTTAAATTTAAATTTTCTACATTCCAAGGTTGACAATATTAGTATGTAACCATTGTTTATTGGCATGGGCATCAAAATTTGAATTTCATGTGTTTAAGAATGTGAATTTCATATCATTTAGCTCAATAATGGAATTATGGGATAATTGAGTAGTATTTCAAAAGCAAACATTCTTCTCTCCTTTTTCAAGTCATTTAGAGATCAATCATCCACTATCATTCATCATAAAACATGTTTCAAGTTCTTTATATCAATTGACATCCATTGTCAATGATAAACTTCAAGGTACACTCTAGTAAAAGGTATCAATTGATTTGCATCAATAATGAGCAATCAATTTAGTGACATCCATTGTCATCCACACATAGACATTCATTGCCTACTCCATTCTCTCCTTTATGCTTACCTTAACTCAGTCTAGGGTCTTGACCAAGGTGCAAAGGTGAAGTTAGAACACTTGGACACACCCTATCTTAGCCATCTCCTTGATGTTATTTAACAACACCATGGGTTTCCTTGTAATCTAGGTAGATATAGACAAATCATTTTTCTAAACATCAAAAACCATTTCTACTTTAGATAGAATTACAACTTTTTAGGATGGGATAGTAGATTTTTAGATAGGGTCACATATCCAAAAGTTTGTTATCACTAATGTGATTCCATCCTAGTCACTTAGCTACTCAAAATTTAGTCATCTCAACCCTTAGATCCACAATCCAATCTTTGATTCCAAAAATTAGTCTCCTATCAAAGTGTCTCATCAAGTATGTTCACATCACAAGGTATGAAACCCTAATCCATCCCATTTCAATTTTAGCACATGTTTAATTTTAGTCTTAGTTAATACTATTATCAACCCATTTATTAGATAACCCATTTGAATATCTAGAGGGTTTTAAATTACACATAATTTATGATACCCCCTGTAGATATTTTTGAAAGGTTGTGTTTTCCTACCAATTCATTGCAGTACCCTGTAAGGATAATAATATTTGGGTGCCAACTTGTTATCCTTATTTTGTTTCTTGAGAGACATTTGTTTGGGTGGCCTCTTCAAAATTTTATTCACTTCTATGTTAATTTGTTTGTCATTTCATCTTATTTTGTGCCACAACCAAATTTTCTTTTAGGGTTGAAAGAACTTGTTGAATCTTGAATATGTGCCTTAGCTACACACACTTGTGGTTGGAATATCATTCAAGATAAAATATATGGAGAAGGTTTCCTATAGAGTGCAATGAATGTGACATTTTGGAGGAAGTATGAAAAATGTTAGACCACCATTTTGCTAGTGGTAACCAATGAGCCCATTGTGGTTGTTTCTCATATGAAAAAAATGAAGATGAAAACCACAAACACTTATTAACCACCTTAGTTTATCCATATAATTGAAGGTGATAAGAAGAGATATAAGAAAGTTGTGTACCTAAGAAAGAGAACAAATCCTTCCATAAATGATTGCTAAATATAGGGTCATGGGCATTGACTATAATTATTGGAATGCCATGCATCCTTGAATTGTCTCTCAAAAACTCAAAAAATTATATGATCTATTTAGGGATGAGACAAGACACAAAAATAACCACATTTAGTGAGTTTATCCACTATGGCCATGATGAAATTATTCCCTTCTAATTGTATAAGGGTAAAAGCAAAAATTTGAGAGTGGAAATGGAGGAAAACGTTAGGTAGCAAAAAATTTCAGTAGATCTAGATATTTGATCAAACATGACCATATATCTTATTAGATTTAGATATCTATTCCTAAATAGATTCATATTGAATTAGATATTTGACTCAAAGGATTTTTGAGCCTAACTAGATATCCATTTTAGACTAGATATATGATTCCTAAAAACATCAAAACTTCTCCTTATAAATCCCATTTTCACCTTCCTAGAGTGGATATCTAAGCAAGAGCATCCAAACCTTGAATCCCCCTCCATCATCAACATCCTCCCTCCAAACCTACGTATGTTCATTTACTAATTATGTTATTATTATTTCAGGGTTTAGGTAAGTTAATTTTTTGAAAAAAAGGTAAATTAATTTTTACTAAATGTAAAAGATAGATGACGAATACAAATTCTAATATTACCTATTGGTGCATGTTATTTTATCTAGTTAATTAATTTATTGCATATTATGTACATAGGATAGGATAATCATACTTAGGTAGGTTTTACTTGTATCGTATGACTTGTACTTTCCTAGTTTGGTGGAGAAGTTGTGCACACATGTGACTCCATTTGCTTTATCATACATTGGTTGTACATTCACATCTCTTGGTGGTGCATCCTACATTTACCCACTTTTAGCTCTCATTTGAGAAATCTTTTGTAATGTCTCATCATTGTATATGTTATGTGGAAAAGAGTGATCTAGCCTAAGAGGTTAAACTAGGTCAAAACTCTCTTCAATAAACATTAGGGCACAAACTGAGCTTGGATTCTACCCAAGAAGTAGAGACAAACTACAGGTCTTCTTCCCTTTTTGTTGTATAGAGATGAGTCAACCAAATTCAACCAAGATCAAGAAAGCTAGGGTAAATGGCAAAACCCTAAATGACAAAGATCAAGTTATAACTAACTATCAGAGATAGATCTTAGAAAACCAAAAGTATAGCAGAGATCAAGGAGCAGATCAGAACCTAGATCTAGAAGCAGAACCACCAAAGACCATGGTTCTCAGGTTTCCTAGGTCCCCTAATTAGGGTCTTACAGAATCTTAGGTATCACTAGACTTGTACCTGCCTACTCTGTCTTCTTCCTAGAAATTATCTTCAAAAACCTATTTCTCAAACCTGCACACAAGGAAAGAGGAAAAGATTGTGTTGTGTATAAGGGTTTGCTTCAGTCAAATCATGTGTTGATGTTTCCACCTCCATTATAGCAATGATTAGATCCAAGAGTGCATGCTCTAGGAGGGTAGAGGCTAAATTTGTAATATATGATAGAAATATGAATGAAAATGGTGATGTTTGCCACAAGATATGAAGCCCTAATTGATGAAGATAACTCAAGATCATTCACCAACAAGGAGAGTGATGGAGAAGGCTTGAAAATTCCTTCAAGGCCTACAAACAAACTTCAATAACATCCATAAGTAGATAGCACCTCCAATCATGAAGAACACTTTATCATAGAACACAAAAGCATAAGGTCATTCCTTCTCATAACAAGCTCGCATTCTCTCTCTAGGTGTAAATTGAAATACAAAACTCCTTTATATATGCATTCCCGCTCACCAACAACAAATAAAACTAGATGGAGCTGACACCACAAGAGAGGGGCTAAAGATCCCAACTAAGACTAGGGCGCTCGGGCACCCTCAGCCTTTCGCCCCACAAACTCTGAGGAGAGTCAAATATCATGGCCTTAGTCTAGTCCTAAGTATATTGTATCAAGTTTATTCATCAGGATCAAGATTTTATCATTTTATGCTCAGAAAGGTGTTAAAATAGGTCCTGATTAACAAAGGTAAAATTTTAGGTCCAACCAGGTGCTAAACTAAGTGTAAAATGCTAGTGTACACATTTTATGATGTCACATTTAACCCCCACTTTAGTGTGGGTACGAACTTACGTTCAAACTCACACTAAAGGATGGAGAAGACAAATTTCAAACACAAAAACATAGAAGCCCAAATAATTCCGCCAAGTGGTGGACTATAGTAGCCCCCAAACTCAGGATTCTAAGGCTGCAAACACATAAGAAAAAAGATTTCAAACACACAAGACATTGCAACATAAATCACACATACATGGAGTACTAAAAGAATTCATAGGAATACACATGAAAGACATGAAATACACAAAGGTAATAGATGCCATACACAATGCATACATGTTTGACACAAAGCATACACATAGAACATAAAGCATACACATAAAGCACAAAGAATATACATAAGACACAAAGAATACATGAAAAACATGATGAAGACACATGAAAACATATGTAATCATTTAAGGAAAGACAAGTTCACACATAGAAAAACATAGGCACACACATAGGAACAAACACACAAGGCACACATGACTCTGACACTAGATTGCTTTGTCGCTAGGGGTAATGTGAAAATAATTCCCACCGTAGATCACACACTAGTAAGGACTGCCAAATTACTAGGTGACCATGACAAGTCACATGAAGCACATAGGCTAGCCAACTTCATTGCACTAGGTGGCTCATGGACCAAAAGGAAGCATCATAGCCTAGCGAGGACCATCGAATCACTAGGTGAGTTCCACACCAATAAACAATTATGTAACCAAAGAGAGAGAGCATAACACGATGCATGCCCCCACCTTAAAGTGATTGCTAACTCCTATCAGGGAGCAATTGCTTTAAAGTAGAACAAATCATAAGACATGCATGAGAGCTTTCTGGAAGCACATGCCAATATAAGATATGTGTTCCCAAAACTACATCACACAAAGGAGTTACCTCCACAAAAGGAAAACTGAGGCAATACTACGAGCATGATACATAATGGCTTTCTTAGTCATGGTATGATGTCAAGCATAGCAACAAGGTACCACATTAATAAAAACATAAAAGAAGCAATAAATTATACTAAGTAATAACACAAAGAGATCTAACTAACTGGCATTAGTATATGAATGGTTGTATAATAGGAGATGTCTTGAGAATACATATATATATATATATATATATATATATATATATATATATATATATATATATATATATATAATGGAATTGTCATCATCTGCCAGCTAGTAGAACTATAGAGACAAAGGAAGAAGTATCATGTGATATCAAAGTAAAAATCCTTTGGGTCAACAAGGGAGAATGCCGAAGCATCCTACACCTTGCGTCGTCTCCAAAGGACACACCAACAATATAAATTATGACATATAGAAGAATAATAATACAAATAGAGAGAATGTCACAACGAATTTTGGTCCCTTTGTATCCTTGCACCTACAAGGGTGTCAAGGGTCATCCAAAGAGAGCTTAACAACAACAAAAATAACATAAATAACATATCAAGAAACACATCATGGTGAAAACAATCAAATGCACTCAAAATATAACAAAAATAAGAGACCTCACTTGCGAGTCAACCTAAAGCAAGTCATCCTCCTCCCAATCTTGCTCATCATCTATTTGGAAAGGTGGACAAGATGCAAGAGGAACTATAGCACGTGGGGTATAAGGAACAAGAGTCATACCTATATTATATTTGGATTCGCTATCAGAATGTAGTACAATAGGTTCCATAGAGGTTTGTGAAGATTCATCTTTCTTTATAACAGACAAGGTAGTAGTAGATGTCTCTTTCACATCTATCAGTGATAAACGCTTACAAGGAGGGAGATTCTCCTCTCTTGCAAGAAGGCGAGACATAGCATGATGATGCTTCTTTCTTTCTATCGCAATCTTATTTCACTTAGCCTTATTCGTGATGTTTGTTAAGGGAACCGTAATATCTTCCAACATGGGTTGCTTTTCTTTCTTTGCTTTAAGAACATTAGAAGAAATAGGAGGAACCACCGAAGGCTAGGAGACTATAGGGGAAGGGTTCCTCAATATGGGCCACTCTTCCTTCTCAACTTGTGAAACAAGTGGAAGTACTTGAGCATCCTCAAGTGGTTGATAAACCTCAGGAAATAACACATGGCGCAATCGATTGATTTCCACTAGTCTTTGCAAAGGCGGGTGGTACAAAAGTAACATTATGATTGCGGGGAGGTCTATTTTGTGGACAAAGGTTGCCTCGTTGTCCTTGAAGGGATAGAAGAGGGGGAACCTTAGCATATCTACCAGATGCTCAGGGATGGGGAAGAACCTTCGATTCGGGCTTAGTTTATTCACCGCCTATGGGATAGGAGGAACTACTGTCGTAGCCTCAGAAGATCAAGGAGGTTCAGGGACATCATAAGGAGGAATATTACTTAGCGATAACTCTGTTATTATCTTTTCTTTAAACTTTTGATATGATAAGAATAATATATCCTCTCTAGCTCGAGCGACTCCAACTGGTTGTGTTCAGAAGTAGTCAAGTGTAAAGTGTCCATTATGAGCAACATGCCGGTATTGACTGTGATGTATAGCATGGACACATCTCTCAAATGGAAACTTTAAGCACTTGTGAACCATAAAGGTGACCACCTTCATGGAGCAAAGCCATGGATAGTCCAAATTCACATGAAATAAGTCTAATGTAGTAATGATAGAAAAATTAACATCCAAGGTTCTTGGCCCAGCCTTAACTTGAAGAGTTAGGGCACCAAGAGTTGAAAGGATAGACCCATCATGTGCTCTGATATCCATCTTTGATATGTTGTAGGTATCTCGATGTAAACCATGCATGTAGAGAAACTCTTCAGTTACTACATTTACCATGCATATAGGACCTATCATAGCACCTCGAATAGGTTTATCATTGATTCAAATAGTAATGTAAAGAGGTCCATCATGAGATTTAATAGTAGCATCATGTGGAATAAAAGATATAGTAGTTTCCCATTCCACTCGCTCAAGATTGTGAGGGTGAGCATCCACCATGCAAATATCAATAACATTAGACTCGTGATGAGGTAAAGGATCAGTATATATTTGAATATTTTGATTAGGAGAATCCACCAATTTATTCCCTTTATCATTCACACTAGAAACCTAGATGACATTGGAGTCGATGAGGTCTTGAACTTCATGTTTAAGACACATATATTTTTTAGTGTCATGGCCAACAGAGCGGTGAAATTGAAAAAAGGCCTTTGCATCAAAGGAACATGATTGCATCTTTCTTGGATCGAGAGGTCTAATGGATGGAAGCTTGATGAGATTGATTTGCAAAACTTGTGTCATGACAGCTAGATAGACTTTGATAATGGTGTGAAGTTTCTTGTTTTTAGTTTCAATTTATACGTGGTGGGAGTAAGAAATGATGTTGCCACCACATGTTTTCCTATGTTACTAGCCGAGATCTCATTTATCTTGATGAAGTTTTGTTTTTTCTTTTGAAAGAATGATTGTGAGAGGCTTCAGATTGATCAACTGGAGTCGATAAGGGATTATGCTCATACTAACTAACTGAAAGCTAATACTCATGAAGAACTGTGAAAAGATGAGTAAAAGAATCATATCACATTAACAATATCTTATCACATATACTAGGTTGTAAGTTTCCTATAAAGATTCTTTGCACATCAACATCCAGAATAAAATATTGGACTTGTGAGAAGAGGGCTTGATAATGGCCCATAAAATCTATTATTTTCTCTTTTGTTCCTTGTTTGCAAAGAACCAAGTCTATCAAAGAGACTTGAGGTCCAATGTTTGCTTGAAAATGCTCGAGGAACTTATTGACTAATTATGAGAAAGAAGTTATAGAATTAGGAGGTAGAAAGAAAAACCAATCCAAGGATGTATCCATGCATGACCTAGGAAAGAGCTTTGCCAAGATCGCATCCTCAAAGAAGAAATCACTACACATAGTGGTAAAGGATGCCACATGGTTGTTAGGGTCTACCTTCCCATTATATTTCTCAAAGCGATGGGTCTCAAACTTCTCAGGCATTTGAGTTCTTAGGATGGAATAGGACAAAGGGCTACGAATATAATGTGTTGTCATATTAGATTTAGGTGGACTATTGGTCATGTTCGCTAACTGTTGTTGGATAGAGGTCATATTTTTCAACAATTGGTTTATGACGGGATCAGAAGTTGAAACAAGTACAGATTGGAATGAATTGGAAGGACTAGATGATGGTGTATGATTGTAGACACCTAAAAATATCTTGACCATCTAACCATTCTCTAACATCACCCATATCATTAATTCCGTCTCTAATTAATTAATTATTTCATCCATTCATCCTTTTCTTCATTATTTAATCCCTAAAATTGAATTAATTTAATTAATTCAATGGTTACACTTACTCACATTAGCCCAATTAATCAAATAAATATGTAAATATTTATTTGCTTAATTTCACCATTTCCCTAAACCTAATTAATTAGATAAATTTTACTTATGATTAATCATCCCTACTAATTAGCCTACCCCTATCCTAGTTGATTAAATATCTATTATTTAATTAGCTACCCTAGCCTATGAGACCCCTAGACCTAAAATTAATTAAATGAACCCTTGCTTAATTAATTTTAACTCCTAATTAATCCATTCACTAATTTACTACAGCCATATTAATTAAAATAATCCCCTTGATTAGTTTGGTCAAACCCCACTTAACACTCATCCCCACACCTCACAAATAAAAAATTAACCTTTATTCTATACAAGGTAATTGTTTATTCTAATTTATCCTACAAACCCATTAATGAGTTCTTACACACCTAGCTTGTCATACTTCACATTTAATAGAACTCTTCCCCAAAAGAATTAAAAATTCATTTCTAATCCATCTCATCTAACTTCATTAATGCACACCCCTTCCCAAGGTGAATTAAAAATTAACTTTTATTCTCATCCATCCAATCTTTGCAATCAAATCTAAGCCCTCCATATTGTATTCATCCTCATCCATTGATCTCAACATTAAATCTCAACCATTGGATCAAATCCCTCTTCAAAATGCCTATAAATACAACCTCTCCCAAGCCATTTCATCATACAATCTTTGAGTAGTGTTATTTAGCCAAAATCTTTTCCATCTCTTCATCATTGAGCTAGGCTTGTAGTGATTTGTGTTATAGTTTGAGAGCATTTCACGTTTAGAAGCCATGGGCAAAGCTAGAGAGTAAGGGTGCACTCTCTCAACCTTATCAAGGAGGAGGATCACATTAGAGGTATAAACTGGTGTTTTTGTGCATTTTGTTTATGTGTTTAACCTCATTTGTTTTCCTTGACTAACATTATTGACAAAGCCTTAATGGAGACACAAGTCCCTACCAATTTGAATGTTGACCAATTCTAAGCCATGGTAGGCCACATCCCCTCACCTCACCATCTCACTTTCTCTGAAAAGGATCTTCCTGCCTTCGATGACCTACATAATGAAGCCCTACATATCAAAGTCCGCATCCACAAACACACCATAAAGCGAGTCTTAATAGATGGTGGCTCCAGCCTAAATCTTTACACTCTAAAATTATTAAAACATTTGGGATACTCCGATGTAGTTGTGGATTCTAGTGAATTTATAACCATAAAAGGATACGATGACACCGAGAGATTGTCTGAAGGCACCATCAAGCTTCCTATCCAAGTAGGATAGAAGATCTTGGAGACCAAATGTCAAGTACTTGATCTTGACCTCCCTTATAATATTCTCCTTGGTTGGCCATGGATTCATGCCATGCAAGTCGTCATGTCCATCTTCCATCAATGCTTGAAGTTCCCCCACAATGGCACGGAAGTTACCATCCATGCCAACCCCTGTCCTTTCTAATATTGCAATTTCTTGGAGGGACACAATCGTACTTTGTGCCCTTACAACAATGCTACCAAAAAATCCACCTCACAGGCCAATCTTACGTCATCCGCCTCATACATTGATCCCACTAACATTGTGACTACATCACAAATATCCCCTCCACCTAAGGTCAAGATCAAGTTAGCGATATGGGATATGGTGAATATGACCTACACGACACCTTTGTGTGTTACTATTGCCATCTCCTAAAACATTTGGTGCTCCTAGGGAAGAAGAAGTCTCTATGGTGATCATCAAGTGCAAGCCATCACCTACCTTCAAGAAGAAGTATCTCTTTGACCAAGATGTTCTCAAAGATATATCTTCATGGTTATACAAAGGAGAAGAAGTAGATCAAGACACTCCTACTATCCCAACTGAGATCTATGGGAAGGGTCTCAAAATTGTCAAATACATGGGCTACAAAGGACAAGGTGGCATAGGCCTTCATGAACAAGGCATTGTAGAACCCATCCAAGCAACAAGAAATCTGCATCTTCATGGGTTAGGGTATGGGAAACAAGATACTAGCCCTGCTAATGATGAATGTATCTTAAGTGAGGTCGCTAAGGCCTTCCCCGCAGTTGACAACATCAATGAAGAAGACCATCAAGACTCCTTTAGTGACTTCATCAAATTCTTTGAATCATCCATATGTACCATTTTTACCTTAACCACCATGCCATCCACTTCTTATGACCTACCTCTTGTTTACCCTCAACTCATAGATTGGGACCAACAAGGACCTCCCATCCTTGATGTTGCATAGAACAATGAAGCAATTGCCAAGATGATGGGGGTCAGAGATCACTTTCCCCTGGGAGATCATAGGGCCGGTTATATCTTGGAACTAAACGCATTTGCATACTTTAGGGAGACAATCTAGCTCTTAGTCGTAAAAGTATGAATATAAAAATAACATCCCCTAGTGAAAACCACTTTGTGGCACTTTCGGATGAAGAAAAAATCAAAATAAAGGACGTATCACCTAGTGAAAACCTATATGAGGTGCTAGGAGATGAGAGAATGGACCTCCCCAAAGTATCCAAGCTATATCAAGAAAGATTACTAATCCTAGTAGAAGCATCACAGGAAATGAATCTTGGAACAAAAGAAACCCCAAAGATCACATTCAAAGCATAATCCCTCACAACAAAGGAACAAGAGAATTTCTTATCCTTTTTCAAACCAAGAAGCCATAACTTTGCATGGACCTATGCCAACATGCCGAGACTAGATCTCGCCCTAGTTGTTCATCACCTTGTGGTACGTCTTGATGCAAAACTAGTGAAGCAAAATCTAAGGAAGATGAATCCCCAAATAGCACTCTTTGTCAAGGCGGAGCTTAAGAAACTCTTAGATGTGGGGTTCATTCATCCTATAGACTACCCTAAATGAGTATCCAATATCGTACCTATAGCCAAATTCACTAGGGGCATCTGTTGCTACACCAATTTCAGAGACCTCAATAAGGCTTTCCCTAAGGATGATTTTCCGCTACCTAACATCAACATCTTAGTAGATCTCACCTTCGGTCATGAGATGTTGTCCTTGATGGATGGTTTTTCAGGGTACAATCAAATCAGGATTGCAGAAGAAGATCAGCATAAGAGATCCTTTATATGTCTGTGGGGGACATATTGTTGGGTCCTGATGCCTTTTGGTTTGAAGAATGTAGGAGCTACATATCAAAGGGCGATGATAGTCATCTTCCATAATCTCTTCCACAACATAATCGAAGACTACATCGATGATCTATTGGGAAAATCCAAAACTAGAGAAGAACACTTAAATGTGTTGGCTAAGATCTTTGATAGGCTAGACCAGTACAACATGTGACTGAATCCAAAGAAATGTGTCTTTGGGGTAACTTCCAGAAATCTTCTAGGATACATTGTGTCGAGAAGAGGAATTGAAGTCAATCCTACCAAGGTCAAGGCTATAGTGGAGATGCCTCCACCTAAGACACTCAAGTAACTTCGAAGCCTACAAGGGAAACTACAATCTATCCACCATTTTATAGCACAACTTGTCGATAAGTGTCAGCCGTTTCAACATCTTCTTCACAAAAATATAATTTTTGTATGGGATAGTTAGTGTCAAAGGGCCTTGAATAGATAAAAGAATACCTTGCTAACCCACCTATCCTTATTCCACCAAAGCAAGGGGAACCCCTCCTTTTGTACATTTCAACAACAGAAACAGCTATAGGGGCCTTATTAGCACAACACAATGAATAGGGAAAAGAAAGAGCTATATAATATACTATCCACACCTTGGTAACCTATGAGCTGAACTATACTCCAATTGAATTAGCATGTCTCACCGTGGTCTTCACTTCATAGAAATTGAGACACTACATGCTTAATCATAAGACTAAACTCATTGCCAAGATTGATCTGCTAAAATACCTACTGACTAGAGCGGCTCTTACAAGATGAATGGCTAAGTGGGGTATGATCCTAAGAGAGTTTGATATTGAATACATAGAAGGGAAAGCCATCAAAGGATAGGTAATCACTGATCAATTAGCTAATGCACCAATCCCGATAGAACATCCACTACTTGCAAAATTTCCAGATGAGTCCATACTGACAGTAGCATCGATAGTAGAAACATGGAAAATATATTTTGATGGATCTTACATGCATTGTGGCTTGGGGGTAGGCATCTTGTTTGTTACCCCTCAAGGAGACACCATTCCTAAAGCCTATAAGATCACATTTCCATGCACAAATAATGTAGTAGAATACGAGGCCCTCATCACAGTACTCTCCATGGCAATACAGTGGAAAATTAAGAAGTTGATAGTGTATGGAGACTCCCAATTAGTCATCCGATAGGTGAACAATGAGTACAAGACAAAGGATGACAAACTCCTGCCCTATAAAAGAATGATCGATGACTTCAAAGGTTATTTCCATGACATCCATTTTGAGAAAATTCAAGATTGAACAACAAAGCAGTGGATGCAATGGCCACAATAGGATCCTTGGTTGATATGAAGAAGGATAGAAAGAAGTGTGAGTCCTTGATCAAAGAGCTCCCCATACCAGCTTATGATGTTCTGCAATCAGAACTAGTGTGCAACATTGTTGGTCCTTTATCTCCCTAGTATCAAGAGACTTACATGTACCTTCATGATAACATCATCCCACCAAACCTATCATCCACACAATGTAAAAGCATTATCCACTGAGCCTCCCGCTTTACCCTCATAGGAGACACCCTTTATCGAACAAGTTTTGATGGTACGCTTTTATGATGTCTCGACTCTAGAGAAGCTAAAGTGGCCTTGCAAGAGGTGCATGAAGGCATTTGTGGGGCACTCTCTAGTGGACCTACCTTAGTAAAGAAAATTCTGAGAACGGAGTACTACTAGCCAACCATGGAATGGGATGCTTATAGGTTTGTGAAGAAACATTTGCCATGTCAGCAACATGGGGATCTCATCCATGCACCATCATAGGAGTTGCAACCGATAACAACTCCTTGGCCTTTTTCACAGTGGGGACTCAACCTCATAGGTAAGATTCACCCTTCATCATCCAATGGCCACAAATTCATCATCACCACCACCGAGTATTTCACTAAGTGGGTCGAAGCCATTCCACTCACTTTCATCATAGGTATCCAAATAGCCAAATTCATCCTCCATTACATAATATGCCACTATGGTATTCCCCATTCCATCATCACAGATAATGGGAAACCATTTAAAAAGTAGGAAGTTCTCACCTTCTGTGAGAAGTTCCATATCCACCATCACTTTTCCACACCCTATTACCCCCAAGATAATGGTCAAGTTGAGGCCTCTAACAAAACCATCTTACGCATTTTGAAGAAGACGGTTAATGAAGCTGGCCATGACTAGCACCTCCAACTTAATCCTGCCCTATGGGCTTATTGCACAAGCATCCACACACCTACAACAGCTACACCATACTCCCTAGTATTCAGTTCTAAAGCTATTTAACCTATTGAGGTCGAGCTCCCGTTACTCAGGGTTTCATTATAGAACATAATCACTGAGGAAGAATATCGAGTTGCAATGCTAAATGAGCTAGAATTGTTGGATGAAAAACACTTGGATGCTCTCAACCACCTTTAGGCCCACCAAAATCACCTACGTAGAAGCTATAACAAGAAAATCAAGAACCGCAAGTTTAAGGTAGGTGAACTTGTCCTTATGGAAAACTAGAAAAATCTACAAGAGCACATTAAAAAAGGAAAGTTCAAGCCTAATTGGTTGGACCATATGTTATCACAGCTAACTATGGGTCAGGGGCATATCAGCTTACAACAACTGAGTGGCAGCCTCTAGATGAACTTATGAACATCTTTCATCTGAAAAGGTTCTATGCATGACTCATCGAGTATCCTAAATAAAAAAGTACAAAAAAATAAAAATCAAAAAAGAAAAATCAACAAATCAAGAAAAATCTGAGTGCCCCTACATACAACGTGTCCATGGGATCAAGGTATTTTAAGATGCGGGTGAGATGAATATGTAGTTCTAGTTTGACTTGATGATGTGGGAATGGTTCGGGATGGATGTGATGATGCATATGATGATGATGTGGGAGTATTTTTGCATTTTCATATCTTTGTGATTTTTTAGATTTTTGGATTTTTGTGTTGTTTTTGGATTTTTTTGATTTTCTATTGGTTTTGGATTTTTGGATTTTGAGCTATGCAAGAGAAGCATATAAGGATCCTCATTCCACAAATTAGCTTTGGGTGGGATAATTTGGGGTGGGGGATAGGATTTTCTATTGTTTTTGGGTTTTTGGATTTTTGGATTTTGAGTTGTGCAAGAGAAGCATACAAGGATCCTCATTCCACAGATTAGCTTTGGGTGGGATAATGTGGGGTGGGGGATAGGATTTTCTATTGTTTTTGGATTTTTGGATTTTGAGTTGCGCAAGAGAAGCATACAAGGATCCTCGTTCCACAGATTAGCTTTGGGTGGGATAATGTGGGGTGGGGGATAGGATTTGATGTTTCAGAATTCTAATCCATGGGATGTGCACGATATGGAATGTCGTGATGGAAAGAGGACTTATTAGATGGTGGAACCAACCACTACACATGGCGCCTAAGTTAGGTTTTCACCATGGTACTTATCCAAGGTGTCACCAAAGTGATTTTCCCCATTGGACGACTTTATTGCACTCGATTTTTTCTTATTTTTTGATTTTTTTTATTTTTCTATTTTTTAAATTTTTTTGTACTTTTTGATTTAGGATACTTGATGAGTCATGTGTAGAACCTTTTTAGATGCAATATGTTCATAGGTTCATCTAGAGGCTACCCCTCAGGTGTTGCAAGTTGATATGCCCATGACCCATAGCTGGCTATGATAACATATGGTCCCAACCAATTAGGCTCAAACTTTCCTTTTTTAGTGCACTCTTGTAGATTTTTTTGGTTTCCATAAGCACAAGGTTGCCTACCTCAAACTTGCAGTTCTTGATTTTCTTGTTATAGCTTCTGTGTAGGCAATTTTGGTAGGCCTGAAGGTGGTTGAGAGCATCCAAGCATTTCTCATCCAACAATTCTAGCTCATTCAACCTTGTAACTTGATATTCTTCCTCAGTGATTATGTTCTATAATAAAACCCTGAGTGACAGGAGCTCGACCTCAATACATATTATTATCAAGTAGATCCCTCCCATCTAATGATCACCCTATCCACATCAACCCTATAACTTCTACCACAACAACCCCCATTGATCCTCCCACACCATCTACCAGTCCCATCCCAAATCCATCCTCTTATCCACTTGGAAAAAACACCTTCATCTGTAGTGGCTCCCTCGTAGGAGGTGAGCAACTTCCTTCCACCACCTATCCTCTTCCAACAAATAATGGACTCACATCTTGTTTCCAAAGCACTAAACATCCCATTGCATGTCTCATGCTCCAACATATGAACTATCAAGGAAAAGGCTTAGGCCTTCATGAACAAGGCATCTTGGAGCCCATCAACACCACATTCCATCCATCCTCACATGGCCTTGGCTATACATTCCAAGGCAAACAATCTAAACATGTTGGTAATACCAACACATCCTCCAAAATCCATTCATCCAATCCCAAACCTGGTGCATCTCATCGCACCTCTAAATCATATGTTGCCATCCCTCCTCCATCGTCATATCATTCACAAAAGCATGTGACCAAACACATCCCCCCATCAAATTTACCTTGACTACTTCCAACTCCAAATATCTCTATTAAATCCACTTTACCTCCTATCCTACTAAAACCAAACATCCCTATCCACAAATACTCTTATTCCCCCATCCTCCCAATGCCTAATATCCATATCCTCAAATCCCCTCATCCATTTATCCATAAATGCACTTTTAACCCTTCCACCCATAAATCCCCTAAAATTCCAAATCAAGACTAACAAAAGCACACATCATCCAAAATAGAAGCTACCAACACACCCATGGGATTTAAAAAATAAAAATTTGGATGCCTCTCTACAAAAAGCAAAACATCCACAAAAGCCTAAAGATGCTACCTCTTCCAAGAAAAATGAAAAATCCAAAAGGCTATCAAAGCCCACACCATCAAAAGAAAAAGCAAAAACAAAAATGGTGTGGGTCCTTAAGCACAAAGAAAACAATCCAAATGAGGCATCCACCTCCAACTCTCAAAAATCCCAAACATCCCACTCCCCATCCAAAATCCCATAAATCCTAAGTCTATTTGGATCCCTAAAACCCCAAATCGACCATCCAAACATCCCCTATCCTAATCCCCATTACAACCCACCCCTCATCTAAAATATAAGCTTCAAAATCCAAAACGGTGTGTGCAACCATTGGTCTTGGTTCCCCTCCACCACATGGAAGTCCCACATACCCCCATCTCTCCATCTTTCATCCACTATCCTACATATCTCCCCCATCACATCCCTATGGTCCATGCTTTTGCATAAACCTTGCATAATCCACATTGTAATCCACTATCCACCATCCATCCCATCTTCTTCTCTCTACAAACATTCATGCACATAATGCTATCTCCATCTACCTCACAACTATCCAACATGGGGCCATCCTCTCCTTGATATGGAAACATACGCTAGAGTCCCCATTCCATCAAAAAAGAAAAAAAATTTTAAAAAAAAATCAAGAAAATAGTAAAGAGAAAAATCTGTCCAATGGTGAAAACCACTCCTTGTGACACCTTGGGCAAGTACCATGGTGAAAACCTCTTGTAGGCATCATGCGTAATCCCTTTCCCATCCATTTGTACCCTATACATGGGGGTAAAATCATATCCTTCATCCTTTGCATATCTTACCAATCATCCATACTTATCCTATCATATTCATGTTACCATTTTTTACTCACAACTCAAATTGGTAGAGCTAGTACAATGAGTTCTTTTTTTAAAGTGAAGGTTTTAACATTTTCTGTTATAAGTTATTTGCATGGTTGGAGTGATTCAGTTATCTTGCAGTTTAGTTGTTCAAAAGAGTGAGAATTTTTAGATCATCATTCATTTGCAAAAGGATTGCATGAGAGATAGGTTATTTCATTTCACTACAATGTTTATCCATTTTACAAATGAAATAGATAAAATAAATAAACATTGTATTGAATGAAAGAATTATAAATCAAATGTCCCACACAAGCCATGGGAATAGCTGAACAAGTGCAAATATAAGGAATATACCATGCATCTAAGGATAGAAGAGAGAAGGTTCATAGCCATCATTGCCTTTAGTGTCTTCGGTTTCTGAGGTTGCTTTCTGTCCAAGATCATGATCTCCAACAAGAACCTCGAAAAATTGGGAGAAGACCTGTTAGAGCTTTGGTTCTGATTCCCTGTGTGCCTATCAAAAGAGTCATAACACATTGCCTATAATGCACAGATCAAATATACATCATTCACATACAAAAGAATTAAAAATGAAATGATCATTGAACTTCATTGTTTTATCTAATATGTTTGTTTCATGTGCAAGTATAGGATAAGTCATGTAGCTGTTTGAAAACAAATCAACATGTGGTGTTAAGTTGGCTCCCACAAGGGTTGAGCCCAGCATGCTGCCTGTCACATCCGCAATTTTGGATTTGCTTTCCTTTTTACTTTTTACTTGGACATAAGTAAATTCATTATGATATTTAGATCAATGACAAGGAAAAATATGGATTATATGGAATGTCATTTATTGAAATTATAGGAATGATTATGTGAATATCGATTTAATAATTGTTTCATGAGTTTTGGTTTATTAGTTGAATTAATTGAATAATGATGCACTGATCACATCTATTGTTTGATGACAAGCGAAATAGGATTACAGGTTATCAGATGACTCTCAGAGAAGAGAGAGAGTATCTTTCCAGAAGAGAGATATAGACCTTGGGATACAAATCGTTTATTTTCCAAACTGAGTTAAAAGTGTTTAATGGAAAAGTGAACCAATGTGTCATTTGAGGTAAGCTTAGTTTGTTAGTTTGCTTTTAGAACCTATTTGACAGGTAATCAATATTGTTTTATAATCATTTTAAAGTCATATTAAGTCATTAAGATCGTTAAATACATTAACGACATCGTTAAGTTGATTTAAGACTATTTACATTTAATGTAAATATTATGACGTTATGTCGTAAAAAGGTGGTCATATTATTACTAAGTCTTTTGAAGTGTTTTAACCCATTCTTAATGTTAAATCTTTATCATCGAGTTAAGATGACTTGTGTTGTCGACGGATCGTGATAAGGAGACTAGCTCAACTCAATCACATTATCCGTAACTTTCATTTTAAGTATTATTCTCTTATTGATTAAATCATGAAATCAAATAGAGCTAATGTTAGATGAATAATATTTGATTTGATCAAATAATATATAAATGAATGAGTCAAATGAGGAAATGCCTCATGATATAATAGTATGGTTTAAGTTGAGCAGCCGAAGGCATCTTTTGAGGAATGCTTTAAATGATAAAAGCATGATGGTTGAACATACTCATTAAGAGTAACTGTTTGCTTTGGTAAGTTTGGAGAAGTTGGTGGCCACATATAGGAGGAGTGGCGAATGACTCCACCACTATCATTGATCTCCTTAAATGATGTATTCATCATTTACATTTGTAAATGTTTACACATTTTTAGCTTAGTGGAATTCAAACCGATGGTCCTTACCGTTGGTTTTCTTATGAGTTTTGATAACTGTTTTGGGAGTGGGAGCGAATAGATAGAAACGACTCTTTATGAGTTTGTTTGAAGCTCTTAAAAGCCATGACTTGGCTAGTTGATGGCATTTATCAGGTAAGTGTTTTAAGTTTTTGTAGAGAGGGGGAAAGAAGGAGAAGAGAGTCATGATGGACAGAGAGGAAGCTAGTTAAGTTGATCAACAGTGTGGCCGTTGGGGACGAACACAGTAGTTTTTCACTCTTCTTTATTCTCATTTAAACTGACGTTCTCAGGTAGACATTCATGTATGTTGTTTAATTAGACATAGATAAACGTATTGAATATTTGTTTTAAGTAATCATTATTACATCTATCTATTATGTCAGTGGTTAAATGTAAGATATGATATAATCCATTTGTGTCAACTTTTATACTATCATTGTGACTATTTGTCTGAGCCGATGGTAGAGGGAGTCTTAGTCTATCTGAAAGCGTTGTTTAGCCTGTTGAGGGCCGATGCTAACTCAGGCATTGTATTCAGCTTTGAATAAGCACTATGAGTCATTTTTACATCTATCTATAACCGATAGAAAGACTCTTCTATTGTTTAGTTTAGTATAAACAAAGTTCTTAGGAATAGTTATAATCTTCTATTAACTAGAAAACCAGTCACATAGTGAGAAGAGTAATCTTCAGGATTAAGTCGACTAACCTTATCATAGGAGAAATATGTATTGAATTCTTATGAGAATAGTGTAGAAGGATTTCGTTAGTAAAACTCTCCATTCAAGAGTAATATAGAATAGAGTTTTAAAGAATTCAATAGAATTGAACCCAATCATGTTTTCTTTTCTATGTTTTGTCTAAATGGTATTTTATCAAAGAAACTAGAATCATGGAGAACAATGGTGACTATGAGATATCCTTTGAATTGACAGATTAACTATTGATAGTTAGTTGATTAGGGTATTGAGTTAAAGTTCTTTTCTTATCTAAACTAGAACCATGATGAGATCAGTCAGTAGTAAACCAATTTGTAGAAATAGACCAAGTCTATATGGAATAAACTTGTATAAAGCACATAAGGGTATAAGTGTCTAGCAATGAGTCTTGGCTTCATGTATAATTGAATTGAAAAGGGACTCATAATCTTATTAAGTAGAAGAGAATACCATCGTAATATGTATTGTAAACCTAGTTATGGTTGGGTTAAACCAAAGGTCTTTTCTAAATCTTTTATGATGAATGATATAGTAGAAATATTATAAGTACTCAATGGTTGTTTAAATACCTAGAGTTGATTTGGACCAAATGAGGGTTAATGTTATTTAGACTTAACTACATCTATGTAGACTATTATCAGGTCATGATGATTAAACCAATTATGTATAGGTAGTCTGAGTGAATAAACTGCATGAATATGACATTATCCAAGTCGAGTAGGGATGAGTGAACACAACGACTACATTCATATGAACGTTATTTATAGTAAAAACTTTGGCCAAAGTAATGCATTTGTTTTCTACATGCATTGTCGGTTCACTGTATTCGGATTGCTCAACATATCGTAAATCATACTTAGCTAGAGGGTATCTAGGGTTGTATGATTGATAGAGTTGAGTAGAATACAACACTATGTACTCAGAAAAGGCAAATAACCATTTTCACCTATGGTCTATATCCCTCTTGAAGGGTAGGTCCACTTCCTATGTGGAAGATGTGTGGGAGACCGCCGGTCTATGGATGGAGGTAAATCACTGGAAAGATGCTCTCTCTCCAAGCAGGAAACATGCTAGGACTTGTGATAAAGATATCAGATATTTAGAGGCAGTAAATATTTAAAAGTTTCTATATTGTAATTGATTTACTTTTGTAAACAATTGTATTTATGATGAACAATATAGTTTATTGTATTTGTATGAGAAATCTTGTAATTGGAATTACTTGATTATATGATGAATAAAAGAAAAATTTTATCTATCTCATTTTGTTTTACCTTGTTAAAAATTTATTAATGGTAAATGAATCAATTTTACTATGTTTATAGGAACTGGATGTTACACTGCCCCTGAATCACAAAGGGGATGGAATGAAAAGAGATCATTATTCATATTGCTTAAATTAAATAACTAAACTGAAGGAGTATCAAATCAATAAGGTGCATTGGTTTTGAGAACAAGACACATGCATGACTGTAGTTTAAAGTATGAAGCGAAACCATAAGGGTGAACTGAACTCATCCAAGACAGTATCCAATGCATGAGAGCATCTAGTATTATTGCTATAGTAGCAATTGAAGGAGTGGGAGTTATAAATGAGTATTGAGATAGCTCAACAATGTCTAAAACTAAGTACATAATAGCAATGATCAAATCAGGATAATCAAGTGGATTATGTCTGTAGAAGGAGCTCAACTCTCATCAAATGCTTTTGCCATTATAAGGATGAGATTTTGTTGCTCCTGTCTCAAGAGTGAAAGGAAGTAGGTTTATGATCATCTCTATTTATCATGAACATCATGGATCCCTATTTATCATGAGTATCAAATATATGAATGATTGAACAAACTAGAGAATGCAAGTGAATAGCATGTATTCTTAACTAATACATTGCATCTATGAAGAGATAGTCAAGTTGATGCAATCATCATGTATCTTATTTTCCATGATATAGTAAGGGGAAGATGTAGGTGGAGAAGCTGAAGAATCATAAGCTACAAATGTATACAATGATCATTACCCAAGCTGCTGTCAAGAGAAGAAAGTTTTGTGGCTGCCTTTATTATGTCGTGTGTTGAAATCTCCAAATTAATCTCACAACATATAGTGTTCCAATCATGTATGCAGATCAATTGCAAGATACACATAGAAGCATATAGTTGCAAGCCAAGTGAAGTAAAAGAGACATTATCACTAAACATGATATGTATGCAAGTATATATAGTGAACTAGGCTGCAAGTAACATATACCATGTTCCAATGCAAATACGATCAATGCCAAGTTCCATGGTTGTCAAATGGAGCACACAGATGTATGACTGTATGAGATACATCTTATCATTGCAAACATATGATTTTTTAAAATGAATGTGTTTCATCTATAGGAGGAGTTTAAAGAGGTGATAGGAATATTGTCATGGCAAAGTACTTTCAGAACAGCAAATGATACATCACATGTTACAGATTGAACATAGTCATGCCAAATGTATTCAGGGGCCTCAACCTTCAATAATGTATGATAGGAACAGCATGTATTTCCTCATTCACCAAATGCACTCATGATGGACCAACATCATATCTATGAAGTTTCAACGCCATTATCAACTACAAGGTAGTCAAAGAAAGAATGAAATTGGCACATTCATCAAATCAGTCACAATGGAGTTACAACTGTATGAATGTCAAAAAGACATGATATACAGAATGTTCATGTCCCAGTCGTGAAGTATAGTTGCCTCCACCACTCAATATGATGTGTAGCTGAGAGTATTTAATGGGATACAATGGATTTGATTGTATGAAGGGTATGCCATGTTACAGATTGAGTAAAATCATACTAAATATATGCAGAATAGGTAAAGGAGTCTATCATGTCATCATAGATGTATAACAAAAAAAACATGTAGGCCTTGCATAGAAAATCACAAAATGTAGCAAGTGTTTACATCGTTTACAGGCATAGAATGTATATCAGCTTAGAAGTAACAACAAGGTGTTTTTCCATGAAGTTTCAATGTCATATTTTGGTGCAGCAAAGTATGTTTGAGACAGTTCACATGAGGGCACTTTCACATGTAATGACAAATGCAGAGAATGGAAGTTTCAAGTTGTGCATAAAGACAAAAGAAGTGCTCAAATATGTAGAGGTATAGGCCACAGCCAAGGACGTATTTTTTTACATAAAATGTTAATACCACTATCATATAAGTTTGCCTATGGGGAGTCTCGGATATAGAAGAAAACATGGAGTTTTTGAATTCATATCAACAAACGATTGCCCAGAAATCATAAACTGGTAGATGTATGGCCACAAACCTTTCATAGACCACCAAATATAAGTAGATTTCTTAGATTCAACCAAGGAAAAAACAAATACAGGGCAAGTAAAGACTTTTGAGCCATTCAAACAAGGAAAATTCTAGAAATAATATAAGAATGGACATGTATGCCCGCCACTCAGTATGAAGGGGCTACATTTGCCTCAAAGCCATTATCATATTTCACATAGACAGTTTTAGATGAGAAAATGTGGAGGGTTTTCAAAATCACATAAGTCAACACTTGTATCAATGGGTAACGTAAAGAGATGATACAGTCTTCTCAAATCAAGAGACTCACCTTGTATTTGAGGTGACAGTTGCCCAGCTTTTATGTTGCTTCCAAATGAGCTCCAAAAGTCATCCATGGCGCCTTGAGACATAAATGGCAATAGAGAGGCCAAAGATCAAAAGATACATCAGAACGTATAGCCAAAGTCACGGCCTGTAGGGCTAGATTGCTTCAAAATATGGAGGAAAATGTTGGTTTCAAGATTCATAGTGACTTACTTTCACCTTTCTTGCAAAATCCTCAAAAGAAGTGGGTAATAGGCAGAGAGCAACAAGTGCATCAAAGAATGTAAATACTATGGCAGTTTTAAAACTGGAGTATCCCCTAAGTGAAAAATGGAATACATATTGAACAAAGGGTTCTTACCCTTCATTTCATGTTGAGATTGGTGCAAGATCCAACAGAATCAACTCAGAAATGTCCAAGTTTTAGCTTCAAACCCTAGGGTTTGAAGGCGGCTATAGAAATCCCTTTCTCAAAATGCAAAAGTGAAAATGAGCCCGAAAGAATAGGGCTAGATTTATTTTGTCATTAGGGTTTCAATGAAGCCTTAATTCAAGTTGTGATTTTAATCACATTCTATTCATTTTTTAAGGCACAAACTAATACCCATCGTGGTATTAAATATTTTTGCATAATGCCTAGGTCCCAAGACTTAGAGTGATGATCAAACCTTAGGTTCCCGTATATGTGCTATGCCAAAGTTTAGTGCATTAAACTTATTTTTGTCCTTTTGAAGATAACTCATATGCCCCTAAGAGATATTTTGCAGATCAAATAGAAGTTGAGCCTCATAGGCTTTATTTTTTGTAAAAAACTATAATATGCCTTGGTATTTTTTTATTTTTTTATAGAAAAATCAATTGCCATGTAATGCATATGATTGACAATATGCCACATATGATCATATCTTTTTGTAAAAATCAAATTGAACAAGGATATGTAATAAAACTACAATCTCAATGAAAATTTTTATTTTAAAGCAATGATTTATAAATTGCTTTAAAATTAAAACTATTTTTATGCAGTTAAAAGGAGATAAAGAAAATGAAATCTTGCTTTCTTCTAGTCAGATATGGACAGAAACTGAGATTACTTGGGTAGACAAAGCATATTTTTGGTGGGGCCACATAGGAGGATCTTTTTGGCAGTTGGTTTTCATAGTTTAGAGGCAATTTGAGGGCTCATTTTTTGGCTTTTTTGTGAAGCTCAAAAATGGATTTCTATATCTATTTTTAGGAGTTTTTTTTGGAGAGATCTCTTGGTAGGAATTTATAGGAGAAAAAATTAGTTTTTTCTCAGTCAGTTGATACCATTTGTTTCTTCTCTTGAGCACACAGAGAGTTTGTAAATAGGCAGTTGACTTAGTTCGATTATTTTTGCATTTTACTCCTTCTAGTTCAATATAACAGGTTTCCCTATTTTCATCTATTGGTCTATTTTGCAGTTTTGATCTGATGTCTAATTGTGGCAGTGTTATGTCCTTTGTTATGTCTCTTTACTGTGAAATTGCATGTTGATCCTAGTTGTAATTGTGTTCAATCTGAACCTTATTATAAAATATTTTTGGATCAAATCTCGTAGGCGGGGTTGTGGAAGTTTAATTTTGAAGGGTTGTTTGTGAGTAAAAAACATTTCATTTAGATTAAAATTTAGAGTTTAGAGTTTCATTTCAGTTCCTCTTCTCCCTTTTCCCCTGCAAATCTTTTAGGTTAGAAAAATCATAAGGAGAACTAGCTCACTCTGGAGGTTCACTCCGAGCTTAGGCAACCCACAGGCCTAGGAGTGTTCCCATGTTGCAACAGGATAGAAAAATTCATCTTTGCTAAGGGTGCAATCCTAATTGCCAATAGTTTTTGGCACGTCCGGTGTGACTCTAAAAGTGTTTTCAGAGAAACTATCAATTCTTTAAGCTACTGTTCTAGTATATGGAGCAGTGTTGTAGCCTTCGGAGGCTTTTTTACAAGTATACCTGGTGACTCAATCTTCTGGTCTTGCATGCTGAACTAGTGCATTCAGCTTGTGAAAATAATATCAAGATAGATTGGACAGTTGTAGTCCAATAGTACGTTCATCTATCACTGATATTTGGTGTGTGTATCAATGATCTTAGCCTTTGGAGGCAGAAAATCCAACACATCTGGTGACTCTGAATCAAGATCTATAGGTTTCGGTATGATCAAGTGCTGGTATGTTATAAAAATCATCTATTCATTCTGTTTTCTAGCTTTCATATGAGTAAAGAATGTCAACTTTTCATAGCCAACAAGTATACCCACCCCCATACTATTAAAATGCCACTTACCCATCTCCATATCAGCCATATCAGGCCAATTATGTTGTTGTTCCTAATTCCATGGCTCTTCAAAACCAACATGCATAGTATAATTACCACCCACCCACCCTTGCTTAGCCTCCTCACCAGCTAAAACAGTTTGAAATTAAGGAGCTTAAAGACATTGTGTCAGACCTCAACAAGCAAATGGAGCAGATTAAAAGACAACGTGAGTATAATCAACACCAGGAGGAACTGGCTTATGAAGCCTATCTTCATGAGCAAGAGTTGGAGGCACAAAGAACACAGTTTGAGCTGGAGATTGTAGGCATAAAGAGTTATCAGTATCAATGAGGGGGATTCCAAGCAAGGAAGTATGAAGAGTATGATTTGTAGCTACAAGAGTTAAATCACCAAGCTTACCTCAACAGCCAGAGTAGCCACCCTGTGAGACCTTTGGTTCTGATCAGGAGACACAAAGGAGAAAGTTTGAAGAGAATATTGAGAGAGAAGCAGCTGCACAAACAAAGTTTTTTCTTGCTCAAGCCCAAGCAGCCCCTTTTATTACAAAATAGCTGACTCAAGAAAAGGTGTGTAAGTATAAATTTCCAAGTTTCAAACAAAACGAACCTCTTATTCCTGCCAAGGTAAAGATTCCCAGTTTCATAAATCCTTCACCCTTGCAAGAACCTAGGTTGGCATAGTCTGGACTTGTTATGCTTCAAAACTAGCCACTTGAAGAATCCTCTTCCTTCCAAGAAATTAGTTTTGAATGCAAACAAACTCCCCAGAAATTAAAATCCCAAGTTTCAGAGGTTCTTATTTTACTGAGGAGCCTGTTAGCATTCGAGACCAGTCCATTAACCGACATAAGGAAGCTAGGAAAGTAAATTTACTACATATAGCTATGGAGCAATATCTGTTAGAGTAGAGGAAGGTCAAACCAGAAAAGATTCCTCTTGATAAACCTTCTGATGTTTTCATTAATGATCCTCCTTATTTTGTAAAAGATGATAAATTTTTTTTGGAAAGTCATGTAACGCAAGAGGTTGATTCACATGGAAACGTTGCTATTGTTTGTGTAGAGCAAGTTGATTCGAATATGACCCTGAATCCTCTGCATTTTGATTCCGTTGAAAAAGCTTCTAATGTTGTTCATAAGATGCATGAAAGCAGGGTACAGAGCTCGCAAGGTGAAAGTCTCCAGTTGCAAAGATAGAATGCCCAAATTTCATCAGAAAACACACTGCATAATGAGGAGGAATCTGTTTCTTTGTTCAATCAGTTACCTTGTTTTATTCAGCCAAATGGAGAAAACATGCTTAGATCAAAGACAACAGTTTTAGAACAGCAAGTGGATCCTCAACAAAACAAGGAGTTGTTGATTGAAGCCAAGCAATCTGACAATAAGGTCTTAGATCAAGAAGAAGAGTGTAAGCCTGTCATGGAACTTACATAGCTTAGTGAAAGCTATCATGAGGTAAAAAACATCCTTTTTCCATCAGAAAATTAGGAAAAATTGTTTTGGAATAGTCTTGAGATTCTTGTTACAAACACAGATAATATGCAAAACAAGGGTGTTAAACCTCAATTTTCACTTAACCTATTTGATGAGCTTCCTGACTTCATGCAAGAAAGTAAAAATGGCATGTTCATGCTAGGCTCTGATCATCACAGTGACAAACATCATTTAGATAGGGTATTGACCCAAGATCAGATATGTGAAAGTAGCCCTTCCTTATGTGATCAAGAGTTTGAGGATGATCCATTTCAAGCAGAAATTGAGCTTTTCTACTCACACTTAGAGGCTATGCCAGCATCTTTGGAGGAGGATTATCTAGAAGAGCACAAGAAAGAAGTAGAAGTGGTTGTTTTCCTGACCAAATCACTGGTTAAGGAATAGCCTAACTTGCAGCAGAATGAATCATGGTTGGAGGACCTGCCCTTCTGTTACACAGAGGAACATGAAGCTGATGGCTTGTTGAAAGAGGTTAGTTCATTGTTTAAATTATATCCTTCATTGATTGAAGAAACACCTGTTTCAGAGTGTATCTCCTTGAGATATCTTGAATATCTTAAGTCTAGTATAGCTCTTGCTAAGAACCTTCCAAGTTTTGATAGTTTTAATGAGCTACTAGCTACTCTAATGGAGGAGGATGGCCCATTAACCAAAGAGGAGGAAGCCACATGGTAGGCTATCATACAAGGTGTAAATCATGTTGTTGCTTCCAGTCCAAAACCTTTGAGATGATGTCCTATTAGGTATCTGGCTGGTTTAGAAATCAACAGAAAGGGACAACCTCATAGTGACATTGATTTGGATCATCAAGGAGGGTATTAGGTGGATCAATTAGCAAAGGAAGTCAAGTGGGTAAGTGATTGTATTTTCTTTCTCAGAAAGGTGTCACAACAGTTTACTGAAGATTTGATTGATCTCCACCTTTTTGGGCTAATCAACAACCTCATGGAGTATTGCAGACTGCAAAGGAAGGGTAGTTATTTTCTTGAGCCAGTGAATGGTTTTGTTTGATCAGTCACTCTGGATGGTTAGAGTAGGATAGGGTAGAGTTAGTGTTAATAAGTGCTTCATGCATGTTTAGTTTCAGTATATTTGTTTCCCTAAGTGCTGATGCACAAGTTATTTTTGGCCACTAGGGCCTTCTAGCTTCTTTTTAGTTTGGTTTGTTTTTGTTTCTGGTTGCTATTTGGACTGGTTGAAGTGTTGAGTTTCAGTGTTTTCTGAGTTTGAAATGAGCAAAGTATGACTCTATGCCCAATGGATATTCAAGGCAACTGGTCCTGATGCTTAGCAGGCAAGCATATAGCAGAAGTCACCAAAAATGTTACCATTTTTGACTCACAGCTCAAATTGGTAGAGCTGGTACAACGAGTTCTTTTTTTAAAGGGAGGGTTTTAACATTTTCTGTTATAAGTTATTTGCATGCTTGGAGTGATTCAATTATCTTGCAGTTCAGTTGTTCAAAAGAGAAAGAACTTTTAGATCATCATTCATTTGCAGAAGGATTGCATGAGAGATAAGTTATTTCATTTCACTACAATGTTTATCCATTTTACAAATGAAATACATAAAAGAAATAAACATTGCATTAAATGAAAGAATGATAAATCCAATGTCCCACACAAGCCATGGGAATAGATGAACAAGTGCAAATATAAGGAATATACTATGCATCTAAGGATAAAAGAAAGAAGGTTCATAGCCATCATTGCCTTTAATGTCTTCAGTTTCCGAGGTTGCTTTCTGTCCAAGATCCTGATCTCTAACAAGAACCTGCAGAAAATTGGTAGAAGACCTGTTAGAGCTCTGGTTATGATTTCCCTATGTGCCTATCAGAAGAGGCATAACACATTGCCTATAATGCACCAGATTAGATATACATCATTCACATATAGAAGAATTGAAAATGAAACAATCATTGAACTTCATTGTTTTATCTAATCTGTTTATTTCATGTGTAGGTATAGGATAAGTCATGTAGATGTTTGAAGACAAATTAGCATGTGGTGTCAAGTGGGCTCCCACAAGGCCGTTGAGCCCAGCATGCTGCCCCTGAATCATGAAGGGGATGGAATGAAAAGAGATCATTATTCATATTGCTTAAATTGAATAACTAAACTGAAGGAGTATCAAACCAATCAGGTGCATTAGTTTTGAGAATAGGACACACTCATGACCGTAGTTTAAAGTATGAAGTGAAACCATAAGGGTGAACTAGACTCATCCAAGATAGTATCGAATGAATGAGAACATCTGGTATTATTTCTACAGTAGCAATTGAAGGAGTGAGAGTTATAAATGAGCATTGAGATAGCTCAACAATGTCTAAAACTAAATACAAAACAGCAATGATCAAATCAGGATAATCAAGTGGATTATGTGTGCAAAAGGATCTCAACTCTCATCAAATTCTTTTGCCATTATAAGGATGAGATTTTGTTGCTCCTGTCTCAAGAGTGATAGGAAGTAGGTGTATGATCATCCCTGTTTATCATGAACATCATGGATTTCTGTTTATCATGAGTATCAGATATATGTATGATTGAATAAACTAAAGAGTGCAAGTGAATAGCATGTATTCTTAACTGATACATTGCATCTATGAAGAGACAGTCAAGCTGATGCATTCATCATGTATCTTATTTTCCATGCTACAATAAGGTGAAAATGCAGGTGGAGCAGTTGAAGAATCATAAGCTACAGATGTATATAGTGATCATTACCCAAGCTGCTGTCAGGAGAAGAAAGTTTTATGGCTGCCTTTTTTATGTCATGTGTGTTGAAATCTCCAACTTAATCTCACAACAAATAGTGTTCCAATCATGTATGCAGATTAGTTGCAAGATACACACAAAAGCATATAGTTGCAAGCCAAGTGAAGTAAAAGAGACATTATCACTGAACATGATATGTATGCAAGTATATATAGTGAACTAGGTTGCAAGTAACGTATACCATGTTACAATGCAAATATGATCAATGCCAAGTGTCATAGTTGTCAAATGGAGCACTTAGATGTATGACTGTATGAGATATATCTTATCATTGCAAAAGTATGAGTTTTTAAAATGAATGTGTTTAATCTACAGGAGGAGTTTAAAGAGGTGACACGAATATTGTCATGGCAAAGTACTTTCAAAACAACAGATGATACATCACATGTACAAATTGAACATAGTCATGCCAAATGTATTCAGGGGCCTCAACCTTCAATAATGTATGATAGGAACATGTATTTCCTTATTCACAAAATGCACTCATGATGGAGCAGCATCATCTCTATCAAGTTTCAACACCATTATCAACTACAGGGCAGTCAGAGAAAAAATGAAATTGGCACATTCATCAAATCAGTCACAATGGAGTTACCACTGTATGAATGTCAAAAAGACATATGATATATAGAATGTTCATGTCCCAGTCAGTGAAGTACAGTTGCCTCCAACACTTAATATGATGTGTAGCTGAGAGTATTTAATGGGATACAATGGATTTGATTGTATGAAGAGTATGCCATGTTGCAGATTGAGTAAAATCATAATAATGTATGCAGAATAGGTAAAGGAGTCTATCATTTCATCATAGATGTATAACAAAAAAAACATGTAGGCCTTGCACAAAAATACCACAAAATGTAGCAAGTGTTTACATCGTTTGCAGGCATAGAATGTATATCAACTCAGAAGTAACAACAAGGTGTTTTTCCATGAAGTTTCAATGTCATATTCCGGTGTAGAAGAGTATATTTGAGACAGTTCAAATGAGGGCTATTTCATATGTAATGACAAATATAGAGAATGGAAGTTTCAAGTTGCGCATAAAGACAAAAGAAGTGCTCGAATATGCAGAGGTATAGGCCATAGCCAAGGACGTATTTTTTTTTACATAAAATGTTAATACCACTATCATATAAGTTTTCCTGCAGGGAGTCTCAGATATAGAAGAAAACATGGAATTTTTGAATTCATATCAGCAAACGAGTGCCCATAAATCATACGCTGGTAGATATATGGCCATAAACCTTTCGAAGACCACCAAATATAAGTAGATTTCTCATATTTGACCAAGGAAAAAAAAATACAGGGCAAGTAAAGACTTTTGAGCCATTCAAACAAGGAAAAGTATAGAAATAATATAAGATTGGAAATGTATGTCCGTCGCTCAGTATGAAGGGACTATGCCTCAAAGCCATTATCATATTTCACATAGACAATTTCAAATGAGAAAATGTGGAGGGTTTTCAAAATCACATAAGTCAAGACTTGTATCAACGGGTAACATAAATAGATGATATAGTCTTCTCAAATCAAGAGACTCACCTTGTATTTGAAGCAACAGTTGCCCATCTTTTATGTTGTTACCAAATGAGCTTCAAAATTCATCCATGGCGCCTTGAGATAGAAATGACAACAGAGAGGCCAGAGATCAAAAGATACATTAGAACATATAGCCAAAGCCGTAGCCTGTAGGGCTAGATTGCTTCAAAAGATGGAGGAAAATGTTGGTTTCAAGATTCATAGTGACTTACTTTCACCTTTCTTGAAAAATCCTCAAAAGAAGTGGGTAACAGGAAGAGAGCAACAAGTGCATCAGAGAATGTAAATACTGTGGTGGTTTTAAAACTGGAGTATCCTCTGAGTCAAAAATGGAATACATATTGAACAAAGGGTTCTTACCTTTCATTTCCTGTCGCGATTGGTGCAAGATCCAACATAATCGACTCAGAAATGTCCAAGTTTTAGCTTCAAACCCTAGGGTTTGAAGGCGGTTGTAGAAAGCCCTTTCTCAAAATGAAAAAGTGAAAATCAGCCTGAAAGAATAGGGCTAGATCTATTTTGTCATTAGGGTTTCGATGAAGCCCTAATTCGAGTTGTGATTTTAATCACATTCTATTCATTTTTTAAGGCACAAACTAATACTCATCGTGGTATTAAATATTTTTGCATAATGCCTAAGTCCCAAGACTTAGAGTGATGATGAAACCTTAGGTTCCCTTGTATGTGCTATGCCAAGGTTTAGTGCCTTAAACTTATTTCTGTCCTTTTGAAGACAACTCATATGCCCCTAAGAGATATTTTGTAGATCAAATAAGAGATGAGCCTCATAGGCTTTATTTTTTGCAAAAAACTATAATATGCCTTGGTATTTTTATGATTTTTTTATAGAAAATATTATTATGAAAATGGGATAATAATCAAATGAATATAAAACCCAATAACTCCAAAGAAATGTGCAAATAACAAAGATTAAAGATAAGTAAACAACTTACAGTGCTTTGTTACCTGGCGACTTCCATTGTTCACCTATTCTCATTTGATCTTTGGTGATGAATGTAGCCCTCAAGAAGCTTGCTTCCTTGCTTTGATTCCTCAAGATGACAAAGGAGAAATGGCTCAGATACTTGTTGTGTTGAAGATGAGCTTCAATACAATATAGGATGAATAGTGATTGATGCAATAGTAGGGGTGCCAATGGTGCGCTATGGATTTGATAGAGTAATCTTACTTGAAAGCTTTGTTCTTATGAAATGGAAGAATAGAGGGGTATTTATAGGATTGTGTGAGAGAAGATCAATGGTGTAGAAGAAATAAGAAGATCAATAGTAGAGGATGTTCAAGAGAACGTGCGGGAATAGAAGAAGGACATGTGTCATTCAAAAGGATGCTTTGTTGAGTTAACTGCTTTCTTGATGAGGATGAGCTTTTATTTCTTAAATTAGAATATATTTTTCTAATTTAAGAGTTTTGTTGATAAAAACAAAGTTGCTTTAAATTAGTTAACTCAGCTTTTGCGTTTGCATGGCAAGAAAGATTTATTTTTAGAAGATTTGGAAGATAAGAAAGCAAATTAAATAAATAAATTTATTTAATTGTTTGTGCAAGATTTAGAAGAATAAATAAAATGTTTGATTATATTTTATTTTTGGAGACTGAGTTTTAATTTAAATAAATTTGTATTTTATTTAAATTTAGAAGAATGAATGATATAATTAAATAATTAAAATTATTTAATTGTTTAGAAGAATAAAGTTGATACTGATGGAATTAATTAAATAAATGTAATTTATTCAATTAATGGGAGGAAAATGAATCAAATAAATAAATTGATTTATTTATTTATTAATAGAGGAATATTAAGATGAAATAAATATTTAAAATATTTATTTAGGTAGAGTCATGTCATTTTTAGGTGTATACATTTTGCCCCTCTTTGATGCAATGTGTTTTACCACGTTGTTTCAAAGAATAAGAATTTTTGACAATGATACATGCCCCAGTTTGCCCCTGGTACAAGTTTTAATGATAGGATGCCCCCTCAGGAGATTGGACGATAAGAAGGAAGAAGGCATGAGACGGATAATCTCATGAAGAAGAAGGTGGAAAGTGGATTAGGATGGAGAAAAATAGGACATGGTTTGGAGGAACAGATATGGGAAGTAGTCACTGTTGTCACACAGTCATCTATGGTTCACTTGCTATATATAGGAGCTGGGTCCACAAGTCCTATTCATTTGCACACTTGTCCTTAGTTGATTTGTCTTTGAGAGCTTAAGAGAGCAGAGGAGCTAGAGCAATCGACAGAGATATGGATATTCCGCATGAGGAGTACCATTTTGAGCGAGTTCGATGGTTCAATCGGCCACCCAAGGCAGGACTACTGGTATGTAGTTTGACAAAACTCACTAAAAGTCATTTATTAGGCCAATAAATGCTTAGGAAAAATAAATAGGATAGACGCACCGAACTGCAATTCGGCGCATATAAGTCTTGAAATAGTGCATATGCCAGGAAACCATTTGAGTGATCTTACGACACATATGATAAATGTGTGCATCCACTGTGGAACCGTGCATGTGACACAAAAAGCAGCGCACATGCTAGAATAATTCATATATGTCAAGGATTGGCGCATTTATGGTGAAGCGGTGCATCTGATATGAATCAGCGCATTTGCCACCTGGTTCAATGCATTTGCACTAGGATAGTCAGTTGACTTAATGAAATTAACCCAATTGGCACCTTGATCGATGCGTCAATTGATAAGCGATCTCTAAGATTGCCAAGAATCTAGTTAAGAGATGATATGTTGTTTTGATTAATTTGATATGTTAAGTCAGTGATAGGATAGTTTGATTGCTTTGAGTAGGTTTGCTTGGATATGGGTTTCTTTGACGCTATGCTTTGCTTGGTTGTAGGAGGATATCCGTGATACCCTGATGTCACGAGAGCAGTTCCCTTTGCCGCTGTTGCAGTGGTATATGCTGACAAAGATGGACCCCAAGGCTCTTGGTGCTATGGCTATGCACTATAGTTGTTTCATGCCTGAGGTTCGTGAGAACCACGGTTTGTTGACTACAGTGGTGGAGCAATTCCACAGCGAGGACGTGACATTCCATCTACCGACTGGGGAGATGGTGATCACTCTAGAGGATGTGTACAGGATTCTGCACCTCCCTATTCAAGGAGAGTTGGTAGAGTACAATCCACAGCATGATGCGGGATTGGCCTAGTGTAGACGTGTTTTTGATGACCCAGAGCTGGTTGAGCAGGTGATTTCGTTTGAGGAAAATGGGATAATAATCAAATGAATATAAAACCCAATAACTTGAATGAAATGTGCAAATAACAAAGATTAAAGATAAGTAAACAACTTATAATGCTTTATTACCTGGCAGCTTCCATTGTTCATCTAAATTCCCATTTGATCTTTAGTGATGAATGCAGCCCTCAGGAAGCTTGCTTCCTTGCTAAGGAGAAATGGCTCGGATACTTGTTGTGTTGAAGATGAGCTTCAACACAATGTAGGATAAATAGTGAATGATGCAAGAGTAGGGGTACCAATGGCGCACTATGGATTTGACAGAGTAATCTTACTTGAAAGGTTCGTTCTTCAAGATGGCGATGGAGAGATGGCTATGATACTTCTTGTATTGAAGATGAGCTTCAATACAATGTGAGATGGATAATGAATAAATGCAAGGATGAAGAAAGAGATGAAATGATATGTGATGCAAGATAAAATGATAACACACACAAGAAAGTAAGCAAGTATGCACAAATGATACAAGAACAAACAAGGTATTGCCCCTGTCAAGTGGTAAACCAACGATATACTGATAACAATATACGACAGTGTTGTCATGGCGGGGAATGATATGTCCCTAGACCAACATGGCAGGCGTGTTGTCATGGTGGGGAATGATATATCCCTAGAGCAACACAAAGGATAGTGTCTAGTTTTAGGAAATGAAACATGTCGTGGAAGATGCGTGTATTGGTCTGATTTTGACAATGTTACATTCCTGTATAAGACAAATGTTTGATTATAATTGATTGAGTTGGTTTATGACCAGACAAGGATCAAGACCACTAATTGTGAATGGATCATTTGACAAGATTGGTTAACTTGATTGGTATGGATTAAGGATGGACTTGCATGTGGATCATTGCTCAGACTGACTGGATTGGGAAGAATGGACCACAATGATAGATAGAAATTTGATTGATAGAAGAATGACTCGACAAAATAAATCACAAGCTTTTATTTGTAAACATTGATACTCTGCATAGAATTTTTATTGCATGGGATATGGATATGGATATGGATACAGATATGAGATGTAATTGGATACGTTATGGATATGGATAAGGAATGCTTTCTGGATATATTATGGATATGGATATTTTCCATCTTGATATTGCAAGTATTTTGAAGTGCTTATTTCATCATCGGGCATTTATTATGTTGTAAGAAAATACAAGCATCTAGGTATAATTAAACCGAGATGACCTAAGTATTATTGACATGGATTTTGATATAGCAATTTAATACAAGCATCTAGTCAAAATTGAATCTAGATGACCTGAGTATTTCTTGCATTTCAACAGACAAGGATTGCCCCTTTTCATGTTTAGACCTCTGAAATCCTTGATGATCTTTTGCTGATCATGTCATTAGACAAAATTCATCACATTACTAAAGATTAACCCACAAACAACAGACAAATAAAATGATTATGCCCCCATCATAGCATATCTAGCTTTTGGCATCCTTGAGTAGCATAGAAAGACATAATAACGAAAAATCAAGACTCTTTAACTTAATCGTTCCATAAAACATTCTTGCATTAGATGTGCTTTCTTGCCATATTATAGATAAAATCATTTTGATGTGCTTTGGTCCTTGTTTGTTTTGCGTTGGATAGGTTGATGTTTTATGTCAAGATTTATGTTTGGAAGTGTGTTTTGTTGCGTGTGCATGTCTAGTAAAAAGTATCACAATCCTTTTTGGGGGAACTCACCCTAAAGGACTGACCTAGTGCCTCAGGGGCACATTGATAATGGCCTTGCCTACATGACAACGCAGAGGCAATGTAGTTCGGGACTTGGACCATGGACCTAAGATATGGATCGGATGAGACATGATATGAAACAAATATGGGTCAGATATGGAACAGATATGGATCAAACATGGATCAGATGATACTGATGACAAGGAAACACCATGGATAGGTAGATGCATGGGTTATAAGGAATGAAATGCACATAGAAGAGGGCAAGGATGTGATCGCCAAGGACTAAGTCGCATAGGAATAACATGCCCCATTGTAGGTAGAGTACTTAGGATTTTTCATGACAATGCTTAAGACGAAGTAGGAGGATGAGAGGATAATGAAGGATTTGTGTGGTTTGGAGGGATAAGGTATGTCAAGAGACATATAAAATATTTGTCAACATTGTGCCCCCAATCTTTAACAAGATCAAAGAAATAGAGGAATGGAAGATCAGGATGGATAGACTCGACAGTATAGGTATGTAATGGATAAAGGAATAGGATAGGAAATAGTAAGGAAAGGAATGATAGTAGAAGGTGATATGCCGATGAGACAAGGTGCCCCCAAGTGTAGGTGACATAGGAGATCAACTTACACATGACGCCTGTTTGCCAGGTTTTCATCATGGTACTTATCCAAGGCACCTGTTTGCCAAGTTTTCACCATTGGACTAAGGGATTTTTCTTTACTTTTTTTTTTTGAATATTTAGATGGAAGAAGGTGGATACAAAAGGACTCAAGCATCTAGTTCCTTGAAAGGTGATAGTCTCAATGCATGTCATTGCATGGACCAAGTCAAGTGTTCTCATAGATGTTGGTAGGAGATTGCATGAAAGTGAGATATGGAGAAGGTAGATATTGGAAAATGGAAGGTGCGATAGTGGATTATGTAGGACTTATGCAAGGATGGAGGGAAGGCTTATGAAAAAGCATGGACCATAGGGATAGGATGGGGAAGATATGTAGGATAATAGTGGAAGAAAGGGGAGATGGAGTTATGTGTAAGTGTCATGGAATGGAAGGGAACCATGACCAATGGTTGCACACACCATGATAAACATTGAAGCTTATGATAAGAGTGTGGTGTAGGAAGCAATGGAGATTTTTGCCTAGTGGATGAGTGATGTAGGCCTTTAGGGACCCACATAGACTGTGTATACTTCTGATTTTTGCTTATGAGGGATGGAAGGATTTGAGACTTTTGGATGGAAAAGGAGAAAGTGGTTGGTTGGGATGCTAAAGAGGTGGATGCCTCATTTGAATTCATGGCTTTTCACCTAGGTACCCAAACCATTTTGGTTTTAGATTGTACTTGTG